>CM068381.1:43135004-44335004 GCA_034770075.1 Aralia elata | reverse complement strand
TTAGTGAAGATAATTATTAAGTATAATCCAAAAATCCTAATCAATTGGGGTTAGAACTTTATGATTATAAATAACAGGTAGATAATTGAGGTACTTACAACATAATTCATACACTCAGTTATATATTATTCAGTTCTAGCTACTGACTTAGGCACCAGAGTCTCTTTTCCGAAGACCAACCCCTCTGGGTTATATTTCTATTTATTTTGTAGGTACTTGAGCGGCGACTTAGAGACGCCGGCTCGGGTGACGTGAAGTCTATCTGAGACGCACCTTGAATATCTGTGGTTTGATTGTGCTCTATGAGAGGCCTATAAGCAAAAGGATAATCAATAATTTGTCGGGTCAGAATGTTCTCTCTAGGATACAAATGTTCACATGTAACAAGAGGGTGTAATCTTAATCCACTCTCAAGCTTCTAATGACAGTTGTCCAGCATCTTAACTCTAATATACATAAGGAAATAAAAATCCTTAGTTCTCAGAATACATTCGTGAAGCTTTCAGTTTTGAAACTTGAAAGCTATAGGAAACATAAATATTCAAAAAGAAAAAAAGGCCAGATTGAACTGGAATAGAGCAGAGAAGAGAAGACATGCAGTTTTACAATACAAGTTAAAAGATGGAATCTTTAAGTCAACCAAATTAATCCCTCTCACTAGATAATGATCAAATAACCTCCTTTGCTGTTGACCAGAAATCTTCTGCTATTTGCTAATTTTGATTCAGTACTCATGCTTGAGTGATTGCAAAGCTTTCAGTTTTTTGTACTGATTCTCTCCCCTAAATTATGCTCGAGTGACTTCAAAGCTTTCAGTTTTATACTAAGTCTCTCTTCTGAATTATATGTTATTTTTAGGTAATAACACTTCAGAGTTCAGACATGTTTAATTTATTTCTTTTTCCAGTAAAAGAATAATTTTCTTTGCTTACTTTTGTTTGTTATTTGTTTTATTACCCAACTCAACTACGCCTTTTATCCCAAACTTGTTTGGGTAGGATGCTAATGAATCCCGTATGGCAGCGAAAAAGTTGTTATTAATCTTTATTAATTTAAGAATTTTCTTTATCTTGTTTCTGACCTCCAAATATTTTATGAATGCAGTCTGTGGGTTTCACTGCTGTTCCTTTATTTGTTATCGCGGCTATCTGGTTCCTGGTCTTTGGGCTGTGCTTATCTCTCATCTGTCTCTGCTATTTTTGTTGTCGAAGGGAGCCTTATGGATATTCCCGAATTGCTTATGCTCTCTCTCTTATTCTTCTCATACTCTTCACTATTGCTGCGATGTATATACCTCTCTCTCACTCTCTCTCTCAGACACAGACAGACACGCACACACACGCACACACCAATACACATACACATGCACAAAATTTTTGAAACAAGCTAATGCATAATCTTGCAATGTCAGCGTTGGATGTGTTATGTTGTACACTGGTCAGGAGAAGTTTCATGTTAGCACAACAAGAACGTTGGAATATGTTGTAAATACGGCAAATAGCACTGGGGAGAAACTTAGAGATGTGTCAGAATATCTTGCTGCCGCTAAGCAAATTGGAGTGGATCAAGTTTTCCTGCCTTCTAACGTCCAAACTGAAATTGATCAGATTGAAGAGAAGATTAACTCTTCTGCTAGCACGCTTTCTGAACGAGCAGTGGATAATTCAGATAATATACATGATATTGTAGATTCAGTGTAATGAATGATTGTTTTCTAAACATTGTGGCTAATTACTGTAAACTCATCTTTTCTCCAAGAAAATGATATATTAATCTTCCTGCAGGAGATTGGCCCTTATCATAATTTCCGCTGTGATGCTTCTCTTGACATTTATTGGATTTTGTAAGCCCTCTGATTCTGTGCATATTCATTCTGTTTTTCTTTTTCAATTATCCGTACACTAGAAAAGTTTCTTGCTGATACTACATATTTACTTATTCCAATTTCTTGCTCCAGTGCTTTCGCTGTTCGGCAAGAAGACTCTTGTGTATATGTGAGTAGACAGTGATTATAGCATAAACTCAGTTTGAATTATTTTTCTTTTCTGAGCTTCCTTGCTGGAATGTTTTTTGTTCTAAAAAATACTTTCATACCTATTTGTTGCAGTTTGGTTATAGTTGGATGGATACTTGTGACAGGAACATTCATCTTGTGTGGCATATTTCTTCTCCTCCACAAGTAAGTTCTTTTCTGGTAGTTCACATTAACTTTAGTTTTTATATATTATTTTTGTATTTCCTGTTCTTTCTGCAAGATTACTATTAGCATTCCAATAAACACGTTCTTTATACATTCCATTGACTGTATTGAAACAGTTGAGCCAGATAAATGTGTGTGTGTGTGTGTGTGTGAGAGAGAGAGAGAGAGAGATGTGAACTGAATAGTCTGTAGCCCTTGCCTCCATATGCTGAATTTAGCCCCTTATGTTATCTAGGTGCTCCTTTTTGTGCCCTTTCCTTTGGCAGCACTTGCTTTGATCCTACTTTTCAACCCATGAGTATACTGAACCTGCGGGGTGCTGCATCGTAAGAGGCACCATAGATGTTCTTGGGAGTTTTGTATACGACTTTCCTTTGTGCATATATTCCAACTGTGGTTTGAGTAGTTTTGAGTAACTACAATTATGGACTATGTTTGTGAAAGATTGTCTTCAGCTGGTGCTCAAAATACAACTGGTATCCCAGAGACAGAGCCATTAAGGGGCCTTGGGGTTTTTTTTTTTTTTTGGAGGGGGGGGGGGGGGTGTGTGGGGGTGGGGGTGGGAAGCCACCTTGGTTTTTTTTTATCCTTTAATTTATTTTAATTTTTTCTTTAGAAGAAATTATTCAAAAATTATCTGATGGTAAATGTTGAGGGAGAAATTGATGAAAATTCTCTTTAGAATCAACTGCGAAAGAATTAATAGTTCACAAATCTTTTAAGTTGTAACAAAGGATGAAAAATGTCAATGTTTAATATTTTATCATTATTTTTGTTAAATAAATTTTATGTTGTTAATTATTAGCAAAAATTATATTTATATTTTTTACTACTAAATTTATTTTATATTTGAGCATGTTACATTAAGTCCCCCCACACCACCCCGGCTGGAAAAAAATTCCCCGGCTTCGTCCCTGTGGTATCCTAGAGCATTATGTGTAAAGATTTGGGGGTAGAGTTTTGTTGAACTGACATATTTATGTACTGATTTTACTCTTTACCTTCGTACCATTTCATGTACAAGACATACATTATAAATCAAAATGGTGTTTTCAGCCAGTACTCTCTTTAGTTGCTTGTAGTGAAAGTATTTAGAGCCCTCTTACATGTATTTTCTTGTTTGTCTTGTTTGTCTTTTTCACTCTTAACTTTAAGGATCTTGTGTGTATGTGTGAATGTATATATATTTGTCTCAACGAAGTCTAATGATTCTTTCTTTTACATTTAGTGTGACTGCAGACAGCTGTGTTGCAATGAACCAGTGGATTCAAAACCCAACTGCTCATACGGCATTAGATGATATATTGCCTTGTGTGGACAATGTCACTGCACAAGAGACCTTGTTGCGAAGCAAGGAAGTCACTTCTCAACTTGTTGAGGTGGTTAATCAGGTCATCACCAACATCTCGAATATTAATTTCTCCCCTAACATTAAGCCGTTGTACTTCAATCAATCTGGTCCTTTAATTCCAATCCTTTGCAATCCATTCTATTCCGACTTTACGGATCGAGCTTGTGCTGCTGGTGAAGTGGACTTGAGCAATGCAACACAGGTATGGAAAATAACCTTGCAATTTTAGAACATAAAATGAGTAAATGTTATGTAGTTATCATTTGATGGGTGGCTGCAGGAGAATATGTTGATTTATGCTAATGTATTTTCCCCATTACAAGTTGGTTTTACCGTCTCAAACTATTAAGTAGAAGCATAGATCAGTTACAGCTGTGAAGGACCTCTCTTCCGCAAAGATTTTGCAATACTTTTCTGGAATGAAATTTGAAAAACTATTCCCTTTTGTAACCGTTCTGTTTTAAAGGTATAGTAAAAGAGAATAAATTATAGGACTGCCTCTAAATTATTCGTTTACACAATCCAATAGCAATATGTCACATATGTAGTTTTGGAGAAAATCAAGGGATTTGGATTACATTAACAGATCCAGTTTGGTTAATTAAACAATGTTACCAATGGTAAATGATAATTACAGTCTATGAATACAATCCAAATCCCTTGATTTTCTTCTATATCATTTACATGGCATAATGCTATTGGATGGTTTAAAACAATGATTTATAGAATGTATTCTCATAGTAAAAACACAAAACAGAAGCTTGTCTGGCTGCTAACATAGGTCTTTTTTTAGCTTTTGTGTCTTCCAAGTGAAAACATAAGAATATTATTTGAGTTGATTTCAAACCACAAAACTTTAGTGGGATAAAATCACAAAAAAAAAATAAATAAAAAGGAAAAGGAAAAAAACTATGGTATTATATGTTTCACTGATATTTCCTGTTTCCATTTACTTAAAACAGAACATATCCTGTGTCTTTTTAGCAGTTCCCATCTTATTAACTCTCTTTTGTATGATGCAGGTGTGGAAGAACTATGTTTGTCAAGTTTCACCCAACGGTATTTGTGTCACAACTGGCCGTTTGACTCCAACGTTCTACAACCAGATGACCGCTGGTGTAAACGTGAGCTATGGATTGTATCATTACGGTCCATTCCTAGTTGATCTACAAGACTGCACCTTTGTCCGAGAAACTTTCATTGACATTTATAGGGATTATTGTCCTGGTCTTCGCAAGTACAGTAAATGGGTCTATACTGGTTTGGTTATGGTATCTACTGCAGTTATGCTGTCTTTAGTCTTCTGGGTTATATATGGGAGAGAGAGGCGGCATCGTGTTTATACAAAACAGCTCCTTGCTCACGAAGACAAGAGTACTTGAAGAAAGTATTGGATTGTTGTGCGTGCAATTTGGTTCTTAGGATATTTGTATATTAGGAGAGCCTCTCCTTTTATATGTATTGATTACACTATCAAATGATGTTAATTTGTAGCTTAAGGAAATTTTTAAGTATGTTTGGTATGGGATTCGATACAATCTCACTGGGACAAAGAGTTTTTCCATCTTGGTGTTTCACAAGTAGAGAAACTGAGAAAGATAATATGGGATTTGGATTTGAGGCGGTTTGTTTTGGGCAGTCTTATAAAAAGTAACACTCGGTAGAGGAGTATTTTGGATAATTTTTTCGTCTATAAAATTAAACTGCGAGTTTCCTAATGTTAAATTGTAGATAGGAGTTTTTTTATACCGTTCGATCTACGGATAATGGTTGAGATTCATCCTTATAACATTACTTATTGATCAATTCTCTCTCTCTCTATATATATATATGCTAGCGTTAACCTGTGCCTCTGACACTGTGGTGTCGGAGAGAGATGTGTGAAGAGATCCGCGTCTCCGACGGGAGAAATGGGAACTTAGGTGAGATAGTTTGGGAATTGGAAAAGTTAAAGAGACATAAAGGAGTAAATAATGAACAGTCAGATTTATGTCAAACTTTGGATGGTTCAGATGATTTATTAGATGAGCGGAAAATTCAAAATCATTTGTGTTTTGTTAGATAGATTACTTTTTTTTTTTGTAGTTTGGTAATTTGGTTTTGTACACAGGAGAAACTAATATTCTCTTTATTATTAGGGAAATGATAAAACCTTCCCTTTTCAGATTTTTTTTCCCAAAGCAGGAAGATGATTTTGTATAATTAATTATGTAGAAACGTATTCATTACCACAAATTTCTCATTCCACTGAATTTTGTGGAAATCAGATTAAAAGCCGCAAGTGTGGAGCCAATAACTGGTTGCATTTTCTGTCAATAGTTTGGAATCCTATAGTATGGACGTAACACACTCTGTAATACTACTACTAAGCTACTGATTCATCGTGCAACTGTTATAGCAACTGTTATATATATATATATATGTGTGTGTGTGTGTGAGTGTGTGTATATATTATTTACATATTAAATCTACGATAATTATTAACTTCCTTAGTTCCTTATCTCCTGTATTATATATCCCAATTACAAATTAAAATTGCATTAACAAATTTGATTAATCAAGTGACAAAATAAAATTTTAAAACAGATTGTAAACACAACAATAAAATAGATTGTAATTACAATAACAAAACAATTATTTTGTATTCAAAAATAGTTCAATAATTACCTTTTGAGAAGAAGAATATGATGAATAATTTTTAAATTTCAACCTTGTTCTATCCTTCTCCTTCGGCTGCTTCTTTTTTCGTTTACTGCAGTATCAATCTTAGGAAAATCCTAACTTAATATATTAAAGTTACGTTTATTATAATTTGGTCTTTAAACCCAACAATTAAAATTAGGCTCAATTAGTTTGACAAACCCAAACTTAAATACTTAAAAATTAGTTTGACCCAATTTTTATCATCATCATCGTCATCATCCGGATATTACAATGAAGGGGCAATCAAATATTTAAACACCATCATTGAAATGTGTTAAAATCACATTTATTTTGTCATCCAAGTTAAGAGTGTGTGTGTGTCTCTCTCTCTCTCTCTATATATATATATATATTCATGGAATCATGGGAATAATAGTAATAAATATATATCCACCTACCACCCAAAAACACCCCCATCACCAGTACGTACCAGCCATATCCAATAAGCACTACCATCACCATCACCCTTACCATAAAATCCACTATCATCCCACTGATCGCATCAAATTTATCATCATACCACCACCACCAGATCTATTAATTACAAGCAGCATAATATATAATCAGATCTACCACCTCTACCGCAAAAGAGTAAAATTAAACTCCATATTCTCAGTTATAAAAATACTACTCTACACATGCATGCATTATATATGTTTTACTGTGACATACATTAAATATAACATATACAAAAATAAAAAAAATTAAAATGCATGTGAAAAGATTTGAGAAGAACATATGTAGTAGTCATACTCATATATAATTTGATTATTTTGGTCTGGCCATCCAATGCCCAGGACGGATCACAGTTCCTGCATCCAATGATTCAGTGGTCATTGCCTTCTTTTGTTGATTTTAGTACATAGATGGTAATTTAATTAATTTTTCTTAATAAAATAGAATATTGCCAGATTTCTATACATCAATTTAATTATAATCGGTTATAGCCATAGTATTGGTATGGCTCCAAGCCTCCACATCACATAATAAGTTGGGAAATATATAAATCCTATGTTTTCAAATATAAGATAATTATTTAATTTTTAAAAGTTAATTTGAGATATTTTCGAATTCAAAATTGATATAATTTTATTCAATACACTAATGAATATCATAAACTATATCATCTTAATATATTTCATTCAACGGATTGTCTAGGCAGTCAGTCGTCCATAATTTTAAATATATATATATATATATATATATATATATATATATATATATAGTGAGTTTATGTGAATATAAGCCTTGTGTTTTTTCTTTCTTTCTTGACTACTTGCTTTGTTCCAATTTACACGTAAAAGGACATTAATTTATAAAATCAAGAAGAATATATAAAAAGAAAATGATATATATTGTGACTTTACATGTTGATTTTTTTTATTGCGAGTTACGTAAATAACTTTTGTTAGTAATATTTTTACGATATAATTGATATAGTTGACTAATTTTATAATCCTATACAATCAGCAATCGTAATTCGATAAAAATCTTTCGCAATATATAACAGACTTATTTATAAAAATTAGCTAAGGTTTTAATTTTATCTACATTTAACCACTTACATAAGTTAACAAGTTCAAGTAATATGATTATTGGAAAGCTGATGTGACTTATAATTCATGAAATGGACAATGGGAGTGTGTCAAACTACCCAAAGAAAAAGGAACAAAAAAGAAAAGAAAACTAATATTTCCTTATCCAGCAAGGAGTAAACTAAAATAAAAAATTCTATTCTTCTAAATAAACACTATATATATTAAAATTTGATTCTTGATTTTTCATTGATGGATATTTCCTTTCTCTTCAAGAAATTAAATAAAATATCTAATTGATTTCTTCATTTTTGGGTAATGGGCCCCCTTCACGGAAAATTTGGTGGGCTATTAGAACCGACTTTTGACAATTTTTCATTTAACATTATTGGTAATAAGTCCATTTTTGGTGGTTCTACATTTCTATTTACAAAGAAACGTGCTGGCTTTTGGCCCACAATCATGAGTTAGACTTTTAAATATATCAAAATCCATCTCTTTCTATTTATTGTGGTATAGTAGTATTTTTCTTTCCTTTTCTCCTAAATGGACTCAAAATTGACCATTCAACTGCTTTATATTTATTAATAGATGGAAAAAAAGAAAAGAGAAAAAGGACTAAAATTCAAGTTTTTATTTTTTTTATTTTTTAGGTTTTAATGAATATAAAAGAAAGTACAAAAAAATTGATCACTTTTTCTTTGATTTAAGTTTTACATTAAAAAATGAATAATTTAGACGAAAAACTAAATAATATAAGTAAATATTTATAATCCCTGATATACCTTCTACAAACAAAATTAATATAAAATAAAATAGTAATATAAATATAAATATTAGTTTTTCAAGTTAATGCATACATAAAGAACAGGCACACGTAAAATAAAGTACTCCCTCCGTCCCAAATTAATTGCTTTTCTAGGATTTTTTTAAGTCAAATTGACTATTTTTAAAATTAATAATTAAGCATATATAAATATATTTCTAAAATTATAAAAATTGAAATTAGCAATAAATTGTATATACTTTCTTTTGGTTATAATATCTTCACCTATATGTTAGCAAAAATAGTAAAAAGATTAGTTTTAAAAATAGTTAATTTGACTTTAAAAAGTCCTAGAAATGCAATTAATTTGGGACGGAGGGAATATAAATTTTTAAAATTTTGTAACATTTTTATTCATTGAAGACATCCAGTTAAGCCATTTATCTATGACATCTATAGTTATCAATTTTTTTCCTTCCACAAAAGAGTTATATTTGCGATAAAATAAAATAATTAGTATATAAATTAACAATAATGTTTTTAAATAAGTGATATTTTTACGGTTATACTGTAGCTATAATGAATCCTTATGGTAAACTTTTTTTTTTTGTTAAAATCTTATTGGAGTGTTCTCTCCTAGATTTTATATAATCTCTCTTGTTATTTTAACTAAAGGAGATTCACGATATTTCTTCCCCTGCAAAATAATTAGTATTGACCTTTTGAAATTAATTTAAAATATTTTTAAGTTTAAAATTGGATCTCTTATGTTTCAATGATTTTGTTCGGATCATCTTTTTCTTCTCAAAAAAGGGAAGGAGAATGATCCTTTGGCGGATCTTGTTCTTGTTTACTCCCCTTCGTTTCGAAAGCTGTTTTGATTTTTACATTTGTTTCTTCCTCATTTTGTCCCCTTTCTTCAGTTTCTGGGGTTTCTTTCAATTTCTTAGTAATAATAGGTGACAATTGATATTAATTAATTTATTTTAGACAATACAACTTAAAATTTGTAAATTATTTAAATAATACTACCAATTACAAGATTTATAATTTCCAAAAGTTAAATTAATTTAAATTTAAAAATATGTCATATCGACTTTAAAATTTTTAAAAGTTAATTATTCTAACCAAACAGTTTGGACTCGTTTCGGGTTTGATTTGAAAAAATGTGAACGAGATTCAGATTCGTTAATAATATGATCCAAATTTGAGCACAAAAAATAGTTCGAACAAAAATATGAGTAGAATCTGAACAAGATTATACTCGACTCGTTTAATATTCAAACTATTCGAATTCTTGATCATGATTTGATATATACTCGATTGATACATATTCGAATAGATACTCGATAAATTCTCTAATAATACATGCACAATTTAATTAAATTAGAATAAATAGTTATTGTTTTTAGTATTATTTTTAATTTTAATTGTGTTTGTTTATTTGCAAAGTGGAATTATAAATATATTTTTCGATTTCTAAGTAAAATAATAACTTCGATCGGTAATTATTTGTATTATAAAGCTACTTACTATATAGAAAGTTAGAAACTCGAATTCGAGCTTGAATTAGAAGTTCGCGAATAGTTTAAATATAATTTGATCCAAGTCGGATCGAATTCGAATAATAAATATTTGGGCCAAGTTAAATTTGAGTAGAATTTTTTAAATACAATTTAAATTTGAATCAAATTCAAGTAAAAAATTTATTTTTTGAATCAAATCTAAGTAATTCTTTATTCACTTCCGTTCGATTCGTTTATGCTTTACACCCCTACATTCTAAGAATCAAATTTCCCCCCCCCTAGTGTGAGGCTTTGTTGATGAGTTTGAAATTATTGACTATGATTTTCACTAGAGCTGGCAAAATTTTATTTCAACCCATTAATATGTCCACCAACCCATGATTTAATGAGTTAATAAAGTTATTGATGAGTCATTAATTGGGTAAAGTAAATTGAAATTTATAGCTGTCGATGTCGCTCTCTCACAGACAGACAGACACAGACACAGGCACAGACCTAGACCTAGACCTAGTCGACCTCTTCCTCACCTAATCTCTCTCTCTCTCTCTCCACCGATGTCATCTGATGGCATCTCAAACTCTTTTCTCTCTTGTTAAATAAAATTGAAGAGAGAAGATACAGTAGTATTCATTAATGGAGGGTTCCAAATGATCCTCCGCCATGCCATGTAGCTAAATCTTAGCCCTCCAAATATACTAGTACCGCCATGACATGGTCTGGATTGAAGAGAAAGAGGACAAATGTTTTTCTTTCTTTCTTTATCTATCTAACAAAATACAAATGATTTTGAATTTCCCGCTCATTTAATAAATCATATGAGCCATCCAAAGTTTGACATAAATCTGACCGTTCATTATTTTCTCCTTCTTTATTTCCTCTTCTTCTACATTTTTCTTCCTCTTCAAATCCTATCTCCAATACCTTCTTCTTCTACATTTTTTTTTCTCTCTAACAAAAATTAGTGCCGGAGGCACGGGGTTACCGCTAGTGTATCAATATTACTACTGCTATACAAATATAGAGATAGAAATAGGTAGCACCGAGCAAAAAACGAATATAACCGAAAAATCGAACCGAATTAAATTTTTAATCGAATTTTTTCGATTATTCGATTATTTTTTAAAATTCGGTTATATCTGATTTAATATACGATTTTTGGATTTGGTTTTAAAATTTTTGTTATTCGGCTAACCGAATAAGAAAAAAAATTAAAATATTTATTGATAAAATTTTGTGATTGAAACTCTTGTATTGGAAATTTGAAATGACTTTTCTTTGTTGGAGAAATATAGACCTTAATTTCGGTTATTATCTGAATAACCGAATAGTAAATTCGATTATTCGGTTACTGTGTAATTCGGTTACTTATTCGGATATTAAAAATACATTAATTTCGATTTTCTGTTATAACCGAATAACTTATTCGGTTCGATTCCTAGAAATAGGATAGGAACTTACTAGGGTTGGAGTAATAATGAAGTATATCTATTTCTTGTAAATTTGTGTTAGGTCCGAATCTAGAGTGGAGTTTGAATACATTAATTCATTTTTATGAAAATCTTGGCTTTTTAAAATTTTTCTATCACAGTATTTATGCAAGTCTATAAAAATTATTGTCAAATACTTGTGTGAGTAAAGTAAAAGAATAGGGATAGAGAAATATCAAACAAAAGACACATCGATATATCCTGATAGTTCACTATATATCTCTCTATCAGATATATATATATATATATATATATATATATATATATATATAATTAGTCCAGTCCTCACACTACTCTCCCAGGATTTGAAAATTTTTCATTAATAAAATCACTCATTCAATAGGTAAAGAGACTTTTTTTGTAGAAGGACTACCCTATCTAGTATCCTTCAAGAAACGCAAACTTCCTTTTTCGAGCACTTGTATTTTTTCTTTGGTTGGTCTTGTAACTTGACGTCTTTTTTTCTCCTCACTCACTTTGAAACTTAAACCTATATATTCTCTAAGGTCTTGGTCGTGGAAACAGAATCACTCAATTTCTCACACACATTAGAAGAGTACTCAACTCTATCCTTGTTTTAAAATAATTGTTGTGTTTTAAATATTGCTTTTCAAATAAGCAGATTAACACAATTTATAGCACAATTAATTGCAAGATATAAGATAATAGCTGTTTAAGTTCAAATCTTGCAAACATATAACATATAAACCAATGATCGATATGATTATGTTAGTTTATATAGGATCAAGTTGGTGTAATGTCTATCATTCTCAAAGAGAAAACTATATATTAATTATGTGTTTAATCCACAAGGAATAATTTTTCTTGTAAGAAGCAGGACAGAGCCGACTACACTAAGGATAGTAGGGGTAACTAGTTTCAAGAAATAAATTATCTTATATCACTTTCTCTTAAGAGGAATATAATTCTCAAATTTTCAAGATGACAAAAACTCAAATTCCTAAGTATAAATGGGTTGTCGGAGAAAAACTCAAATTCTTAAGTATAAATGGGTTGCTAGAGCAAAACTCAAATTCCTAAGTATAAAAGGGTTGTCAAAGTAGTGAAAATAGATCACTTATTTATTACTCTCTTTGAAAAGGACACCGTATAAAAACTCAATTAATATATAAAACAAGAACTAACTCGATCAAGCACAAAATAAATAAATGCTAGAGATAGTGCTTTGTACTTCAAGGCAATGTTTGTTTGCAAGTATTACACTTGGGATAGGACTATTAATCCCAAGTGTGTTGTTTATTTTTAAATTTGGACTTGGGATTATTAGTCCAAGGATTATAAAATAGTTTAATATGGGGGACTATTTAATACCATGTTCAACTAGGTATTATAATCACCACCATTTGGGACTAAAAATTTATAGACAAAATTAACCTCAACCTTTTTTTAAAATGACCATAATATCTTATTTTATCCATTTACTTTCTTAATAAATGTTTCATAATATCCCAAGTAAAAAATCTCGGCCCACGCTAGTTTTTTTTTTGAAGAGTATGATATGAACACAAATAATAAAACTATATTTTTGTTTACACGCTAATTTTTTTATTTTTTTTATTTTTTAAGAATATGATATGGACACAAATAATAAAGCTAACACAGTAATAATAGTAAGTACTCCCTCCGTGGTCATTTGCTCATCATTATGTGCGTATGAAAACTATTTATACATTTATCACAGTAATAAAGCTATATATGATCATTTGTATTACTGTTATACTCCTTCTAAATGTATTACTGTTTATACATTTATCACAGTAATAAAGCTATACTGATGTTTACACGCTAATTTGTTTTTTTTTGTTTTAAGATTATAATATGAACACAAATAATAAAGTTGATCTTTTGGTAAACAAGTTTTTTTTTATGTATAAACAAGTTTAAATTATAGTTTAAAATATGTTATTATTGGTAAGGGTATAATAGTCCAAACGATATTTTTTTATCCAATTCTTTAATTAATCCTAAAAAAAACAAACATAACATTGGATTATTTTAAGTTATCCCATGAATAATAAAAAATAAACATGTGACTAGGATTATTTAATCCTAGGATTAATAGTCTTGGATTATAATCTATGGGATTATAATCCTTGCAAACAAATATGGCCAAGTGTTAAATGTGAATGTATAAGCAGTTAATATCACAAGTATTAAACACAAATTAGAAAGTTAAAACCAAACACAAATATAGAAGATTAAAAGTAATGTGTGAGAGCTTGTGTTTGTGAGCAATATCAAAGTACATGAATGAACTCTTCTTGCACTCTTTGCTCAATAATCTTCCTAACCCACAACCACAAGCTCTCAAATTGTTATAGTTGTTTGTATAAAAATAAAATAAATTCTCCAATTTAAATTTAGAATTTTACCATGATTTTTTTTTAAAAATAATCAAAATGTATATCTAATTTTCTAATAGGGGGAGAATCACCTCTTATTTCTTGAGATTTATTTTTTGAAACAAATTTAGATGTTTTTATTAGAATAAAATAAATTCATATTAACCTTAAAACTTAGGGTTATGAAATTCATTTTTTAGAAATTATAATGTATCATTATTGATTTTTAAAAGTTAATTTGAGATATTTTAAATTCAAATTGATATGAATTCCTTTATATCTAGTCAATACAATAATAAATATTATAAACTATCTAAAAAGTATTACTCATTATAAAATTTATTATTTCATATCTTTAATGAATTATCTCAATTTTGAGTTTGATAATGTCTCAAATTGATTTTCAAAAGTCAATGTTAATTTTACGAGGGTAGTATATACTACTTCTGTTATAAAATTAGAGATATAATTTGACTTTTCAGGTCAAACGACAGTTTATTAAACTTCAAAATTAACATGACTCATAAAAGTTTAGAATGAAATAAATTTTATGATTAATAGTTTTGTTATATATTATACAATTATAATAGTTGTATCAAATAAAATTAAATAAATTCATATTAATTTAAAATTTAATATGTCATCATTTAATTTCAAAAATCAAATTATATCTCTTATTTTGGAACAAATA
Organism: Aralia elata; assembly: GCA_034770075.1. NCBI lineage: Eukaryota > Viridiplantae > Streptophyta > Magnoliopsida > Apiales > Araliaceae > Aralia > Aralia elata. The sequence goes on along the minus strand of CM068381.1, from coordinate 44,320,382 downwards.
TAATATATTACAAGATCATTGTTCCACACACACACACACACACATATATATATATATATAATATATATATATATATATATATATATAGAGCTTTTCTCTTATAAGGACCTAAAGTAAGGACCTAAAGTAAGGACCAATTTTTTTATTTTTATTTTTTGCTTTTTTTTTTAGAACAACTAAAAATAAATAAATAAGTAATTATGGAACTGAAATTTTTACATAATACAGTGTTTTGGGCGTGATTTGGATACATATAACAAAACATGTATGTACAGTTTTGTTATGTACAGTAATTATGTTTTGTTATATGTATCCAAATCACGTCCAAAACACTGTATTATGTAAAAATTTCAGTTCCATAATTACTTATTTATTTATTTTTAGTAGTTCTAAAAAAAAACAAAAAATAAAAATAAAAAAATTGGTCCTTACTTTAGGTCCTTATAAGAGAAAAGCTATATATATATATATATATATATATATATATATATATATATATATATATATATATATGATCTCTGATCATAAAGTGGACTTTGGATTAACTTATAAGCAAAGGTGACGTGAGGAAAATATATAGTAGCTCACTCACTTTTTACTTCTCTTGCAAGTTGTTTCCATAGTCTCTTATCCATTACCCTTAAATTCAACCTCCTACGTCAATCATTATGTATTCTTCTTTGATATTTTATCCGATAGTTTTGGGAGTTGGGAGTTCGGAGTTGGGAGTGCCTTTTGGAGTTTGGATGAGTTTCATATCTCTTATAGTTTAAGTTAAAGGTATATTCAAAGTTTATATATGTTTGAAAAATGATATATATATTAATAAATATTTAATTCAATCCTAATTTAGTTAAAAAAAATTTACAATGTATAATACGACTTCATCTCTTTTATGTCTTATAAGATTTTGGAACCATAGCATTACTTTATGATCTCATGACAACTCTTGCTCACCTTTCGGTTTTATAAATTGCATCTCATATATTGTATTCCCTCGGTTATAAAATATAAAATAAATATTAACTTTCTAAATTTATTTGAAATATTTTTAACTTTGAAATTAATTTAATTTTAAACAATATTATTACGAAAATTGTAATTATCTAAATAATAATACTATTACAAGATTTATGATTTTCAAAAATTGAGTGAATTAAGTTGATTATGAATCTAAAGATATCTCAAATTGACTTTGAAAAACTAACATTGATTTTATATATTAGAACAACAGAAAGTAATTCTTTAATTTGACATAATAATATATGTAGGAGACGCAATAATATGCTCATGAGATCTTAGCCTAATGGTTAAAATAGAGTTACTGTGACCTTTAGGTCCCACGTTAGATTCTATTCTCACTTAGGTGAGTTTATTTCTTCCATTGTAGAAAGTTTATTAATTTCCTCTTTATGTGAGAGTTTATTTCTTGCTTATTTAGTGAGGTTTGTTTGTGAGTTTATTTCTTCTTTTTTTAGTAATGTTTGATTGATTCTTGATTATTGATATTGTAATAGTGATGATTTACTTAAATTATGAAATTATATTGTATTCCCCAAAAAAGTGAAACTTTAAAAAAAAGATACAATAATATTATTGACAATTTTTTTTTGTCACGGAGTGCTAAGCTCTCGCTTTTTCTTTATTTTTAAATACTTAAAGTATGTTTGTGATCGCTTAAAAAATGTGATTAGTGATTTTTAATTTATTGATTTTACTTATAATTAGTTTTAAAAGTTAGTTCATCTTTGGTAAAGAAAAAACACTTAAATTAATAAAAAGTAAAAAATAGTTGGTAAAGAAAAAACACTTAAATTAATAAAAAGTAAAAAATGCTTGGTAATTTTTTTTTTGATTATTACTTATTTCAAGTTTAAATTAATAAAAAGGAAGGTTTAGAGAAATAAAGATAGGCAATTGATGGGATTACTAAACTAAATAGGGATAGATTAATAATATAGTTGGTCAAAAGCTAATTATTAGATTTGACAAATAATCAGAAGTTTCATAAAAAGTAATTACAAGTAGTTTTAAAATTCGGCTACCAAACACTTTTTATTTTTTAAAAGAGTATTGCTATGTATTATTGTATTGCAAGAGTTTTCAACTGAATTATAATTACGACGTATGTGCATACGTATAATAGATAAGAATTAAAAAGGGACTCATCTTAATTTATTATATCGTATGGCATAGACTCTCACGTTGGTCGCAATCCAACGTGAGAGTAGTATATTTAAAAAGTTTATTAAACTTCGTCTTCTAGAGCGAAAATCATAGAAAAGTTGTATATATATGCATAACTAAAGTTGAGTGAATAATGTCCAGCAAAAGCCCAAAGTACAAGGTAAAAATATGTAATAGTACTCATTTCGTTTTAAAATTAGATACTCCTTCCGTCTCAAATTAATTGCTCAGTTTTGACTTTTTAAAGTCAAATTGACCATTTTTAAAACTAATCTTTTTACTATTTTTGCTAAAATATAGGTGGACAGATTATAACCAAAAGAAAGTATATACAATTTATTACTAACCCCAATTTTTATAATTTTAGAAATATATTTATATATGCTTAATTATTAATTCTAAAAATAGTCAATTTGACTTAAAAAAGTCAAAACTGAGCAATTAATTTAGGACAGAGGGAGTATATAATTTAATTTTTAAGTTCAAACGATAACCTATTAAACTTCAAATTGATGTAAATTTATTTAACTTTAGTTGATACAATTGTTGTAATTGTATAGTATATAACAAAAACTATTGATCGCAAAATTTATTTCATTCTAAATCTTTACGAGTCGTGCCAATTTTGAAAATTTAATATACCGTCACTTGATCTCCAAAATCAAATTGTATCTCTAATTTTGGAACGAAAGGAGTACTATTTTGTACTACCTCCGTTCCAAAATTACATATATATTTTGAATTTTTAGAGTCAATTTGCGAAATTTTAAAATTCAAAATTAATATGAAATTATTTAGTTTTAATACAAACAAATATAATAATTATAAACTAACTATAAAACACTATTAATTATTATATTTGTTATTTTTAAAACTTGAATGAAATTATATTAATTTTAAAATTTAAAATTTTATAAGTTAATTTTAAAAAATTATAATATATCTTTAATTTTAAATTAGAGGGAATACTATTTTTGGGCAAGAAAAAAAAGATTCCGTACTCGTGAGTTTAAACTTTTCTGACAAAAAATCGTCAATAGATCCATTTTCTGAGTTATATTATGTGTATATGCGGTTGTACTTCTTAATATGGTACACACATGTTTATGGACATGACACATGACTATTGTATTTTTTATTTTTTGTGTAAATTAGGTGATTTTTTTTATGAATATTAAAACACAATAAATATTTAATAACATCTTTATAATAATTTTTTTTAATGAAATAAATTACTATAGTTAAAAAAATATTATGTCTATACATGTTATAAGCCGACCTTACTTTTCAAGGTAAAATAAAAGATGTAAATATATCTAAATATAGAGGGTGTATCACGTATACTTTTAAAATATTTCCTTTTTGCAAAAAAAATATTGAATACATCCACGATATCATGTGGTCATTTATAACAATTAGTGACCGACGCACACGTGTGTGTAAATTATATGGAATAAAATAAAATTTTTATAAAATTTAGAGAAATAAATAAAAAAATATAAAAATTTAATATTAAAAAAAACTAAATAATAATATATTTAAATTATAGAGATAAAAGAGTAAAAAAAATAAAAAATATGACCCAAATACACAAATCTTTCACGGCAAGCCCTAGGAAGGCTTTATAGTTATAATATAGATAATGAATAATGGAGGCGTTTTGAAGGGTTAAACCTTCAAAATTTTGATATTTAGCTACAAGGCCCCTAAAACTTATGTAATTTCCACAAGTACGTGCTACAAATAATTCTTTATTTCAGTTAAGTCTAACTAAAAGAAATTTGTATATTTAATTAGTGAAGAAATTAATATTATATTATTTTTTTAAATTACAAAATTATTATATTGAAATACTCCATATTATGTCCTTTTGATTTGATGAGAGAAATATAATATATATATATATATATATATATATATATATATATATTAGTTTCTGTGAGTATATTATAAGACGTGGTATCATTGAATATTTTTTTTTCTTTTATAGCTCACATTTAATTATTTGATAAAATGACGGCGTTTTCTTGAGTAAATATTAAACACCACCATTGACCTATTTACCAAATTAAATTTTTTATTTCAAAAACTTTAAAAACTTCTATCCAGGGTTCCAAAAGGCAAGATTAGACCAAACCATGAATTGAACATAATTAAAAAAAAAAAGCAAATGCAAATAAACAAGTAGTAGCAGTTGGTGGTTGGGCAATTTACAATTAATTGGTGGCCAAGAAAAAGACTTCTCAAACCACGCTTTTTTCCCACCACATGGATATTGATTTTTATGGTTGCTAAATAATTTTTTATTATTGTTTTATTTTTTTAAGTGTTAAGACTTTAGAGCTTATATTATTATGATTAATTATTTTTTTAAAAAAAAAACCAACTCAAAAGGATAGTTTTGTTGGTCTAATTTATCTTTGGATGTTGATCATCAAATGGGACAGCTATTCAGAAATATTTTCGAATATTCCTTCATCATTGCGCTGCCTATTCTTGAAGTCAATTGGAGGATGTCTTATTTTTAATGTTTTGGTTTATTTTGTATATAATTAGTACTCGGTCGTAAACGCGTTATATATGTAAATTATGTAAAATAAAATATAATTTGTATATAAAATTTGGAAGATTAAATAAAAAAATATCAATATATATATATATAAAGGATAAAATAGAAGTTATTTTAAAAGTCCAAGGGCATTCTCGGAAAAGGCCAAAAGCTTCCCAAAAAGTGTTAAACGGCCGGAATCCTTTGGATAAACAGATTACTTGGTGGATATCCAATATGTGGGCAACCAAGAAATTAGAGGGAAAAAAAATATTAACCGGAGAATTTTTAATCAGCATTTGTAAATTAATTTTATTCAAATAAGAATTCTGAATCATAAATTCTTTAATCGAGTTTAATTTCCAGTGCATTCTAAAATATCTAGGCCAACATTATAAATTAATTTAGACAATTATAAATAATATAATGATTAAACACATTAAACGAGATCACTGCAAACACTATAAACACCGATAACTTAGCATAACTATCATATCATAAAATAACATTGTTTTTTATGGTAACAACTAAAGTTCAATAAAAAATAAATAAAATCGAATAACCGAACATAATTGACACTGACCAAGCGACCAATCACCAAATCCCACCTCCATAAAAGATGCTTCGAGTAATCCGGAAGGAACTTATTTATATCAAACCCTGAATGGGAAAGGAAAATAGAAAATATAGGACTAGAAGAAGCAAACCAAACAAGAAATGGTCCTTTGCCTTTTCAATTACCTTTTTCTCTTTTCCTAACCTTTTGCCACTTGCTAGGCCCACATGTCTCTAATATTTATTGAGAAATTATTAGGTCACAAGTTTTTCTCATGTTAGATGTTGAACTCTAGCACTGCGTGTGAGAGTTTTTAATGAGAAAAAAAGAAAAAAAATTAAAAAAAGTGGAATAATTTTTTTAGACTTGTCTAGAAGTTTGTAACGAGAAAAAAAAAATTATATATTCAAATTATATCTTTAATTTTGAAACGAAAAGAGTATAAATTAAATAAATCTATTTTTAAATCTGAAAACAATACCCAAACTCTAACAAACCAAATGAAGAAAAGTTTTGGAGCTTTTCCCCATATATGTGCTAGGGAATCATTAAAAAAAATTGGATATCCCATTTTTACCTCGTATCTTGTTCAGTTACTAATATTTGCGGACGTAAACATATACAGTTGAATTTTTTCTGTTGCTATAATTTGAGATTTAGTAATATTTGAATAAAAAGTTCAAAAATTGATAGGGATGAATTATGTGAGATAATTTAGAAAATGACAGAGGGTGGAAGGGAGAGGATGAAGTTAAAAAATAAGAGGAAATAAAATGTAGGTGTTGTTGAAAGACACAATAACTACTTTTTTTAAACAAAATCACCATAAAGCGGTTGCTGCCTCGCACATTAATAGAGATTATAATGTATTATGTTTGAGTCACAAATTAAAACGTTTATGAATTAAATAAATTATTGTTAAATAATTTTTTTTAACTTCATTTGTTGCATTTAAAAGTTTCAAACAATTTATTCTACCATATTGTCAAACCCTTTTCTTCTTCTTCTTTTTTCTTCTTTAGTCAAGAATCTTAACTTCTATTTTAGATCTAGGGGATGACTCTTTTTTGGGAGACACCCTTCTTTAGATTTCTCTTATCTTGATCTAATAAATTATTCTCCCTTCTTGTAGAGTTTGCTTTTCCCTTTTGTGGGATTTATTTTTTCAATGAGATGATTGATTTTTTTCTTTTTTGTGAGGAGATTTCATTATCATCTCTTGAGAGATTTTGCTGTCTCTGTTTGGAGATTTTACTTTCTCCGTTTGAAAGATTTTTTTTGTTTGTGAGATTTTTTTAGTGCATAAATTGTTGAAAATAGATTATTCAGATTTGGATGTAGCGTTTTCATTGCGACTTGTTATTCTATTGTTATGCTGAAAAACAGTTTGGATCTGCGTATTCTATTATTAGTTTGGAGATATGACTGTATTTCAGAAGTTTATTTTGTGTCTACTACCATTGTTGTTACGATTGACCATTTTTTTCTGATTATTTGTTATTTTATTTGAAAGAATTACTCTTTAAGTTTGTTTTTAGTAATCTTTTTATCTTTTATAATAGATTACAGTTTTAATATATTTTAGTATTTTAGACTGTTTGATAAAAAAACACTTCAAACGCTAATAGATAGACAAGTACATAATATATGTTTAGTTATACAACAGTTAGTGTATTTATAAATCTAAATATATTTTAAAAAAATTATTAATTTAATAATTATTATTCTAACGTAACTTATTTAATTTATAAATACAACATTTAAAATTTAAATATAATTCACCAAAAATAATACAATTGCATTTAAAAATCTAACTGCCATGGACCTATGGTCGAAACAAACTATAGTAACTAAACAAACCCACGGTAATTTTTATTTTCCCAATTTCCAAACACAATTTTTGGGATAGAATAAGGCGAAGCAATGGCATCATGTAATTATCCTATCCTAGGCCAGTGACTGGCATATCCTACCCACCCAATCCAATTCCCCATCCCATTCCCCCATAAACTCCCTTCAACGTGTCAGCCCCACAAAAGCAGTTCCCCCCACAAACGGCTACAGAATCCAGATCCGTCTTTTTGTGCAGGCCGCGCCTTCTCAACCGTCGGATCAAACCCCCTAACCCTAACCTAACCCCGGTTAACTGTAACCCCCACCGAACCTTATCCTCAGTTAGGTTAACCGTTCAACTAACCCCAAACATCCTCTTATTCACCAATTGCCCACCCCTTTCTCCATCCTATAAATTAAGGCTTTCAGCTAAGCTAGGTTTGCCGAACTGAAGAGCCTAAGGGCCCTTTGGAAAAAAAACAAAGTACTAAAAATATTCTCCTTTCTCTTTCATCCAGCTTTCTCTCTCTATAAACATTTCTCTCTAGAAACAGCAATGTCGAAATCATCGAGAAGATCTAGCGGGCCGGTTCTACCAATCGGATCTAGTTTTAAACGGTCGGTGTCGCCGTCCGGCCGGTTCAGTTCGTCATCGACAGCGGAAACGGCGTCGTCCTTTGCGTCTTCGACGAGTTCCAGCTTCTCGTCCACCGGTTACTATCAACGTTCAACTTCCCCGACTCGTGTCAATCTCCATGGCAGATTTGCGCCGGCGACGTCCTCCGTACGATTCTCCATCGGCAGATCGAGCTCTCCCGGCCGTTCGATGGCCGTTTCCCCGAGAGATCATGTGGTTCGCAAGCAGATCAACAATCCTCTGTCAAACATCCCTAAGAAGAAGTCGTGTATGTGTTCTCCTACGACCCATCCTGGATCCTTCCGTTGCAGCCTACACAAGAATTTCAACAACTCGCACTCGATGACGTACTCGCCGAATCGTTTGAACGCTCGGAGATCGGCGATGACGAATTCGCTGGTTCGGATCGGGACCGTTGAAGGCGATTTGGTGAAACGAGCTTTGGCCGCTCTGATTCGACCTTCTTCGCATCAGCAGCGAAGGAGAGCCGGATTTCAGCCGAGGCCTAGCCGTTTATCGATCATGTCCAATGCCGAAGATATTTAATAAATCAATCGGTTTACAGGTTTGGTTATTTTCACCTAACGTTTTCTCTTTCAGATTATTCGAAGAAAGCGTTAAATTCCATTCCTGGCATCGATTCCGGGGAATTATCCTACTCCGGCGAGTTTTGGTTGCAGATTTTGTAATTGCTGCCTTCTGAACCCCTAGAAATTTTGAGACAGTAAAGATCCAATCTTTGTACATATGTTTGCAGCGAAATGATTGCAATTCAAGGACATTTTGAACAATATTTCATTTACTCAGAAACCACTATCTAAAAACTAAACTAAGTTCAACAATTTGGTAAAAATTAACATAAAATTTGCCTTCACTCAAAAACAATTGGATGGGATTGGATTTGGTATGGTTTGGTTTGGTAAATTTCAAGGCATGATCCGTGTTAACTCGTCCTTTCCATTTGTGTTCGTGGCAGAATCCGTCCGTTACGTTTGCCGTGACCATGTGCGCCGTTATGTTTGAAGATTGCCGTGTACTTGTTCGTTGTGTGTATTGCCATATTTTCCGTTGCATTCCGTGTAAGGTACGTTTCGTTCATTTTCATTTTCTATTTATGGATTAATCTAATTTAATTATAATTACTGAATTTTCTTATTACTTTCAAGGGGCTGTTGCAGGTATGGTGGAATGTCGACATGGATTTGAAATTCGGAATTCAAATTTTTATTAAATGAAAGATTTGATGTGAAAAGAAGATTCCTCCTCCTATTACTTTGAAACATACGTCCTTGACCCTGACGCAGGAAATATGGGAAATGGAATAGTGTGCCAATTGGAAAGTAAACAGTTACAGGACTATACTATTTTACTAAAAACTGACAGCTCATTAGATTTCTACCGAGGGTAAAAATTATAAAAATTTCGTGGCAAACTGACAATGTATCAGTGAAGTAATTATTGAGCAGTAATTAAAGTTAAAGTAATATAAATAAATTTAAAGGACTAATATTTGGATGTTTCCCAATAGACCCTTCCTAATCAAAGGAATGCATTATAGTATTAGCTAGGTATGAAGGTTGACAGCTGGTTCCGGACCCGTGGATGGAGATTTAGTTAACAAAATGGAAATTAATTTATTTTATTATTACAAATTTATATTGGTTATAAATATTAATATATATAAATAAATGAGATATAATTTTTTTTAACAGAAGCTCCGCGAGAAGAGACTCGAACTAATGAAGTGAATACGAAAAGAAATATATACTAATTTATTTTTATGTTATTATTTAGAGTTTTTAGTTCGTAATTATTGAAATTTATCTGAAAAAAAAAATTATTTCTCAAAAACAAATGACTTCTATATTTTGGATCTTGAATTTTTTTTTTTAAATTATAGATATAATTAATATTAGTACATGATGACACAAGCGTTACATATATAAATAGTATAAAAATAAAATATATGATACAATTATATCAAACGCTTTAATTTTCTTTAAAATGAAAATTTAATTTATCTACTCTATTGAAAAATCAAGTGGAGAAAAAAGGAAATGATTGAGAAATTTTCTTTTTCTTTTTCTTTTTCTTTTTCTTTTTCTTTTTCTTCCTAAGGGAAGGGGGTGTGTCACTGAGCATTAGGACGTAAAAGTAGGGATGGATGAATCATGTATGTGTTAAGTGGGAACAACAGCTGTCACGCGTGTATTGCGGACCTTGCGGTTATGGGATAGTCTTCCGACAACTCATCAGGATTTTATTGAATGACATTCTCACAATAGTAGACAAAGTCAAAAACTGAGTTTTTATTAGAAGGTCCGGATCTTCTAACTAGAAAAAGAACCTTCTTATATATTTTTGACATATGTATAATAATTATTTTTTTAATCAATAGCCCATAACATGTGGGAGTCAATTTGTATTAATTATATATAACCATTATACGTGTCAAAAATGTATAAGAAGGTTCTAAGAGATCCAGGAACTAATAAAAATTCCAAAACCACCGCAGCACAAACTTGTTTCGCGGCTAATAAAGAAGTAGAGAACTTTGAAAACAAATTTGATTCGAATTTCATGGATTCGTGCCGCGTGTTTTGTTAATTTATTGTTCCCTTATTATGATACGCAACGATCGGAGGTGGGTTTGGTTTGTCCAATAGAAACGTAAATATAATTTATTTCGATATTTGTTCGTAATATTTGTGTAGTAATTATAATATTATTATATAATAATTAAAATTATGTTTGGTTCATTAAATTATATTCCTTTCATTCTTATTTTTTGGATATTTAAAAAAGCAAATTTTATTCTTATTTACTTGACATTTATAATTTTTAAGAGATATTGATTATGTTATTTCTTAAAATTAGCCCTAAACATTTAATACTCTCTTCGATTCCTTCCTAAATTACTCCTAAACATTAAATACTCTCTTTAATTCTCTCCCATTTTTTAAGGTTATTTTTTATACCTCTTTTAATATCTTAGCCATATACTCTCTTTCTCTTTCTCATAATCTCTATATTTTCTCTATCATCTATTCTCTCATCTTTATCACTTATAATCTACCATTTTATTTAACTGTAAGGGAGTTTTTAGTAATACATAATAATTTTAGTAGAGTAATTATAGAATAATTAACTTCTATAATAATTGTGCAAATCTCCAAATCTTCAATAATTAGGAATAGAGGGAGTATGATTGTAATGTCAAATTAGTTGTTATTATTATTGTTTTGCCTTTTATAACTAATTACATTACTTATGTAATGAGTTAATATATCAATTGGTAGATGTAATGAAAAACTTAGAAATTGATAATAATATTACGCCTGTAATAAGTTAAAACATGTAATAGGTGAACTAAACAATAACCTATAACATTAGAGAGCCATTTCATTGATTTATCACGAACCAAACGTCATAAAGAAGGTATAAACCAGTAATGAATCCACTGTAGGTGCAAGAGAGGGCAAGTGGACTTCTTGATTTTTGTGATTTTTTTTATTAGTATAGGGATATTTAAGTATAGTGACCCCGTTAAAAAAATTAATGACTTTAATGAAGCTTTAAAAAATATTTTTGTAATGATTTTTATGTATTCCTTACGTTCAAAAATATAAGATTATTATTAAATTTTGAAGACAATTTTAAATATTTTTAAACTCAAAATTAAGATGAATTTATCAAATTTTAGTCGATACAACGACAAATATTATAAAAAATCTAAAACGTAATACCAATTATAAGATTTATTAGTTATAATATTTAGTGAATCTCATCAATGTTGAGTTTAAAATATCTAAAATTAACTCTCAAAAATAAAAAATGATACTCCCTCCGTCCCAAATTAATTGCTTTTCTAGGACTTTTTAAAGTCAAATTGACTATTTTTAAAATTAATAATTAAGCATATATAAATATATTTCTAAAATTATAAAAATTGAAATTAGTAATAAATTGTATATACTTTCTTTTGGTTATAATATCTTCACCTATATGTTAGCAAAAATAGTAAAAAAATTAGTTTTAAAAATAGTCAATTTGACTTTAAAAAGTCCTAGAAATGCAATTAATTTGGGACGGAGGGAATATTATACATTGAGAGACATGTTATGTATTGCGAAATTTTTTAATTGAATTATAATTGTGATGTGTGTGCACACATGTGATAAATAGAAATTAAGAATGGTCTCACTTTAATTTATTTTATCTTATCGTATAAACTCATACCTTGGTTGCAATTCAACTTGTATATTTTTCTACGTATCATTTCCAATAAACTTAAAAGGAAGAAGTATTTTTAATTTTTAATTTTTTTTAAAATTTACATTTGCTGAATTTTATTATTCCTTATGTATGACAAGAAAATAGTTTCATTTGTCAATTTATTTGTTTCATAAAAAGATTCTTATTTTTATTAACATATAGAATGACACAACATGCTCAAATATATCATCATAATTTTATTAAATCTCACCATAAATAAACGAACAACTCATTATGTCAATGGTAAACATGAACTAAAAATACAATATATAATAATGTCTGTAATATCTTACACATGAGACTTTTTTTTTTTTTTTGCAACAAAGGGAATACTTTTATTATTTTTTACTATTTAGATTTTAATTATAAAAGGTGTCCCATCTTGACAAAAATCATGTGTTGATCCTTGGTTTAAACAACTGGTAAGACTAAATACACATTTGATATTCAATAAATCTCTATTTTTTTTATTTTTTGTTTTTTTGGAAAGAGTAGTATTAATATAACATCTTATGTCAGGGTCAATACCCATATACGAACTCTACTCAGCGAGTAACGTAAATGAAACATGAATATTGAAGTTTTAAACTAAAAAAAGAATATTAATAGAGTGTTAGGTTAATGAACTCTACTCATGCGACTGCATAGATGAAACATGAATATTGAAGTTTTAAACTAAAAAAGGGATATTAATGGAGTGTTAGGTTAATGGTTAAAACTAAAACCCTATCACTTTTAAATTTCAAGTATGAATTTTATATTGGTGTGAGTTTATTTATTTATTTATACATAATTTTTTTTCTTTTATATGAGGTATTTTTTTTTTTTTTTATAATTTTCTTTTAGACGAACTTATATTTTTATGTTTTGATTTTGTGGTCTATTGAGAAACCTCTTGGTTGGGAGTGAAACTAGTAATTTACATTTGTGCTTATTTTGTTGAGGAATTAATCTACGCGGACAGGTTTAATTGGACATGGAAATTGGACATTTTCATGTTCCAATGGTAGTTTTTTATTTATTTATTCCAAACATATTTATATTATGGATTTTTAAAAAAAATTCAAAAAAAAGTAAGTGTAATTTAGATATATATCAAAAAAAGGATGTATGGGTTCATACAACTATTTTTTTGATATATATCCAAATTATACCTAATTTTTTTGGAATTTTTTTTTATAAAATCCACACTATAAATATGTTTGGAATAAAAAAAAAACCACCATTAAAACATGAAAATGTTCAATTTTTATATCCAAAAAAAGTAAAACTTTATTGAGAGATAAATTTAAACATATCGCTATTCACAATCAACGAGAAAGTCTTATTACTAGTCTATCAAAATTAAATATGTTGTCTCATTTGTGCTCCCATTCCATTTATTGATTTTTACGGACGAGACAGATAATATAAGTCCTAGGCTATCACATTGGTATTATTTTTTTTCTTTATTTACACGTAATTGATTATAGTAATTTTCATCAGTAATATTAATTTATTGATATTTTAATCATAATTATATACTTTTTATTGAGAAACTATACTAGGCTCGATTGATTATTGTAATTTTTTATTATTAATTTATTAATATGTCAATAAAATTATATATATACTTTGAGAACTTATACTATTAGAATTTAATTTTAATGATACATTTTAATCTTAGAGTTATGACATAGCTGTCTTGTAATTATATATTTATGGTATGTTTGAATTGAATAATCAAAATCAAAATCGAAATGAAATAATATGATAAAATTTATCTTTAGTTACACTTTTGGACATGAGAAAAACGATGAAGTGAAATGAAATAAAATGAATGAATGTGATAATTATACCATCATAACACCATCATAACACAATACCAAATTACCACCAACTAAACATTCTGTTTAAATTTTAAAAACTTCATTTTAAAATGAGTAATGCTAAGTTGACAAAAGATGTCTATAAAAAAAAATAATTACAAGATGATGTGTTAGATTATAATGAATGTTTCATCCTACATGAATGTGTCCCGTGATTATAACCAATAATTATCATTCACATTATTTTATATTTTCTTTTTGTATTCAATCTTTTGTCATCAAAACATTATTGTTCTAAAATTAGAACTAAGACGGTGTTTGATAAAATTGAATGATTAAGATATGAATTGTTAGTATATGTATATCTTAAATTCTTAATAAATTAGATCATTTTAACATCTGAACTTAAAAAACTGTTTAGTAAGTACAAAATATAAAATATTTGAATGACTTTTAAATTTAAAAATATCAATTTTAAATTTAAAAATATTTCAAATTGACTTTTTAAAAATTAATAATGATCTTTGGAATGGAGAGAGTACAATATTTATACAGATTCTATAAATTTAAAATTTTCATTAAGAAACAACTCTTAATAATTTGAATTTATATTTTTCTCTTACCGATTAAAAAATTAATAAAATTTTATCAATTAATTTTACTCTGTTATCGAATCACACGTAAACAAACACCACCTTAGATAAAACCCAAAAGCGATGTTAACAGCACCAACTTGAGCCAAAATTTCCCAAGTATTCATTTTAATTGAAGTGGGGTCCGCAAAGGATTTTATTACATCAGTTTTCCCTTTAAAAAGATTAAACCTATAAACTATAAATTGGGGATTCCGGACGCGCCATTTCACGGAATAGTAACTAACCTTCGCTCATGCATGTTTTTCCTCCATTTTATGAATGCCCCATTTTCTCTCTCTTCAATTCGAATCCTATCGAGGAGAGAGAAAGCTGCCAACTTTTCATAAATTAATTATCCTAATTTGAAACCAACACATTTTTTTTAATTTATTTATACCAAAATCAAGCTTTTCGCGAGATAAGAAGGAATGGGATTGTTCTTTTCTAAATCAATATTATCTAATTCTAAATTGGCGAGAGATACAAGACTAAGGGAACATACTATTTGATTTCTATTTGTTCTCCCTGATCAAATTCGCCAAGTTTCTGATTATTAGAGTTTAAAAGAGGTGAGGAGATCTAAATTTTCTTTTTTTTTGCTTTCTTGTGCATATTATTTTATATTTTTTTGAGATTTGGACGTAGGATTGAATTTGTATATTTGTTGATTTGATGATTTAAAATTGTTGAAAACAATTGTTTTATTTTTGTTTGATTAATTTTTTGTATGATTAATTGGATATTTTAGGTGCATTTTTATCTGTAAAGGAAGAATAGAGCTAGCTAAGCAATCTTTCCTTTTTTTTGGGTTTTAGGGCTAATTATTTGATTAATAATGGGGAAGCCAACTGGGAAGAAAAAATCTGAAGATGGGTCAGAAGGAAGTGTGAAGCAGAATAAAGTTTTGGATCGTAATTCAAAATCATTTGATGAAGATACTGTTGTATTCATGAACATGGCCCGAGAATTCAAAGAAGAAGGTAATATATTGTTTCAAAGGCGTGATCACGAAGGGGCTTTGTTAAAGTATGAAAAGGCCCTCAAATTGCTCCCAAAGAATCACATTGATATTGCATATTTACGGAGCAATATGGCTGCTTGTTTTATGCAAATGGGGCTTGTGGAGTACCCAAGTGCGATAAATGAGTGTAATTTGGCCCTAGAAGTTGCTCCCACGTATAGCAAAGCGTTGCTGAAGAGGGCTAAGTGCTATGAGGGTTTGAATAGGCTTGATTTAGCTTTGAGAGATGTTAATAATGTGTTAAGTATTGAGCCTAATAATTTGTCAGCATTGGAGATTTTGGATAAGGTGAAAAAGGCGCTTGAGCGAAAGGGTCTAACGGTTGAAGATAAAGAAATTGTGTTGCCTCCTGAATATGTGGAGCCTGCTTTGATCCGGGTTTTGAAAGAGAGGGTGAAAAAGAGGAGGAATAGTAATAAACTGGAGAAGAAGAGGGGTGAAGAAAAAGAAGAGAGGGGTGAAGAAAAGGAAAAGAAGAAGGTTGAGGAAAAGGAAGAGAAGGTTGAAGAAGTTGAGGAAAAGAATGCGGAGGATAAGGTTGTTGTGAAGGAGAAGATAAGCGTTAAGGAAGAAAAAGTGGTAACAAAAACTGTAAAATTGGTGTGTGGAGACGATATAAGGTTTGCACAGTTACCAGTCAAATGTGGCATTCGACTCGTGAGGGAAATAGTTCAGGATCGATTCCCTAACTTGAAGGGTGTGCTTATCAAGTATAGAGATCCGGAAGGTGATTTGGTCACTATCACGACGACGGATGAACTGAGGATAGCTGAAGCATCAGGTGGTCCTCTTGGTTCTGTGAGGCTATACATTGTGGAAGTTAGTCCAGAAAAAGAACCTCTTTATGAGAGAGTGATAAATAAAGAAAAGGTGCAAAGTGTCAATAGTAAACCAACTAAGGCTTCTGGGACTCGTGATGCTGGTAAAGTTAAAGAAGTGGATAATGGGCCATGTTGTGTTGAGGACTGGATCATCCAGTTTGCGCGGCTTTTCAAGAACCATGTCGGCTTTGAGTCTGATTCATATTTGGATCTTCATGAGCTAGGAATGAAGCTATACTCCGAAGCAATGGAGGAGACTGTTACAAGTGATGATGCCCAACAAATTTTTCAGATAGCAGCGGAAAAGTTTCAAGAAATGGCTGCTTTGTCCTTGTTCAATTGGGGAAATGTACACTTGAACAGGGCAAGGAAGCGGCTGTTCTTTGAAGAAGATTGTTCCAGTGAAATGATATTGGCACGGGTCAAAACTTCATATGAATGGGCACAAAAAGAATATGTGATGGCAGAGATGAGGTATGAAGAGGCTCTAAGAATTAAGCCAGATTTCTATGAAGGCCTTCTTGCACTTGGACAGCAACAGTTTGAACAAGCAAAGCTCACTTGGTATTATGCAATTGGGAATAAGATTGATTTGGAGACGTGGCCTTCTACAAAGGTCCTGGACTTGTACAATAAGTCTGAAGACAGCATGGACAGGGGTATGCAGATGTGGGAAGAGCTGGAGGAGCAGCGTCTTAACGGACTCTACAAATCAGACAAATACAAAGCTGACTTGAAGAAAATGGGTTTGGATGATCTATTTAAAGAGATATCTGCTGATGAAGTTTCAGAGCACGTTGGAAACATGGGTTCCCAAATATACCTCTTATGGGGTACTATACTTTATGAGCGCTCTATTGTGGAATATAAGTTGGACTTGCCGACTTGGGAAGAATGTCTGGAGGTTGCAGTTGAGAAGTTTGAACTTTCTGGAGCATCCGCAACAGACATAGCTGTAATGATAAAGAATCATATTTCCAATGGAGATGCCCTGGAAGGTGAAATACATACCTAGCAACAGAACATATTTTTTTTTTGATAATGGGTTAGAATTTCAATTACTCATAGGTTTGCACCTATTGCAGGTTTTGGGTTCAAAATCGATGAGATAATACAGGCATGGAATGAGATGTATGATGCGAAAAGATGGCACACTGGGGCCTCATCCTTCCGGTTAGAACCATTGTTTCGCCGACGGGTTCCAAAACTTCATTCTGTGATGGAGCATATTTCAGTTTTTTGCACGTGACTGGTGATTCTGAAGAACAGTGAACCAAACATCAGAGTTTTAACACTTTTGTTGCCAGAAAGCTCTGTTAGGTAATCTTAGGCCTAACTTTTCTTGTTCAAGTATATAGTTTTTCGCTACATGATACTTATGATTTGGTAATACTCAATTATCTAACTGCATAGTGTGGTGTAGAAAGAAGTTTGAGCATTGCCATGCTATGCACTGAGTTTTTATCAAAATCAGCAATAATCTACAAAACCTAAAAGAACAAAGCTGTCGGTAAACATGTGGAAATCTTAATCTTCTTTACAAGTTTCAAACGTTCCATTATTTTAGACCTTGGCCTTTCAATTGGTAGAGAGGCAATTTTCCCAGGACATGAATTGTTTGCTTTCTTTCATTTCCAGAAAGAGCCGGAAAAAACTAATCTTTTTGGTCTTTGGTTCATAATTATCCTTCTTATATTTATTTTTATCACATTATAGACGAATATGTATCATTATTGTAGTAAACTTACTAAACAATTGGTTTGTTCATCTTCCTTTCACTATTAAAATTAAACATTGTAAAGTAGCTTCCAAACCGCAATCTCAACCTTATCATTGAATAGCAGTAAATGATAATGTTGAAAGAGACACTTGAACTTACATTTCATATATTTTGATTACTTAGAAAGCTTACAAGGTTACCTACTTATACAATTGGAAGAAATAATTAAGACAAAACATGTTCCTTAATATAAGGAAACATGCAAGCTAATACAAGGAAGAAAACATGGAGTGGGAAACATAGAATAAAACATAAGGAAGAATATAGGGAAAAGGTGGAGGAATATTGGAATAAAGTGAAGAAAAATATTCTCCACTATTATTTCTAACACTCCCCCTCAAGCTGATAAATAAAAATCTCCTATTTCTCAGCTTGGAAAACAAAAAGTTCAGTTGGATGGTCGGTACATGAACAAAACCGGTTCAAGTCGGCAATTGGACAAAACTCCGTTTGTGAATAGCAATTCCGACAGTTAACAGTACTCCGTCTATGAATAGCAATTCCGGTAGTGAACAGTACTCCGTCTATGAATAGCAATTCCGGTAGTGACCAGTAACTCCGTCTATGAATAGCAATTCCGGCAGTTTGGACAATACTTGTAAAGACCTCCATCTCCTTACCAGCACCAATCGTCATCTTCGTGAGACGATCCTTTACTGTAATAAACTTGGGATGGTTGTGGTGTGTTTGAGTTTACCCCAATTGCAAAAGGGATTTCTTGTTGAAAAATCATCACTGGAGTAGAATTTGAAGTTTCTAATTTTTCGCCCAATTTTTTTTTTTTTTTTTTTTTTTTTTTTAAGAACTGTGGGTAAGTTTCAGAAAAAACAGGTTGTGGGGTACAAACTGTAATAGGCAGTTTCAGAAAACTGCATAGATGGTGCCGGAAAAGTTGCCGGAAAAGTCGCCGGAAATATGCAGTTTTAAAAACTGCACAGGTGACTGTTGGGAAAAGTCGCCGGAAAAAGTCACCGGAAAAAGTCACCGGAAAAAAGTTGCCGGAAAAGGTCGCCGGAAAAGATCAGGCTTTGATACCATGTTGAAAGAGAGAAACTAAGTTTAGGTTTCTCCATTAATACTTCACACTATAACATTTACATTGCTTCTCTCATTTAATTTACATTGAGTTACATTAGCTTATATACTAGTTTAGTGCTCTCTTAATTTATGGGTAGTGCTTCCATAAATTATGGGTAGTGCTCCCTTAATTTATGGGTAGTGCTCCCTTAATTTATGGGACAAGATCCCTAATGCATGGGATAAGATTATATCTTCTAACACTCCCCCTCAAGTTGGTGTATAGATGTTTCGCATACCCAACTTGAAACATAATAGATGAAACAGCTTGTCCCATGCTACGGATATGAACTTCACTGCTAGCACCACTTTGTTCCGCCATGTAAAAGATGAGTACAATATATATCCGAGGAGAATAAACTTTTCCAAGGATATCAAATAATTAGGTCCACGTGACTGCAAATTATGCTCAGCACACATGGCCAACACAACATCTCTCCATAAAATCTGCATAAGGAAGTGACACTACCAGCCCATAAGCAGGCCCCACAAACAGAAAAGCAGCTGCAATGTGCTGGAAATTAGCCCTTGTGCAGCCACGAAACCAAGCTTGAAAGAAAGTCAATAAAACGCAACAATGGATACCATGTTGGAAGAAACATCAACAATGGATACGCGCTAGAAACAAGCGCAACAATGGATACCATATTGGAAGAAACATCAATAATGATACCATGTTGGAAGAAACATCAACAATGGATACCATGTTGGAAGAAACATCAACAATGGATACCATGTTGGAAGATACCATGTTAGAAGAGACATGGAATTTTAAACCAGTACAGTAGCAACAAAGAAGATCGCCGGAAAAAATCGTCGGCAAAAGATCATTATGATCTCAATTTCTTCATAGAGATTTGTTTATGTTTAACTAGTTTTCTGAGTGAATAAGAATGGTAGCGGAAGAGAAAAAATTAAGAGGCCGGTGAACAGTGCTCTACTACAGTGCCAGTGAACATTGCCCGCATGAACAGTACCAGCGTACAGTCGACAGCTCCGATGAACAGTGCACTGCTACAGTGCCTGTGAATAGTGCTTTTCTGCCAAAGAATAAGAAACAAGCTCTGATACCATGTTGAAAGAGACACTTGAACTTACATTTCATATATTTTGATTACTTAGAAAGCTTACAAGGTTACCTACTTATACAATTGGAAGAAATAATTAAGACAAAACATGTTCCTTAATATAAGGAAACATGCAAGCTAATACAAGGAAGAAAACATGGAGTGGGAAACATGGAATAAAACATAAGGAAGAATATAGGGAAAAGGTGGAGGAATATTGGAATAAAGTGAAGAAAAATATTCTCCACTATTATTTCTAACAGATAACAAGTGTGAGCCCCTTCCTTTGTTCTATAAGTAATTGTGATTCCCTTATTTTGAAACTTGAAAATGATTTATAGAAATTTTGAAGAACGTAAATATCTTTACGTATAGTATAGAACAATAAAGCAATCTTTTAAATTAGCAAAAAGAACAAGCAATCTTTTAAATGAAGTGTTTAGTGTCAGGAATGCTTGGAGATTAAACAAGAGAGGAAAGTAGAAATATTTAGTACACGAGGGACACCAAACTCCCTGAATACACAGTTTTGGCTGCAAATGCAAATGGATGATGATGGGTAAAGTCCCTAATAGTATGACTTATTGCTGATCTTTTCTTGATGTCCCACCTCTATGATTTTCTATTCTCCTGTCTTCACTAAACCTAACATCTCATATAAAACCTGGGATGTTGTTTTTCCAGATTTTATCTTACTCCTGTAAAATTATTTTCCCAAGTTATCCAGAATTCTGGATCAATCAACTATTGGAAAATTTGGAATGTATATTTTCCCCTATTTTCCCTTTGAAACAAATAAAGAGTTTGGGATATCACCTTGCTTAGAATACCTCTGCAAACTTGCCCCTTTTCCTTCCTTACCCCAAGCTATGTTACATGGACACAGAATCCTTGTCGGGTGCTGGGAAGAGTCCAGCTTTGGTGTAATGCGTCATCAGAAGACATAATTAATGGGAAATGCTCCATTCCAAAATATATTAGAAATTTTGACTTTGTTAAGCAATTTGAGACATTTTTAAATTTAAAATTGATGTGATTCATTTAAGTTTTGAAATTGATGTGATTCATTTAAGTTTTGATAACGATAAATCTTGTAATTTGTAGTACTTTTCAGATAGTTAAAAATATTCGGAACTTTATTGACTAAAGTTAAATGAATTCATATCCATTTTGAATCAGAATATCTCAAATAGACTTCAAAAGTCATAATTGCTCTTATATTTTGGAACCCTATGAGTGTTTACTTGGTTGATGAATCAAATAGATTTTAGTCGTCATATCCATTTCCCATTTGTTTTGCATATAATTAAAGGGACAGCTATAGTGTCTGTAAGCCTTTAGTGGTTTAATTACAGAATTGATGTTAAAATGATTAAATGGTCAAAGTGATTTATGTTGTGGATATCATGTTTGTTGGATCTCAAACCTTTTATCCTTTTTAAGTTACTGATTTTCTTATGTTCTATTTTTTACTGTATTGCGTAATAGTAATTGTACGAAATGGTTTGTCTCTCTTGATTCTTCTTACAGGCTTCAAGTCCATAAACTTGGTTTTTAACTTTTTATAATGAAGCAATGTTTCCACTTGTTGGACCTTCTTCCATTCAACAGATTTTTTTCTTCAATCACCCTTGAGATTCGGATTTTGTTTCTCTTTAATGTTTTAATTTTCACATTGTGAAACAAAGCAACTAATTGGTAATCTGTCCATGCATACTCTAGGATTCAGAATGTACCTAGAAGCAACTTGAAGAATACAGGCTTCTTCATGAACTTTCTTATATAACCAAGACTTTCCATCAGATAGTGGTTACATGCAATTGCAGATACATTTCAGATTACCTATTTCTATAAATATTGGAGGATTTTCTATCTGGGGTGCTTCCTAGCTTGCTATTATCTTATCTTGTTATCAATATAATTTACTTGATCTGACTTCATTCGGATGTCAACTAGCTTGCTTTATACTGAGCCGAACATTATTTGGAATGGTTTTTGCAGGTTTCTTTTAGTGTTGTATTCGTCATCCGTTGTTTGCTTTGGGAAGCAAGACACAAAAGAATATGTTGATGAGAGTTGCATTTGGATTGAAAGTGAGCCTTTTTCTTGGCTAAAAACGCCGCTTATATCAGACCATATTCCTTGGAAGTTCATTCTAGCAGTATATAAAGACGCAAGATTTTGTCATTTGAATTCATTTTTTTCCCGGTTTGAGTTGAGTACCTAGGGCAAGTTAAAAGGGTATTGTCACTCATTGTCAGATTGTAGCTCGTCGAATTTTAAGAATTTATGCAAATCATTTGCTTTGGAATTTCATTCTCATTGACTAGGTGATTTGTAATTCGCTTGGTGCCTTGGTTGTAACCATTTGAGCACTTGTATAGTTGGAGAAGTTATCAAAGTACAACCTCCTATAGATGTCACAGTTATAACTTGATGGTGGAGACAAAATCTAAGGTAGAAAATGGGTGATTACCCTTTTCTCCATTTCCCTTGTTTAATTTTGTTTCAACTGAAGTTTTATTTAATTGTAAATATGGGTAACATAGTCTATTTTGATTATTATTGTATCGGAATATTTTTAACATTTTGGGACATCGCGTTTGGCCAAGGAATTGTTGTGCTTCCTCTTTGATTTTGGTCTCCTCTCCTCTCCTCTTTGATGAATTGTTGCTTTTCACTTTACTCTCTAAAGTCAATTAAGAAATTAGACTATGTTTGTTTGCAATATTTAATACTAACTTTTTCAAGAATTAAAAAAATAATTCAATAATACTCCCTTCGTGTCTTGAATTTTAAAAGAAGAAAAAGAAGAAAAAGAGGCTTTTAATTTTTTCCTACACTCGAAATATTCATTTTTTGACAAGAAGATTTAAGGAGAGATCGGGTTATTTCCCATCTCCCTCCTTTTCTTTCTTAAAAAACTGACCACTTGATTTCATTTTTTCCCCTCTCTCCCCCTCTTTCCTGATTCAAACTCAAAAAAGTATGGCATAAATAATTAAGTAGTACAAATATATTTGCATCCGTTTAGATCTATTGTCTCTTTGATCGATGGTGGAAATTTAGACATTATCCGTATTCACAACCACACTATGTTGCTCCTAAAATTAACTGTCACATTCATAATCTCGCATACCAATTTGTGTGAATGCGATTGCATGTGGTGTTGCAGATACAAATTATTTTATATATTTAAAAAAAATATATATATATAATATCACTTCGTCCCAAATTAATTGTTCAATTTTGACCATTTTAAGTCAAATTGATTATTTTTAGAATTAATAATTAAGCATATATAAATATATTTCTAAAATTATAAAAATTGGAGTTAGTAATAAATTGTATATACTTTCTTTTGGTTATAATCTCTTCACCTATATTTTAGCAAAAATAGTAAAAAGATTAGTTCTAAAAATAGTCAATTTGACTTAAAATGGTCAAAATTGAACAATTAATTTAGGACGGATGAAGTATGTCAATTTTTTAACGAGTCAATATAATAACATAAATAAGCGTAAATGTTTAACATTCTCAACAATTAATCCATTAGTACAAAAAATTAAAGACGAAAGACATGCGAATAATGTAATCAGTAGTATTAATATAGTATATTAGTATAATAATTTTTGATATGAGAATTAATAATTAAAACATTCATATCCAAATTCACATTCGCACTATATTCGTATTTAGTTTTTTGCAAATGCGGATTTGATTGTGGTTTAAAATTGATTTGATTTTACTTTACTCAATATTAAAGAGAGAGATTGGACGAGCAGTGAAAACTCATTTAGTAGACATAAACCCCTTACCTGGATATGAAGATGACGTATTCAAGAATTTGTGAAACCATGTAACTTTATAAAAAAATATATAAATTTTTTATTTGCTAGTAACATCAAGACTTTTGAATATATATATATATAGAGAGAGAGTTAATGATTCATAATATCTATTTGTTATGTATCCTTATGAGGATTACACTATCTATACTATTGAAAATAAGAAGGAACGGTCAAAATTAGAAACTTAAAATCGAAGTTCGCTATTATTAGTAGCGGACGATAAAAAAAACACATACTATCCGCTACTAACAGTAGCGGATGTCGATTTTTTGTTTCTAATCTTAGTCGTTCCTTCTTTTTTCAGTAGTATAAATGATGTATGCCCTATAAAAATTCATAACAAATACATGCTATGAATCATTCTTTCTTATATATATATATTTGAAATTACACTTTAACTATTTAGTAATTTTTTAAAAAATGTATATCATTTATTAAAAAAAGAATCTTTGAATGTGTCTTCTAAAGGCCTCTTCAGGAATAACTTACTTAAGTGGTAATTTATAAATAAAAATATTTAACATCATTTTGATTTATAAGTTAAAAATTAAGTTAAAATAAAATGTGAAAGTATTTGACTAAAATGACTTATAAATTAAAATAAAATGTAAAAACTATTAAAATAAAGGCAAATGTCTTTTTACATGTCGTCAAACTTATTTATTTTAAATGACTTATAAATTTTTAAAAAAATAAAAAATAATTACTTCTTAAAAATGACTTATAAATTATTTTATAAATCAAAAAATAAGTCATAGCCAAGCAGGTAAATAGTGAAAACCTGCTTATAAGCCGCAGCCGAACAGTGCCATGCATTTACAAGTAAGACATCACGTCCATGAAGAACAATGCACCTCGAGGGCATCTTATACTTTTTCCCGGGAACAGTAGATTCGTGAACTGTAGAAGTGGAGAGAGAATATAGCCACGTGTCAATTTCACTTTACTTGCATTGCCTACTTTTTCCGCTCGAATCTGTAGCTCTTTAATAAATCTCTGCCAATCAATACATATCAGACTTTATATATACACAGATAATTATATATCTTAGGGTTCTTCAGAATATGGAGAAAATCAGGAGGGCATCACACGCAGGATCATGGTACACTGATAATCGTAAGTCTGAAATATTTATTGCAATTATTATGTAATTCTGTGTGTTTGACCTTGAAATGATTGATTGATCATGCTAATTTGAACATGGGAATGTCTTTATTAGTATAATCGTTTGGCTTGGGATGGTTTTGACGGTGATGAGTTTTTAAGTTAACTGAAATATTTGAATTGTTAGTGAGTTTCACGGTTTAATTTGGATATGATGATTTTTAGTTGTTTAATGGGATGTAGTGTTTTGTGATGTCTTTCATTGCAAGCTGACTGATGTAGTTGAAGTTTTCAGTGGTGAACAAGCCCTAGAATTCTCTAAGGGAGATAATTGAGAATGGATTAATTAACTGATTGTGTTCTGTTTATTATAACATTTTGATTGTGTCAACCTTTAACTCAAATGTAGCAGAAAAAATTCCAAGATATATTTGAAAAATCATGTAATGCGGAGTAGGTAGGTCAGCTTGACCTCAAGTTTTCAAGTTAACATTTAAGATCTTGAAAGAGAGAGAGAGAGAGAGCTTTATAGATAAAAAAGAGAAAAAGAAGGGGCTTTTGAAAGCCAAGACATAACGTTTTGGCCTTGGGGGCCTAAAATATTAAAAATCTGAAAAACATCCAACTAAACATCCATAACTCAACCACCAATGTAATCGGGCAAGATCTTTGAAATTAATAGTAGTAGCTAAGCACGTAATGACTTGGCCATTTTCAGGGGTCATCCTGGGCTCCATCTGTTGGATAGTAATGACACTCACTGGAGTTTCAGATTGTTTTTGCTTTTTCCTGTATCACTTCATGGATCAAAAGATTTTTCTAGTTGAAATGCTGCCTTAAGTCTGGAATTGTGATTAGTCTACCCATGCTTCCACTGATCAAGTTCTCCAATATAGTGCAGCATAATGTTCTATGTAATTAAAGATGTGAGGTCCTTGAGCTCAACTCATACTTTGCCTTTTTTCATCGCTATTTTTAGCATGGGGGCGAAATTAAGCATGTGCACAGAGACTAGTTGGGTCTTCCAAGAGGCCCTTGAACGTCCTTGTTTGGAAGATAAAGGGACAATTAAAAAGAGTAAGGACAGAAAGTTTTAGAATATCATGGCTTTGGAAATTCAAAAAGTTCCTATTTTTAATTATGGGCCAATTAATTGAAAGATAGTAAATGACAGAGGGTTTTTCCCAGGATTCTAGTAATTCTTGTGATTGTTAATACTGAATATGATGACTTTGTGCTTTACTTGTCGTAGTCACCACTTTCTTACTCATTCTGGCCAAAGGTCATGCCTTTTTGCTTTTGGGTACCCAATTCGAAGTTCACTTCTCAACTTCTCCCGGATTTACTGAATGGCTGATGACTCCCGAGAGCATGAAGACCCAACTCATTTCTTTCATTTGATCCTTGACAGAAAATTTCGTCAAGCGAATAGGCTGCTTCTCAAGCTGTCTTTCTTCTTTGTCCTTGCAGATGAGAGCAATGCATTCCATTCATGATATGAAAAAGGATGAATTCTAACTAGCCAACATGTCCATGTAATAATATGTAATTAACATGTAATGCTTGACATGATTGCTGGGTGCATGTATAATAAATATCGGAAACTTATCCTATATCTGTCTGTACTTTGGTCCTGTTGGCCTGGTATGATATTATACAAATCATGAGAAATTAATGTAATATAGATTGTGTTGCTAAGTGTTGCTGGTTTTAAAGAATTAATTCAATCATCCACATTTAGTGGAGAGTACTGACAGGGCATAAGATGGTCTCTTTAAGTTGGCTTCATATTTTTGCATTTTCTTTCCTTCGTCAGCCAAAAGACTAGCCGAAGAGCTTGATGGATGGCTTAGAGATTCTGGCCTGCATAAGTCTCCAGATGTGCGAGGTGTGATTGCACCGTAAGTAATCATGTACCACAACTTTTATCATTGAGTTTACAGTCATAGTTCTAATGTATTTCATCAATCATTGTGGTGGAATTGAACCCACTAGTCATGCAGGTTATTCTTATTCAGGCCGTGCAGCAGCTTTTGCATTTGGAAATATAGATCCAAGTAATATGTGAGTTTTTTTCTTTTATTTCTCCTCCTTTTGACATTTTGAACAGTTGTGCTAATATTCTTATTTTTCACTAAGCGTGTGGTCTCAGAATGGGAGGCTGTCATATTTAAATCGTTATGATGAAGTTTACCTGTTAGTAGTTCATGAGGAACTTTGTTTTTGCCAGTTCTCGGGTTTTTCTTCTCGGTCCATCTCACCACTACTATACTCCAAAATGTGCTCTAACCAGAGCCACTGTTTACAAGACCCCAATAGGAGACCTGCCTATAGATCTGGAAGGTATAGTAACTTCCATTTTTCATTGCATTCGTTTTCCATAATTTTCTTGTAAGAGACTGGCATCTGATAACATTATAAATCTATTAAACTCAGTTTTTGGCTTTGGTTCTGGTAGTTGGGGAATTTTATGAGAGCATGTGAAGATTTACAAAGACTCTTCTATATGAACAGTCTCACTTCTGGTTTTCTCCCGCTGAGAGGGCTGCTGGGAATACACCCAGAATTACCTGAAAAGGAAAAAAGTAGTTTTCTGTTTTTCTTTCATCGCATGAAATTGACAGTTTAAGTCGATGAAGATATGCGGTAGACTAGTCGCCTGACTCGCCTGGTGACCTCTCAGTGTGCTCAGTTTTAAGAAAAACTGTATTTTCTATGAAGCCACTATCTCTGTCTCTCCCTCCCTCACCCTGTTTAAGAATCCAATTTAGCCAAACAACTTAGCAAAGTCTTTGCGAAACATTTTGCACACTTTAGATAAGTGGCATCAAGCAAAAATTGAGCTGCGCTAAAGCATTGCACATTACTGCATCTGGGCCTCATGGTCCTTTCGTTGACCTCTCTCCCTCTCTCTCTTTTAATACACACACGTACACACACACACAAAAGACACGCTCACACACACACATGTATATCAATTTACCTATATATTCAAACAAGTGCATGTTTTCTACTAATATTGAAGCTCTACTTCTTTAAACAAATCTCATTGACTTCTGGAGTTGGTTATATACCAGTCAATGAAGAGCTAAAGGCTACAGGAAAATTTGAATTTATGGATCTTCAAGTTGATGAGGATGAACATAGCATGGAAATGCACCTACCATATCTTGCTAAAGTCTTCCATGGGTAAGTCATCTTCCGAATTAAAGTTCTCTTGATTACTAATATGGAATAATTTTTAGATATACCAATGTAGGTATACAGTAAAAATTGTTCCAATCTTGGTCGGCGCTCTAAATGCTGAAAATGAAGCTATGTTTGGACAATTGCTGGCCAAATATGTTGATGACCCAAATAATTTCTTTTCTGTATCCTCAGATTTTTGTCACTGGGGCTCACGGTATGTTCCATTGAATAAGTGTTTTCTCAGCGTCAGCTTTGTTGTTAAAATTTATTTAGTCATGTAACACGTTTCTTTTGTCATTTCATCTTTGCTGGGTATAGATTTGCCTTACTATGACAGGCTACATCCTCTCTAAATTTCTGTTGACCAAATGAATTATTTTTTAAAAATTGTCATTGAACTATTTAAGTACGTGGTAAAACTCGTTTTTCGTCTTTTGCATATTGTTAGGCTGTTGATTATTTTCATTTTTATTTCTTATATTCCAGCCTCTTGTATTTTTACCCAATGTATCTGATATTCAATTGCAATACCCATACTTAGGATTCTAGTACTCATTATTTGTGCTAGGTTCGATTACATGCATTACGACCGAAAACATGGAGCTATCCATAAATCTATCGAGGCACTGGACAGGATGGGCATGGATATAATTGAAACCGGAGATGCAGATGCATTTAAACAATATCTGTTGGAGACTGACAACACTATTTGTGGGCGCCATCCAATAAGTGTTTTTCTCCATGTAAGTATCAAAACATTTTTCCTCCTCTATTTTGGAAGTTACGATGAAATAAGTTTCAGTTGTGAAAAAATGGAAACCCACTAACCCCTTGCTAAAGTGTCTGAAACTTTGAAGGCAATTATATTGTTAGCTACCTAAGGCGGCCCTCCATTCTCCACCTGCCTAACCCGTTGTTTGTAAGTTTTATTTTGGGGGGAAGGGAAGGGATGAGAAAGAAAAGTTTTTCTTTCGAAAAAAATTGGAAGGAAGAACTTTCCTTTCCCATCCCTTCCCTTCCCTCCGAACAAAACTCACAAACAGAGTCTAAAGGTTGATGCTATTTTAAAAAAAAAAGGCCAAATACTTTCTATTTCACAAAAGAGTCTCATTCGCAAAATTTGCAGACAGTAAGGATGTTTCTTTGTACCATGTCTACTCCTAAAAGTAATAAGTTGTTAAGTTGTTAGCTTAGTAGTGATAGCATGATAATGAAATTTAGATGAAAAACTCGAGGACGTTGTGTCATTTTATACTTTTACTAATGAAAAGAGGACTCTTTTTGTGGAACAAAATAATAGTAAAAATTGACAAATGAGATTCTTCTTATAGAACAGAGGAAGTCTAATGAACTAAATTATAAAGTCAAAAGCTAAAACATGGCAGTTGGCATGGTTCTCATTCTATTCTCCTTTACTTCACCACCCAAAAACAAGAGTAAATATATACGGAAGAAAGGGAAATTTATTAAAATGTAATATGAATTAGTAAACTTGAAGCCATAACTTTCTTCCTTTTGCTCTCTCTATTTACTTCTATTTGTTTTCGTGTTATTTTCTTCAAAATAAATTTTTTCCTTCTTAAATTCCATAGTTCTATTGTCAGTTCAACTGCATCAAGTGGTTTGTTAACGCTCTTTATCGTTTTGTCTTTCAAATTGAAACCAGATGTTGAGGAACAGCTCGCCAAAGATAAAGATCAATTTCCTTAGATATGAGCAGTCCAGTCAGTGCAAAAACATGAGAGACAGCAGTGTAAGTTATGCATCCGCTGCTGCAAAAGTGGATGGATGAATTTGTAATATCTATATTTGCCGCAATAGGGGGTTGTCAGTTTGATCTTTTTTAAATCAACCATGTAATTGTTTTAAACTTTGTTATTCCCCTTTGCATGACATCTCATTGTGATACCTTTATAATAAATTATTTTGCTAATTCATTTGTATTGCACTGACGGGACTGACTCATTCTTTAGACTTAGTTTTTATATGTTGCGGACGTAAACTCTACCGAGGGTTGGAATAATCGTCCTGGTCTTATTGTGAAAAAAAAAAACTGCCCTGCTGCACCAGGTGGGTTGATTTTATCATCATGATGTCATATTCTAACGCATTTTAAATTTGGACTATGAAACGGAGATTTTCTATTTCATTTGAAATGAAGAGGATCTTAATTCTCCTAACTGACCTTACTTTGTAACCTTAGCCTCCCTTCTTTAGTTTGACACGAAATAAAGATATGAACTTTGGTAATAGAAATCGAAAGAGGTTTAATATGATGCTTAATCACTTTAGATACAATATTAATCACTTTAGATACAATATTAGTTGGGCATATATTTAGGGGAGGGTTCGTAATGATCTTCTCAAAGATGACAAGGTGTTAAATTTGATGACACTAACTCAATTAAGAATAATATAATTTGCTGACACTAACTCAATTAAAAATAATATTAAGAAAAGGTGATGGTAAGAAGGTAATGAGATAATTATGGTAGTAATTAAAAATAATATTAAGAAAAGGTGATGGTAAGAAGGCAATGAGGTTATTATGGTAGTAAAAATAAGAATGAAAAGAGTTGGAAGTAATGATGGAAAAGTAGTCGAGAGAATCTTTCTCTGAATAATAATTTTTTACTTCTTAAAAAATGATTTATAAATTCTTTTAAATAAATAAGTTTGACTAAATATAATAATTATTTTATTTTTCATCTTTTTTCACTAATTATATATAATTTCTCTCTTAATATATCTTTCTCTCCCTCTTTCCCCCTCTCTCTCCCTCCTTTTTCTCTCTTTCTCTATCTATTTTTGAATTAATATTAAAAAATTTAAAAATAACAATTAAATTTACATTCATTAAGATGATTTTTTTTTCAATATTTATTTAAGTTTTGCTTCTCTTTTCTTATATATTTATTTTGAGTTTTGCGAGTCTCAAAATGTAGAAGGAATAATAAAAACAACAAAAAAGAGAATAATAATATATTAAAATGTCTAAAAGAATGTAATAATAATATTGGTTAATGACTCAAGGATATTATGTCAAAAAAAAAAAAGCCATGATAAAATGTTGAACTAGCCTACTTTTTTATTACTATCATTTTTAATAATCTTTACAATTTATTTTAACTTACATATCATTATAAGCCAAACATTTTCACATCTTGTTTTATTATAAGTTAAACTGGCACTAAACACTTTTTCTTATAAGTGTAAGAATAACTTATAATTCATTTTAAATTTTAATTCATAAGTCGTTTTAAAATAAGTCTTCACCGAATGAGCCTAAGAAAATCTACCTCATTTACTCTACCTTTTTTTATTCTCTTTTTTCAAACTTTTTTTTTCTCATTAAAAACTCTTAGACGCAGTGATAAGTATATAAAGATTCTTTATTTTTTCTTAAAAGGAATAGACTTCTGTTCAAAAACAAAAAGGAATAGACCTTACTCAAGTACTTGAAGGATAAAATAAATTTTCTATAATATTTTAAATTTAATTTATATACTTTAAACATCTTTTAAATAACAATTTATATATATATATATATATATTTAAGAATCTTAATATATATATGACGATAATTTTTTTGTCAAAAGGATCTCTATTACTTTATTATATTTTATCCTTCACGTTAATCTTAATCAAACTCCGTTCCATGATATTAATGCGTGTGATAAAAAATAATTTTATAATTAAATTTTGAAATAAAAGAAGACAAACATCAAAAGAATGTGTATAAATAAATATTGAAATATGCATAATTGTATGTAAATGGGAGTAATAATAAATAACAATTAATGTTTAAATTATGACGATTGACTAACCTGGATTATCCGAAAAAAAATAAAAATACTATGCGTAGAAATCCGTAGAAGAAAGAAAATAGCATATGAATACACTTTTAAACAATTATTTCTTCCTCTCCCAGAATAAGTCCTTTTCATCCGAGGACAATTCATTCTGATGACCAAAAAGAGTGAATTCTAACAGAGAAGAAAAAGAAAAAGGAACAAACATAGGTATATCAGGAGTCGTGGTAGAGTTTAGAAAGAACTATTTTAGACACTATCTGAAAAGTTTTAAGTGAAAAATAATTGTTTATATATGTAAATATAAATAGTGTTTTAGAGTTAATTGATATCTTAAAATTGAGATTACACTAAAATTAACCGTCAAAAAAGCCTCTCATGATAGACAGATAGACAGACATAGGGCCTGTTCGTTTGCTACTTATAAGTTGGTCAACCCAACTTATAAGTAGTTAAGCCAAAAAAGCCGTTCGTTTGCTACTTATAATTCTACTTATAAGTTAAAATATAAGTCAAAAAGAATAAGTAAGTTTTAGTTACTTAAAAAAAATGACTTATCAGTCATTTTTTTTAAGTTGGTCAAAGGCTATGAAATGACATAAATGCCCTCTTTTATTTTTCTTATATTCTTCTTATTGAAGGACATTTTAGTAATTTTTACATTTTATTTTAACTTATAAGTCATTATTAGCCGAACACATCCACAACTATTACTTATAATTTCCGACTTATAAGTAAAAATGATGCCGAACACTTTTACTTATAAATCTACTAAAATTTTAACTTATAAATCTACTTAAATTTTAACTTTAAGTCAAAAAAAATAAGTCATTCCCGAATAGGCTAATAATCTACCCTCTCAGTTTTAAAACTAGAGATAAAATTTAACTTTTAAGATCAAATGATAACATATTAAACTTCAAATTGATATGAATTTATTTAATTTTAATTGATATAATTATTATAATTGTATAATATATAACAAAAGTTATTAATCATAAAATTTATTTTATTTTAAATTTTTATAAATTAAATTAATTTTAAAATTTAATATATTATTTTTTAATCACAAAAGTCAAATGGTATATTTAGAACGGAGGTCGGAGGTCAAATTGTTAGTCATATCCATAAAGTTTCAAGCGCCTTACTATACTTGTGTTCTCCGTTTTTTTTTAACTCAGGGATTTCAATGGAGAAGAAAGTAAGGCAAAACATGTATTTGGTTACAAACCTTGAATTTGCAGTTGGGTTGTAAAATTCTCTAGATTAATATATGTCTCTCATAATGAAGCTTTATTTCTGAAATCTTTTCATAGACCCCCTTTCAATTTATGGGCAGTCCCAAGCTTCCCAGAGACATGCCTGTCAAGTGTTTGACGAAATTCCTCATCCAAATTAAGATGGGAGAGATGCGGCCTGAAAATCAGATTCAGAGTCTCAGTGAAGAAATCCCATGTGATGAAACAAGGAAAATCAATATCAGTTCATCTCTTAATCAAGCATCACCGGACTATACTTGCCCAATCTTTGTATAAGAAATAGGCTGAAGAGTCAAAGATGAAAGGAATTATGATACTAATATAGGAGACGTAAAAGGCATGATCGGAAAAAGTTATATTATATAGCTAAGCTACCATGGAGGATATCTGAGGAGATTATGAAGAACTTCTTTGGAGAATATTATTGGAATATTAACTGATTTAGAATTTTACAAGGGCGAGTTGAATCACTATTGGAGCTTTGACCAGGCTTACAAAGAACGTGGATCGATTCGATACGCATAACGAAATAGGTTATGGGGAACCCTACCTATTGGTGAAATACAAAAGGTATATATGCTCTCGTACCACGATTTTGAACGCGGAACGATAGTTTCCAGTTCCCTGGTAACCCTGTTCGTAACGTTTGAGAAAATCGGAGAAGCAGAGAAGCGAGGATATTAGGATAAGAACGCAAGCAAGATGGAATGTTGGATAATGAATAGAAAGATACGGGGTTGGGGTTGAATTCACATGAAGGGAATTGAGGTTCAAAGAAGATATGAAGAATGAAATGGAGGAAGAACACAACTGGCAACCAAAGTAAAGGCCAAAAATTCTGGGAGAAGTGAATTTTGATGTGATGTGCTTGGATATTAATTTCGAAAAGCACCAAAAGCTTAAGGAAATATTAGGAATGATGGATAAAAGTGCAGTAAAAGCAACTAATACGGTAAGGTGGAGAATGTAGGGGGTGATAATTGTGTGTAATTAAGAAAAATCAACAACGTTGGAGGTGAGGTGAATATATACAAGATGGTGGAAAATTTTGTGAAGGTTTTAAAGACGGAGGAAGAGTTGAAAAATATGAGATATATACGGATCGGATGTAGTGGGATTCCGGTAAAAGTATGAATGAAAAAGACCATGGAAAGGATAGCTGGCTCATGTGGAAAGCTACTAGCAACGGTGAAGTATACATAAAGATATTAACTTTAATGATTCAAATAGGGGTTCAGGAAATTGATGAGGCAACTGAAATGGAATTTGAATCAAAGATTTACAAGACCAGAGTTAATGAGTTGGCAATCATGGAGGAAGAGGAGGATATGTTTGAAAGGCGAAAATTTGCTGGTTAGGAAGATGATCACATGATAGAAAAGATGAGCAGGATATTGATGGATTCGCAAAAGATAGAAAAGAATTCTCAAGACAGTTGGAATATTCACATAGGATGGGAAGACCCAAAACAAGTGGAGAAAGTTTCCAAAATTATGGAGAATATCGGTCTTTCAGTCTTTTAGTGACTGGAGGATTACCAAAAAGTGGACTCCCACAAGGAGCAAACTGGATTGACATAAGAAAGAAAATATGTTGGTCAAAGTGTATAAGAAGGAAAAGAGGAGGTATCAGGAAAAAGAAGTGCTGAAATGTTATTGGGACGTATTTTATTTAGTAAAAAAGTTCATCACATAAAAACACATTGAGAAAGAACCTGTCAACCAAGAGAACAAGGGCATCAAAATTTAAGTTTGGATTAGAGGAAGCACAGAAAAATCAAGAAAAATGAAAAATCAGGAAAAGCAATGAAAACAAGTGTGGAAGAAAAACAAAACAAATGAAGAAAGGGTGTAAAAAGACAAAATTGTTCAGCGTATGTAGAAGAACAAATCACAGACAGTGATGAAATTTATGAAGATGTTGAAAGAAATATAGTTTAAGCAGAGAAGTAGGCTTGATAATAAGCATGAAGAGGAGGAACAATAGGTTTGGAAGAAATTCAAAGATTTCATTCAAGAAGTTGACTCATCCCACAAAGATGCAAGGAAAACAGAAGGGGACGTAGAGGCATGATGATTGTACTGGTGGGAATGTCTGGAGCGGGCAAAAAAGGCTATATTACCAGGAAAAACAAACTTCACCTTTGTTTTCTGCTTAAATGGTATAGCATCTGACATCTTCCTTTCTTATTCATAACTCAACTGTGGCCGGTATCTTTGATGGTAAATAAAGATCAGGTTGATGTCTATACTTTAAGCAGAGCTTACATCCTAAAAATGAGGTTGATGGCTATACTTGGTTAACATCAAACTTACAATGTGCTCAAAATATCTGAATCCCTTAATCATCAAAGAAGTGTGTCTTCATACAAGAAGTTCACCATTTGTTTCATGTCTGCTGTTGATTTTAGCTGGCACTGTTAACAAACCAATTGAAACTTCAGTCATATTTACTCACTAAGCTTCCAGTCCTTTGGAGGGTCATGAAGCTCCTGGGTGTCCACCTCACAAGCTTAACATTCAGTGGAATTGTGATTTGTGAAATTAAAGGTCTCACGAGACTATATATAGATTGATCAACAAATAGTTATTTTGGGAGGCTTGTTTCAGGCAGCAAGGCTTACATTATGAGCAGTTCTGACAAACTGCATTAATGGCATTTATACTCTGCATGCGATGCATCTTTGCACTCATTTGATCATTGTGCATACAATGGTGCTGAGTTTCAGAAGATGTTTCAGACTGTCCGTGTGACTTGTTTCATATCATTATGAAGCTAAGTGACAAAGAAAGGCCAGTTATGAAGTAGTTATTTTTGTATTATGCTAAATTTGTATCCAAACCTTTTCTGTGTTCAGTTTTTTCATTCAGAAATAAATTATTTTTTCCATTTGAAAAAAAAGGGTTCTTTCTCCATGAAGTTTCTTTTGTAGATTTGAAGATCAGGGCCCAATTAATCTCTAATTTTTTAACTATTCTTTTTAGTTTTACTAAATTTGATTCATTCAGCAATAAATCTGGTATCTGCTTAATAAATTATTGGCAAATTTAGTTGTATTTGATCTGATTGTGACATATAATATGCTTGTACAAATCCACTTTCCGATAGTTTGATATTGATTTCACTGTGGTGCTATTTTTTTTTGGAGGCATTGCATGTCATATCCGATAATGACCTGTATTATTCTCCTGTCTTAAGATACATTTTCAGTGTATATAGGGGGTCTAATACATACATATACGTACACACACTAACACCTGTGTGCCCTTTCCCCCCAATTTTATGTCTCTTTTTGGCAGTTTAACGTTTACCTTCTGAGAACCAAAATTGGAGAGTCTGGAGGCAACTGTGGGGATGTCACTCATTAAATAGTTCATCTGCTTGATTTTGCAGTTCTGTGATGAGGAAGACCTAAAAAACTGCTCATATGTAAGTTCTCTTTCCTCTCTCCTTATAACTATTAAATTATGTTGTTGCCGATATAGTTGTTTGTTTTTGAGCAACAAACTTGAATATTCTTCCAAATGTCAAATGTGAGAACTTAGTGCATAGTGGCCACTTCTTAGACACTGAGATGTATCTTTTAGGTTTCATCATAGTCGAAGTTGGTGACTAATTTTAGATCAAGATTTATTTTGAAATGAAGAATCAAGCTGGTAATATAGAATCAAATAATAACATAGTATTAGAAATATATATATATATATACACACACACACACACATACATATATATGTTAGATATAAAATAGATGTATTGAATATTGTTGTTATATTATTACAAAGAGTACTAAAGCCTTGTATATAGGCTACAAGTTGAGTAGTGGTCAAGTAAAGTTGAGTAGTGACCAAGTATGTGTGAGCACCAAGTATACTTGGTGACCAAGTTCTAATAATAGTATTGAATAATATATTCTAATACTCCCCCTCAATTCTGAGTATGGATATCAATCATGCCCAAATTGCTATAGATAAAATATATTCTAGTAGCTCCCAAAGCTTTTGTGAACACGTCAACAAGCTGATCTCCGGTCTTCACATGATTAGTAAGGATAATTTCTACTTGAATCTTTTTACAAATGAAACGACAATCAACTTCTATATGCTTAGTTCGTTCGTGAAACACTGGATTAGAAGCAATGTGAAGAGCTGCTTGATTATCACACCATAATTGTATAGGAACTATGTCAGTGAACCCCATTTCAGTTAACAAATGTTGTAACCATAGTAATTCACAAGTTACTTGAGCCATTGCTCTATATTCAGATTCTGCACTAGATCTGGCCACAACAATTTGCTTCTTACTTTTCCATGAGACAAGATTTCCTCCAAAGCAAACCTCCAAAGCAAACACAATATCCAGTAATGGAGCGTTTATCAGGATGCCCCCCTGCCCAATCCGTATCTGAAAAACCCTCGATACGCAAGTGACCATGACCCTGAAAGACTAAGCCTCTCCCACGTACACCCAGTGTTCTAAAAGTCGGCCGACTAGTCGGCGACTAGGTCGGAAGGCAGCTGAGGCAACCAGGGCCTAATCCCTTCAAGTAGTCGCTGGCAGACTTAGTCGGCGCCTGGTTGGAGAAAGTCGGCGAAAGTCGGCAGAGCCTTCTTTTTCTCCAGAGCTGCGCCGATCGACTTTTTCAGGTTCGTTTCTTTCTTCTTTCTTCTTCTTCTTCTTCTTTCTTTCTTCTTCTTCTTCTTCTCTAGAGTCGCGATCTGTTCCTTCCGAGTTCCGACCATGAAGAGTCGCGATCTGTTCTATCAGAGATGAAGAAGATGAACAGGTGGAGAGTCGCGTTCTATCAGAGTTCCGACAAGAATGCTGCTTGAACATTATAAGACATTGAACCCTCTTTTTGTTCATGTTGTGATCGCAGCTTCGCGTTCTATCAGAGTTCCGACATGAAGAGATGAAGAGAACACGCGATCTGTGCGATCTATTCTATCAGATCTATTAATCAGATTTAATATTTTATGGATAATTACTGTTAGGTACCCCATAGTCTTTATAAATTTTTAGTTTAGTCCTATAAGTTTTCTTAAATTTCAAAATAGCCCCTAAAATGTTATATATCAACCCCTGTAGTTTCATTTTCTTTCATTTCAGCCCCTATACTTTCATTTTCTTTCATTTAAGCCCCTAGCCGATTAATCCCCCGATTAATCCCCGACTAATCCCCTAGTCGCTAGTTGGTAGCCAACCGACCTGGGACCGACTAGCGACTTTTAGAACACTGCGTACACCTTTGAGATACTTTAAAATACGCACTGTGGGAGGTTCGAGGAGTAGATAAGAACCGACTTACTACACTGACTGGAAATGCAATATCCAGATGAGTGACAGTAAGATAACTAAGCTTTTCCACCAATCTTCGATACCTTTCCGGATTTTCTAATAGTTCTCCCCTTGTGGTAGTTAATTTCTGACTGGAATCCATGGGTGTGTCAACCGAACGGGAGCCAAATAAGCCTTTTTCCTCAAGTAGGTCTAAGACATATTTCCTTTGGGAGAAAAAAATGCCCTTGCTGGATTGAGCAACCTCAATGCCCAAAAAATATTTTAAACGACCTAAATCCTTGGTCTCAAACTGCTGCATTAAGAAAGACTTGAGATCATTGATTCCCTGTATATCATCTCCTGTAATTACAATGTCATCGACATAAACAAGCAATAAAGTTCTTCCAGTACGACTTTCACAATGAAATATAGAATGATCATTAGTGCACCGTAGTAAGCCAAACTTAAGTACAACCTTCGAAATTTTTTCGAACCACACTCGAGGTGATTGTTTGAGACACCATACAAACTTCTTTAGCTTGCAAACCAGCCCAGACTGTCCGTGAGCAAGAAAACCAGGTGGTTGCTTCATATAAATCACTTCACTGAGATCCGTGTAAAAATATATTTTTCACATCAAGCTGATCCAAAGGCCAATGATAAGAGGCTGCCATAGAAATGAGCAATCGAACAGAAGACATTTTAGCAACTGGAGAAAAAGTTTCAAAATAGTCAATTCCATGACCATGGGCATATCCTTTGGCAACTAAGCGTGCTTTGAGGCGAGCTAAAGAGCCATCAGGATTCACTTTCATAGTATAAACCCAGTTATAACCAACAACAGATGCATTTGGGGGAGGTATCACAAGATTTCATGTGCCATTTTTCTCCAAACCTACTATTTCTTCTTCCATGGCAGTTTTCTAGTCAGGATTAGATAATGCCTCTTTCACACTTTTGGGAATGGGGTGGGCAGAAATAGTAGAAAGACAACTATAATGCTTAACGGAAATACCAGTGTAAGAGATAGTAGCAGAAAGTGGATGGTGAGTACAAGACCGTGTACCTTTGCGAAGAGCAATTAGTTTGTCTAGATTAGACAACTCAGGAGATGAGGATATTTTTGCAGGATCATCTGATGAAGGTGAAGGATCGAAAGCTGTAGCAATGGGAAGAACTATATTTGTCCAAGGCCGCCAATTGTACACATAGCGAACATGTGGCATTGGTCGAGTTTGAGGAACAGCTAGAGAAATAGTTTAAACAATGTAAGTAGGTATTTTCTCATCTAAGTCATACTGGGAATGAGGTTGAGAAGAGAAAGGTGTATTTTCAAAAAAGGTAACATCAGAGCTAGCAAAATATCGTTTAAGATATGGGTAATAACTGGTAACCTTTTTGAGTACGAGAATAACCAAGAAATAAACATTTAATAGCTTTCGGATCTAATTTAGACAAACTAGGCTGGTGTCTCAAACAAAATAAACACAACCAAAGACTTTTGGAGACAAAGAGAACAAGATCTAAGAAGGAAATAAAGTAGTGTAGGGAATATCACCACGCAAAATTGATGAAGGCATGCGATTAATTAAATAGCATGCAGTTAAGACTGCATATGCCCAAAAGGACCGAGGAACATGCATATCAAAGAGTAAAGCCCTGGTAACCTCCATAAGATGACGATTTTTTCGTTCCGCAACACCATTCTGTTGTGGTGTATCTGTACAAGAAGACTGATGAATAATGCCTTTCTGAGACATAAGAGTAGAGAAAGGAAATGAAAAGTATTCTAAAACATTGTCAGTATGTAACATACGAATTATGCAATGAAATTGAGTTTGTATCTCGGTGACAAAATTAGAGAAAACAAAAAAGAACTCAGAATGATTTTTGATTAAGTAAAGCCAAGTAACTCTAGAATAATCATCCACAAATGCAATAAAGTACCGAAATCCAAGATTAGACACAATGGGACAACGCCCCCAAACATCAGAATGTACCAAATCAAATGGATTTGCAAACCGCTCTAGAGGGATAAGATATACGATGGTGTTTTCCAAATTAACAAGACTAATCTAAACTAAACAAAGAATCCAAACCAGACATTAATTTCTTCAGGTTGGCTAGAGAAAGATACCCCAACCGACAGTGAATTTGAAGAGGGGAAGCAACACTAGAACAAGCAATGGGACAAGGAATAGCTTGGTCAAACAGATATAAGCCTCCCACAACACGACCTCTACCAATCGTCTTCTTCGTCATAAGATCCCACAACACGACCTCTTCGTGTTCAGTCACCTTTTATCCTGATTCTTGTGTTTTTCAGGATCTTACGACGAAGAAGACGATTGGTAGAGGCCGTGCATCAGGGGACCTATATCTGCTTGATGAGTCTGCATTTGGAGTGTCAAAATCAGTTGTTTGTTCTGCTGTTGCATCACCTCTTCAAGTCCATTATCGGTTAGGACATCCCTCTTTATCTAGCCTGAAGAAGTTGATGCCCAACTTTCATTCCTTGTCTAGCTTAGAGTGTGAGTCGTGTCAGTTTGGGAAGCATCATCGGGTGCCTTACCCATCCAGAGTCAATAAGCGGTCTGCGAACCCATTTGATTTAGTTCATTCTGATGTTTGGGGTCCTTGTCCTGTAACATCTCAGTTAGGATTTAAGTATTTTGTTACTTTTGTGGATGCTTATTCGAGGGTTACTTGACTTTATATAATGAAAAATCGTTCTGAGTTGTTCTCTATTTTCACTAATTTTGTTCGTGAAGTTGCCACTCAGTTTGGTATTCCAATTCGTGTTTTAAGAAGTGACAATGCACTTGAGTATTTTTCTTCTCCATTCACTACATTTATGGCACAACATGGTATGGTTCATCAATCCTCTTATACAGATATACCACAATAGAATGGTGTAGCTGAACGGAAAAATCGACATCTTATGGAAGTTGCCCGTGCATTATTGTTTGAGATGCATGTTCCTAAAGGTTTCTGGGCAGATGCGGTTCTTACAACATGTTATTTAATTAACCGCATGCCTTCATCTTTTTTAAATGAGAATATTCCTCATTCAGTTCTTTTTCCCTCTCAGTTACTTTTTTCATTACCACCAAAGGTATTTGGATGTGTCTGTTTTGTTCGGGGTCATCGTCCTCATGTGTCCAAATTGGATCCCAAAGCTCTAAAGTGTATGTTCGTTGGATATTCTAGGACTCAAAAAGGCTATAGATGTTACTCTCCTGAACTCAAGCAGTATTTTGTTAGCGCAGATGTCACCTTCTTTGAGACCACACCCTTTACCTTTCAGTCCGAGTCATGTACAGATTTAGATGAGGACATCCCTATATATGTCATCCATCATGTTCCACCTTCTGTGTCTTTACCACGTCCTACCCAAGACATTCGGTATGTATATTCTTGTCGACCTCGAACAGATATAGTCCCTCCTGCCACGCTGATTGATACTACCATCCAGTGTTCTAAAAGTCGTTAGTCGGTCCCAGGTCGGTTGGCTACCGAC
The DNA here is from genome assembly GCA_034770075.1 of Aralia elata. Classification (NCBI taxonomy): domain Eukaryota; kingdom Viridiplantae; phylum Streptophyta; class Magnoliopsida; order Apiales; family Araliaceae; genus Aralia; species Aralia elata. The sequence continues at coordinate 44,278,122 of CM068381.1, read as the reverse complement.
TAGCGACTAGGGGATTAGTCGGGGATTAGTCGGGGATTAATCAGCTAGTCGGATTTTCACTTTTTTTTTTAAAATATATATTCTCCTTCCTCCTTCATAAGTTTTGAGTAAGTAGAATAACATAAGTAACACAAATCATCAAATAAAACATGAAAACTAAGTAAAACCAAATAGTATCAGGGGCAGAACTGAAACTTTAGGGGCTGAAATGGAAGAAATATAAAATTATAGAGACTGATATGTAATTTTCCAGGGGCTATTTTGAACTTTCAGAAAACCTTAGGGACTAAATTTAAAAACTATAAAAACAATGGGGTACCTAACTGTAATTGTCCAGAGATATTTTATAGATCTGATGATAGAACGCAGATGAAGAAAAAGAGAAAGAGAGTACTGCTGCAGACTCGAAGAAAAGATAGAACGCAGATGAAGAAAGATACAACGCAGAAACGCGAGAAGAGAAAGAGAGTACTGCTGCAGACTCGCCGCCTCGTCGCCGCCTCGCCGCCGTCTCTTCTTCTTGTCTGATGAACCGACTAGTCCCCGACTGGAGCCGACTAAGTCGGCCAGCGACTAAATCAAAGGACTAGGCGCTAGTCGACTCGTTGAGGCTCCGACCCCGACTTAGTCGCCGACTAGTCGGCCGACTAGGCCGACTTTTAGAACACTGCTACCATCACTCCATCTTCTTCATCACAAGATTCTGAGATGCCTTTTGAGGAATCTGACTTAGATAAGCCTATTGCCCTTCGGAAAGGTAAACGCACTTGTACTTAACATCCAATTTCAGCTTCCTTGTCCTATTTTGGCTTATCTTTTTCCTATCTTACTTGTTTATCTACTATTTCATCTCATTTTATCCCTAAGACTGTCTCAGAAGCATTATCTCATCCTGGTTGAAAGGCGGCAATGGTGAAAGAAATGATGGCTTTGGAGAAAAATGGTACTTAGGATTTAGTTGTGCCACCTCCTCACGCCTGCATAGTCGGCTGCAAATGGGTTTACACAGTCAAAGTGAATCCTGATGGATATCTTGCACGCTTAAAAGCTCGACTGATTGCCAAAGGATATGCTCAGATTTATGGTGTTTATTATTCCGAGACATTCTCTCCTGTTGCAAAAATGGCTTCTGTGCGTTTGTTGATTTCTCTGGCAACTTCTTAGCACTTGCCGTTACATCAGTTAGATGTTAAAAATACATTTCTCCATGGTAATTTACATGAGGTTGTGTACATGAAACAACCTTCAGGGTTCGTTGCTCAGGGGGAGTCTGGTTTGGTATGTAAACTAAAGAAATCTTTGTATGGATTGCAACAGTCTCCACCGGCGGTTTGGCAGATTTACAGAGGTGGTTCTTGAGTTTGGTTTATCAAGGTGTGATAGTGATCATTCGATGTTTCATCAGGAGACTTCAGCAGGGCGAATCTTATTAGTTGTGTATGTAGATGATATTGTAATTATAGGGGATGACAACGAAGGTATTATTGCCTTAAAGTCCTTGATGCAAAAGTTTGACACCAAGGATTTGGGAAAGCTGCGATATTTTTTGGGGATTGAAGTGGCTCGATCAAGCAGGGGTATATTCTTGTCCTAGAGAAAATATATTTTAGATCTTTTGGAGGAGACTGGCTTATTAGGATGTAAACCAGCTAACACACCCATGGATACTAGTCAAAAGTTAACAACAGACGGAGGAGACCTCTTGGAAAATCCAGAAAGGTATAAGAGACTTGTGGAAAAACTCAATTACCTTACGGTCACACGACCAGACATTGCCTTCCCTGTTAGTGTGGTAAGTCAGTTTTTATCCTCTCCGAGGTCCTCACATTGGGATGCAGTTATGAGGATATTGAAGTATCTTAAGGGTGGTCCAGGGTGTGGATTGGTTTTTCGTGATCATGGACATAATAGAGTAGAAGGATTCTCGGATGCAGATTGGGCAGGGGCTCCATCAGATAAGAGGTCTACTACAGGGTATTGCGTATTTGTTGGAGGAAATCTCGTAGCATGGAAGAGTAAGAAGCAGAATGTTGTTTCTAGATCCAGTGTGGAATCGGAATATAGAGCAATGCCTCATGTTTCGTGTGAATTGATTTGGATGAAGCATTTGTTAACCGAACTAGGATTCAACAAGTTGGTACCTATGCACCTTTGGTGTGATAATGAGGCAACTCTTCACATTGCTTCTAATCCGGTGTTTCATGAAAGGACTAAACACATAGAAGTTGATTGCCACTTTGTTCATGAAAAGATCCAAGAAGGAATTATATCCACAAGTCATGTTAAGACTGGCGAACAACTTGCTGATGTGTTTATCAAAGCCTTGGAAGCTACTAGAATTACATATATTTATAACAAGTTGGGCATGATTGATATACATGCTCCAGCTTGAGGGGGAATGTTAGTAGATATTCTAGAGGATTCTAGATATTATTCTAAAGGTATGATTTGGGGATTACATAATTAGAGGGATTTCGTGATTAGGGATAATGATTGATTTACTTTCCAAATGTATTGTAACTCTAAGCCTATATAAAGGCTCTCTACTATACATTGTAAGACACATAAATAATAAGAGTTTTCTCCCTTCTTTCGTTTGTTCACAAGAGAATATGAGTATCGACTGTTTGCCAAGCGGCATCAGAGAGTTATGTTTTGGTTAAATGATCTTCTTGGTTGTGGCTAAGTAGAGCCAACGCCCAATTTTGTGCCACTGTGGATAATTCTGACCACCTCTAATTTCTTATCTGTAAGGTGACTAGAAGAAGTCAAGACCTCGGTAACATTAGTTGAAGTCCTAGAATCAGTTGCGCACCAGACATTGCACTCTCAGCGGTCCCTTACATAGCTTAAAGGAAAAACCTCCCCAACTAATTTCCACAAAATACACAAAATAAATGGTGCAAAACAATCCTTTTCTAGTGCAAAGTATCACAACAGTACCCCAAAAGATTCTCCAACAATAGCTAACATCAATAAAACATGCTTTAAGTCCAACCGAAACAAGTGTGAATCAACACATAAACTCAAATCTAGAAGAAACAAGTGACTAGAAAATTATATAAAAAAAATAAGCATGATGAGCAGAGCCTAGTGAACCCGACTCTAATTTTTTTTTTTGGAGAGAAGAAAAAAAAACCCTCAGAGATTCATTGCTCTGATACCATGTTAGATATAAAATAAATGTATTGAATATTATTGTTATTTTATTACAAAGAGTACTAAAGCCAAATATAGGCTACAAGTTGAGTAGTGGCCAAGTATGTGTGGGCACCAAGCATACTTGGTGACCAAGTTCTAATAATAGTATACTCTAATAATAATAATATATTCTAATAATAATATATATACACACACACACCATATTCTTAACCATTATCTCTAACTTATCCTTTCACACTATCTCTAATGCTGGAATATTGTCTAATATGCCTCTCAAGATGAGCATGGATTGAAGAGAAGTGCTCATCATAATTAAGTCTTTTTTTTTCCTTGATAAAAATGCATCTGACAGATAAACCTTTACACCTCAATCAATAATGCAGGGGGCAAAACAGTCTATGAGATCTTCCAAGTTCATTCTTTCAACGAGTAGTTAAACATTTAGACTGTCCCATGCGTGTGAGAGATGAGTAGAAAGTTTTGGTTGGTTGTCCAAGGCCAAGGGCATGTACTATGCCATTATGATTTAAAGATCTGAATTCATTTATCTCCCTGTTTTGTTCTTATGCTTTCAAGAAAAGCATATGGGCAAAGAAAGTTCGAAATCCTAGAAGGAAATTACATCTGAAAGAAAAAATTACATCTAAAATTTATAATTACGATGAAAGAGAATAGTAATGGTGCTTTGTCCCCTTTAGGTCTTCCAATTGAGTAGATCTTCGAGAAAAAAAAATTCTTCTGATAACATGCCTAAAGAAAAGTAGGAAGCTAGAATATTTGCCTTGAGGCATGATAAAAATAAGTGAAAAACAAAAAAGTAACTTAAGATCAAAAGATGTTAGGCAAGAAGCTCTGATGCCATATTGAAATACATAATAACATATATATAATATATGTATATATATAACATTGACTTTATATTATAAGTGATAAGATTGACACAATCAACCATTATCTCTACCTAATCCTACCATACTATCCCCAAGATGAGCATGGGTTGAAGAGAAGTGCTCATCCTGATTAAGATTTTCTCCCCATTTTTTTATGGCCTTTAAAAATATGCATCTGGTAAAAACTCATTACAACTTAACTAATAAAGCCAGCGACTGAAACACATAGGATATGTTCCAAGTCCATTGTTTACAAATCATCATTGAACATTTAGACATTCCCATGCATGTGAGAGATGATTAGGATCTTCTAGTTGGCCATCCAAGGGCATGTATTGTTTGTGCCATTATAACCCTAATCTTTGTATTTATGTATCTCACCTGTTTTGTTTATATGCATTCAAGAAAAGCATCTGGGCGAAGAAGGCTAGAAATCCTGCAAGGAATATAAGCTCTGAAACAGAAATTACATATAAAATGTTTACAATTATGAAGAAAGAGAATAATAATGGTGCCTTTGTCCCCTTGAGGGCTTCTAGATCTTCAAGAAAGAGAATTTTTCAATCATGCGCATGATACATTCTAAATGAAAAGTAGGAAGCGAGATTACTAACTTGAGGCATGATAGAGAGAAGTGGAATTAAAAAAGAATCCAAAATCAAACGAAGTTAGCATGAAGCTCTGATACCATATAGAACCACATAATAACATAGTATTATCAATAAGGAATTAATAGATAGAAGAGTTTATCATGGAGTCCAGGGGATGTAGGTTTCATTCTATTAGGTTCTTCAAAAGATTACAATGATCGTAGTGTCATAGATATAACACAAACTCTAAATCCTAAGTGATAAGTATTGACATAGTTAACTATTATCTCTACCTAATTTTATCACAGTATCTCTGATTACAATATGCTAGACATGCTAGAATATTCTTTCATAGGTAAAGTTTGTCACATCATTGAAATCAATATTTTGCTCTATGTTTAATATGTAACTGAAACTCACAACTAAGTGAAATTTGGTGCAACAGTGTTTGTGTGAAGGCTTTAGAGCTTAGACATTCTTGTCAAAGATATTGAAAGTTTTAGTACAATCCAATGAAGAACTGCACGAAGAAATGACTCAGCTCGTGTCACCAGAATACTAGATGACTTGAGGTATCAATGTTGTAGAATTTTTGCAATTTCTTTACTTGTGAAGATGTGGTAGTAATATACTTTGACATTCCCTCACTCGTCATTGTATCTAAGGACTTAACCATTGCAGACTTTCCGAAGTTAATTCTTGCAAACCGTTTAGACCATTAGTTTTATCTTGCAAGTGTCTAATTTATGCTTTGTCTCTTGGAGGTGCTGTAATGGAATCTAACTACATTATACGGAGCCTTCTAAGGAATCCCAATAAGAAATACCCTCCACAACCACCCAACCCCCCCCCCCCCCACCCCACCCCAACAAAGCGTCATCATTCCAACTGGGGATTATAACAAAAGAATTGTCTAAATGTGTTTGTATATTTATACATGATTTACAAATTTCAGAATGATCCAAGACAAGAGTTTGTTTGAAATTCCAAGTCATGGATAGAGTGATCCTAATCAACTAGAAGTTGAAACCTTCAAACCAAAGTTATATAGTAGTCCTAGTGATACAAGTACAAAACTACCATGTATCTCTTGGCATATCTCTGATGTATCGTCACACCCCAGACATACTGCCATATCATTGACAAACAATCATATACCGTAGATAACTGATGTTTTTGATATCTTGTACCTAGCAGGACCATCGATAGATAAAGTAGGACTAAGAGAACATTTCATTTCACAATCTTTGGTCTGCAGATACAGGACATATTTAACACTCTCTGCCATGGCTTGTATCTCCTAACATATAAACTAGGAACGTAACCTTATGCATGGATACTCTAACTACAAACCAAAGGTAAACTGAGATCACTGAATGCTTCGCCTAAAACTGCATTCCATTTAGACATAATAGTTAACGACATCTCTTCGTCAACCAACTGCCCCTAAGGGCCTTCATAAGAGAGACTTCCAGTACCTTCTGACAATTGAAGAATGTATATAGAAGCTTAAGAACCAATAGAGCATTGGACGTATAAAACTTCTCCAACTTCTTCCACATACCTGAAGCCGTCTTCTTGTCAAGAACTTCTTACAACACATCATTCGAAAGATCAGAATAATCTTTCTTTTCAACCCCCTAAGTGACCTTCTCCAACCCTTACTACATAAATTTGATAGACATCCAAATATTATTGTTGAACTTAAGTGTTGTAGACATCGTAAACTCAAAATCTATTTTAACATATCCTTTTATCTTGATGCCAGTTTATGAGGGCGTTTGAGGAGATCACTAAATGACTCAATACACCTGTTAAAACCCAACTTTATTTAAAAGCTTAAGCTGATAGGTCTTGCACTCAGCTCAACCTTGTATGGTAAAAGCCTTCAATGCCGATGGGGAATATGCCAACTGTCGTGTTACCTTCAAACATCAAAATAGTTGATTTATTAAGAGAGTGGTGCCAATGAAGGAATTAAATGGGATGCAAGTAACATATATGTATTATAATTGAAAAGAAGAGGAGTAATAAATGTGCTTCAATGCATATGCTCCAATGCACGTGTAAACGCTTGCTTTTGTCCAAATTGTTATGAGTGGGGACAAAGCCACATCAGAATAAAAAATAAAAATAAACATAGACATTTTGTACATGGGTTTAAATGCATAGTACAATTTGTAAATGGATATCTACAACGGCGGATAAACCAACGGTTTAGTGAAGGCTATTGATTGCATTGAGATTTTTAAATTTATTTTCATAGATGATATATATGTAATCTAAATTACCTTTTTATTGCAATTCTTATAAAATCTTTGATATCATATTAATTTCTAAATGGCTAAAAGAAAATATATATATGTGGACAAAAATATGAAAACATTGGAATGCATAAAAGTGATATTTAAAATTCAACATATATCAAAGTCTACCTTCTGTTATATTGAAATTAGACAAATTCAACAAATCGAATATTCAAAATATCTCATCTCTCATATGATTATAAAAATATAAAACACATACATTACATAAGACAAATTCAACAAATAGAATCTTCAAAATACTTCATCTCCCTTGCGTTAAATTGTTATTCATAAAAGTCATGTAATTCGTCATGGATTGAATAAGCCCCAATAATTTTAGATTCTTATTATGTTACTTTTTATTTATCTGTAAAAATATTTCCTTATGTTATCTTCAAAATAGTAGTAATTTTTCATAGTAGTTTATCCCTTATTGGTAAATTCTTTAAATGTGTTGTTCATCCTCCATAAATGAGAGTGGGGATAACATTTCTAAAATGAACTTTTTAGATTTACAAAATCCAAATTAATTATCAAAATAACGTACTTTTACAGCAAGACCCAATCAACCACCCGGGCAACTTGAAATAATGCGTGTCCTTACAATGCAATGTGCGATACATTTTCCTAGCTATAAAATCCTGCGCTGGTCATAGTTGCATTTCATTCAATTGGTTTACTCCTAGAGAGAGAATAGAGAAATCTAGAGTCTGTAGAGAGAAAGAAAGATTTCTTTGTTCTCTATTCTAGTTATTTTCTTCTATAATTGAGAAAGGAATCTTTCTTGTATAGAGTGTTTGTGTTCATCCAAAGAGTTTTTGCAAGTAATAAAATCTTTACCCTCAACTTCTATACGGTGGATCTTGTTTCTTGGGATTTTTATTTGTTTCCTTTTTCTTTTCTACTCTTTCTTGATATTAAAACATTTTCGACTAGTAGATTTCACAAGTTTGGTAAACCTGATCGTTTTATATTTGTTTGATTTGCTGTATGAATGTTTTTTATCTCCTAGGTAAGATTTTCTTTGTTTTCACATTTGTGTTCGGGGTGATATATATTTTTATAAATTGAATACATCATTTGCTTTCATTTGATTAATTGATTTAGGGCTTAGCTCATTTGATCGGAAAAAGAAAATAATTATTTGAAATATAGCTATAAGATTAACATATTTGTTGCACAGATCTGCTAGTTTTGATTGTTAATTTGTTATCATTTGATTGGTTCTACGGCTAACCTATGTTGTATGACCATAGGTTTCGCGTGCATATTTGCTTACAGTTTCTTTCCCATTGAAGTTGATTTTGCTTAATTTTATTTTCATTGTTAATTTTTTTTTATCAATAATTGCAGATGTAATTGTCTTTCATGTTGTCAATTGATTTCGGGTTTATATCTTAGTTGTTGTGGCAAACAATTTTTATTTGAAAAAATTATATATAATGATCAGATTTGCTTATTAGATGTTCTTATTTCTTTTTTTTGGACTTCAATTTGATGTTTTACCCACTTTTATATAATGATGTCCTCGATTTCACCTCCCCTATATACTTTTTTTTTGTTTTATTTTATTTAGTTATGAAAATTGCATACTTCATTTGCTTTCACTTGATTAATGGATTTAGGGTTTTTAGTTCAAATTTTCTGACAGAAAAATAAATAAAAATACATATAGAATTCGCATATGTGAAGCTTATATCTGTTAATTCTGATCATTTCTTTTCTTTGTTTGACTTGCTTCTTACATGTCTGCTTAGCCACATGTTTTCCTTTTTCAAAGTTGATGTTGCTTTTCTGCTTGAGTATAGATGCACATGTCTATATAATTCAGGTTTTTGTCCTATTATTAGGGTTCCTTAAACAATTAATATTCCAGTTAGTTTGCACGGTAAATTTTTCTACAGGATGTACTAATCCATACTTTTACCAACTCCATTGAAGATAATCTGTAGGTGTTTGGTTAAAGTTAGAGCAAATGAATCCAGCTATAAACAAGGACCTCATTTTCCTAGTTCTACAGTTTTTGAATGAGGAACAGTTTAAAGGGGCTCTTCACAAGTAAATTTCCCCCCTGCTTGTTCTTTGTTACATTTTCTAAATTGCTTGTGTTTTGTTTAAATACTCATTGTTAACTTTCTGATGTAATATTAGGCTGGAATGCGAATCAGGTTGCTTCTTCAACCTGAGTTATTTTAATGAGCTAATTATGAATGGGAAATGGAACAAGGTAGAAAAATATCTCTCTTGTTTCACAAAAATAAGCGACAACAATCTTTCTGAATTGATTTTTTATGAAATCCGTAAGCAGAAGTATTTTGAGGCATTGGATGAGTAAGTTTTTGAACTCGGACTTGATTTCATAGACTTATAGTTCTAATTAATCTATCCTTCTTCTTAGTCCTTTTCTTTCCTTCTGTTTAATAACTTGGTAAATTGCATAGGGGTGACTCGATCAAGGCGCATAACATATTTGTAGAACTCGACGTAATTGCCTCGAAGAACGAAGAGGCTTCCAAAGAATTGTTTCTTCTATATAAAAAAGAAAACTTCAGGTACCAACAGTTTCACATGTTATCTTGATTGCAGCAATCTTGTTGGATAACAGTCATTTTTGGATTCGCAGGAAATACAAAGAACTTTTTAAGTACACAAACAAACAGGATGCAAGAGAGAAACTGGTGCAGTATCTTAAAGTGATGTTTCACGCAAATCCAGTTTTTCAAGACAAATTGAGATCGTCATTCCCTAAATTAGGAGATTCAAACTTACAAAACCTCATCTCCCAAAGGTAATTATTTTAAGCAAGAATCATGTGAGGATGACTGTGTTGAAATTAAACAATTAGTAAGGATATATTGTTTTAAAATACTTGGATCACAAGTGAGGCGTATCATTCTGTTCGTAACATCTCTCTCTCTCTCTCTATATATATATATATATATATATGTTTGGTTTTGTATATAGTTACTATTATATATACTTAGGTTAAAATTCAAACTTAACTTTAAACTTGATATTTATTGTGCATAAGAAAAATAAAAATAAACAAAAGAAAGTTAAATTTTTTGAATCCATGTGGTATATGTTATAGTTAGGGTTAGTTGCTTGTTCTTTTCATCATAAATGTTAGTTGTATCTTTAGGTAGCTTTGGTCATGAAGTGAAGTGCGCAAAGCTTATTGGAAAAAAAATGCCTCTGACACTGGTTAATATTAAGCATGTCATTTAATTGATGTTATATATATATATATATATATATATATATATTATGGGAAGTGATCTATAGCTTGCGATAGCTATGGGCACTATTCCAGCTAGCTCATCTCCTGTCGTCCAATGGAAGATCTAAGGACCTATATTGGCCTGGCCGCTACTCTCTCTAGCGGCCAGTCAAAACGACTGCATTTTGACTAGCCGCTAGAGAGAGTAGCGACCAACATAAAAGAATTTGGCTGGCCGTAAATTAATCATGGGACTTAAAGTAATTATAATTTAAATTAAAAAAATATAGCTAATTAATACTCCACTCGCTAATTGGTTCACAAATATAAAAAATTAGTAGAAAATAAGTAATAGACTAATATAAGGAATAATACTTGACTAGGTAATTTGGGAGTAGTAGTTGACTACGTAATACTCAATCATCCTTATTTATAATTATTAATTATAAATAGTACGTAGGTTATTATTGATAATCCATATAAGAAATGGTGATTGAGTTTATATTATATTCCTACTCACAAACAAATTACATAATCAACTACTACTCCCAAATTACCTAGTCAAGTACTATTCCTTATATTAGTCTACTACTTATTTTATAATTTTTTATATTTGTGAACCAATTAGCGACTGGAGTATTAATTAGCTATATTTTTTTAATTTAAATTATAATTACTTTAAGCCGCTACTCTCTCTAGCGGCCAATCAAAACGCGGTCGTTTTGACTGGCCGCTAGAAAGAGTAGCGGCCAACATAAAAGAATTTGGTTGGCCGTAAGAGAGAGTAGCGGCCGGGCCAATATAGGCCCTTAGATCTTCCATTGGACGACAGGAGATGGGCTAGCTGGAATAGTGCCCATAGCTAACGCGAGCTATGGATCACTTCCCATATATTATTTCCACATATATCTATTGTTCTTTGTATTTATTTTATGATGAAATGAAGCTCTTGTCCTTCATGAAATTTAGAAAAAAGAAACGAAAACCAAACAAAAACTTATAGCTATATATGCTCTTCGGTCTTGAAGAATGAATTATGTTTTTTGCAACCCAATATTGCAGGTTGAATGGGCAGCATTTGAAGTATAAAGTTCCAAGTCCTCAGGGTGCTCAGAAAAATGCTGATGGTGGCTTCCCTGTGGCTCCAAATGCGGTTAGGAAAATGCAATATCAGATATAGGTTTGTAAAAAATTTTCTTACAGATACCGAAACATATTTCCTTCTACATGTTCAGGTTTTCCAACCCACAGCAGTTCCACATCAAGCTCACGTCAACATGATGATCTCCAATCAACCATCTGTAACTCAACCAGCTGTTTCTGCATCAACACTAAGAAATCCAGGTTGATATTAGCTTCTTGTACTAATACCATGCATTCTTTTCTTTTTATGTTCCTTTTCAAATCTCAATCTAGATATGGCATGGCCTTGTCCAGGTGCACTTATCATCAACTCAAGGCCCTGTGCCACTCCAGCCTGTGTAAGTTCAGTAAATTCTGGTCCAAGTACTAGTCAACTACAGAGGGATCATGAGGAATTGCCCAAAATTGTTGTGCGGACACTTGATCAGGGATCATCTGTAGTGAGCATGGATTTTAATCCTAACTATTCAACACTGCTTCTAGGTTGGTGATATGAATTTCACGACTACATAAACTACTCCTTCCATGCGAACATGAGATTCTCATTTTCCTTTTTGCTGGCCCCGTAATGAGAGTTCCTTTTCTATAAACAAATTGAGTGTCAAGTCATGTTAAAAGGTTAGATGGAAAATTGACAGCCTTTTTTTTTTCAAAAAAATGGAATTTCCGTTTTGAAATGGAAGGAGTTCTTTGGCTAGTCTATATATTGACATTAGTTCTTGATGCTGTGACTCATTTTTCTTTTCATTTTCCCAGTTGGCACTGTTGTGGGAGATGTAGGGTTGTGGGAAGTTAGTTCTGCAAAAATGATCCTACAAAGTTTTCAGCTTTGGAATGTAAAATCACTTTCAGACAAATTAATGGTGTGTTGGGTCTTCATCAATTAGGTTACTATGTTAATAGATAATTTGTCATTGTATGACATTTGATTTGAATTTACTGAAATGCAGTCAGCTATCCAGAAAGATGCATCAGTGTCAGTTTGTCGCGTAAGATGGAACCATGAGGGGACTTTATTTGGTGATCTCAAATATCCTTCTTTTTCCCTTTGAATAAAGAAAAATATAGCTAATTGTAGTAGTATGTGTAGTACTGACTGGATAGAAGCTGAATCCCTGTTTTGGAAGTTTGCTATAAAAAAATCCTGACATTTATTTTTTAATTTTTTTGTAGGAGTTGCGTACTCTAAGCACATAGTGCAGCTCTTCTCTTATCATGGTAGAGATGAAATTATAAAACACACAGAGGTTACTATAAATCTATTGATACAATCTTTAAGTCTCTTACCTTTTTTAAAATCTGTTCCCTTTCCTTGGTTTTGGTTCAATCATTAGATTTTCATGTCTATATCCAAGTAGATGAAACTTTTCCACCAGGGTGGAGGGATCCAAGTAGATGTTGTTTTTGTTGGAAATATATTTCTATTTAAGATTAGAGTATCAAAAGAAAGAACAAAGAGCTCCATCCACAAACTTATACTTTAGTGTGGACTTTTTTGGTTATGCATGCACTCAAGATTCTTTTTTTCTCTAGATGGGATTCTATAACTCCATGAATCAAGTTTATCTTTTCCAGCAGTTTCTACTTAAAGATATTAATTTAATTTCTTCTGACATCAACTTCTTCTTTCTAGATTGATGCTCATATTGGAAGTGTTAATGATCTTGGATTTGCTAATAACCGACTTATTACTTGTGGCGATGACAAAACAATTAAGGTGTGTTAAAAAAAAATTTGGACATTTTTATGTAAAATCTGCAAACCAGTGATTTATGGAGTAACTTCCTGTAATTCTAGATTTGGGAAGTGGCTACTAGCACTCAGCTGCTTACTACCCTTGAAGGTCATGAGGCACCTGTTCACTCTCTGTGTCCTCATGTTTGGAATAACATTCATGTAAGAATTAATCAAGTAGCATATATTCTATATTCTACCCCAATACATATACATTTCTCCCACGGATTATGTATTTATCTAAAATTTACTTTCGGGTTTTCTATTTTTCCCAGTTTCTCCTTTCGACCTCGTTGGATGGAAAGATAAAGGCATGGCTATATGAGCAGCGCATGGCTGAGTTTACCTTTGATGCTCCTGGTAGACAGTGCACTACGATGGCTTATAGTGCCGATGGTACAAGGTAATAGATCTATTAACTTCAAAATTTCAGTTATTTTCCATCCTTTTAAAAATGGATCTATGACCATTAAATTCTCTTTTCAAGGCTGTTTTCCTGTGGTACAAATCAACATGGTGAGAAATACCTTGTCGAATGGGAATGGGAAAATGGCCAAAGATTGGTTAAGAGGACTTACCATGGGCTTCATAAACAGTACGGGGGAAATGTGCATTTCGACATGAACAAGAACCGAATCTTAGCTGCTGGGGACCAGTACCATATAAAATTTTGGGATATGGATAATGCAAGTCTTCTAGATATTTGTGATGCTGAGGGAGGCCTACCTGTAAGTATTTGTCAGCACATTTCAACTTGGTTTCTTGTATAAAATATTGTTAATAGTATATTTTGCTTTATTTTACGTTCAATAACAAAGTAATGTGGCCTTTATTTGTTTCTGTATCTTCTCTAATTACAAGTGTGATCCTCTGATCAACTTCAACATGGAGGGAAATCTATTAGCTGTATCTACAAATGATAACAGGATCAAAATATTAGCAACTAGTGATGGTATGAAGCTGTTGCACACAGTCCACGACCTTGGTGCCTCCAGAATTGCAGCTAATTCTGTTGCCAAGGTCAGCTGAATTCTAGTCGTAAATATACTATATGCTTATGTATGCAACTTTCTTCTTCTCAAACATAAACTGTTCATCTCTTGGAAGTGTATAATATTTTGTCAAATCCATTATTCACGGTTGAACTATATTAGTGGTTCTATTTCCCCATGAAAAGTACTTCCTCCGTTCCAAAATATAGGACCAACGTAGACTTTTGGAAATCAATTTGTGATATTCAAAATTCAAAATTAACTTTTTGACAACATCTCATATTGATTTTGTTCATCTTATATTTTGGAACTGAGAGAGTACAACTTTTTTGCATAAATTTTTATTTGTCAAGTACTGTTGAAAGTTTTTTCTGCTATACATTTGATTGGGTGTTTTATAGAATGCTGAAAGGAAAGATTTGGAGGGGACAAATGCTAAATCATGTAAAGGGCACAGAAATACTAAAATAGGGAGGGTCACAGAAATGCATAATCTGTCCCAATTCCGGTCCTTGACACTCCATTCTGCAGAACAGAATAAGGTAGGATTTAACTGATTTAACAGATATTGCAAGTTTACCATTCTTTTCCTTCTAGTCTCTGAAAGGCATGAGAATAAATTTGATTAGTGTGGTCTCTCAGTTGTTTTACTTCTTGCTGATGCAGGTAGCGGGATTGACTTTCACCCATTCAGGAAAAGGTATAATTCTTTTATCAATGAATGGAACACATCGATACTGGAGGTGGAAGAATACCGATATCAATGTGGAAGGCAAGGTAAAATCCTAATCATCCATCCAATTTTTTATTTTTTTTTTCTAATTTTAGATCATAATCAAAAGAATTCCCTCTAATATTAAATCTAAAATATTCCTTGTGATTATTTATGACGTGACCCGCTTCATGGTGCAGGTGACAACCGAGTACCACCCATACATATGGAAATCCGAAGCAGGGTTAATGATGATAAATGACATAACTAATGTTCAAACTGAAGAAGCCTCACACTGCTTCACTTTGTCTAACAGTGATTCATATCTTATCTCCACGTCTGGAGGACCATTAACTTTATTCAATGTTGTCACATGGCAGGTGACAAAAATTACTCTTTGCAAATATATACCACTGCATGAGTTGCAATCATATGTTTGTTTCTCATATAAATAGATATTATTTACTTATATATACATGGGTGACTCACCCTTGCACAAGGGTGGGCAAGTGACCAATCTTAATTTTGTATTTTTTGGTAAACAGGGGTTAGTTTGTAAAAATAAAAAATAAAAACTTGACCACCCTAACGTGAAATTTTCATAAAAGTATGAGATTAAAATATAGAGGTAAAAAACAAAGAGAGATTTAAATCAACAATTATAATTTAATAATGAAAAGTTTGTATACGAATTACATTTTTATGTGTTGTGGTATTTTAATTTTTATTGTTTAATTGTTTATATCAATATCACTTGGTTAATTGACATTCTTGAGAACTTCTGTATAATCATTTCCTTGACTTGGTTGATGGAGGACATTTGTTAGCTGTTTATAAGTTGTTTATTTGATTGATGATTTTTGATTAATTATGTTCCTTGGAAAAGTTTGATTTGTTGAATCATGATGATGTTTATAGAACAATTTCAAGATGTGAAGTCTTAAAAATGTTTTTGTAGTGGCTTTTATATAATTTTAGTGAGAATATATATATTATCATTTTCCCTTTTTTTATTATAATAATTTTTTTACAGTTAAAACAATACCCACCCTAGACAAATTTATGCTTCCGCTACTACACACACACACACAAAACACAAGTATACATATGTGTGCATGTATTGCATTTTCGATGACAGTAGTGATATACAAACAAATTATCTATAAAGAAATTACAAACTGAAAGATGTGTGGTTGACTAGTGGTCCAAGTATCTACAGCAGAATGTCGTTATTTTTTGTTTTCAATTCAAAATTGCAAAAGTTTTGTTTGTAAAAAGTAAATTTGCATGGAGTGCAAATTAAATCATTTGGCTTTTAGTGGACTGATTCAATATTATTGAAAAATTATAGGCAATTACGGATGTCATGCGACCACCACCTCTTGTTACATGTGTTGCATTCAACCCTCAAGATAACAATTTAGTTACTGTTGGCATGAATGATTCATCCATCCAGATGTATGACTTTCGTGTACAAGAGGTAAATTATGCTAATTAATTTAGTAGGAAATACAAATGGATGCAATATACAAGTTAAAGGTCAGACTTACAGAGTTTTTTAATCTCTTTTTGTAGTTTAAAGTCAAGGCTGTGGGTCACTTTAGAAAAATTACTGGCCTGGCCTTTTCACTTGAGCTGAACATACTTGTTTCTGCAGCGGCAGATGCTGAGGTTAGTACTGTTTCCTTTGTTAACTTTTCAACTGTAAATACTAAATTCCCAAACTAGCTCAATGTAAACACCAAAAAAAATTGACTAAAACATTAATAGATAACATTATGGAAACATGGGATGTGAATTCAGCTAGTTAAAAAGAAATGATGTCCTACAGTTATCAGGGAACCCTATCTGCCCTGCGATTTGTGAACCGGGAACTGTCGTTCCGCGTTCCGAATCATGGTACAGGAATGTAGTTACCTTTTATATTCAATCCTCAATTCTAGTAACTCGGGACATACATGTACAAATAGCATATCACATATAATGTGATTTACTAGTACCAAGTGTTCGGTAGTATCAACTGTCCTTGTATTATGAAACAAAAGCAAACCATAAGGCTCGTCAGGCCTTCATTTTTTCATCTCATGTTACAGTTCAGTAGGTCTTGGGAGTGACAATTTTAATTTCTCAGATTATCGTGTGGTCACTGGATACATGGGTAAGGCAGAGGAGCACCTATTTGCAGATCCCAAATGCGCGAGTACGCGCAAGATTGAGTGATACTGAAGTTCAGTTTCATACAGATCAGAAACACTTTCTTGCTATACATGAGACCCAACTTGCTCTATATGAAACAAGCAAGCTAATACGCATAAAGCAGGTATCCACATTCAATAGTGAAAGTAATTTGATGTAGATATATTGTGTTATTATTTTGTGGTGGTTAACTAATTTGGTTATAAATTCCAGTGGGCGAGAGCTGCACATCTCTCGGTACTCGTGAGTGCAACATTTTCTTGCGATTCTCAGTTAGTGTACGCTTGTTTCCGGGATGGATTACTTGGAGTTTTTTCCACTTCAACTTTTGAACTCCAATGCATGGTTCATCCCATGGCTTACATACCAGAGAGTCTCAGGTACACTCTTGTTCATTCGTTTTCACTTCTGTAGTAAAACTGATTGTACTTGTTACAAAGCAACTATGCTATAATTCTTTTCTTCTCAACTTTCTCGAATTTTTCGATACATCACTCCTGTGACTAATATGTAAAAACTCTACCATATGTTTGTGTCCATGTGATATTTTCGTTCTCGAGTTTTGACGAATTAGCAAGTCCCTCTCTCAAAGTACAATTAGTAGTGCAAAACTGTACATTTTAAGGTATAATTAGCCGTGCAAAATTGACCCAAAAGACATAAATTTGCACCACTAGTTGTACTATGAGATAACAGTTTGCTATATTGTAAAGTCAAGTATCATATCTCCACAGTTTGCTTTTATAATCCGTAGTAGCCAATAAGTCTAAGCTACTTACTTTATATCTTTCCTTTACTTTGTCAACAGATGTAGGATTTACCCTACGGCTATTGCTTCAAATCCAAACGCAGTAAATCAATTTGCTGTAGGATTATCAGATGGCCGAGTTATTCTGTTGGAGCCACTTGAAACTGAAAGTGGATGGGGTCGTGTTGAGAGAGGGTCAACGAGTAATGCTCCGGCTGCACCAGATCATGTCGGTCCGAGTAGCATGGTTCTCCATTGAAGGCTCTTAGACTTTAGTTGATCTAGTTAGAAATGATTGAATTTTTTTTTTAATCTTTTTCTTTCCATTCAATTTGCAAAAGTACCTTGCCTTCGCTAACAAAACTGAAAAACAGGATTATGAGGAAATGCTTGATCATAGCTGATTTTCCTCCAGCAATAGAAAAACAAATGTATGGCAAATGCTGAAAACAATGAGTATTAGTATACTCCCCTTCTTCTTTATTTTAATTGATGTTTTAAAAGAAAATACAAAAATTAAGAAATATAATTAACGCTTTTTCTGATTAATTAGAATGGACATAATCTCTTTTATTACTTTTATAAAATTTATTGGAAAGATGAGAGAAAAATAAATTAATATTTAATGTAGAGATAATATGAAAAATTAAATCATTAATACTTCCTTAAAATCTACAAACGACAACTAACAAAAAACAAATTTCACTATCTGAATAGACAAATAAAAAAAAATAGAGGAAGTATACTCAACTATACATGGACCCATGCATTTATGACAGCCGGATGTTATCATAATTTGATTACAATAATAATTTATATCGTCATAACTAAAATATAACAATTAGATTATTAAAAATCTGATGATTTAAAATATCACAAGTTAAATAAAGTAGTGTGGTATTCTTCTTAATTCATTTTTATCTCATATCTACGTAAATTTGCGGTCATATAAAACAAGACTCACTAAAAATTTCTTGAATGATTACGAACTCTATATTCGGCTTATAAATTGAATTCTGAATTTTCATGCGCACGAGAAAATATTCAATTCAACAGTGATCTAACATCACCATTAAATTAGACCATGAAAAATCAACTAATTAACTTTATTTCTAACTTTTCAGACACTCACGATAAGCTGCATTTCAACATTGAACTATAGAGGATTGAGGCGCTAGAAGAAAAGGTGGCTCCCAAGCGTATGAAAATTGGACGGAAGCAAATGGAGCTAGGGGTCGACCTTCATCCACAAGGCAGCTGTCAGCAGCCTTAATGAAGAGCTTGGGGTCAACTTTCTCGACCGATTGAAATCCGGCGCAGGCTACCGTTATGCCCGACTGTGTGCAATTGCAGTGATTAACCACCGCCACGATCCATTCCCTCTTTCCTTGTATTTCTCTGCCGGATGGGGCTGTGCCGATGCCTATGTTTCTGAAAGAACATTGGCAACACCCTGCATTTGAAAATCATACAAATGTTTATGAGAAAATGTGCTACAACTTATTAAACAATCATACAAATGTTTATGAGAAAATGTGCTAAGTTATTAGTTTAATTTGAGAAATGTTGCATTGGAGTTTCAAATTTTGTCTCAAATGATGCATAAACAGTAGAGTATAAATTTTTAGGATAAAAAACTCAAATAAACTCAAAACTAAGAAGAAAAAAAAAACATATCGATCATGATAATTGATATGTTTCGACCACCATCACTAATTGTGTTATCATTAATTAGATTAGTTATATACGTGATTTGTGATTAATTATATCATAAAATATCATTAAAATATGAATTATCATATCATTTTAGACTCATTTAATCAGACATTTATCATTACACTTTAATTTAGTTGATATAGTCTAATAATCGAACTTTTTAAGTTGTATTTTGTGCATCCATAGTTATTTGCAGAATTGTTAAAAAAAAATTTCTTGGGATTGTTGTGCCCCCTCATTTTTTTTCTTTATTTGTTCTGAACTCTCATCTGTTCAACAAAAGATGACACAAGTACAAAAAAATTGTCATTAAAATATTAACTACAAAGACATTATATATAAAATTCTTTTTAAAAAAAACCTTGTTCTTTGTGCTTCTAATTACCAAACGGTAAAAGTAAAACTATTCACCATTTTTATCATTCTTTTTACTAGATGAATCAAAAGAAAAGTATCTTACCTTTGCTAATAAAACTGAAGAGCAGGATTGTGAAGAAATACTTGATCATAGCTGCCATGGGAGAGAAATTGCTTTGCCAAGACAATTTGATGTTTAAAAACAATGAGTATCAGTATTTATGGATGTGTGTGTGTGTGTGTGTATATATATATATATATATGGACACATTTGTGATAGCTGGAAACTATCAAAATCAAATAATTATAATAATTTATGACAGGTGAAGATTATCATAATTAAATTATAATGATTAGATTATTAGCAATCTGAGCACTTAAGATATTTCCGATTATAACAAAAATAGGTTCAATCTACTATTTTTGTTATAATAGAGATTTTATTATAACAAAAATAGTAGATTGAACCTATTAATAGAGATTTTGGATATACTGAGACAAGTACTATTTTTGTTACCGCTTAATCAATTTTAGGTTCAGTATTATTAGGCAGTAGCCTATACTTGTTTGATTCCTCCTTTCGTTACAATTGTTCTGTTATTTATTTACTTCCTTTGCCCATAACAAGAGTTTTAAAATTTGGAAATAAGTTTCTGTAAACTTGTAAAACAGATAATAAATTACTTGTAGCCACATGTAGTTTAAAAATAAAATTTCGACCATCTGTAATTTTATAAATATAACAAATTAACTTAATTTCATCCAAATTAATAGAGAGTATGCTCCACTTGTCTAAAAGTAAGTGAGTTTAGCTTCGACGACTATATTTTTTTTAAAAAAAAAATCATTTTTCTCCCCAAATAATCCTCTATATAGCTTTAATTGAGTGTTGTCATACCACTATTTATATGATCAAGTGTTATCATGTCATCGCTATTATATTTTTAGTTAACATTAAGTGTATGTTTCATAAAAATAAAATTTTTATTTAAAAGTCGACATTTAAAAATTTACGTATATATATCTAATTTTGAAACTGACAGACTAATAGTTCATATAGGTGGAAATATGCATGTCAATGATGAGGCTTATAAAACTATATTCAAGAAAATTCTTAAACCGCAAGAAAATATTCAATACAACGATGAGAATGGAACATCACCGTTAAATTAGACCAGAAAAGTCAATTAGCCAAGATTTAATTATTTTCGGCCAGTTTCCATACACTGATGAGAAGTTG
Source organism: Aralia elata (assembly GCA_034770075.1). Classification (NCBI taxonomy): domain Eukaryota; kingdom Viridiplantae; phylum Streptophyta; class Magnoliopsida; order Apiales; family Araliaceae; genus Aralia; species Aralia elata. The sequence continues at coordinate 44,257,116 of CM068381.1, read as the reverse complement.
CATATAATTTAACAAGTGACGACGGAGGATCGAGGCTGAAAATAAAAAGATGGATCCCAAGCGTAGGAGAATTTGATGGAAGAAAATGGCGGAACCGGTCGACCTTGATTAACAAGACAGCGATTATCGGCCCTAATAATGATTTTTTGGTCAAGTGCCTCAACAGAATCAAATCCAGGGCAGAATAGGGTTATGCCTGCTTGTGTGCATTTGCAGTTATTAACCACCGCCACATTCCATTCAGTCTTGCCTTGTATTACTCTGCCGGAACGGACTACGTCGATGACTATATCTTTAAAAGAACACTGGCAACACCCTGCATTGCATTTGAATTAATTATTAATGTTTATGACAAAATATATATATATATATTGTACGTGTTACCAACAATTAATTACTGTATATATGTACTACTACTCATTATGTCCGCATCTTTTCTTATCAAGATGTACGTACTTTATGCATTTACAATTATATTTATTTTGTATGCATGACGTACAAGGCTATTGATTTATTTATTTGTCGCCAACTGTTGGGGCCAGTTAATTTTTTCTTAATTAATTTGTTTATATGTATATCAATATAAACTCTCCCCCATCCAGCAAAAGATAACCCAAGTACAAAAAATATATTATTAAGAAGATGACTTAAATATATTTTATATTACAAAGACATATAATATATATATATATATATATATATATATATATATATATATATATATGGAAATGATCCATTTATGGATCATTTTTGGACAAATAGAGTTATAGTCATCCATTAAATTAATCAACAAGTAAAATTTAAAATTAGATCACATCACCTGCTACTATTAGTAGTGAATGACGTGATTAAAAAAAAACCCTTTGATTTCAAATAAATTAATTAAAAATTTGTCACAATCCGATACTAAAATATCCGCTGCTATATCTTAACAGGTCAACAAGTCTTAACAGATCTTGCACCATCAATTACAAGATCTGTCTTGTGATAGTTAACATGTTCCGCAACACGTTACGGAAGCCCCTTTTTTTTATAAAAATCTAAGCCCTCAAATTTTACAATTGTTGGTGCAAAATTTAGTGGCCAAATAATATATATATATATATATATATATATATATATATATATATATATATATTAACGTTGCGTTTGAAACTTGGAAATTTTGAGTGGAAAGATTGCAAACGAAAACATATTGAACACTATAAAATGATAGGATGTTGCATTTTGATATTCTTCTTTCTTTTCACTTGCTCTTTTGTGGTTCTAATTACCGGAGGAGGGAAAAACTATTCACCATTTTAATCATTCTATTTTTACTATATATATTAACCAAAAAGAAAGTCCAAATGAGAAGCACAAAATTAATTTAGTCTAGGCAGCATAAGGCAAAAAGTAGCTTACCTCTACTAACAAAACTGAAGAGCAGGATTGTGAGGAAAAAACACTTGATCATAGCTGCCATGGGAGAGAAACTGTTTTGGCAAGACAAATAGAATCACCAGAGGGATGGTAATTGTTTTGCTCAAAACCATTAATGAGCATCAGTATTTATGCACACATATGGACCCATTTGGGGTACCTGGAAATTATCATAATCAAATAACCCCAATTTATCATAATTAAATTACAACAATTAGATTATTAGCAATATGATTATTATTACCGGTTCAAACAAAATTACTTCAATTTGGTTGAACAATAACATAATACAATTAATTTCCTTGTGACTCGTATTATTAATATTAGCCAGAAAATAATTTATATGTCGACTAATTTATGACACATTAATTTAGATTGAGAATAACGTGAAACCTTGAACAACAACAACAACAACAACAACAATAATAATAATAATAATAATAATAATAATAATAATAATAATAATAATAATAATAATAATAATAATAATAATAATAATAATAATATTCCCTCTTATCTCATGTATTTATATACGTCTCATATATTCACGTACATCCATATTTAAAATGGATGTAAATTTTGTCATATATAGTAACTATCATATTAGCCTCTTGTGATACACGTGTTGCACATAAGATTAGCACGAGGAGAAAATTGAAAAGGACTAAATAGCATGATACAAAAAGTTAAATTATGAAGTTAAATTATGGAAGACACAGTAGGAATATAGGCATATAGCTAACCTTTTGTGTGTGTTGTGTGTGTGTGTGGGTGGGTGGGTGGGTGGGTGGGTGGGGGGGGGGGGGGAGGGGGGGGGAGGGGGGGGGGGGAGAGAAAGAGAAGGGAAAAAAATGTGACGCAAAAACTCCATACACGAGGTTAACAACTCATCGCTTCTATATTAATAGAGACGAGATATTGTATAAGAATTATTATTTTGTTCATACTTTTTTATGGTTAAATATTTTATTGCATAAAGTGACTATTCTTTTATTTGTAGACTTAATAATTAAATTGTATAAATGATGATTATTTTATATTTATAATTATATGTTGATAATAGTAATAGAGTATTATTAATATTAAGTGGGATAATCTTCATAAAAAAATTGATTCCTTTCAGAACTATATTATCTGACTAATACTAAAAAATTATATAATTAATTATTAATAAAATTTTTGAATAAATTAAAAATTCTACAATAATAATTCATTATATCAACAAAAAATATTATAAATTTGTGTTACTTAATCATGTGTGTGTGTGTGTACACATTGGGAAATATATCAAATTCTATATTATTAAATATACTTATATTCTAATTAATATTATGTAAAATAAGATTTTTTAATTCTAAAATTATAGTACTTATATAACAATAGAATCATATTTAAACTCGAATAATTACACATATCTTTTTCAATAGTAAACTAATTATTAGTTTAACATTATTAGTGATAAAACACGAATTTTATAAGTATACAAACTAATACAAAAATCTAACTAAAATAGAAGATGATAGTAAGTAAGATAATTATGGTAGTAATAATATGGGCGGAAAGAATTGGGAAGAGCAAAGAATGGAAAAGTATTTAGTAAATCTATCTCTATGTTATTGAGATTTAATGATGAAAACAGAATTATTATTTTTTGTGCTTTTTATTATATAAAAGGAGGATAATATTAGGGGTTTCAAATTTTTTGTCTAAAAAAATATCTCAAATAATGTGTCATCATAATATTGAATGGGTAGATCTCATGTGATTAGGTATATCATAAATTATTATTAAAATATTCAATGTCATTTCATTTGAAACCTATTTAAAACTAAAAAAATTAAGATCCCCAACATTACACACATAACAAGGATTAAATTACATTAAGAGCGTATAGAGAAAAACAAATTTCTTAGGCCATGTTTGTTTGTAAAAAACATATTTTGAATTGAACTATTTATCATAATTTAACATTATTTCGGGCTATTAATCCTATGACAATGGACTATTAGTCCTTTAATGTGAAACTATTAGTCTCATAAAGCCATTTTATAGTTTAAAATTGTAGGGTTTTGGACACATAAACGCAGCGGAATTTAAAAAATTTTAAAACAATTTTCCGAAACCCTAAAACAGGATCCATGCGAAAACAAATTAATTCAGAGGTTTAGATTTGCTTTACCGATTATCCGAGCTTGAATGCAACGATGAAATTCTGGAACGGCTTCGAATCTCCAACGCAATCCAACGGAACTGCGTCTCTATACGGTATCCACACGAACGTCCCACAAATCGTCACACGATCTGCAGCAAAAGGAACTCCGGTACTAGCCGCCAAGATCTGGATTTTCTCAAGTGTTGCTCTCAACTCTCTTTTCTAAAACGGCTAGGGTTTTTCTTTTAGTTTTTTTTACCTTTTCAAGACTGCTGATATATCTGATATATATAGAGTCCAAAAAGTAATTAATCAAAACCCTAATCTTATTAGAAAAGTAAAATCCGAATTTATATATATTATATTTTAATTAAGTCTTACTTAATTAATATACATATATATACAAATTATCTTGTTAATTTAAATTCGTAATTTAAATACTATCAATCATATTGATATATTTAAATCCTTACAATTTAAATTAATTCTCTTTTAATTACGTTCTAAGTGTGTGACCCTATAGGTTATTATTATATTGGCAATAATTTTAAAATCATATTATAAAATTATAAACAGTGAGTGACATCTAGTAATGCATCACTGCTACCCAAATAATAATAAGATCGATGATTCGATGCAACCTTTTCGTGACCAATGTTTCAATGTAATTTAATCCTTTTAACCTTGATATCCTAGATTAAACTCGAGCCATGGAATGTGTCATACTCTTCATAATTTAATCTGAGTTTTCTTGATCAATGAGTAGACTATATGAAACAAATCACTATTTGAGCATGGCCATGCATTTCATAGTCCTACTCAATCAAGAGGCCTATGGATATCACCCCTAATATATAGGAGGGTTAAATTCCATCTAGATCACTCATATTCCTCACACGATTCATGACGTACCCAATAATCACCTTTATTGTCCACCCTATTAAAGGTGACCTTTGATGATATCAAAGTACATAAATTCTCGTATAGTAATATAGTGATTTCAGGTCGGAGGACCATTACATCATTGTCACTATGAGAATTGCTTATGACACTTTGCATAATGCTCCACGTAGAATTCTCATGATGGGTCTGTCCAGTACATTGTTCTCTAACATGTACCTATGCATTGACTTAATATCTCATATATTAATGACCAATGAGATTTGGCCATCAGTCAATCCACATACTAGTCTCAATGTATCATTGTTGTCCCATTCTCAATGATACTCGACTAGGGACATTTAAGAGTAATGATACTTATTGTAATTATATAATCTCATGTTCAAGTCACATACTTGAAGCTATATAATTTGTATCATTATTCTAAGGACTTTTATTATGTTAACATTTATATAACACAGTAAATGAAACCATAATAAAATAATTCATTTATTCAATCAAATATCAAGAGAAATATTAAGCAATTACATTAAATAATTGGCCTCTAGGGCATAAACTCTAACAAAAATGGAGAGACTATTCATCGTGGAATTATACTATTCATCATGAAATTATATAATTCCTCATAAATAGTCTTAGAAATGATAAAAAATAATCTATAAGACTATTTAAGAGACTATTCATCCCTCATTATGAAATAAAATAATTTATAATAGTGTTAAATTAAGACAAATAATCAAATTCTAAATGTATTTTATACTAACAAATATGGTCTTAAAGTTAATTTTACGGTCATAATGATAGTCTAGTACCTACCATTAGGCAGTGGCCCATTTTTGTTTGGTTTATCACTTGATTACGGTTCTTTTGTTATTGGGTCCTTAACATTAATATACAACAATTAGAAAGTAATTACAAAAATAAAACACACACAAAATAATTACAAAAATTACAAAATAATTACATACAAAATACAGGCGAGAGGAAGAGGAAAGAGGAAGGATGGAGGGAGAGGGGGAGGGGGGAGGCAGGCGGGAGGGAGGCGGGGGAGGGAGGAGGGAGGAGGGAGTAGGGAGGGGGAAGGCAGGCGGGAGGAAGGAGGAAGGCGGAGGGAGGGGGCGGGAGGGAGGGAGGCGGTGGGGGAAGGCGGGAGGGAGGAGGGAGGCGGAGGAAGGGAGGAGGGTTGGTTACAGGTGGGAATAACACCCTTAATACAGAGGTAACTAACCTTAAATACAAAGGTAACCAAAACTTAATACGAAGGTAACCAACCCTTAATATAAAGGTAACCAAACTTTAATACAGAGGTAACCAATCTTTAATACAAATGTAACCAAACCTTAATACGAAGGTAACCAACCCTTAATATAAAGGTAACCAAACCTTGATACAGAGGTAACCAAACATTAATACGGAGGTAACCAACTTTTAATACAAAAGGTAACCAACCCTAAATACAATGGTAACAAAAACTTAATACAAAAGGTATCCAACCTTTAAACAGAGGTAACCAATCTTTAATATAAAGGTAACCAAACTGTAATACAAAGATAACCAAACCTTAATACAGAGGTAACCAACCTTAAATACAAAGGTAACCAAAACTAGTTACTACACTAAAACACATACAATATACAAGAAGACAGGCGGGAGGGAGGCGGGGGAGAGGGGCAGGGAAGAGGAGGGAGGGAGGGGGAGGGGGGAGGCAGGTGGGAGGGAGGAGGGAGGTGGAGGGAGGAGGGAGGGGGAAGGCAGGCGGGAGGAAGGAGGGAGGCGGCGGTCGGGGAGAGGGAGGACGGCGGGAGGGAGGAGAGAGAAATGGAAAGAGAAGAAGAAGAATAAATGGAAGAGGTGAGAGGAGAGAGAATACTTTTGTAAATAAAAATGAAAAAGTGTAATACTTTTGTAATTATTTTATGAATGTATGATTTTTGTAATTATTTTCAAAAATGTACTAATATATGTAATTTATCCTTTGTTATTTAGTTACTACCTCTACTCCTAAAGGCCTAAAATTTACGAATATTAAGGATGTAATTTTTATTTTATATAAATTTTAAAAATAATAAATTATTAATTTAATAATGATAACAAGTTAATGAACTTATAAATACATATTTGAAATCATCGTGTATTTTTATACTATTATTAATAATATCAATAAAAATAAAAAAATTTACTAGTGGGAATTTTAATGGAACAGAGGAAGTATGATATTCGTTCTTCGAATTTGTGATGATTTGTAACAACAAGATTATTATTAATTAAACAATGATGCTTCCCTTTAAAATTAAAACAATCATGTGTGCAAATACTACATAGGAGAGTGTGACAGTAATGTGAATTTTACGTATTAAATAATATTAGATAAAACATTAATAGATTGTATAGTTACCACCCATTAAAACTTTGTAGGTAAACATAAATTGTTAATATTATCATAGCAAAAATAATCCTTCAAGAACAAATACATTTAATAACACTTTTAAAATCTCTAAAATCACTTTTTATCTCTAAAATCTCTCATTTATTCATTCATCCATATCTTTATAACTTTTATTTAAATACTTATTTTTTTATTAATTGCACACACATAGTTTATACCACAAATACTAGTTGTTATAATAACACTAAACACTTTAAGCGACACTTATTGTTGTCATTTTTGTTTTGATAATATCAACTACCAAAATATATTTTTTTTATCTAGTTAACTGGTACGTATTACATGAAAAGTATCGACTAATAATATCCATCTAGTAGTAGCTTTAAACAGCAACACATTTTCTGAGCTATACAGAACAGTTCAATCAACTTATGCATTAGTCCTGCAAAATTATTGCAGCCAAGCTCCCCATCTAGTAATTTTCAATGGCGGAAAGAAAAATAGTTTTCCATGAAGAAAAATGATTTGCTAATGCTTTGTTGATCTTCTTGCTGCTGCTGCTGCTGTTGGACAGTAGTAATCTACGGCTACGCGTGCCATAAAAGAAATAGGCACAAAAATCAAATTCCAAACAAAATCTCTGCTCATCAACAGCTCGAAAAACACCTAGACCCGCCGAGGAATTGTTGTCATCAGCTCCTTGGATCAAGCCACAGAACACACCTTGTCTGGAAACAACAATTCGACGACAATTGTAAAAATGATACAATGGGACTGAAAATTTATTAAAGCAGATTAAGGAACCCATTCCTGTTATAAAAATATAGAAAAATAAAAATCCAAAACCTGAACTTGGCATATTTCACATTATTTAACTATTTATTGGCTAATTTATTTTTCACATAGTTTAGGAAATGCCAAATAATTTTTCAAATCTGGACAATTCATCAAATGAGAAAAAGATCAGATGTGGTTCTGTAACTCACAAGATTAATTCATTTGGTTAATCAGGATATTTTTTGGGGGGCCTAAAGAAAACAGTAGCAATAAGAGAATCAAACGATTCAATACTAATAGATGTATGCTGACAAACACAACTAAAGAAACACAAAAGCAACTTTTTTATGTAATTAAGACAAAATTAACTTGTTTATCCGTGTGAGACTTGTAAATGACATAAAATAACAGCAGAAACATTTGTACCTTGTCTGGAGTAACTGCAGCACAGACGGCTGTCATCTATATAGGTTGCTTGGAGGCCCATCATCCATGAACCAACTGATATATCGTCGTGTGCATACATCTTTAATGATGCACTGCAAAAGGTAAATGAGTTGCTCAGTTAATTTATTGGGAAAAAGAAAAAATAAAGATGCAACATATGTGCCTTCAGACGCCAAGGATATGCTTTACTTGAGTGTATAACCTCCATCCCAAAATTAGGCTCAAGGTTCGAAAGTTATATTTAGGTGAAGTTTGACTTGACATAAAAGTCAAGGTCAAAAGTTAATCGGGTATAATGATGATTAATAACTTAAATTTGGAAGTGAAAACTTATTGTGTGAAGCCCGAAAAGAGAAGTTAAAACACTCAGTGTGGGACTCGAGATATATGATTCTAGAATATTAAATTGATGGCTAAGAAACAGATGATTTAATATTTATCCACAAGCATATTTTACAAACCAGAGCCCTAAGAAACAGATGATTTATGTCTTCAGCCAAACTTTTATAGTCTTTTTGGGGGGGAAAAAAAACTCAAAATTTTAAGAGTTTCAATCTAAAACTTTATACGGCTAATTTCAGAGTTCAGATATAACATCAATAGCACAAGAGCTTATAAACACTTCCACAGCTTAAAAGAAAATACATCCAATACCAAATTTTACCTATCAAAGCCTCAAAGGGCATTGTCAACTAACCTGTTTATGTTAATATACTGAGCAAACTTTTTGGACAGAATGAAAAGTGAACCAGCCGCATGTCTGAAATACCTGCAGGAAGATTAACATTTCACAGTTTAGAGATCGCAAAGCTTATTAAGACTGTGATATAAGGAGAAAAGCTGAACTAAAGAAGAATTCATCTAAGCTATCCACTGGAAATCTATACATAATCCAATGTTTCCAGATTATCAAGAAATTCTGCAAGAATTCCCAAATATCTTAAATTAAAAATGAGAATGCAATAGTGATTGCTGACATGCACCGTAGTCTAATAAAGTCGTATCGAATTATTCCGCATCATCACCAACATTCTCATCAAATATATATCAAATTTTAGATAAAATCATCGGATGAAATCGTAACCCAAACTTCCAACCTCAGCACAATTTTATTAAATTATCATTCTGTAACACAACACAACATAACATTAAATAATCAGCAATTTCAAACTTGCTCTTGATCTTTATGAAAGTATAATAGGAAATTCAACCATCACATAAACAAATGTACTCAACTCAAATAAACTAATTCCACTAGTCTGCAATCAGCAAACTAGGGCATTGCAAGGGGGTTTCTATAAAGTGATTTAACTTAACAATTGGAGAATATTTTGTTTGTTTGAAGTATTAATTCTATAAAATAAATATGACAAAAAAAAATTAGGAGATATTGTAATAATTCTGTATATCCTTACTTAAAGATTTTAAGTTAGACAATTTGACACCTACGACAAACTCACACTTGATACACATACCAAGTCCATGTAATTGAGAAGAGAACTTGCATTATTGAAAGAAAAAACCATACATAGACTAAGGCTCATAGTGAACTAGGCAGGCAAACACGTGCAAAATCACAAATAATAATGGCTCACGCATAGGTGTAAATGCAGGTATACGTCTAACAGCTGGATTCGTTTAATCTCCAAACCCTATGACTTGGGGATAAAACAGAATATTCATAACTCGAAATCTATTGTTTACTTCCTGACGTAAAATGGTGTTTTATTTAACATTTAATTCAAAATGTGTTGATCAAATCACTATATTATACTCTGAATTTCAACAATGGATTACATTAGTTTATGACATAAAAGGCCCTAATTCTAAGGTAACCTAATTCAACAAGGAAACAAACTTGTAACAACACCACCATGAACCATCACCAAAGCACCACTCTCACCACCACAACTTCCTCATAAATGTGTAAGAAACATTACTAGCACTGATGGCGTCACCAACAGATCTGCCGTTATTAACACTGCTTGAACAATTATGTCATTGTTGGTAACAACAAGAACTTCATATTATTATACCACTATTGTCACCACCATCACTATCTCCATTAGAAAGAATCTTCATTTAGTACCTGCTTCTGCTATGGCTCATTTAGCTCCAACTTCATCACCATCACTCACATTATAACTAAAAGAACCACAACATCTTCATACCAAAATAATATCTTAGCATAAACCCTAGAGTTCATCGAATGAAATATACTCATACAAACCATGAGCTTTAAAATGATGAGATTAAGACGAGCAGAAATCTGTGAGCTTTTATTTAAACATATACAACAGTCCAGCTGACGCACCAAGTTTAAATGACTACTATTGTAGCTTAACCCAAAATCAACATTCGGTTTCTCGAAGGCAATAAAATAGAAAAGTTAAAAGTTTCAATTTTTCTTGGTAATTGGAAGGAGTACAATAAATTAGTACAGTGAACAATGCAATTAGATATGGAAAAACTGAAAAAGCATAGCTGGAAGGTGAATTAGATCCGTAGAACTGAATATAAGGAATCCCATTTTTATTCACAAACATGAAATAAATACTTACGACTTCTCATCCCCAAACTTCCACCAATCAGGCTCATACCATAGTTTTCCCCTGGAAATTCAAAATAGATTTGAATAATTAACTATTAAACACAATCAAATATTGATGACCGAAACATAAAGGAAATTTTTTATCATAGCCTAGGATTCCAAATGTTTACATTTAGCTTTGTTCAAAAGGCTCTTCTAGATTTTTTTTAAGGGTGTGTTTGGATAGAGGATTTGAAGATGGATTTTCTGTCCAAATGAATTTTAAATCTTAAATTTAAAACACATTGTTTGGGTTGAATTTTGAAAAGATGAGTATCCAAAGAAAATTGAATTCATTATGTTTCATAGATGGGGAAGGATCCACAAAAGATTTGTTTTGGATTTTCAGGTAATTTTTTCCTTCTTCTACCTCTTTCACCTTCGCTAGAACATAACACAAGGCCAAAAACTACTACTCATGCAATTTTAATGTTTATTTCATTTTTTTTTCCAATTTTCCTTGCATTTATAATAACGTAAATCAATAAGTAAAACCTTAGATTAAACTCTTTTTCCTAACAACAAAATTTGTATTATAGAGATTTTGAATCAATATCTTTAGATCTCATCATTTCTATATCCTTAGATATTTTTATTTCTTATTTTTATTTTTTGAAAAAGAAGAAATTTTATTAATAAAAAAGAGAGGATACAATCATTTGGGGGACAAGAAGTCCACCCTCATCAGACTCGTGAAAAAGAAGACTTAAAAAAGTGCAGCGCTCCAGTCTCTACATCAAAGGGAAGCAAAGAAAAACAACATTATATGTTTAGTGATCATTATATATAAGTACTATAAGAGGGGGTTTATTAAGGTAAATCACATGTAATAACGTAATCAAACTAAAAAACTGATATGAAATAAGTTGAGAAAAAAGAAATACTCTTCAGCAACTACTACTCCTGATTTCATGCATCCAATATAAGCATTATCTTGACTTCGTCGGCTTTCGAGAAGTTCAATAAATGCATCTGATTGGCAAAAGAGATCAAATGATAATTTTAGAACTGACACCAAATGAATGGAACAGTCTGTGTTGTGTTCTTTTAAAGATTTAGATTGAAACTTTTACCAAGATCAAGGTCGATGTTGTCATCAACTTTTACATAAAAGTCAGCATCCCACTTTTGAACAGCTGTACTAAAGAAAAATTTTGCTTTATTGGGAAATTCCTCTTCCACCTCCTCATGACCATCCTAGTAGACAAGTAATGACACAAGCTGAATTATGAAATCCAAATACTAAATATATATACAATTACTAACCTTAAAATCTAGAAATATACACACAGATGAATGTTCACATCAATACTTATTCAATTATTCTGTGTTAGAAATAATAGTGAAGAATATTTTTCTTCACTTTATTCCATTATTCCTCTACCTTTTCCCTATATTATTCCTTATGTTTTACTGCATGTTTCCTTCCCCATGTTTTCTTCCTTGTATTAGCTAGCATGTTTCTTTATATTAAGGAACATGTTTTGTCTTGATTATTCCTTCCAATTGTATAAGTAGGTAACCTTGTAAGCTATCTAAGAGATAAAAATATATGAAATGTAAGTTGAGTGTCTTCATTTCAATATGGTATCAAAGCCTGATCTTTTATCCGGCGACTTTTTCCGACGACTTTTTTCCGGCGACTTTTTCCCGTCGACTTTTCCGGTGACTTTTCGGCGACTTTTTCCAACAACCATCTGTGCAGTTTTTGAAATTGCATATTTCCGGCGACTTTTTCCCGCGACTTTTTCCAACAGCCAACTGTGCAGTTTTCTGAAACTGCATATTACAGTTTGTACCCCACAACCTGTTTTTTTCTGAAATTTACCCACAGTTCTTTTTTCAAAAAAAAAAAAAAATGGGTGAAAAATCAGAAACTTCAGATTCTACTCCAGTGATGATTTTTCAACAAGAAATCCCTTCTGCAATTGGGTTAAAACTCAAACATACTACAACCATCCCAAGTTTATTACAGTAAAGGATCGTCTCACGAAGACGACGATTGGTGCTAGTAAGGAGATGGAGGTTTTTACAAGTATTGTCCAAACTGCCGGAATTGCTATTCATAGACGGAGTTACAGGTCACTACAGGAATTGCTATTCATAGACGGAGTACTGTTCACTACCGGAATTGCTATTCATAGACGGAGTACTGTTAACTGCCGGAATTACTATTCACAAACGGAGTTTTGTCCAATTGCCGACTTGAACCGGTTTTGTTTATGTACCAACCATCCAACTGAACCTTTTTGTTTTCCAAGCTGAGAAATAGGAGATTTCTATTTATCAGCTTGAGGGGGAGTGTTAGAAATAATAGTGAAGAATATTTTTCTTCACTTTATTCCTCCACCTTTTCCCTATATTATTCCTTATGTTTTACTGCATGTTTCCTTCCCCATGTTTTCTTCCTTGTATTAGCTAGCATGTTTCCTTATATTAAGGAACATGTTTTGTCTTGATTATTCCTTCCAATTGTATAAGTAGGTAACCTTGTAAGCTATCTAAGAGATAAAAATATATGAAATGTAAGTTGAGTGTCTTCATTTCAACATTCTGCTTATTAAATGTAGACTTGAGATATCATCATCAAAGCTAAACTGACGATAAACTGAATTCTAGTTTCTTATCGTCTTTCTAATCTAATTATGAAGCACGGTCATCTACCAAGAGGCCAAGACTCAAACTGCGTTAACATGTATTAGCATGGATACGTTTGTTTATCTTTGTAAAGGTAGGATAGGTTTGGGATACGCTCAGTTACTTTGTGATTTTCTTGAATATGCTTGAATACTTGAGCATTTTCTGGGGTTACATTGTAATACAAGAGAATTTGCTAGGGATATGCTTGGGATACTTCAGGATTTGCTTGGGATAATCTGAGATACATTTCAGGGTTAAAAAAAAAAATTCTTTTAGAAATTAAAAAAAGGGGAACATGATTGATGTGTGTAAAAATAACCCACCAATGGCGAGTTGCCACGTATAATTTCTAGAACTCCATTAATGAAAGGTAATATAGTAATTTCCCTCGCTGAGTATTCTAGAAACATTTTAAATCCAATAAAGGATAGAATTACCATAAAACATAAACAACTAAGGATAGGCAACCTGTAAGGGCTCTTAAGCCATTCAGGATTCTAATTCCAAACTCCTGAAGGAGAGGACTCTGATGCTATAAATTAGAGATGTTCCAGCATATTCAAGGTACGTTATCTATTCTATTATTAGCTCTTTCCCTCCATATCAGTGATCTGACTTAATCATCGAAGAGTCCTCCCGGAGTTCCCCCTTCCGGTGGACTTTTTTGCAGGTTTTCCAACCAATTCAAGGCGATCAAACGGTGGTCAAATTTCGTGGGTTGACCTTGAAGCTTGGCATTATTCTCCTTGCTGTTGTTTGGAAATTTAGCTCCTTGGCAGTATTGATTTGTTGGCATTGTCAAACGGAAATTAAGTCTTCAGTTGGCGTTATTCCTTCTTGACGCGCTTATCGAGGCTTCCTAATTCACGTGACATATGATGGCATCATGGCAATATGAATCACCTATTTACGTTATCCAAACTTCGATGATGTATTACTTATGGCAATATCAATTATCATGCCTTTATCATCCTAGCAGATGAATGCTTCGGGAGGGAAATAATTTGATAAACCCCTTTTGCATTAAGGCCATGGCATTTTTTATTGCGCCCATGACACTTATTTTGATGGCCCTTTTTTTTTTTTTTTTAACATAGGCGCTCATGGCACTTTTTTGCCTTCGCAACACACATGGTGCTTCTTCAAGATAATGTGGCCACAGTGCTATTTTTAGGCAGCTCCCACTGCACCTTCAATTTTTTATTTTCATTTTTATACTACAACGCTCATGGCGTTTTTTTGCCCTTTTCTAGCTACGTGACACCCACGATGCTAATTGGGTGCTAAAAAAGTTTTTTTTTTTTTATATGGCACGCCCGCGGCGTTCATTTTATGCGCTCATGGCACTCTTTAATTTGCACAGCTCCCATAACACTAATTTTGGCTACGGCGCTACAATTTATTTATTTATTTTTATTATATATGCCCATGGCGTTAAATAAAGACGCCCATGGCGTTTTGTTAGGCACTCTCGACGCTTTTTCAGTTTTGGAGTTCGTGACGCTTACTTGACGGCCTCCTTTTTTTTCTGGTGCTTTTGAATTTTGAAACTTCCAATTTCAAATTTTCCCCCTCAAATGATAGTTGGCAAATTTCAAATTTCTAACTTTCAAATCTTTCCAACTTCCAAACTTTTGAATTTCAAATTTTCAACCCCCCCCCCCCCCCAAATGGCATTCTTTACCTCCACTATAAATAGAAGGCCAAGCGAAAAACCACATTTTCACATTTCACAACTTACTTTTCACTAAACTTTGAGAGAATTAGAGAGAGGATTTATCAAGGAGGTTGGAGGAAATTTCCGTCAAGCATTGCCGCCACTAGCCAGCCTTAGGCGATTTTTGGCCGCCTTCCTCCACCGTGCAAATTCAAAGTGTTCTTGAGGTGTTCTTCTCGTTCTTGAGGACATTCATCAAGACATCAAGCTCTTCCCAACTATCAAACTTTGATCCATTTCTCTCATCCCTCAAGTTGTTTATCACGGAGTCCAAGCCAGGTAACTCTAATATGAATGTTTCTTCTCCTCCCACTTTAGTAGATACTGTTAGAGAGGAAGAGGCTCCCTTTGGGTCGGCCCAAGAAGGCCCAAACCCACCAACCACTATTCCTATTAGATTTTCTTCTAGTACTTACAGAAAAAATAGTTCCAATGCATTAATCTATACTAAGTTCTAGCATAGACATCTTTTGCTTCTCAATTACTGTCATGCAAAAAAAAGGTTAAGCCCATACAAGACGTTTTTTTCAAGAAATAATTAGAATTGAAAAATGGTCCTTTCATATGGTAATGTAGGGAAGGCCAAGTATGTCAACAAAAGAATGTTAAGAGAACTTTTGGCAGGAACCCATCAAAACTATATGTTTTCCTTCATTGAATCTATTGATGAAATAATTACGATGTGATACCAATAAGCTAAGCATCACTTCATTTATGATATGTGAGACACAAAGAATAGAAAAAAGTTAAGGTAATATGCTTAAATAAAAAATAAAAAAAAAAATAAAGAGGAAAAATGAGTCATCCACATGTTATATATTGGTGCATCATACACTTGTCAGCAGTTGGAACAAGAGCAACACTCCACACCACTGCTCAGAAAATCCGTTATCCAATGTAACTTAAGCTTTCTATGTTTTAACCTTGAAATTGTTACTTCTTTAATTATCCTTTTATCCTAATTTGAAACGATTTCTTGTTCTTCCTCAAAATAAAGTACTATTCCAATCAATGCCTTCACGAGGATCCTAAGCGAGTGCCTCCACTCAAGGATCTAGAATTTTCTGAAATAAGGATGAAATGCCTCAAGAAGTACTTGCGTAACTTCCAATATCATGACAAGGAGCCTCTAGAGTATGTTTGGGATTACTTAAAAATGTGATTACTGATTCTGATTATTGCTTTTAATTATAATCAGTTTTTGAAAAGTAGTTTGTGTTTGGTAAATAAAGAGCATTTAAACTAGTAAAAAGTAAAAAGTGTTTAGTATAAAAAAAATTAAGTGTAAATTGCTAAAAAAGAATATTTTGAGACGTAAATATGGATAATGGATGAAATTACTAAAATAAATAAGGTAATATTAGTAATATACTTGGTCAAACCTGATTATTAGATTTACAAATAATCAGAAGCTCAATTTGGAGCTTCTGATTATTTTAATAAAAAGTGATTATAAGCAGTTTTAAAATCAGATTACCAAACACTTTTTTCTTCTTAAAACTGATTATAAGCATGTTTGACTACTTATAAGTGATCTCAAACACCATCTTCCTCTTAGAGTATATATGCAAACTTAACTAATAGGTCCAGAGATTTAATGACTTTGAGTTAATAAGTAAATGATATGAAATGAACCCAAGAACCGGTGGCTTCTTCATATGAAACTCTTTATTTGAAACATTTTTGGTGGGGTGCTTTTATATAGTTCTGAATATCTTTGGATTGTGAACCTACGATGTTTACTGACTTTTTTAGTGCTGAGTTGTTCAAAGTTGAGCGAATGAAGATTTTCATGCTATATTGTTATAATTGGTGATTTAATATTTATTTTTTAATTTTAAATTCTTATAAAATATATTAATACATGAAAGATATGATAACTAGTTGAATTTATATTTCTATTTTTAGTTGAATTATTGGTTGTTTCTGTAATATTACTATATATATGAAAATATTATATATTTAGCGTGCGTATCGGCATATCCAAACCATGCCATATCTATATCCATGCTACTTAGCTACTCGGAAAATAAAGAAATATAGGAAACATATTTATACAAACAGATGCAATATGATAGCTAACAGGAGTTACCATAAGTATAACAAACTTCAATAACTTACAAGAATAAGGAAATCCTTTGTCGTGCGATTTTCTTCATCTATATTGCGGTCCAAGCTATCACCTCGATTAGCACTACAGATTTTGAAAGTAATCAGTTATAACAAAAGCTGTCCACCTAGTAAGACTCGTCAAATAAAAATTTGTCCACCTAGTAAGAGTAGTTTAAATTTGAAAACAATTGTATCGCCAAGATGAAACAAAGGAAAATAGTACAGCACTGGAAATTAATATTTAAGATCCAGTATAAGTGTGTGTGTAAAAACCTCCGACCAATTACAAAACGTACGACCACTCCTCTTTCTTCAAGTTTCTTCAAAGCATCACCTGCAAAATTACAAATGAATGTACATACCATTCATTCCTCAGTCCTCACTCACAATATTCATAAAATACCATGCAGCCAAATAATATACCAAAAGTACTAGAAGTTATTTTCTAATTGTCTACAATTTTTCCTTCATAAGTGATACCAAAAAGTGGTCATAGTACCTTTTCATTAGGGAAGGGAAGGGGGAGGAATTGAATCAACCTACCATGAGACTAATAATTGACTAGTTAAGAAAGGAAAAATGCACAATGAACAGATTGTGTCAAGGATGTCAAGCTGTTGAGTAGATACAGAAAATCATAAACTCAAAATAAAGTGATAGAGAATATATGGAAACTTTGGGGTAGCTTACTAGAATGTAGCAAAATAAATGACTACCTCATTGACAAACATAACAAACGAACAAATCAAGAATTCGGAACGTAGAGTTGCGATGGTGAGGGGACAGAGACAGAAATGATAGCAAAGGCACCAGCAACAGCAAGGAGAGCAACTACGGCGGACAATGACAGCAAATCTGATCGGCAGCGGTGTGAACTCTTACTCTTCTCGCTTTCCTTCTGTTTTTAGTTTCTAAAATTTTGAATTTTGGTCTGTTGAAGGGATATTTGTAGTGATTTTTTGAACGTTGGGAAGCGACTGTTGTGGGTTTTGATGGGGGTAGGAAATGGTGTTTGTTGATGGGTCAACATTCCAGTGATGGTTGGATATATGGATAGGTTTTGATTTGGGGAAAATGAGCTGTTAGGTTTAGAATTAATGATGTGTTTGGTTGTGTTTGTGAAGGGAAAGAAAGTATTGTCTGGTGATGATGGTATTGGTTTATGGCAGTGGATTTTTTATTTTTGTTGAGACTGTGTTTTGGGACGGCAGAAAAAAAGATTGGGATAAATAGAGACTACGACTGCAGATCGTGTTTTCTTCTCGGGGAATCTGTATCGATTCTCTTCGAACTTCAACAAATCGATTTAGCAAAGTAAAAATTGGCTAGGAAGAGATTGGACTAAATAAAAAGAATTGTTGACTTCAAATCTACTCAACTATGCCTCGTTTATGTCACAAGTCAACTGAAAAAGCTCAAGTCATTTTACTTGTTTTACAGTCCTGTTTTAAGCTCCCCAAATTCATAAAGATTGGAACAACTTGAGGTCATTTCTCTCAACCCTTAGGCTATGTTTGTTTGTAACAATAGTGCATAGGATTGAACTATTTTTGCTTATTTATACTCATTAAGCACTTTTTTATCCTTAAATTAGTCTTAAGAAAATCCATGGACTATATCTTTACTTCTAAAGCCACTTGATACCTCTAAAGGGGGTACTCTTTAATCTCATCTTCCTCCTTGAGATTGTATAGTCCCTCATGAATGACCTTAGAAACAGAAGAAATAGTACATGAGGTTTTAATCTCGGACTAATCCAAGGATAAAAAAGTGCTTATAAATATTAAACTAGTATAAATAAGTTAAAATAAGCCAATCTCATGCAACATGATTGCAAACAAACATAGCCTTAGGATACTACAATGAGAATTGTTTACATGACATAAAACCAATCACATAGAAAGCTGATGATAAGCTAAATTAAAAACCTAAACAACATATTAAAAGAGAGAAGCAAATCTTAAAAATTAAGGGGCATATCACGCTTCTAACTGACCTTTAGGAATCCAAGAACCTCTAAATACATTTCTCCTCAGACGATTCCCAAATCCAGTATAAACTCCAATAACCGCAAGAAGCCTTTTGCCAGATGAAGACCCACTTCGCTGCAACTGGGCGTTGAGGTAACCCTGGCTCTTTGCTGATGTCAGCTCCATCTCAGCTTCCACAATTCTCTTCTCCAAATCCCTGGGGGAAAAAAACGTTATGTGCAACAACCAGGCACGTGATCTCTCAGATTGTGAAAACTGAGACTGTGCGTAATTACAATTATACAATGTATGTATACATAAATATGTGCGTGTGTTGCGTATATTTAGAGAGAGGGAGAGAGGATTACCTGCATCCTAGGACCACTAGCTTATCTTCAACTGTAAGAACCTTTGGCCTCTAAACAACAATAACCAGAAGATTAGAGGAACGCTAAGAGAAGCACTGAAATTGAATCAAAATTATATACATACAAACAGTTTCACCAATCACTTGCTAGTATGGGCACTACTTTACCTTGGGCACATTTAAGAACTCAAAATATTCAATATTAAATCTAACATCTTCGATTGCTTTGACTTATCAAATCTTTGATTGCTTTGGGTCATAAAATTTATAAAAGTAAGCACACTTGCCAAATACTCCTTTCGCTCCAAAATATAGGATCAATTTTGACTTTTGAATTCAATTTAAAATATTTTTAAACTCAAAATTGATATGTAGTCATTTTATTTTAGACAATACAATTACGAAAAGTGTTAAATATCTAAAAAGTACTACTAAATACATGTTTTACTTTTTACAAACATTAAATTAATCACATCAATTTTGAATATAAAAATATCTCATGTTGACCTTAAAAAGTCAAAGTTTGAACTTACATTTTGAACTGAGGGAGTATAAATAAAAAGAGAGTTCCTAAAGGAACACATTAGCCTAAGGCCCTAAAATAAACTATTTACAACAGCAAAATTATCGGTCCTACTGAGATTTTTCTATTTCAACTGTTTCTTGCTATTCCTGGTTGTATTTCCAAAACAATCTAATCTATGAAAAGAAAATCATTTTTGTTCTAAAATATGCACATTATAAATACTTAATTCAATGCCATCCTCAGGTTAATTTTAATACTTAATAAGTAACCCAATTCCCAAAAGTCAAAATCATTTCCAGTCTTACTTCCGGTGCAAATCAGTCATCTTAGGACTAATATTACTACAATTCTCGATCAATTAGGAGATAAAGCTTTGATTTTGTGCCTCATAAACAATCCTACATTTTCTCATCAACCAAACAGAGTCTAAATTTGAAACCCAAAACAGACCTTGTTAGAATTGCTCTGAAGAAGATTAGCCAGTAACGTTCTGTTCTCTGCATCTTGCCACAACCTAATCCATCCAATCAAAAAACAATCACATTAGCAATTCATACATCTTAAATATCCACATACAAATTTAATTAAAAACATTAAATATGATAAAAATGATGTATCTATATATATGTATGTAACGAACCGGCCAGCGATGTAGAGCCAAGCGAAGCAAGAGAAAAAGGCTAAGAAGATTGATGATTTAGAGGACTGGAGAGACTTTGCTGATGATCTCCATTTTCTATCTGGTTTCCCAGACGCCGTCGTTGGCAAGCCTTCCCAATAGGAAGAGCTGTGTTCCATTTTTCTACCTCTTTTAGCTTTTGCTACTACTGTACGAATGGAGATTTCTGTGAGAAATTAAGAGACAATTTGAGGGGATCGACGATCGGATTATGGGATATTATTAGATTGAATTGATTTTGAAGTAACAGTCGATGAAATTTAAGATTGAAATCGGTTAATTCTGTGTTTGTCAGTTTGTTGAGAGAGGAATTGAAAAAAAAAAATTAAACTTATGGAGAAAAGAGGCAGAGGCAATAAATTAAATGAAAATTTGATTCAAAAAAGTATATTTTATTTTAACTTTATGAGATTATATTTATAAATTATTATAAGGAATTAAGGATACTTTTTATATTTTAATATGTTTCTAAGTTTTTAATAAATAAATAAGTTTGAGATGAAATTTATTTATTTTTAATTATTATTTTCTCTTTTTTTTTCTAAAATACTCATAAATAAGATACTTTTAATTTATTTCTTAAATTTCTCTTCTCTTTTTATTTTTTCAATTTTTAAAATTCACACCAAGGCCGAATAAAGGAAAATCTGTGTACTCCCTCTTGTTTTGAAATTAAATCCAAAAATTAAATTTTAAATTAAAAATATATTTTTAAAAGAAAAATAATTTATATTTTAACTAATTTGATGATAAATATAAATAGTTATTAACATGAAATCCTAAGTAATAAGTTAATAATAATATACGAGGTTTTTCTTTATTCTTTGTTATTTCATATATCTACATATCTTGTATTTAATATTAATATAAATTTATCGGTAGTAACAATCTTTTTAAATTAATCAAATTAAAAATACGTTTTTAAATGTTATTTAAAACATACTCATTGAAACGTGTATGATTATTAATAACATTAATTAATTATATTTTATCATTTATTTGTTTAATAAAATCATGTAATTGTCGATAGGCCATAATTGTTATCGCGAATATTTGTTAAGAATTTAAAATTATTTAATATATAAATTTTAAAATTTATTATTTATTAAAAAAATTGTATAACAACTTAGTCTCACATATGTAGTTACTATGTAGGATGATTCGAAAGTAGTTTAAAAGGAGTGTTATTTTCACAAATTTTTCATTTTTTTTAATTTTTAAAAAAGGAAGCAAGTATTTTGTTATTATTGCCAAATTAATAACTAGACCAAAGTAAACGTCAGCGTTTAGTAAACATCTTCTTCTTCGTCTTCCTTCCTCAGACTCAATACTTTCATTCCGTGCAGCTACTGAAAAAATGGGAAGCATATACAATAACCACATCAACAAAAACAGACTCTTCGGAGCATACTACAATAACCAAAGCTGCACCCGCACTCACCAGATTGGAGCCTTAGCCCTAATTGCTATCACCTTCTTCATCACCAGACTCTTCGACCAATATTCGCTCTACTGTTCTTCTACTTCTTCTTCAGCTTTCAATGGCCAGTATAGATCCAAAGACGACGTCGTACGTTTCAGTAATGATGGGGAGTACATTAGTTGGCCTCATAGAGGGTATGGGTCCCACCTCTCTCTCAAGATCTACGTCTATGAGGAGCACGAAATTGACGGCCTTGATCAACTGATGCGTGGGCGGGATGGTAAGATCTCTGCCGAGACTTGCCTCAAAGGCCAGTGGGGCACCCAGGTAATTTCTCCCGTTTCTTATGGTTTTGATTGTTTGAATGTATATAGGGGTATCACGAACTGAATTCAATTAATAAGCAACAACTGTTATGTGTCCAATTTTTTATTTTATGGACAAGGAATGTGTGCGAAAACTCCGAAATTAAATGAGTGTGCATTGTTAGCAAATAAGGTGAAGATGAATGTGCTTTTTGTAATTTTAACTTTGAAGATAATTGTAATTTTTGTTATCAAATGTTGGGGTGTTTTATTCTAGCAGAAGTGGTGGCTTGATTTCATTATTAGTTATGCTAGTTATATTGAATTCTAGGCTTTAATTTAAACCATGTTCAATCACTATTAATGGAGATGAACAAACTACAAAAATAAATTCAAGGTATGGTTTATAAGTTTAAAAAGTAGGGTTTGTGAAGATGGTTATTAAGTGTCCTTAAGCAGTGCAAAACAGAAAATGATAAGAGGATATGTGACTTTGAATGATTTATTATAGTATTTACAGGACTAGATAAACTTCTCAGAATGGTTGGTTGGTTATTATAGTAACGAAACATTTGAGATTTTTTTTTCCTTTAGTTATATTTCCAAATGATCAATTTAAAGCTCTAATTGCAATTCGCAATCCAATTACCTGTCAACTAGTTTCTTGAAGTCATCATTTGTCTCATGTAAAGACGATTGCTACGTGCTAGTGAGAATTGATTTGACCCCATAAGCGGGATCACCACCCAATAGCATGTTGCCACCAGAAGCAGAACCCCGTATTTCTTCTAGAAAATCTCTTAATTGTTCCAGAGCAACTAGAAAGAGATTCTTTAACCAGAAAGAATTCGGTTCAAATGTAGGATACCTATCCAGAAGTTTTCGCAACTCAATCATAGATGATGGAATCATCAAAAATTTGACATTTTCAAATTATGTCTGTAACTCACTAGAGGCCCGGGAAACAAAGAGAAGATGTGTACAAACGAGATATCCAGCAACAAGAAGAAGGAAAAGGATTGAATAGAGGAACTCCCGAATGCAGCTAGTCATGGAAATTTAAGGATAATCTAGTTTAACGACACGTGAAAATACTCAACCAGGTTATTTAGCGGTGAATGATTTTTTTTTTCTCTTTGAATCTACTGATGAAAAAAGCTGCAAAAAAAAAATTATAGGTTTAAAGACTGAAGTGTGTATATGCTATATTTCACTGGATTCAGTATGGATTTCTGTTTTTGGTCTTACACTCGAAACTACGATGAAAAGTTAACCTAAGATCAGCAATGATAATCAGTATCTTTCATGTACCTTCTTTCAGTTGTATATCAGCAACAATGTGGTTGATCTTCATGCTGGCTATTTAGGGTTTCAATGATTATTTTGCAACTCCTATGGTTCTATTGTGAACTGCAGGTTAAAATACACAGGATGCTTTTGAAATCAAGATTTCGGACAAGAAAGAAAGAGGAAGCAGATCTGTTCTTTATGCCTACTTATGTTAAATGCGTTCGCATGTCTGGTGGTCTGAATGATAAAGAGATTAATCAGACTTTTGTGAAGGTAATACAACTTCAAAAATGCTTGGAAATAATTAACTTGATAGAGTGAAAGCTAACTTACTTACTTTGATGCTATGTTTGCATTAATACACAAGTCACTAATCATGTTTGTATCATAAATTTTATGATTGTTTTGGATTACAATATTGAGTTATGAGATTGGTTTCTGTGCAATTTTAGAGTATTATAATATTAATTATAACTGGAAATGTGTAAATATGGTTGATTATCTTTTATATTGATTTCATATTTGTTACCATTTAATCAAGGACACACATACAAAAGAGGTGGGTTTTATTGACAAAACAAGGAAAACAAAATACGTGAAAGATGGTTAGTTGTAATCATATTCATAACTTTTCCTTTCAGGTCTTAAGTCAAATGCCCTATTTCAGGTTATCCAGTGGACGCAACCACATATTCGTCTTTCCAAGGTATCATCACTGTTTAGTTTTAATCAGTTATTTTTCAGATCAGTAGTAGTATCGTGATACTTCTGTGTACACTTGCATCTATGCCAAATACAAATTAAAATTTTGGGTTGGAATATACTTTCAAGGGTTGAGGGTATAGTGGTATGATAAATTTATGATTATGCCTAAGGGTAGTTTCTTATTATGCTATGGTTCATTGACACTTTTGTCAAATTCTATCTTAAAGGGGAAGTCCTGAAACACCAAATATTTAATGTTTTTGTACAGGAACCATAAATCTGACATCTTTGTTAAATTGATACTCATCCCACATGTAGGAGCTGGCCTGCTAGGCTTTCTAATCGGACTAACTTGTTATTGGAGGGAAATATGCGTCAAATAGCATATAGCGAGTGTCTTTTATGTTTTATTTGTACATTTGTTGCTTTTGTACCACCAGTTATGTTTTCCTGATGATAAATGCATGCTATTCTTCACAATTGCAGTGGTGCTGGGGCTCATTTGTTCAAATCTTGGGCAACATATTTGAATCGTTCCATTATTCTCACTCCTGAGGTACCTTTTTTACAGCCCAACAGTTCTGTGTGTCATCTCCAACTATTGTCCAAGGAACATATGTGAAGCCAATGTCAACGATAGCAACATTTCATTTACTTAGTGAGTTGGTAGTGTCAGCCTGTATAGTCGTAGCATATATTCCATCTGCTTACTTCGATTTATACTTTTGAAGCATAAACGGTGGATGCATGATATCCACTTGTAGGGTGAGGTGAAACTGTGCTAGGCATGACCAAAAAAAAAATCCTTTGGATGTAGTTAGCTATAAATAATATTGTAGGAGAGCAAGAATTACAACATTTAAAACCTTCCTTTCTAGTTAATTTCAAGAAAAACTAAGAGGAATTGATAATTAGTGGAGATTGCTCGACTCTTTTACCTTAATTGCTTCTCCTTTTTTCAATTTACGAAGTTTGTACCAAGCAAACAGTTTATTGTTACTATCATTTTTTTAGACACCTGGGCTATATGATTATTCATTTATTTATAACTGGTATATGCTAAATTGGAAGATCTTGCCAAGATGGTGGGACACAATCATATTTTTGGAAATACTGCAATGATTTATTTATTCTAAACATGGAAAAGCCAAGAGTCTTCTTTGTGCAAATTCAGGGGGATCGAACAGATAAGCGAGATACAAGTGCTTTTAATACATGGAAAGACATCATCATCCCTGGAAATGTTGATGATGGGATGACTACTCATGGGGTAAGACTGGTTAAGCCATTACCTTTATCAGAGAGAAAGTATTTGGCAAACTTCTTAGGCCGAGCACAAGGAAAGCTTGGTCGTCTTCAATTGATAGATCTTTCAAAGAAGTTCTCAGATAAGGTATGTCTTTTTCCGTGGATTCATGGTTCACGGATTGTACTCAATTTTCAATCTTTGAATGCTAATATATAGTTTAATTTTGTATTCAACTTATTTGACTTTTTATCAGTAGATTTTCTTCATTCTAAAGTCCTATGGCCATCTACCTCTTCTTTAATTTTAAGTAGAGGCTTTATCAAACCGTTAATTAGATATTTGCAAGGCAAAAAAGATGATTTTCCGTACATTTCTAATTTTATTTTTATATTTTTTATATTTTTTAGGATATATAGCCAGCCCTTTAGTAATTATAATGCTAGGTTATGTAGAAATTTTTAATTATAAGTTTTCTCATACTTCAATACTATATATATATATATGTGTGTGTGTGTGTGTATACGTATTATGTAATTATGTATATGGGAGTGATCCATAGATAGGCTTAGCAATGAGCACTATTCCATTTAGTGGATCTCTGGCTGTCCATAGCAATTATCTATGGCCCAGATGCCTGGCCCTCTATAGCAAATAATTTTTAAGTTGCATGTATCAATAGTGATGCTGCTCTTCTATGTACCTAAGTGAAATGTTATGCATCTGCAGATGTCAGAACTTCAATCCATGTTTTTTTAATTCATGTCACATTTTTTGAACTTTAAAAAGGCCATTTGCTCCACATTCTTTCTGGTTTAACTATCAATGGTGATCGATTTTCATCCCTGGAGTATTGTCATGTATTTAGTTACAAAGTTGCTTTATTTATAATTTTGTTGATGCTTTCCAAAATGTATGCAACCTGAAACAGTTAGAATCTCCAGAGTTGAAGTTCAGTGGCCCCGACAAACTGGGGAAGATAGATTATTTTCAACATCTCCGCAATGCCAAGTTCTGCCTGGCTCCTCGTGGCGAATCGTCTTGGACTCTTCGGTTTTATGAGTCATTTTTTGTGGTCTCTCACGCTCTCTCTTACTCGCTCTGTATGTCTGACTCAGACATTTAAACACTTGAGACTAGTTCAACCAATGTAACTTCTTTTGTTTTACAGGAGTGTGTACCAGTGATCTTGTCAGATCAAGTAGAACTACCTTTTCAGAATGTTGTTGATTACACTCAGATTTCAATTAAATGGCCATCCACTCGAATAGGTCCTCAACTTTTAGAATACTTGGAATCAATATCAGGTCAGATTCCATAACCAATTTGCACACTGTGCTGCTTATTGTTGTCCACATAATGACATAATTATGGCTAATCAGTTTGTTCCTTTCTCAGACAAAGAGATAGAGGAGATGATATCCCGGGGTAGAAAAGTGAGGTGCTTATGGGTGTATTCTCCCGAGTCAGAATCCTGCTCTGCTTTTAATGGAATTTTGTGGGAGCTTCAAAGGAAAGTAAGGCAATTCCACCAGTCAACTGAAACGTTCTGGCTTCACAACGGATCCGTAGTGAACAGAAACTTGGTGGAATTTAACAAGTGGAAACCACCCATGCCTTTGCCTTGATATTGCTTAGATCCATTATTCATTCAATCGGACTGTATTGTCCTGTGTTTTGTGGGAACTTTGGTGGAAAGTGAGGCAATTCCACCGGTCGACTGAAATGTTCTGGCTGGACACAAGTGGAAACTGCCTTTGCCTTTGCCTTTGCCTTGATCTTGCTCGGAGCCATTATTCATTCAGTCGGGACTGTATTATCATGTCTTTCGGAGATCCCCATTCCCAGATTCCATTCCATTCTTTACGAATTACTGAGGCTTCTTCCTTCATTTTCCCTTTTTATTTTATATATTTAGTCCCTTGAAGTAAAAAGGTTTCCTTCTGGTAGTTGGCATACATATTCGTCGTCATTGTTTCTTACACTGATGTATTTTATAGTAGTTGTTAAGAATTGTAAAACTGAGGCCGAATGTCAAGTATAACCGGATTGACTGTATATCTGTCCAAGGCTATCTTCTTTAACTTAAAATTTCTGCAGCCCTTATAAATGGTTCTTCATCTCCAGTGCTTCTTACCAAGTGTAGAATACTTATCAACCTCACTGGCATTTTTGGTTTGATCTTTTGAATAAATATTGTGATTCCTTCTTTTTTTTAAAGAGGAATGAAAAAAATAGGTGAGTTCA
Organism: Aralia elata; assembly: GCA_034770075.1. Lineage (NCBI taxonomy): Eukaryota > Viridiplantae > Streptophyta > Magnoliopsida > Apiales > Araliaceae > Aralia > Aralia elata. The sequence goes on along the minus strand of CM068381.1, from coordinate 44,229,215 downwards.
TAAAGTTTGAAGTGATTTGATGATGGATTTTAATGCTAAAAAATCAAGATATTTGAGCTTTTCAAAACAAAATTGAATTGATCTTTTAATTTTATGATGAAGGTTCTTTACATCTCAAAATATTATGAAATTTTACATTAAGTTTATTTTTTCTTCTTCTGTTACTTTGATTTTAAATATAACTATTTTTGCTACTTAAGCAACCAAGCAAGCAAGCAAGCTATTTGCTGAAGAGTATATCCCATGCTGACTAAACATACTTTATATTATTTTTAGAAAAGAATTAATTATAAAAAAAATGAGAGAAAACGAGATTTAAAGATAACTCATTGAAAATGTCGACCCATTGTACATAATTGTATAAATTACAAAGAACAAAAATACAAATACAAATGAACCCCTTATTTTTTTAGTTAAATAACAACTTTTTTATCAAGTATACCACTTAGTTTTTCCTAAGGTCTTGTTTGTTATAATTGATTTGGAGCATCTTATATCTTATTTTAAAAATAAGCTAAGAAAGTAATACTTGGCCCAATTTATTTAGAAAAATTATAAATAATTTTGTCCAGTGTGATTGTGCTTCGAAGGGGTGGCGTTTTGACATGATGTTTGTTTGGAATGATATCATAGGTAAAGTAGGGGTAGAAATTGTAATTTGACATGACATCTTGCATGTGCATCTTTATACAAATTTTATTTCCTCCTTTTGTCCCAATATATATTTTTTTATACATTTTATCTTCTATAAGTTTTAATCTTTTTATCTTTCAAGTTTATTTTCTAAAAATTGAAATTACATTTTATCCTCACACACAAGCAAGCACCGCGTGTGCCACACACACTGGCTAGCCTCAATAAGCTGATTAATAAGTTAAGTTATTAATTTAAGCTATAAACTGTTTTAAAAATGAAGTGGCATCGATAAGCTGCTTGAAACCGGAATACTGTTGGAACCCGAAGAGATACCATTTTTTTTACGAAATTTGATTTCTCTGTCATCCATGGCAGTGTCATGGAGATCCAAACCGATCTTTCTCTCATGTCTCCTTCAGTTTTGCTTCTTCTCTCTCCTCTCTTCCGCACTCGCAATCTATCCTGTGTACGCTACTCTCAGTATATGCCCTAATTTTTTATTTATTTTTTTTGTTTTGAGGTTATTTAGGTTAATTATCTCAGTATATGCCCTATTTTTTTTTATTTGTTTAGAAGTTATTTAGGTTGATTCTCTCTATTTTGTTGATAGAAATTAAAATTTCACTCAATTAAGCTCTCTTATGTGTTTTTTTTAATTATATTTTTTTCCTTGTAAAAAAGAGAAATTATGATCTAATTTGTCTCAGTTTTCTGATTATTGAGTAATTTTAACTTGTAATTGATTACTTTTATTCGTCTTAATTTGTGCAGGAATGGTGATGGTTACACAATAAATGGCCAGGTGAAGATTCCAGGTATCGTGTTGCGTCTTTCTTCCTTTCATTTAAAATGTGATTCCTTTCTTTTCCATTTTTTGGTTCTTCTTCTTCTGGGATTTTGAACAGTTCTAAGCGGTACAGCTCTTGAGTCCCTGGAATATTGCAATCGAATCATGAGTTAAATGATCTGAGTTTGAACTTTGAACATTATTTTAGGCTTCTAAACTATATTAAGCTTGCATAGGCTTGATTAAAAATAAATGACTTGTGTAAGAATTATATGCAATATCTAATATTATAATTTGAATGCAATATCTTTCCTTTCCATAAAGAAAAAAAGTATATGAATATTTAATATATTATACTAAAAAATATCTAAGTTAGTATGTTTGTTACCCACTTGTGTTGATGGAGTTTACTAAAAGAACTCATCAGAAAAGGTGGTGGAGTAATGTTAAGTGTGACCCACATACCTGGGGCAGGAAGCCAGGAACAGTCTAAAAATCAGCCAAGAAGGATGACTGTATGCACCAAGCAAGCAAGGAAGCTTTATTTTATATGCGCAGTAAATTTTGTCAAAAATTTAAAATAAAAAATGGACTCGATAAGTGTTCAAGTAAATGTGCCAAGCTTGAACTCATTGGAATCAGTTTAAAGAATGGTCCAATGTGGAAAGCTCAATTAGAGAGCTGAGTATGGTTGAAAAATGAAAAGTCAAAGTGGAGAAGTAGAGGGAAAATGAGTGTTCCATGTGCTAGATTCCCATGATAATCAAGCCATCTTATCACAAAGAAAAAGATTGTTAGACTGCATCTTCGCAGGCCTGTAAAGGACATCTTGTGGTAAAAGAATGTTGGGCCTTAAGCCTTTTATTCCCTTTTGCTTGAATGTTATATGATTGAAGTCCGAAGATTCCAAAAGAACCACTCATCTCAGTATTAGGAAATACTTTGAGCGCAATATAATGGTCGTATACAATTCACCCATGGTCTTATTACTTGACAGATATTGGGTGTGCATGTGCACACTGATTTCTTTTCCCTTTCCAGGTTTTTTTTTTTTTAATTTAATTTAATTTTATTTTATTTTTAAGATAAGAAGGGGATAGAAAGATGTTTGGAATGTAGGGATGGAGTAGGGAGATTTCTTTTCCTATTATGCCCATTGGCCCTGGGAATTATGCTGTTATGATTTTACATATGGTTCTTATATATCATTGATTTTCTTAGACCTTTGCCCTGATGCAAAGTTTTGCTCTCTGCCTTAATCTACAGAGACAGTGCTCTAGCTTTATCTGGGAGGATGATAATAATTGTTCTTTTAAATTTACGCCTTCATCGTATATTGTGATCTCATACTATAGCATTCTCGTTAATTTTAGTTTGCAATTAACTTTTCTCTTGTGGATGTTGGATTATGTCTTAATAGGAGTTGCTGCAAAAGGATTTGGTCTACCGGTGAAAGTATCAAATGTCAAAGTCATATTAAATGGTGGTCAACAAGTTACTTTTCTCAAGCCTGACGGATATTTTTCATTGTATCCTACCTTTTTATTATCTCCATGTATTAACTTCTCTTTGCATTTGATCCACGAATTTTTAATTATCTTGCTTACTTTGTGTTCTTGTGCCTCTAATTTTGCAAGTTGTAAATTGTAATCTGTAGCTTCAGCATTCCTTTGTTTGGTGTTTTTTTGGTCATGTGGCTCTGCTAAATTATGGAGAAATCAACAGATTGATATTATTTTGGAGCATGCTTTTGGCATGTCTGGTTGAACGTGCACTCAACAACATTCCTTTTGTTTTTACATTGTTGCTCTAGAGTCTACAAATAACTACAATGTTTCAGTGACCAAGAAAAACTCATCCCCCCCCTCCCGGCGGGGCCCTTGCAGAAGTAGAACAAAAACATAGGTTTAGATGCATCCATCTAGAAAGCTATGTACCAACATATTATCATATATATAACCGTGAAACTCTAGCACATGTCACCTTGTTGGTTAAATTCTACAGATGGAGATTATTGTTAGAAAGTGGATCCTAAATTCATCTTGCTATTAAGTTTTTGAGACTGGTAGTATATACATGCAAAAATAGTCGGGGCTGATTGACATTTTAGGTCATGGTTCGTATGTATTTTACAGATATACTTGCAACAATAGTGTTAAAGCAGAAGGTTATACAATAGACTAACAGGTTTTGAGAGACAAAAGAAAAGTAAGATTAGGTTTTTCTTTAAGGAGAAATTTGCTTTGAAGATATTGCTCAAGAATTAACATAATTAGCAAGACATACCACATAAATGTGTGATTGAAAGGTTTCTTTGTTGAAAATGTAAAGAAACCTATAGAGCGTTTAGGTACATTAGTTTAAGTATGAAGATTTGATTGATCAACTCTCTGTATTTGCATAGGAGATTTCAGATAGCTAGCCTGAAAGTTGATTGAGAATGGGATTTTGGTGATAATAACTAATTTATTTCTCATTCCTTGCATTCTATTGCCTCATAACTGGGATTTGTATTCTGTTTCCCACTGCATACATATTTACAGATTTTTATTTATTTATTTCTTATAGTCATTTATTGTGAATTATAGTATGGAAACCACACATTGATTCAGGATTTACTACACATTAATTATAGGCATCTAGTTACCATTTCTTCTCTCATTTACACTAATTGGTTATCTTCGAAGTGCATAATCTATACATTAATTAATTGCTAAAGCTTGCAACAGAAATTAGATCTTTAAAATATGTTATCTATACTTGTCAATATATATATATATGTGTGTGTGTGTGTGTGTGTGTGTGTGTGTGTAATTTTATGGACTCTATGCTTGTAATCATTCTATAGTTTTGCTGAAGTTCCTTAATTCTTGCTCAAAGCCATAATGTGCCAGCGGGGACTCATCTAATCGAAGTGGCTGCGATCGGTTATTTCTTTTCTCCGGTGAGATTATTTATTCTTGCATATTTTCTGTTGATACAATTTTTAGTTGACTACAAATCAACCTTATCAATTTTCTGCACCACTTTCCTATATCCAGGTCCGTGTTGATGTCAGCGCCAGAAACCCCGGTAAGGTTCAAGCAGCACTGACAGAGAATAGGAGGGGCCTCAGTGAGCTGGTGTTGGAACCTTTGAGAGAGGAACAGTATTATGAGGTAGGTTTATACCTTCCTGCCAATTATTATTATTGCTTTTCTATTATTTTGGTAACACTGAAATACTGAATGTTTCCTCATCTTATATTCTTGCAGATAAGGGAACCCTTCAATATAATGTCTCTCGTGAAAAGTCCAATGGGTCTCATGGTTGGATTTATGCTAATTGTGATGTTCTTAATGCCCAAACTAGTGGAGAACATGGGTAAGCACTTTAGTTTTGGTTCATCACTTTGTCTTTCAACCTCGATCTGTGAAAATACTGGGGAGTTTGGCCTGCTTGCTTAAATTTGGAGTCTATTTCTTATTAGAGCTTTGCTAGAACTTTTTTATTCGCAGATAATATATTAATGATTTTTGAAATAGAAGAACATTATTAGAGGAAAGAGAGATCAAAAGTGAACAAAAGGTGCATGGGAAATCAAAACATCAAGTACAAGTCCTTAATGAAGCGCAATAGATAACATATTTGGTGCTCTTCAATGGTTCTTTATAACTGATGCATGAGAGCTGGTTCTACAACTAGACACATCATGCATGCATAGTATTGCATATTGGATATAATGGGTGAATTATCTATTTGCTTAGATTCATTAATTTGGTACTAGGAAGACGAGATTAGCATGGATTGCATTTTTGATATGCATGTACAGCTTCATAATACCTAAATCCAATTGTAAATCTTTAAAAGAGCAAATGTCATACATGTCACAAGTTTATTTCCAGCCAGTTCCCATCATGATCCCTGAAGATCACCCATAACAAGTTGGTGAAGTTCACTGGGGGAGAAACACTCAAAGCTACATCTGATTCTGATTTATTAAATAGGGAATTTTCCTTGGACATAGCAAAACTACTCCTTTTTGGGAATAGGCAAGCGTAGCCCCTGGTATGAACCCACGCTTTGGATGGAAAACTACTCTATAGTGACAAACTTAATTCGTTTCTCTAATGCAGTTAAACTCTTTGGTAATCCATCCCCACGTAGGCCAAAAGGACACATTAAGGCATTAGTGTCTAACAAAAATTTTTGCTGAGACAAGGTGCATGTTGTAACCATAGTTATAGACAGTATCGCTGGATATAATGCTTTGAGACATGAGCAGAGTGCTCTTTTGGTTTTAAGTTTAATAGGGAGCAACCATCATTGCAATTGTTGATGTGGGGAGTTTTATTTTCTCTACACATGGTTCAACTGCCCTAATGCAGGCTCTATTGCTCTCTCAGCCCAATCAAAATCTATGGTGATCCATCCTTGTAAAGAGGCCAAAAGGAAAACATTAGTTTGCTACACAATTTCTTTTGTGCCAAGGTGTAAATTGAACCATAGGTATAGACAGTAGTCACAGGAGTATTGCTGCAAGTAGAACTCTGTTTTAGTTTAAGTTTACTAGGGAGATCTGATTCGTAATTTGTAATTGGTGAATCTTCACAGCTCATGGCCACAACTACGTTAAAGGATTAAGCTTTAATTCTCTTCTCCGATCCCAATTAAACTCTTTGTCGCTTTGCCTATCCATTCCAAAAAACATTACTTTGTTTAAATAATTTTTATCAAAAAGTTGATATAAAATCTGATATACCATGTTTTTACCTTTTTTGTTGGGCATACTGATAGTTGCGTGATTATATTACAGATAATCAAGTAGTCGTCTGGGCTCATGGGTGGTTAATTTGTGATTATAGTTTGTTCCAATCCATTTTGCTTATATCCGGTTATCTTAATTTGTTTTGTGCTACTCACAGATCCTGAAGAAATAAGACGAGCTCAAGAAGATATGAGGAACCAAGCGGTTCCCTCTATTGCCAACTTGTTGCCTGGAGCTGCAAGGAGCAATTAGTTAGAGGCATAAAGCCTCTGCCGGTCGTCCCCCCCCCCCCCCCCCCACTTCCTTTCTTTCTTTCTTTTTTGTTGCATGCTCTTTCACTGAAAAATAGTGTAGCAATCTTTAGGTGGATGATTTGTAACAAGATGTTCAAATTTTGGCTATTGAACAATGTAACTTATATTGGAGATTCAGTTTCACCTCTAGGATTATTTAAAAAAGTTGTTATTCATTTTCTCCCTCAAATTCTGGGATATAAGATCAGATTTACTTAATCCCCCCTCCTATATTAACTTTTTATAAAACCACATGATATCTCTTCTTTTTGTAAGATGATAGTTTCAAAAGGAAGAGTTTTCATATGAAAAGGAAGAAAGAAGACAAAATAAGTATGGCATTTGTTAACATGGTTTCAGAAAAATATTCAAGGTTTCTTTGGGGGATGTATTAAATATCTATTGATAATCCGGCTTGCATTTTCCTTTTTCAATTGTAAGTATTGAGTTTCAAATACATATGTTATCATTCATTTTCTTTTTTCAATTATAAACATGGAGTCTCAAATACATTTGTTATCATTTGTATAGTTATAGTTGGTACGTAATAATTGTTTCGGACTCGATGTTGAGCCTGAGCCTTACATTTGACATTAAAACACTTGCAAGTGAGTCATTTTTATTATATGCCCTACGTTTCCTTTTCATGAAAAGAGTTTCATTTGACTTTTATTTTAATTGATTAAAAATATAATAATTTTATACTTAATAGTATTTTTTTTTAACTAGTTTACAATATTAACCACCGCAAATCAAATTAATTTTAAAATTGCAAATCAACTACTTAAAAAAAATTAAATGGCGCTCATTTTGTGCAACTGAGGGAGTATCTAACAGCTAATTTGTTTTCTTGTGAGCTTTATTTTGATCATATTCCCCACTGAAACTGAGATGCACACATTCACCAAAACATTTTCAATTTTCCGTTCAAAGAATGCTCCCAACTACTTACAATCACTACCAAAACACATTTTAACTTTTTAACTTTAAGATGTAGAAGAATCTTGTACAAATATCCATGGAATTCCCCAGCAAGCTTCCTGACATCCAACAAAGAGAAATGAAAGAAAACAAAACAAAACAAAAACAAAACCTTTTGAGCATCAAGTATTATCACATTTTGGGACCAACACTAAAAGTAGCACCCTGATGAGACACATTGATTTGAGATCTATTTGCACAATTTGATATATAATAGTGTTATATATGCCATCTTCTCTCCTCTTTGTGCATGTCAACAAACCTTACCTTGAAGAGAACAACTTGACATCACCTCATCTTGTCCGCCTCAAAGCAAGATAGCAGAGAGTAAGAGGCCAAAAAATAGAAACGATTGTGAAATAAAGCAAGAACTTGAATGAATGCTAAAATCCCAACATTTTGGAAAACCTATCCGGGAGATTAGCAATCACAAATCCTGCAAACACCTGTACAATGACATTGAAAAGAAAAATAAATCAAAATGTATCACACTAAGGCATAAACATTTGGGTGGAAACTTGATCAATATAATGTTTTCACAGTACAAGTTAAAACCAGAAATAAGAAATTTAGCTTTAAGAAATGAGCAATATGTCGAGCATAAAGAGAGAGATCAGTTAGGGAATTCCCTAGAGGTCTTTGCATCAATTCTATACTTCGTATCTATAGAATGAGAAATGACCACCTCTCAAAAAGGGAGGTTATTGGACCAATTTTATGTTTTTCCGCTTAGACATAAAACAGTTAGAATTATTACGTGCACGTACATAGCGTGTGCTCCAAACTCTAGTTATTGAGAAACAAATGCAATCATACAAGTTTCAAGGGGCAATCAGTTGCACACAATCATACAAGTTCGCTAGTCTCTGTGGGAGTGATCTATAGCCAGTACTAACTACATCCCTATTTTCAGTCAGCATATCTACTGTCATCCATCCAGATAGTGGAAGGCCACGATTTTTAAAAAAATGTCTTTATGTCAATATTTTTTTTTTTTTGTTAAAGTGTTTTAACGTCAATATTACTGGCAGAGCACCATTTTACGGTATTTCCCTTCTTTTTAAATATTAACAATCTGTGAATATTATTGGGGCAACCTTCTTGCTTGTATTTTTTCTCCCTTCCTTCTCTTTCTCTCTAATGCTCCTATTTTTTCTCTCTTCCTTGACCCACTTTTCAACAAGTCATATCTCCTATGTTATTAGTCATATATAGTCTATAGTAGTTGAAAAGCTCTAAAAAAGAGATTCAAAATAATAGGCGTTGTTTCGTGTGGTTGAAATTGTGAAAAATGCAGTCAAAGTCTATATTTTGAAATACACCACTGTTGTATGTTTATATTCAGATTTTGACTGCATTTTTCGTCATTTTAACTATATCAAAACATATAAGCATGACCTATTGTTTTTAAGATTATTTTTGAGAGCTTTTCAATTATAGATAGGTTGACAATTTATGATATCTAACAAAAGAGATGAGAAGGCTTGGCCATTTATATTGGCGGACTGTATAATATTTGAAAAGAAGGGCACTACTGTTAAAGGGCGATCCGTCAATAATATTGTGTAGTCTGCCAATATATGGGAAAAGTTTAATAGCAAGGATCCTTCGGAGTTTGACGCATATGTACAGTTAGTAGGAATAGAATACTAACTAATAAAAATAATGTTCTTCAACTCTTCTAATGAATTAAGGTTGGTTATGAGTGAAGATGACATCCATACTTTAGTTGGTTTCTTTTAGTTCCAGAAAACAGAACTTACAGTCACATTCTTTTGAATATGAAGTCCATATCTATTGAATGTGTGACAACTGACCATACCATCATTGCAAATATGAAAAAGCAACAGGAAAAAAAAGTGCTTGAACTTAATAACAAGCTTCTTAGAATAAAATAAGTCTTTAACATGTGGCTGGTACGAAGGCCCAAAAAATTCGTGACATAAAGCCTAAAATCTGATTCAGCACTGGAACATGCTGGAGGAGGGAGGACCCAAAGGCTAAAGTAACCCGTCATTCTACCCATTCAAATGAAAAGTTCTTTCTTCTTCTTCTTCTTTTTTTTTTGGGGGGGGTGGGGGGGTGTTTTGGGAGTGGATAAACAGCACTCCATATAGACATTCGTATTATATACAGATTATAGTGTACACAACACGGACACGACAAGCACACATGAATACACATATATTAAGTAAATCTAATATTTGATTGCAATATAAGAAAAAACACACGGACACGACAAGCACACACGAATACATATATATTAAGTAAATCTAATATTTGATTGCAATAGAAGCTTTTCTTTGAGTAAAAATTCAAAGTATAGTTCTGTAATGATAGGTGAAATGATTGTCATTCTGCTGTAACATAAAATTGCACGGCACAATATCGTAATCAATGGTTAACCATGTAACTGTGTAAGCAAGGATATATATCAAGGAATATAATCTGGAAAGATCTGTACTGGCAAATTATTTTTCCATTGAACTGTATGTATTAAAGATGCATTCGGTTATGATGATCGTTACAGTTCTCCTCCATGCCTACTTTATTAAGTCTTATCTAATCCTGGTCTTACTTTTATTACTTCAACAGAATTTTATTAATTTTTTTCTAATTATTCATATGTTCATAAAGTCATATCTCAACATCCATGATTTATTAGCCAGATTTGGTGAGTGCTCAATAAGTGTCAGAAACATGACCAAAACTGCTTTATATAAATATTACGGACATGTTAAAGAAGTTTAGACTGCCAATAAAGTCGGTATCCAATATGCCTCCAAAAAATACATCGCCTTCTGAAGATGCACCCCTGCTTACTAGCCTTACATAGATAATGAACTAATTTCAGCCTATTTGACTAGTAAAGGTTTTAACGTATGACAAAAAGACTCCATGTCTACCATCGGGACAGAGTGAAAATCAGGATGATCAAATCTCCCAGAACCTCATCATATGAGCCAGAGATCTTAACCTTTAAAACTCTATACCCTATTTACTTATTTTTTTAGTTATACCATTAAAAATCATGGTAATTCATCCTGATAACCATGCAGTTGAGTCTCATCCTTGGAGGGATTATTACTGCTTAAAATAAACCATATGTCTAATGACAATACTGGAGGACCCGTCGTTATAGGTTTAAAACCTAATTTTAATCATGCTCTTCAAGATCTCATGGACAATCTTTTTACCTGTACTGAACCAAGAATGTATATGGCTGAATAGTGACGGCCATGAATTATCATATCGGCCACCATAGCAAGAGGGATGGTGAGAGACATTCCCAAGGTGGCCACAAGTGGTGTTGTCCAAACAACACATAACGCCCTAAAAAGATCAGAACATATTAAGATAAGAAAAAGCATAACATGTGAAGGCATAAAGCTTGATTGAAAACAACTGCTCCACATACCAAAAGTAGTCAGAAAGGACACTTCCAATAAAACCATTAGCAATAACAACTTCGTCCATTTTAGCAGAGTGAGGAATTTGAAACTTTGGTTCAATTCCTAAGGCTGTTAAAGGCCATACTGAAAGAACAACCAAAAATAATTAATATATTACACTTCAGCTAGAGAATACAAATAATCTATTCGGAAAAAAATAGACAGGACATGAATTTGGAACACACCATTTCAGGTGAATCTTATTCCTAAATGAAGAAAGAGTAGCAAAAATAATAGCAATCACAACAGTACTTCCCTCAGCATCAAGAGAAATGATAATAATATCTTCTCACAGTATACCAGTTAACAAGGAGAACCCTCCTAGATGACCATGTAAATATGGATTTGATCTATGACTGTCATCATGACAGCACAACAAATATTAGTGAAAAAATGAAATCAAAACATGGAAAATCCCAGTCTCAATAAAGTTGGAGCAACTATGAGCTTGGGAGTAGTCAAATAAACCTAAAAACATCAAGTATGATGCAAGCAACAATTTGCCACATGGCCCCCACTTGAGTTCTATTGATTTTGATTAGCAATTTTATTAGTTGCTAAGATCAACTTGAAATTCCACTACATAGATTTACCTTATTGCGTGTGTTGTCAGGCTAACAAAACAAGTAGATATCTGCTACTTATAGCAGCTACAGAACTTATTCTACATATATATTGCTTATTAATATTTGTTACACTATGTTTGTTTGTGTATGGCGCATAGCATTGAGTAAACTTCGTGAAGTTGTTAAATAATATATTTATCTCCTATAGTTTCCAATCTTCACAATTTTCATTTGAGATTCTTTAAATGATTATGAATCTAAACAGACTTGTTAGCCCCTCACCTATTACTCATTGGTAAAAGACCACACTGAAGAAGCTCAAGCCTTGATATTTGCATAAATATAACAACTTTAACCATAAATCTACATTTTCATTTCTTCCGTCCTCCTTAACTAGTCACCAAACAACCATCAGATCTCATATTATGGTTGGATCACTGCAACTTAAAAGGAATTCTCCTTGTAAGACATTTTCCTGCGGCATTGCTCCTTTAAAAATAAGTTTTCTCGCATAATTATTAATCAGGACCAAAGATAAATGCCAGACCATTTTGCTCAATATGCTCCACTTTTATTTTTAAAACTTGATGCAAGTTTCTGTATGACAACTTTAGCAGGATGATAATGCTTAAATACAGTCCATTTTGTTTGACCAGACAAATGAGAGGATAACATCTATATTATATTCTAACTCAACCAGGATTAACAATATTACCATGGTCACTCAGAATTAGAAGTTGACTCAACATCCTTGACAAACAGTTATCCTTGTTCTTTCTACCCAATGGGTGCCATGGGGAAGGGAGCTTTAGGAGGGCTAAGAAGTATTAGCTGACCAGCCTGTAACTCTTGGTGGTTAATTCATACAGATAGGAGAAGGGGGGTAGTGGAATCAGTAGTTTGGCTAGTAACTACTCTTTACTACTAACATAAGCCACAGGGAAATACAATAATATAGGTTGAGCTTTATGAAAAGTTAGGAAGCTATCAAAGACTGTATAAAATATCACTACATGCCGCAGATCATATATATAGTTTCATGTTATATATAACTATGTTAGACAGAGCAGTTAGATGAAAGAAAAAAAAAATCACAAACGGGAAAATCACTAGTTCCAGCCTCAAAACAACGGCTGAATTGGTGTTTTGGTTTTTTTTTTTTTTTTTTTGGTTTTGGGGGGGTGGGGGGAGTTTGTCCTCAAAAGAATGGTTGAATTGGAAAAAAATAAAATAAGTATTCCTCAAAATAATGGGTGACGTACATAAGTCAAAGTTATAAATCCAAGAAAACCATAAAAAGTACTTTTATCTCATTACAATTAATAAATACTCCCTCCGTTCCAAAATATAGGATCATTATTGACTTTTTGAAGTCAACTTAAGATATTTTCAAACTCAAAATTGGCATAGATTTCTTTAATTTTAGTCAATACGATGACAAATATTATAGAATATCTAAAAATTACTACTCATTGTAAGATTTATTATTTCATAATTTTTAATAAATCATCTCAATTTCGAGTTTAGAAATGTCTCAAATTGACTTTCAAAAGTCAACAATAATCTAATAATTTAAAACGAAATAAGTATTATTTTTTTGGGACCAACTATTGGAGATAGTATTACATTAATGTAAAATATTATAATTATTCTCTTGGAGCCAACGATTTAAAAAAAGTGTTGACTTTCTTAACATGCATTAAAATATACATAAGTGCTTCTCTTGAGGACAAAGGTAACATTTAATCTCATAAAACATCGAAATCGAATGAATGGATGCTAGTAAAACATAAAGATAAGATACAATAGCCATCCATCTCTTAGGCTGAAGTTTAAATTGGAAGCCAAGAACATCTCCTTCCAATCTTTGGCTACTGTGGCATAAGCATAATGACTCGAGAGGCTACTCACGATATTTGGTATGGTAATGCTACTGCACATGACTTTTGAGAGTAATGATGATATTACTCAGGAATGTATTTATCAAAATATTTTTGCTTCACATTTCGGGCAATTAGCAATAGTTTTCTGTGGACTTCCAAAAATCTGTTTCATCTAGCTTGGTAAGGAATTTTGAGTCATGGGTACCCTTTGCATTTAAGACCTAGTGCTGCCTGAGGCAACACCTTGAAATCACATATGTTGTCAAAGTCGATCAGAATACTTTATATGAATAAATAATGTTGTACTTTACTCAATATAATGTGCTTGTTATCCATGTTACAGTTGAATATATGCATATACATAGCTGGATAGTGGATACTTTTATCCTTATATGTATATGGGTGTGTGTGCGTGTATATATGTAAATATTTTTATGAGTATATGTATATATTGCTGTAGTTATAATTGAGAAACTAAGACCGTAATAAGTTGTCTTTTAAGAACGGGCAAATGCTAATAACAATTATAGATCATGGAGGGAGAAGTTCATTCATTTCTTTCAGTTCATTAGAAACACTACAAAGTTGTACAGGAAACCTAAAAAGAACATATTCGAAAAAAAGTCATAAAATAATTGCTGTAACAGAAAGAGATACTAAAGGCTTTAGTAAATGAAAGAGCGAACCATAAAATATAAAATATCAAGAATAATAAGCACTATGCAGATACCCGGTAGCGATAAGTACACTTGAGAATTTACTAATAAAATGAATAAAAAATCACTTGAGATGATTTGAGTTGAAAAGCAGTAGGAATATAAATAAGAAATTACACTTACCAAGCCACCATAGGGCAACAAGTGTAAACAATCCAATATATCCAAACAACTTTTGGACATCAACTCTTTCACCTTCCTCCCCGGAGAATTTTTTAAGAAGTACTGCAGTATTATGCATTATAATTAACTTACTTACAATCAACTATAATTGAAACTAGATAGCAATCATTTAGTAAAGGAAGAGAATCCCCAACCAGTAAATAGCCCATATGACACAGCTGAGAGAAGACCAAAGAGATCTCCAACAAGAGAGCGTTTGCCATCACTTTAAGAGAAACAAAAAAAGGTTTAACTGTCAGTCAATGCCCTGAAACATGCAATAGAAACATCAAATGATAAGTATTAAAAAGGTCAAAAGACACATTCAATAAGTATGAAAAGTAAAAGGATTAACCTTTCTTTACACATTCTAGAAATAATCAGGCTCTACTTCATTTTTTCTCCTTGTTTCTATGCTTTAAATATTTGTTGTTCAGAAAGAACACTTGGATAGACTATAAAGTACATGATGGAACCAAGGAGCAGCTTCTTTACAATAACTGTTTAGGGGGGTAACAGTCTCTCCAAAAGTCCAAATACTCAATAAATCACCACACCAACAATCATGTTCCTAAATTTGAAGTGACATCCTACAATTTCAATTATTAAAAAGAACCTTGAGCAGAAACTTACGCAGAAGTACTTAATTGTGACTCGTCTGTGGCCCATGTTTTTCCCATAGTTGTCATGGCAACACCAGCCATACTGACACAGACAGCAACTACTTTTGTTACATTTAAGGAATCTTGACCCAAAAATGCTCCAATGAAAAGAGTAAACAGCCCTGATGTTGAAGACAATACTGTTGTACTTGCAACACTTGTACGCGCAAGTGCAGCATTGGATAAATACTGCATTGCAACAGAAAAGTATTGAAGAACTATAGTTAGGTAACTTCACACAATTTCTTAAGTGCAGAAAATTATCATACAAATGAGAAATGTACTTCCAAGAAACATAATTGTTAGCAAAAGGTAGTATTCATCAATAATGATGAACGAGTAATTGAAATAACAAAATCAGTCATTTATTTTGTGTATTTATAGCACAAAGATTGTGCAAATGAGTCATATATTAAGACCACCACACATGTATGTCTGTGTCAGAACTCTTTAGGTTCTGAAATCTGAATATACTAAATTCATGAGTACTTACGGTTCCTAAAATCAGTGTATCCTAGATTTCTTAGCCATGAGACTTTTGAGGGGGTACTCAACAGTGCACCAAATTTCTGAACTATGCAACGTTGAGTTAGGTTCCTGTTAAGACATCAACATAACTTCATTATGCATCAGAGTAATTCAGGTACAAGGAAATTACCCCCTCCCCCTTTTCCTCCTTTATGCAGCAATCTTGCTGAGTATCCATTTGAAATAAAACTATTGGAGGAAAACATTTAATTTATTAATTGTTTTGACTCATCGAACATTACAACTTAGAATGATAAATTGGATGATCATAAATTTGATAGCTTAATTTTTCAAAAGTGACTCTTATTTAGGACGTCAAAAAAGTTACAAGAAAAGACCTACTTAATCCAGTTCCAGTACATAGATTAGTTATTGTAAGTCCTGAAAAATATTACCTAGAAGCCTAATTTAGGCTTAGAGAAACAAGATAGAAGCTTGATCCTTTTAGAAGAATAGACATCCCTTGTATAATTTTATATACAGGTACATATTGCGGGGCCAAAAGGTGAATACATTCTAGAACACTAATTGGTCATAAGCACTAAATTAATAGTTCAAAAGACAAATAGTCAAACTCTCGAACAACCAAACTTGAGGAAAAAGAATATGAATAAACAGCTAGATTACCTCTGTAATAAACCATATAGGGGCAATGTAAAATCCATAAGTAGCAACTTCCCTGGTGGTAAGCTCTTTGCTTTGTTTCAGTGTGTCAGCTTCCTCTCTGTGCTTAGGAACTAATGGCTTTCCCTCTTCCTGAGCAGGAAGGTCCAATTCACTGTCTTTTTTAGTCAATGTCCCTTGAATTTCTATTTCAAAAATATTCTGGACCCCAATGTATTTTAGAGGGGAGTTAAGTGGAGAAGGGGATTCATTACTGATTACTGCACTTTTACTACTTCTAGCAGCGCGCTTTCTAAGAAAATCACATATACAGTCCTTAATGAACGCTATTGGGAGATACACTACCATTAAAGAAGCACCAAGATAAGTCACAGCGAATGGCTGCTTATAGTCTGTGAAAATTCCCTGCATAAGTGTACATTCTGTTAGTGCTAGATAAAATGAATGTCTAGCAAATACTTTTATATTCTGCTCAGCATGCAATAAATGAATAGAGGGAACAATAACATGATAGAAAAGGATAAGCTGAAAAAAAAAATCCGTAGGCTATGGCTTGTCACCTTCATATCATATATCATTGACACAATACCACCGCTCTCAAGTGGTGGAGACTGGAGCCATTCAATGGTTGTTGACTCAACATTGATTTCTTTATTGATTCATTTATACAGTCTAGAAACATTATATCAAATAGCAGCTTTTTTCTTAATATATATATAAAACTTGTCTACTACCGATCTTGTCTTATAAGTAAATTGAAAATGCATTAGAAAGTGTCAAGAAATTAGCCGAAAAACGAGTACTCAGGCTGTAGCAGTAAACAAAGGCATATGAAAACCAAAACGCAAAAAAAAATAAAAAAAAATAAATAAATAAATAATTGCCAAGCAATAATATATATTTCAGCCCACACCTAAACAACATCCAAACTATTCACTCCCCACCAAATAACATCAGCCGCCCAAAAATTAAAAGAACTCTGGAAATCCATGAAAGCCCTCTGATCCAGGGAAAACCTCCTGAGTTCAAAAATGAAGACAATAACACAACAAAAACAAAGTTTAGACACTATACACACCGTCTTCAAAATTTCTATTCCATTCCATCCATATAACCCAACAAAACACAGTGACCGTATCCCAAATTTTCCTCATCATCCATTTCCTTACTTTAACCAACCCTAAGCTGCACAAAAATCATAAACAGACGAGACATCCCCCATGGACCACAAACTGCACACATAAATCCCCATAGGCCCACCGTCACTTCACAATGCAAAAGAAGATAAATCACATTTTCTTAATGCCTTTCTACGCATGCAGCGCCAGTTTACCAGCACCTTTGCCCTTGCCTTTGGTTGTCCCCTGTTTAAATAGCTTTTTAGGCGCCGTCCTGGTAAAGACAGCCACTTTTGAGAGTGCCTTAGGCTTCAGATTGCTATTGAAAGTGAATATTACATGCTTCCTCAAACAGAAGAGCAAGGTAAGATTTCAGAGAAAGACCTCTGTAGCTGTTCCCTTCCACTGCAAACCATCATATATTGTTCTCAAGGAGCACCAAACTCTGTAAACAAAGACTATAAATCCTCTATCTCTTCAGGTCCCCAGTCCTGAAATTTCTCCTAAAAGGCTAAAAACAGCAATATCCAGCAGATTCGGAATTCTCACCCACATTGCGGGATCTCCACGTCAAAAAATAAAATCAAGCCAGAACTGTACCCTTTTTAAAGACCTGCTCCAAAAGGAAGCCTTTCTTCCCATGATCCATCCATCCATTCCTCCTCATCCCCAATATGCTAACAATAACTATCTGCAAAAGACAATCTTCCTCCTTGGAAAACCTCCATTATCATGTCCCTAACAGTTCAATTAAATAATCGAGGTCTTTTACCCGCCAAACCTTCTTCATTTCTATCAAGTTGTATTTAGAATTAGATCCTTTAACACTTCCTTTTCACACAAGAACCACATGTTAGTTTATCTAAGATTTTCTTCACCAACACCAGTTAGCAAGATAACAACATGAAATATGTTGCAATACTAGCCAAACGGGCTCTAAATGAGCAATATCCTGCACCCCTTAGACAAATACGACAACCTGCTAGTCTCCTCTCTAATCTCTTAATAATTGGATCTAGATCGACATTGTTCAGCGAGGCTCCAAAAGGCATGCCCAGATAAGTGATAGAAAGAGTATCCACTCCGCAACTCAAGATACTGGCAAACTAGCTTGGGTTTTCCACCTGTCCAACCGCAATCAAAACACTCTTGCTCACACTTATAAGTCTTGACACTGCCTCAAAACAAATAAAAACACATCGAAGCCTCGTAAGCTGCTCCTCTGCACCGCAAAAGATAACCACGTCATCTGCAAATGAGAGGCATCACCAATCTCCTTCTCTACCCCCACCACCCTAAGCCTTTAAACTACTCCTACTAAACACCAACTAACTAAAAGCCTACATATAAGTATATAACAGATAAAAAAGGGATAAAGAATCTCTTTGCTGGTTCCAATCCCCATACATGCAGCAAAATTACCTACCAAATATTACAAATTAAAAATAAAGGATCTCTTGCCTCAAATCTGTCAAAATCCCAAGGAATCGTGCTGGTTATCCATTAATCAAAATAGACAAACCCTACTGAAGAGAATCAAGAGAGGCAAGATCTAATCCATGTGATTCAAGTCCAGCCAAAACCCATTCACCCAGAGAAAACGTAAAATTGCTTCTATGCACTGAAAATCTTACACCATAGGTGGGTATTGACATGAATCTACTTGGGAATACACAAGCGAGTTGAGTCCCATGTCTGAGAAAAAGTAAAAGAGAGGAGTATTATATACGGATGGGCTCAAGACCTAATTGCTTAAGCTTTTGAGTCAAGCTGGTTATTCGTGCCTTATGTGTGTGCGCATATACGATGCGTGCGCTCCCCGTCCTTCCCTAACAACTGCTATCAAATCTACGGAAGATCGATCACGAGCTTGTGAGCCTATTCGGAAGATCGATCCTAGGCTGATGAGCCCATTCAAAAAATGCACGATGATGAAAAGAATTCTCGATGGAGGAGAAGTTAGAGTTGGTTAGCTAAGAATGGATATCGCAGTGATTGAAGAGAAGTGTTCAAATGAGGGAGAACTCTTGATGTGATGAACTTACTTGTGAGGGGAAGATTGTTTGAAATACCCAAGTGAGTCAAGTCCCCACACCGTTAAGAATTTTTTTTTAAAAAAAAGAGACTTCTATACATAAATGGGCTCAAGACCTAATGGCTTAAACTTATGGTAAAGTGTGGTTCTAGACTTGTGTACTAGTGCCTTACGTATGGGCATGGCGGGCTCCCCTGTCCTCCCCAAAAAAAATCTTCAATTCATTTGTGGATTATCAAGTAAGTACATGCACACACAAATGTATATCTAGCGAGAGAAGAACATATGAACATGTTTTTTAAGTTGCATAACTATTGATGAAAACTAAAGACATTCTCAAGTTACAGAATGAAGCACTTGAAACTCCACATCCATTGCATATAGTTTTCTTCCATTTACATGAGCACTTAAGGAGATGAGCTAGGCGAATAGCTCAAAGAAGCAGATGAATCAACGATCTTGTTGCTTGTGAGTGATATAAGATCAAATGTCTGATCAATCAGGTTACTAGCCACACGTTCATGCAAACACACAAAAAAACCTTTCTGAAAAAGAAGGAAAAGACAAGTATTTTAACACTCTTCAAATAGATACTGGTTTACCCTGTAGCCTACCAGCTAAAGCCTATATGAAGAATTATTGGAACACTGATGAATTATACACAATCAGTAATCTCCTTTGCCAACTGCCTTCTTCAAGTGCATTACAGCCCATTTAAGCAGATCTTTTAATGCATTGAGTTAATCTATGAATGTCAACCAGCACAATATAATTGGCCCAAATCCCTGTGTCATTGTGGCAGCAGCATGAGTGAAGTTAGATTTCCTTCATTTTCTTATTTTACTATATTAATTTTATTTTATTTTTTTGGGGTGGGGGGCAATTATTAACAAAAAAAAAGCCTTCAATCTTCCAAAAAATTACTAACCCCGTATCAGCTTTCACTTTCCAGGAAAGGAGCACAGTATATGGAAGAAAAGCAGAGTAGAAACAACTGATACATAATTAGTCAAGCTTAGATTCACACATTTCTTCAAAAACCACAACATTTGCAAGCCTTTGTCATCTCTTTCAGCCTTTTATCTAGTTAGTCAGCCAAATGGAGCATAAGCCAAAGGCCGAATACAGCTGAAAGTTTTTCAGTACCTTCTTATATTAACTACAGACTCTTCTGTTTCATTAAAGAAAATGGGTATTTATCCGAATTCAATCTCAAACATTTAAACATCCTAAAACCCAAACAATATTAAGCAAATTCCCAGGTAAGGAGTTCCAATCACAAACATATGCATAAATACAGCTCCACATACTTAAGATTAATAAGCCTAAATCTTTAAATCCTAAACAAGATCAGTGAAAATCAAAGGAAAGAACAGTTACCTGGGTGACCTCTGCAGAAGTGACCCAAATTATAACAACCGCAGCAATTAGGAACAACCCAGCCTTATATCTCCAACCCATCACAAAATCCAAGTAATACCCACCACTCGAAACTTCAATATATATACACCAAACAACAACGATCTATGTTATCTTGCCAGATCTTCAATCCAATCTTGACATTTCACTTGTCACCGACAAAAAAAATAAAAGGAAAAATTCCAATTGCAAAACCCCAAATGGTATCTGATAAATTTGTTCTTGATCTGAGCTTTGCTTACAGTTGTTGGAAGGAGAGAGAAAGTTCTAGAATCTAGAGAGAGGGAGGAGAAAACTAAGATGACGCAAATAAGTTGGCGAAGAGGGAAAGTGGCAAATTGAGTCAAAATTAAGTTTTGGTGGTTAGTTTACAAATTAATTCTCTCTTTGCGCTCATCCTAAGGTGTATACACACATATACACACACATATACATATATACAATGTCAACTCTATTTCTTTATAATGTATATGAATCTCAAGCTGTGATTCTCTTTTGAATTTCTTGGTTTCATAGTCTGAAATTTTATGACTGATAACAGATAATTTGGGATCCCTTTCTTTCTTTCTTTCTTTTTTTCCCCTGAGAAAATGCTATATTTTCGGGCATTTTCCCTCCGAGATCCTCCTTTACCTCTCCTCCCCTAATTTTCATATTTTAAGAAGCTTCTTAATTATCAATTAAGATGTTATTTAATGTCCGATCTGATTATGATAATTATACAATTTGTCCTCATTTTCAATTTAAATCAAATTTCCTTTTTGTCCTCTTTGCAAGTCTCTTTTTATTTTTTCTTTTGGAAGTTTTTCATTTCAACTATTTTGGATTAATTTCTTTAAAAATTTTGTGTTTTGAATGAGTTGCTACTCAAATAGGTTATAACCAAAGTGTTTATGATGAAATAACATGTAGATCGTAACAAATTTGACATTGCTTCATATTAGTCCCTCCGTTTTAAAATATAATATTATTGCTGATTTATTGAAATTAAATCGAAACATGTTTAATATCAAGATTAATAGAAATTTATTTAATTTTAGTCAATATAATAATTAATATTACGAATTAAGATCTAAAAAGTTGCATTAATTATAATATCTATTATTTTGTATTCTTTAATGACTTTATCAATTTTTGAGCTTGAAAAATGCTTTAAATTAAATTTTAGAAATTAATAATTAATAATGATCCTATAATTTGAAATAAAGAGAGAGTAAAAAAGTGAATTTTGAAATATAGATTAAAGCGAGGTTATTATGTAGAAAATTAAGTAGTTATCAGCAATAATGGTGCGTGTGTGATTTTTTTTTTAAGTTTTTTTTCTTACTTATTTTTTGTGATATATCAATTTTTTTATTTTTTTATTTTTGCTTTGGACAAGTTGTTATCTTATGATCAATTGACATTTCTTCGAGGACTCAAAAGTGATTTCTAAAATAGTATG
Organism: Aralia elata; assembly: GCA_034770075.1. Lineage (NCBI taxonomy): Eukaryota > Viridiplantae > Streptophyta > Magnoliopsida > Apiales > Araliaceae > Aralia > Aralia elata. Next base: position 44,207,162 of record CM068381.1, on the reverse strand, counting down.
AAGTGATTATGTGGAAAATAAATTTGCATTTGAATAGTGTCTTTATAAGTGTTTATATTATGAAAAGTGATTTTAATGCACGTTTGGTCGAATATAGTTAAAAAGAGAAAGAGATTAACGAAAATAAATTATCAAAAGATTGATGTTTCTAAACTTTGGATTAGATTTCAAATTATTTTCTGTGAAAGCAATTGTTATTCAAATGTTATATGTTGCCTTTGAGTGTTAAATGGTGATTATACTCCCTCCCTCCGTTCTAAAATATAATTAATATTAATTTTTAAGAAAATAATTTTAATAAAAATTTAAATCCAAATTTGAAATCTATTTGATATGTGTCAATATAGTTATGATTATTATAATTTAGAGTATAATTAATTATGAAATTTATTATTTTTAAAACAAGTGAATTATGTCTTTAAATTGAATTTTAAAAAGGTAACATTAATCATATATTTTGAAACCAATGAACTATTTCTCTTGTGAAAAGAATTCTAAAATTAGGTTTGGAGTCCATACATACACAATGTTGAATGCTCAAAATGCCATTTCAAAGGGATTATAAAACTGTGTATAAACAATCTGTGTATGTTACAAAACAATAGAAGCCTATATTTATATGCTGGTTAACCAATTAAGTAAGGACATAATTAAAATGCGTTAATTCTAACTGTTTACCCTAATCTAACTAATAAATCTCTCAAAAAAAAGTTAATATATCTCTGAATCCAACTATTACTATATGCTATGCTATGTATAACAAAAGTAGAGATCTTATTCAAATTAACTGAGTCATTTTGGTTGATCGAATCAATTCTGAGTTAGTCCCAAGTCAACACATCTACTGATACAATGTATGTTAATATATCTCTGAATCCAACTATTACTATATGCTATGCTATATATAACAAGGCAAGTAGATATCTTATTCAAATTAATTGAGTCATTTTGATTGGTTGAATTAATTCCGAGTTAGTCTCAAGTTAACACATCTACTGATACAATATATGTTATGTTCATAATTATACCAAATTTTTCGTTTTTTTTGTATTATTCTAAGGGTGTACATGCATGTATTAAAAAAACATGCATATACAATGATTTTGATATATATACAACTCTTCAATTTCATGTTACCATTTATATATATTATACTATTTATACTCAAATTATAATACTAAATGACACACACCACAATTTTAAATTATGTTATCGATATGAATATGTGCCTAATAGGAGTTATCAGTTTAGTATATTTAAATGGAATTGATATTTTCACAAGTAAATTTATTTGATAGTTCCACAAGCTCTTTCTCACATAAATATTAAATGAGCTCCTTCCTCATGTGAGAGAGTATCTTGTGGAACTAACAATTTCATTTGTGAAAATATCAATTCTCTATTTAAAAACACGACATTCAATTGAATGAGTTAATTTGGTTGGTTGAGTTGCCTCAAATGAGTTGACAGTTGGTCATGAAACTGAGTTCGAGCTGAGTTAGCAACGAATTATAGATGTTCATTTGGTGGAACGCTTCGCCTCTTCCTTTTTTTGTATCACAACTCTTTGTTTTCTCAAATCACATATAACCTCTTCGTTTTTTCCTCCTGTAAAATCTTATGTTATGTTTGGATTTGAAGAATGGAATTGGTAAAAAAAATAGAATAGATAATAGAATGAAATGGCAAGTGAAATAATTTATTCTATTTTTGACTGGAATGAGTCATTCCATACTCTTCCCCAAAGAAAAAAAAATCACAAATTTAGTAGGAATAGGAATGATTTATTTCATTCCAATTAAACAACTAAACACAATTTTTTTTCTTCATTATATGGGAATGAATACATTGATTCCTGCAATTCCAATGGAGCATTAATGTGACTCTCTTTCTTCTTTATTGACCTTTCTTCTTCTAAATTAATCAATACAAATTATTTGGTAATCCATTTGTTCCTTTTTAATTGATGTTTTACAGGAAAAAATAAAAATTAAAAAATACAGTTAATGTTTTGTTCGATTGACTAAAATGATTATAAAATCTTAATATTACCCTTCTAAACTTCATTGAAAAAGATGAAAGATAAACAAGTTAATAGTGTTTGATGCAGGGATAATATGAAAAATTGAATCATTAATGCTTCCTTGAAATCTACAAATAACAAATCAAAAAGATCAAATTTTGCTCTCTAAAAAGATAAATAAAAAGGAACGGAGGGAATACTAAATTAAGGAAGGTAAAAATATAATATCATAAAATTAAGAGATTGATGTAGAGATGAATTTATAAGTTTGCAACACAATCAAAATATAAGATGAAAAGACCTACTAATATTTTTTGTTTTGATAAAGTGGAGTTTCTCAACTTGAGTCAGACTATGTCTCCCCTCCCCAAATAAGGTTTTCGCCCGTGGTTCGTGGCCTCTATGCTACTTCGAGTGGGAGTCGAACTCAAGACTTCCGGGTTTACGACTGGTCCCAAGTTCTTCCTTAAACCACAGAGACAAGCGTGCGGGGTTAAAGACCCACTAATTGTTTAAGTTATGAACATTATAGCAGATGATCTTAAAAGTGGTATTTATATGTCATATAAAAATTACCAAATAATAAAATTATTATCTATTAAACTAATAATTTTATAAAATTTTAAAATATAAAACTAACATAACCAAAAATTTAAATTATTATATCAAATTAGTTCATATCTTGCACGGGTTGTCAAACTTGTTACAATAGTAACCTACTATATATGTATGAATATTACATTAATATCCTTATCAAACATGGAGGAAGCAACTTGAGTTTGATAAATTACAAAAAGGTCTAGGTAGATGAACAATCTGATCAAGAGCGGAGATAAAATGAAGACGAACCGTGTCATTAACAATGCGTTGTCGTATAAATTGACAATTAATTTCAATATATTTGGTGTGCTCATGAAATATATGTCTTCTAAAAAATCTTCATAGAATTTTGACAACAATTAATTTCAATATATTTGGTGTGCTCATGAAATATATATATATATATATATATATATATATATATATATATATATATATATGTCTTCTAAAAAATCTTCATAGAATTTTGATTATCACATGAGCATGAGAAATTCTTATGTCTTTTAACAGTGTTGTTATGGTGATAATTTTTTTTTATAAAATTTAATTTATAAAATAATATGATAGAGTGTAATTAGTGAATGATCCACCATATATTGGTGGACATAATGATAACAACCAACCACAATCAACTACATCATTAACTTTTTATAATATTCTTTGTCATCAAAGTACTATTAGTCTTTTAATAGCTAACAAAGACAAAGAAATTACATTTTTGTGTTGTGTTATAAAGAGCCCAATATCACAGATTATTTGCCTTTTACTTAACCTAGGGATTAGAAAATTTCCAAGGAAGAAACAAAATCTAGTAATAGATTGTCTATTAGTAATCCTCAAAGGAAATTGCACCCTTAATTATGTAACATTGTCTTCTTTCCCCCCTTCAATATTTGTTTCTTTGGATCGTATACAATATTCTCTCTTATAAGAATGATGACAGACTAATTGTATTCAATAATTCTACGGAGCCCGACGTTGGTGACCGGGCTCGGCGACCGGCCGGAAAAATTGTTTTTTGTTTTTTTTTTGATTTTCACTCTCAAATAATTCATGTGATTTATTGGAATTGAAATTTTTTAAAAAAAAGTGATTTATGTGTGATTTGGATACATATCAAAAACAGTGTTACACAATCACATGAATTATTTGAGAGTGAAAACCAAAAAAAAAACAAAAAACAATTTTTCCGGCCGGTCGCCGAGCCCGGTCACCAACACCGAGCTCCGTAGAAGGACTCAATTGTATTACGAGGAAAGGGAATTTGGCCGTAGATATACTCATTTAATAATAATATTTTTGTTTTTTCTATCGTTTTTATTTTTGACATTCTAGACACTTAATATTTTATTATTTAATATTATGTCTTTTATTCAAAAAGTTAGCTTCGAAGGAAGAATCAAGAGATAACATGATCTAATCTACAACCAAGGTTGATTTGCATATGTCACACATTCTCTTTTCTCGTATACTATATTTCATTTGTTCTACAAAAAAAGTCACATTATAAAAATTATAAATTTCAACATATATTTTGCTTTTTATTTACTCTTAATTAAAATTGAATGTTTAATTCAATAACGATGAATATTATATAATTTTATATTATCATCAAAATAAAACACCTCGAAATTAAAAAAAAAAAAGGAAATATGGAAGGGATGATTAATTTATTAAAATTCTAAGATCTCAAAAATATAACAAAGTGCATAAGGTAAATTATTCAATATCTGCAGAACGAAAACTTAAACCAGAACATAGATCCAAAAGGAAAAAGAAACTTAGGAACTGAAAATAAAAATAAAAATAATACGTAAATAATAAAAATCTCCCAAACTAGTAGTCCCCATAACCATAATAATCCTGAGCTGGTGGCGCACCTCCTACATAACCATAGTAATCATACTGCGGCAGCGGAGGAGCGTAGTGGCGACGCGGTGGCGGCGGTCCAAAGTGGCACTGCGGTGGCGGACCATAACGGCGCTGCGGTGGTGGTGGCTGATCATAGTAGGGCAGCGGTGGTGGTGAACCATAGTGGGAGTACTGTGGCGGCGGCAGGCCATAGTGGGGTTGCGGCGGTGGTGGCAGTGACCTTGCTGACATGGACCTCATCAGCGGCGGCCGCGGCGGAGCTGTCCCATAATATTGGTCATCATTGTAGTGATCAGTGTCCTCATCACAATAATTCACCCGATAGATCTTGGCTCGAATTAAGTCAATGCTTTTGATGCGGTGAATCTGCGCAAGTTGATCGAGATTACGTACGTGTCCGCAGCAGTTGCACGGTGGTGGAGCACCTCCACCGGCCGGTTGTGGTCCTGGTGCCACCGCTGGCGGAGCCGGTGGTGGTCCTGGTGCCACCGCAGGCGGAGCCGGCGGTGTTGTGGGTTTGGCTTCCTTCTTTTTTCCACACTGCATAAATATATATATTTTGAGGTGTATGAGTAGGGTTAAATTTCATGCAAAAAACCATAAATCAAAGTAATCACAATTAATTACAAAAACATATAAATTACCCCCAAAAAACAAATAATTAAGCAATCTCAATCAACAAAGAACAAACACTAGATTAAACAATACAAAACCTAGGAAATCAAATGCAAAACACATATACATACATATATATATATATATACGTAAATATCATACCTTTTTAAGCAAACAAAAACCCATTGGAGAAGATAACCTAATATATACCCACAAAACAAATGTGAGAATTATGGAGAATTTTTTTTTTCCGCAGGGGCAAAAGAGAATGCCCTCTGCTAGGGTTATGGTTTTTCTCCGACTGAAACTATTGAGCATTTATATACACTTCAATAACTTGCTTTAGAAGTAGAAACAAATCTTTATGAGTTGTCAATGAAATCTTTAGGGCGCCATTCCACTCCTTTATTAGGAAGGTACAGTAATTGACTACTGTAATTTTTTAATTAAATAATTAATTATGAATTTGCAGCTAGTAATTATTATTTTTATTTTTTATTTTTGCTGATTTCCAGTCGGTTAATTTGAAAAAAGGAAACTAAATAATTCTTTAATGGGTTGGTTGATTCGATTCCTTACAGAATATACAATTTTTTTGGTGCCTTGTACAGTACAGTTGTACTCACCCTTTTTTCCAGACAGTTCCCCAGTAAGGAAAATCTGTATTGTTTTGAAAATTATATTAAAAATAAATTCTTAAAACTTGTCATAGGTAAACTTTAATAATGACAGTATTTTTATTTCGAAATATAAGATTAATATTAATATTTTAAAGTCAATAAGAAATTTTTGAATTTAAAATTGATATGAATCAATTTAGCTTTAATCACAAAATTTATTGTTTTCAATACTTAAATGAATCAAATTAATTTTGAATTTAAATATATCTTATATTAATTTTAAAAAGTCAAACTTGATCTTATATTTTAGACGGGAGAGAATATGTTTTAATAAGATCCATGAGAGCTCGACAAGCCTACAGTGACAATATATGGTGAGAATTTACATTATGCATATAGAGTTATATTTTTTACAATTAAAATACATATGCACAAAATACAAGAATATTGATTATTATTAAATTTTTTTGGGAGAATACTAAACATTTATTTTTCTTTAGATAAAATAGTAAAATTTAAAAAACGACCCTCTTTTGTGGAGAGAAAGGGAGGTGGAGAAGTGTATCATATCAACTAATTTCATATTAGCTTGATTAAACAAAATTATAAAGAAAATACTTTCTCTATTTTAATTTTTAAATATATAATTAATATTAATTTTTTGAAGTTAATTTAAGAGTTTTTGATTTAAAATTAATATAAATTTATTTGATTTTAAATAATATAATTATAAAAATGATAAACTATTAAAAAGGTACTATCAATTATAAGGTTTATTATTTTCTAAAGTTAAACAACTGACATCAGTTATAAATTTAAAATATCTCCTAAGAAGTCAATTAATTGTAACAACTCGAGTCAAATTCTGAGTCCGGAACAAATCTTGGGTCAAATTCCAAGTCTGAATCGAATCAAATCCATCCAAACAAAGCCTTAAATTACTGGCTCAATAGTATCTTCTTGGGTCATCTTAGTCCACCACAGACTTACCCAAAAAGTCATGACTGAAGTTACTATTGATAGTAATTCAATTTCTTATATACAGACAAATTTTTCCCTTATTTTTCGATTCCCGTCAGAACCGATCACACATACAGTCCACATATCTTTCCTCTCTAACCATTGTGGGATAATACCGGCTGACTTTGTATCCCCACCTCCGGACCTCTCTCCCTCCATTATGGGATAATACCACCAACCTTCGTGTTTTCACCTCCGGCAACCCGATCAGATGATCCGACCCGAACTTTCGAGAGTCGACTCTGATACCATACTTTGTAACACCCCCTTTCCGAAATAGAAAGAGAGATTACACACAAAACACAATATAACTGATGAGACTATTTTTTGTGACTTAGAGCCTTGATATAATTTCATCGATTATATTGTGTTTTGTACGTAACCTTTTTTTCTATTTTGAAAAGGGAGTGTTACATTAATACTCTTCTACCGGGGAAATATGTAACAATTGTTCTAGACGATGTGCATCGTAGCCTTTGCTTCTTTCTTATTTTCGGGACACTATATATACAAATATTTATTTTATAACTACTATATTAATTATTAGAGTTATTTTCCAACTCAAAAATAAAAATCATAAATAGCATAATGAAGCAAACATGCCCAATAAATATAATGGGTAATATTCAATCAAAATTGCATGTATGGTTTCATTAAAGCATATAGATCTAAAATAAAATGAATGGTTATGGTGAGATCTATTTGTAAACTACAATCTATCTAGTATATTATAAAACCTCACGAGCTTTCCGTCCATAAATTTGGTGATTTTGTGTCATAAATTTTTACTTTTTTTTTTATTTTTTTGTCGATATAATTTTAAATATATTATTATTTTGTCATTTTTAATATGAATATTTTATATCTTTTTATTTACTATTCTAAATTTTATAAAATTTATATTTTATCTTACATAATTTACACACATAATAACGTGGGTAGCGACCACCAGTATGAATAAAATGAGCTAGTACCACAGATGGGATTTTTGTTATTACTGTGAACAAATTTATCTATAGTTGTAACCGAATTTTTTATTTTTATTTATATTTTTGCTTTGCCAATTGAGAAGTCCTCTAGCCTCTGCTAGTGTTAGTGTTTCTCTTACAGGTCGTTTGTTGGACTGAATCATTTTAGAACAGAATAAAATGATAGTTAAAATTTAAATTAAATTATAATGGAATTAAAATCGAATATTTTATTTATATTTTTGATACGTTATTTAAAAATTATATTAAAATGAAATAAAATAAAATATAGTTACCAAAATATCCCTAACTAACTAACTAACTAACTAACTATATAATAATCCAAAATAAGTGTAATACATATTAATATTATAATATATATTAGTATAATATAATATAACATAAAGTTAAAATAATATATCCTAATACATATAGTATTATACATTATATTAGATATTCTATTATATATATATAATTATAATATAATTAAAAACAAATATAATACATATTAAAAATATAATTTTATATATATATATATTAGATTATATATATTATTTTTTGTTATATATATTTATACATATAATATAATATATATCATATATTATTGTATCATATATTATTGATATATAATATATTATTATATTATATATTATAATATAAAATAAATATAATACATATTAAAAAAATAATATTATATATCTATTATATTATATATTAAATATATATTATTATATGTTAAAATATTAAATATATATTAAATATACTTAATATATAATAATATAAACATATATATAATAATATATAATGAATACATGTTATAAACATATAATAATATAATATATATCATATATTTTATTAATATAATATAATACAAAATAAATATAATACCCATTAATATATATATATATATATATATATATAATATTATATTTATTTAATTATTTATTTATATAGATGAGGACATTTTTGTCTTAACATTTTTTCATTCCTTTACTCATTAGAATCGCGATTCCAATATATTAAAGAAATGCGATTCCGTCTGAATGGTCATTTTAACAAAACTTAGCATACCAAACATCGAAAATGAATGTTTGATTGGAATGGTGATTCCTTTCCGCCCTCAATTCCTTCGTACCAAATAGCTCATTAGTGAATATTAGAAGCATTATATATTAGGATTGTACAATTCTATAATAAATAAATTCAATAACTTGCTTGCAAGAGTGGAAACAAATCTTGGGTGAGTTTTCAGAATAGATTCTTTTGGTATATTAATTAGGATTGTACAATTCTATAATAAATAAATTTTGGGAAATATATAATTTTTGATTTAGATATCTCTAACGAATTTGAAAAAATGGAAGCTCCAAATCAATTATACAAGAACAAAAGTTAAAGCTATGCATGTGGTCCTTATCAAGGTTTGATACAATAATATCTAGAGAATTATTGAGATAAAAAAGTTACTATATATGCTTTCACTTTCTTTAATTAATCAAGTCATCTAAAAATTAGTGTTTTCAATCGAGGGTATATATTTTAAGTCTTTTATTTTGTTATAAATACATTTTTTTTATCACTACTAATAACAAGCAATTAATTGGCCAAAGAATACTGACTCACTAGTATAAAAATAAAAATTTAATTCTTTTAAGACTAAAATACAAAATTGACCGTTCAATTATCGAGTTGTGACATTAGCGTCAATTTAACAATTATCAAACCTACATTAAAAAAAAAATCAATAATTTATTCAATAAAATATCTGTAAGATTAGAACAAAACAAAATATCAATACTTTATATAGTATAAATATAATACAATTACCAAACATGTGATCATTCAAATATTAAGTCCAAATAAAAAATTGTTAGTGAAAGATATAAGTATGATTTTTCAAGTTGAAGTAAGGTTTTATTATTTCTTCGATAATATAATATTAGAACAAAATAATTTTCTGATGGTGACCATCTTACCTAATTTAACGTATTACCGTTATTTACATATAAGTTTATTATTCCAATATTAGTCGTCTTTATATTATTTAAAAGAATATGATTTTATTATTATTTATATAAGGAATTGAAGTTTTGGTAAAATAATTTCTTTATGAACATTCTCTTTTCATAATACTAATATATTAGTATTATCAATATATAAGTATAAATATGATGAAATTCACCCAACCATATGATTAAAATTTAAATTTAAAAATAAATATTAATCATTTTATTAATTGAAATATCTATATATAAAATTATAATAAAAATAGCATTATTATAGAGTATAATAACAGTAGAATCACCAACTATATGGTTAATTATTAAGTCTAAAAATTAAAATTAATTACTAAACCTAATAACATATCCAAAAAACTATAATAAAAGTATTAATAATATAATAATTTTACTACTAGATCCGTATGTCGTGCATTGAATGGGGCAATGCGTCTTGTATTTATAAAAAGAGAATAAATTCTTTAAACAACTTGTTTTGTGATTTACAACATTCAATAAAAACTTATGGAATCTTCTTATTTTTTTAAAAAAATTAAAATGTTTTATTGTATAACAGACAGGGTGAGGTCGAGTTTTACATATTCAGTCTGTCTCTAACCCTAACTAGTCAAGTCCTTCTTTGAACCCGATTCCACCAGGTCATAGAAAATTAATTATGTTACCTACCCTGTGCATAGCCTCATTTAATTATTTTAAAAATATAATAATACATCAAAGTGCTTTGATTGGTTTAAAAATAGATAAAAATAAATAAATAGACTATCAAAGTGAATATAAAATAATGATTACAAAATTGAATAAAAATAGATAATCCGTCTATTAGGGTTAGGGTTAGACGTGCTTGCGGATCCAAATAAATAATTTTATTTTGAAATTGGATTAAAAATTTCAATTTTTTTTCTTATTTATTTGAAGCCATAAATTACAATCTTCTTTAGCCTATATATCTAACAAAAGTGAGAATAGAAGAACAGATTGACAATTTATTAAGGCCACATTAAATGGCCAATTTTTCTGACAAATTGACCATAACTCTACACTTCTTATAGAGTCCATAACACACAATAATTAAAGTCTCACTAGTTAACTAAACCTCTCCTTTTGTTATCAAAATTAACTTCTACTTCTTCATAATCTTATCTTTCAAAAAACCCCTAGAAATAAGGGAAATATGAACTGATCAAGAAAAAGAAAAGCCATGACCACCGATAGTTTCAAAACTCCATTATTTCTCTACCCTTCTTTAATCATCTTATTCCTTCTCATTACATTTTCTTGCCTTAATACCCATTTTGGTTTCTTTACCTTTTCTACTATTCTTTCTAGCCATAATAATAACACCCTTTATCAAGAAAATTCAGAAGCCTCCATATCTTATTATGAAAAAGTAAGCTAAAAAATGAATGTGTTTTTTTATATAGTTTGTTTGTTGATATTTATTTATTTTATTTTATTTTTGTTGTTGTTGTGTAATTGTATATTTTGGTTTTGATATATTTGCAGGAGAAAAGCCATGTTGAGAGAGTGGAGAAAGGGCTGGCAAGAGCTCGAGCAGCCATACGAGAAGCGGTTCAAACACGGAGATATATATCACACAAGAATGAGACCTTCATCCCCAGAGGACCCATTTATAAAAATCCTTATGCATTTCATCAGTTAAGATCTTCAAACTTTTTATTCTTTACTTCATTCTTTATTTTTTATCTTATTTTATTTTTTGTAGTGTTCTTTAATTTACATATGATGATCTTTTACTTAAAACTATAACCGTTAATACATATGACACATATATTTTGACGGTACAAGATGAGTTGACTATTACACACTTCATAGATACTTTCAACGGTAAATCATTCCTCTCTATATATATATATAATCTACCTCAAACTATTTGATGAATTGTTGGATCAACCCCTATGTCATGTTGTTTAAGGGATCAGTTTTTAGGGTTTCATACTTGTGTAATTTTAGCTTAATTAATTAAGAGTGATTCAGTCCTATTGAATGACAATCTATATCAAGTTCAATATAGATTTTTCGCATTTGGCCATACAGTTTGAAATTTTTTTATTTGAAGGTACTTGTGTACATTTAGGAAATTTATTAGATAACTGAAAATCTTTTTTAGGATTTAGTCAACTGAAATTTGTGAAAACTCTAAGCCGTAATCTAATTTTAACTAATGCTTTAATTTTAAAGTCATAATCTGACTATTGTATACCACATTAACAGTGTCAACTAATTTTAGGCTTTAATTAATTTACGATATCATGGGTCTAGGTACTATCTTCCTAATCATAGGGTAGGTACATTGTGTAATATCCAATTATACTATTGTCCCAAAAGAAAATTCTCATTTATCGTTTAACCCTTTTTTCAAGTAATACTTCTTTGTATTTTTTTTTACTCAATAACAAATTATTAAAAGAATTGTTTATGAATTTGTTCAACTATCAGTATTTACGACGGTAGTGTTTATAACGTTTGAACTTCTAAATAAACCGCATCAATTTTGATGTGTTCATTTGAGTCTCAAACATTACGTTTATAAATTAAATAAGCTACGTTTTAAATAAACTACTAATTTTAAACCAACAAGAATTTTAAATTATTTTAGTTATACAGGGGGAAAAGAAAAGAAGGAAAGATGTATTAATGCAGTATCCAAATTCCAAAGAGTCAATCCATTGGTTGTCTCCATTAATTGGACGGACAAGATTTATGAAGATACAATTGATTTAAATTCCTGCATGGCTCGAGGCAACATAATAAATAGTAAGTAGGGGGAATAGGTTGATACCACCGTGTGTCAATTTAATGAGGCTTACACAGAAAAAATACCCCACAACTTTAAAAAGAACTGTTACATTGATTCTAATTCTTATCACTTTCCCCAATCGACATGGACTCTTGCATATAATATAGAGTACAATACTGTTAAATTTAGATTTTTGATATTATCAGAACAAATGTAATATATTTTAAATAAATATATATTTAATTTTACGTTTATAATTATTTTAATGACACTTATATTTTAAACAATATTTATTGATATAATAACAACATTTTTTCTCTAATCTATGTCTAGGAATTTATCATCACGAACACTTGATAATGTAATTACTATATTGCGGTGTCTGTTGTTCAAAATCTATCAAATACAAGTCTTTCTTTCTTTATTCAATCTGCGGTGTCTGTTGTTCAAAATCTATCAAATACAAGTCTTTCTTTCTTTATTCAACCTACGGACTACCTCGATACCACATCACCATACAACACATTGTCGAGTATTCTGAGTAATTTCCCGGGCCGTAGCAGTGCTGTAATAGTAATGTTCTTATTACAAAAAAATAAAAAACAAAAAAACAAAAAAAAAACAAAAAACTCTTTTCCCATAAGACTCATTTCTTATAGGACTTCTTTACAATAAAGTTTCTATTCATAATAATACTTTTATTAAAAATAAATAATTGATATTTTTAAATGTAAAATAAAATATTTTTACGTGATTCTTCTCACATGAGTGTGTAACTCCTTTAATATTTATATAAGAATGATCCAGTAGAACTATTAGCTTTTAACTTGTAAAAATATCAATTTTTTTAAAATATTAATATTTATTTCCAAAATAAGATTCAAGAAGTTACCTAACTGATCATTTTAAATCTTCATGTTAAAAGAGAGAATAATTCACTTATTTCCTAGTGACATTCATTCATACTAATGCAGGAGCCACATAGAGATGGAAAAGAGATTCAAAGTGTGGGTATACAAGGAAGGAGACTTCCCCTTATTTCACAACGGACCAATGAAAGACATCTACTCCATAGAAGGACAGTTCATAGATGAACTGGAGAGCAGCGGGAAAAGCCCGTATTTAACTCGCCACCCGAAAGATGCCACCGTCTTCTTCCTCCCTGTCAGTGTTACCAAAACTGTTATGTACCTTTACATGCCTCGCGTCGATTATCGCCGTTTTCGCCTCCAAAATGTGGTTACAGATTACATTGGCATTGTGTCCAAAATGCATCCTTACTGGAATAGAAGCAATGGAGCTGATCATTTCTTTATTGGCTGCCATGACTGGGTATGTATCTCTATTTCATCTCATCCTTTCTCGTGACACATTATTATATATAATTAAGACGTATAAATTAATATTATTGATTATTGTTGCAAGTAGATATAATGTGTAAATTAATATAAATATTTGGATAATGGACTGATGTGTCTGCTTGCAATTAAAGTCAATATATTTTTGTCGCAATATAAGTCTTTTCCAAGCTCAATAGTGGTTGATTAAAATATGCGAGTAATTATGCTTTATTGGCCGGATTTTGTCTATAAACATTTAATTATTTTACATTTTGTATAATTATATTTACAAGAAAATATAAGACTGCTATTTTTTGTAAGGACGGCTATGACACGTTTACAAAAAAGTGTATGTTTTTTTATCAAACAGTCCAAAATACGGAAATATATTAAAACTATAACTTATTATAAAAGATGAAAATATTACAATAAAAAAATTGAAATAGTAATTCTTTCAAGAAAAACAATATTTATTGAGAAAGTTTGCGTCGAGTACTCTTTGATTACCAGTTACATGAATTATAAGTATTAATGGTAATTTTTTTGGAGATATGTGTAATAATTGGGATTGTCTTATAATTCATATCAATCTCATGTATTGATAAGTTTCACAATTATAATTTAGTATAAATTTATCGCAATACATAGTCAGACTCTTCGTTCAAACACAATAACAATTTAGTTGTTAATGAATTGTTTATAAGATAAGAGAATTGGTTTTCAACTAGCAGTCTTAAGACAATCATTCATACACAGTTTCTATCAAATACTCCACACGTCTCCAAATTAGAGATACATGAACCATTATTTTGCTTAAAATTATTGTTCACATTGACAACCTATTAAAATTAATATTAATGTTACTACCCTGTTCCAAAATTAAAGACTAATTTCTAAAATAACGAATTTTAAGGAAAAAAAATACTTTTCCAAATATTTTCTTAATTTATATTTGTTAAAAATGTAAAAGTGGTGGCATTGTAGTACTCATTTTGATTAGTATATAAACAATAACACACTGTAATTAAACCCGGACTAGACCGCCGGTCCGACCGGTAAAAACCGGAACCGGTCGGCACTCCGGTCCAATTTTTTGAAAAAACCGTTTTTTAGCCAAAAACCGGTCAAACCCGGTGACCCGGCGGTTGGACCGGTCGACCCAGTGACCCGGTCACCGGTTTTACCGGTTCCCTACCTCAACACATTTTTTTTTCCGAATTTGATTGAATGTATTCCTGATTGAGTTTTAAGTTATGATTATGATTTAATATCTTTCTTTTCATATAAATTTAGTATTTATTTGAATTGTATAAACTATAAAGTAAACATTGTACAAATAGATTTAGTTTTTTTTTTACCAAATTTGATTGAATGTATCCTAGAGATGTTTATATTTATTTGTGTTTGATTTTATCACTCTTGAGTTTTGAGTTATGATCATGATTTAATATCTTTCTTTTCATATAAATTTAGTATTTATTTGAATTGTATAAACTATAAAGTAAACATTGTACAAATAGATTTAGTTTTTTTTTTTATCAAATTTGATTGAATGTATCCTAGAGATGTTTATATTTATTTATGTTTGATTTTATCACTCTTGAGTTTTGAGTTATGATCATGATTTAATATATTTCTTTTTATATAAATTTAGTATTTATTTGAATTGTATAACGTAAACATTGTACAAATAGGTTTAATTTTTTTGTGTGTAGATAAATTGATTAATTTTACATATTTACTAAATATTTTATATAATATATAATAATAATTAATATATTTAATTATTTATTATTTATTACATATTAATGACGTCACTTGGTCAATAACGGTCCGACCACTGGTTGGACCAGTGACCCATCCACCCGGTACCTTTTTCGGTTCGATGAACGGTCCAGTTCTGAAAACATTGCAATAACATATGAGAAACTCAGTGTAATTTTATAAGTTATAAAATAAAAATGTACCTTTTAACTTTGAAATGAACTAAAAACAAAAATATCTCTAATTTTGAAACTGGATGAGAAATTTATAGTATACTCAAATTTTCACCAAATATCTTCGGTTTTAATTCCCAGCTTAATTTACTAACCCTAATCCATATGACAACATTTCAGGGACCAGATGTTTCAACGGCAGACCCTCAATTATACAAACATGTAATTAGGGTTCTTTGCAATGCCAACTCCTCCGAAGGCTTCCAACCGTCAAGAGATGCCACATTGCCCGAAATAAAAATCCCTATCGACTCACTAGGGCCACCTTCGCTCGGCCAAAACCCTAGCAACCGTTCGATTTTCGCCTTCTTTGCCGGTGGCCACCACGGTTACGTAAGAAACCTACTATTCCAATACTGGAATAATAAAGACGACGACAAAATTCAAGTTCTTGATTACCTTCCTAACAATGTAGATTATTTTGAATTAATGGGCCGCGCCAAGTTTTGCCTGTGCCCTAGCGGTTGGGAAGTAGCAAGCCCTAGGTTGGTCGAATCAATTTACGCGGGTTGTGTTCCGGTGATCATTTCCGACAATTATGTGCTCCCTTTTAGTGATGTTCTTGATTGGAGTAAATTTTCCGTTCATATTCCGGTGGATAAGATACCGGAAATTAAGAAAATTTTGGAGGGGATTTCATTTGATGAGTACCAAGAAAAACAAAAGGTACTTAAATTGGTGCAACGACATTTTACGGTTCATAGACCTGCGGAGCCTTATGATTTGTTGGACATGGTTTTTCATTCAATTTGGCTGAGGAGGCTCAATGTAAAGATATCGTAGAAACTATATAATTATGTGTGTACAGTATTTTTCAAAAGACCTAGAGAGGTTATTAATTATATAGTAAAATACTAATACAGTTTTTATGAACAATATATAATGGTGTGTAATTAAGTATTTGTTTTCCAATGTCTTTGTGTAACCTTTTTTGACTTGTCTGTTTTCTAGTGATTTTTTTTTGTTAGGCTATGTTGGAAACTTAAAAATACTAATTTATTTCTTTTTTATTATTTTTAATAAACTTTAGATAAGTAATATTGAGTATATCAAACAAAATATTAATAATATTTTTTAATATTCGTGTTTTCTTCTAGAACACACTTGAAAAGGAAGGGAGGGAGTAAATAAAGATGTATATATAGTTAGCATAACCAAAAGTATAAGAGCATTCACAATAGTTTCCTTATCTCTATCCCTATTTTGCAGTGTCATTAGGTCATTATGCAAGATAGAGATTCAATTTTTTCATTATGTACCCAACAAATTCCTTATATTGTTTCCTTAAATAATAAAATTTAAAAGTTAAAATTTGAAAGTTCCAACAAAAAATTTAAATTTAAATTTAATAAATACATATTATATTTTAACGTATTTAGAAAATAAAATACTCTTACTTATAAAATTTATTATTTTTACAATTCTTAGCAAAATTATTAAATGTGAGAATGCATCAAATTGACTTATAAAAATTAAAAATAATCTTATAATTTATAAAAGAGAGAGTATAATTTATCAATTGTATTCCACTATAAAATAACTTCTATTTTATTTTAAATTTTAAGTAATTTATGGAGTGAGTATTGAATGGATTGTAGTTGCAAATGTACATAAGATCAATATTAACTTTTAAAAAGTTAATTTGTGATATTTTAAAATTTAAAATTAATATGATTCATTTAAATTTTGAAAATAATAAATTTTAAAAATAATAGTACTTTTATAATATTTATAATTATATGGGCATAAATTAAATAAATTTATATCAATTTAAATACGTTTGAAAATAATTTTTAAAAAATAAGTCAATATTAATTTTATAATTTGAAAATGAAGTAGTAAAAAAGTCATGTGACAATAATTTTAAGATGTGTATGATTGATGAGTTGTCCGCTTAAATGGGGGTGTGAAATGTCATTTTGCATATATAGAGAACCATCTATTGACTCCCTCACTTTGGGGAGTAAAATCCTATATAGAGATTAAGATAGAGAGTTAAATAAGGATAAGAAAACTGTTGGATAATGATTTGTTGATATATTCTTCAAAGCTGGGGATAAAGACTTATTTGGAGAAACTGTTGTGAATGCTCTAAGTGGGACCAACACCATAAGTAAATATATGGTACAACGTAATTTGTATTACTAAAATTGAAGTAAAAAATTAATTTTATAAATTATCTTTTACGTAGATGAATTAAACTTTTATGAGAGAAAATTTGTGAATATATCAATTGTTAAATCAAATTAAATTTATGCTGTTAATCATGTAGGATAATGGTGATGCAGTACAGAGAAATGTCGGCGCATGCAAAACCTACAATGATATACCCCACCGCATAGTAATAGATCCCACTGTTATGGTGGTCGAGGTGTTCCTAACATTCATCTCCCAAGGACAATAAATTTATGTGTACAAGTATTAAGAAAATAATTGTATAATATTAAATATAATATTAATTGTTTATAACTGTCTTTGTATTAAAAAAAGAGAGTGTTATTTATTGAACAAAAAATACTGAGAGAACCAAAGTTATACTCCCTCCGTCCCAAATTAATTGTTTTTCTAGGATTTTAAGTCAAGTTGACTATTTTTAAAATTAATAATTAAGCATATATAAATATATTTCTAAAATTATAAAAATTGAAATTAGTAATAAATTGTATATACTTTCTTTTGGTTATAATATCTTCACCTATATGTTAGCAAAAATAGTAAAAAGGTTAGTTTTAAAAATAGTCAATTTGACTTTAAAAAGTCCTAGAAATGCAATTAATTTGGGACGGAGGGAATATTTAATATTTGTGATAATATTAAAAACTAAGCAATTAATGTTTACTTGAAATTCTCAAACATCATATATTAAGAGACAAAAATATTTTTCTAAAACGATTTATATTAAGAGACGGAGTGAGTAACAATCAAGTGTGATTTGTGAAATATCAACCATTTGTTGGTCTAATGGTAATTGGATCATTTACCTCGCTCTAATTGAGTTATATTTTCACCTATAGCGAATGATATATTGGTGGCAACTCTACGTCATACACGTTACTCGTAAAAGATTCTTCAGTTTCGACCCTGACATAGGTGCGATTAGAGTCCCTTCAAATGTGTGTAGTTATTGTAGGTATAATACGTCCTACTGAGAGTTTAAAATATCTTACTTACCTCTCCTTTTTTTTGCACAAAAAAAAAGTAAGTTGTGAATTTCTAATAATTTGCAAGTATTTTTGATACTTCATAATTCCTAAGTTAAAAATGACAATTGTTAAATCATTAAATATAACAACTCTAAATTACAATTATAATTATCCCCGTAATTATGAAAAGTTGATACTAGATCTTCCCGTTCTTTTTAAATTGACATTTTAAGAAGAAATATGTAAATTAAAAAATATAATTAATACTTTGTCTAATTGACTTAATTGATCATAAAATCTCAATTTATCCTTCTAAAATTTATCGGAAAGATAAAAGATAAATAAAAAACAGTATTTAATGTTTAGAGCTAGATAATATGAGAAATTAATACATTATTTTATTTTTTTTAAAATCTAAAACTGACAAATAAAATGAGCGGAGTGAGTATTAACTTCTTATCTTTGTCCCAATAAAAATTGAAATATTTTTTGGCCAAAAACTAAAATCAACTAAAACATCTAAAAGCGTAAAAAAAAATTGGGTCCTCGACAGTTTTTGGTACTGATTTTCGTCCTGAGTCAACTCGGCGCTTACTTTTCAAGTTTTCATTATATTGTCTGGATTTTAATAGAAATGATTGTTGGGTTCCAATTTTCCTGTATAGGCCTATTAATGGGTCAAATATAATCAGAGTGGATCACGCGTTGATTTGAGTTGATCCATCAATTGTAATAATAGATCAATAATTTAACCCATCACATAATGAATCATGATGATTTGCTTTATAATCTACTTAATCTAATAATACGAATCATGATCTAAATTGATTTATTTAAATAAATAAATAAATAAATAACTCTACATTTTAGAATTTTCTCTATCTAGAATTTTTTTTTCTTGAACTTTCCCTCTCTAAAATTTTCACACTCATCTCAGTTTTCACCGTGAAATATTTTATATTCAATCTATCTAAATTTTTGTAGGTACAGAAATTACACCTTGCTAGGATTAGAGTTTCGTGTTGGCTGGAGAGGAGAGAAATCCACGAAGAGTACGGAACTGATTGATTGATTGAAGAGGGGAGAAGAACAGGTAGGCAATTACTCCAATGACACGTGGCAGAACTCTCAGAATCCGAAAACCGGGTTAGGGTAGCAGGGATTCCAAGAGCCTTCTTGAGTCTTCGAGTTGAGAGAGAGAGTTTCAAGTGTTTAGAGCTTCCAAGAGTCTAAGTATAATGTCTTGAGAGCGATCTCCTTTTCTTAGAATAGAGGGGCTATTTATAGAGTTTTTTCCTGGAAAATAGTCACATGCCAGGCACATGTTTTAAGGGAAATTTCCGAAATACCCTTTAATTATGTTTTAAAGGAGAAATTCCAGAAATGCCCTTTAATCATTAAAGTAATGCCCAAATTGCCCTGTTCTTCTAGCCACCAATCCAATCCCTCAATCAATTCCCAAAATGGGTCGCATCCACGAGTCTTCTGCCTTGGAACACGTGGAGACTTCCCCGGGTCTAGTACATTTAATTAGGTCACATAAACAATAATTTGTACATTTAATTAGGTTTTTTGTAAACCCTAATTTGTACATTTAATTCAATTAGGTCATGTGAACCCTAATATGCACTTGGGCCCACAATTTTTATTCATTCTCTCTAATTTTTATTTATTTTCCTCTAAATTTTGTTGTCGTCCTGTACATGCATGCATGTTAAAAATTGATTCAAGGATTTTCTTCTCTCTTTTTTTCCTTACAAGTTTTTGAGTTTTGTATTCGTGTTCCTTACATGTTAAAACTTTTTGTGTCTGTGTAATTTGTGTGGGGTCGAATTGTTCCTGTACATGCATGCATGTTAAAAATAAAAATAATGCATGCAGTTTATGTAATTCGATTCATGAAGTATTTTTTATTTTAAATAATTTTTTTATTTATTTTCACGTACATAGTATAGTTCATTATAAATCAGTGGCCCAGTTGCATGGTATTTTTCCTGTTCTTCTCAAGAATTGAATTGGTACCGAGGATAACAACTGAATCATTAATTTGTCTTGATAGGATCAGTGGTGTCCAAGGATGTTGTACTACTTGAGTAAGCTGACACTTAAGTTACCCAGTATAGTTAACAAATCAATGGGTTAATTAAAACTTAATGTTAAATTCCAGAAACAGTTTTCATTACGTTTTAATTTTAGAGAGAAAGAGAGAGAGAGAGTGATCGAGGAGAGAAACTTTTAGAGTGAGAAAGTGACGAGAGAAACTTTTAGAAGGAGAAAGTGAAAATAGAATATTTTTTAGAGAGAGAACGTGATGAGAGAAATTTTTAGAGAGAGAGAGGAGAGAAAAAGATAACACTAATATATAAGAATTAAAGTTAAAAGTTTTTTTTGATCAATAGGTCAAATTAAATTTGATCCACGATTTGATCTATTTATAATTGTGATCTAACAAATCAAGATCGTAATCCAATGAATCAAAATAATATGAAATTTTGATCCACTAAAATACGTTGAGTCAAGTCAAATTAAGGTTATAATTATCTGTCCCATTGACAGACCTACTGATGTAATAATACTACCCTTATGTTACGTTTGAATTGAAAGAATTGAATGAACAATGGAATGATTCATTGCATTCTAGTTGGAATGAGTTATTTCATATGTTCTCCCTCCCTCAAGCAGCCAAACACAATTTTTTCATTCCAATCGCAATCAAACACAATTTTTTTTTATTCCATAGGAATAAGTCATTTCATTCTCACTCTTATTCTACCAATCCAAACGTAACGTTACAGTTACGCTTCAATTAACATATGAAAATTGACTCTTCAGTCAAGCTCCAATTTGATACCGAGAGTGGGGCGGATGGAACGGGGTAGACTAGGACGGTACGTGAAGGATAGACACAAGTTATAGTGCTGCTTTACAAATGCATAAATTATGAGTAAATTTTTTATGATTGTATGTTTATAATTATATATAGAAAATTGATTGATATTTTTACAAATAAAAATGTTAGTTTGATAATGTCCTTTTTTACTATCTATGTAAAGAGGACTTTATAGAATTAATATTTTTACTCGTAGAAATATCAATTCTCTTATATATATTAATTCGTATTCGAACAATGTTTTTGTAATAGTATTTTATTTGATGAAAAGGTACTTTTAGAGGAAGCTTAGTGAAGTGCACATATTGTAAGATTGTGTAAGAAAATAAACTCACTATCAAGGGTATTGGATTGACGATGCAAAAACTGATAAATGTGTAGATATATGGATTTAGGTGATGACTTTTTAGCTATTAAATTACACTCGGATTCCTCATATATAGATCGACCAGCAAATGAGCCTCTGTAAACGAATTTAGGCGGATATAAGTGAGTGAGTTTGAATTTGAGTTTATATAAATTAGTTTATAATTCGGCGCGAAGTAGAAATTTTATTATAAAATTATTATATTGTTTATATTTTTAGTATTATACTATACTAATATAGTTATATATTAACTATAGTAATAATTAATCATGCGAAGCACGAATTTTATTATAAAATTATAAAATTATTGTATTATTTATATTTTTGTTATTATACTATACTACTATATTAACTATAGTAATAATAATTAATTAATATCGTGTACGATAATTTTTGTATAAAAAATTATTTTTTTTCTAAAATATGTTATTTAACTAATAAAAGTTTAATAATAATAATAATAATTCATCCATTCATATAATATAAATAATAGTATTTGATGATTCATTTGTTTATATATTTATGTATTCATCTGCTTATGTAATAGTAAATTATATTTGAATTCAAATAGTTGTATTTATATAATTTAATAATAAAAAATATTAATATAATTAAATATAATTGATAATAATATAAAATATACAGCACCCTAACTAAATTAAAAATTATATGAAAATAAGAGATAATGGTAAGTACATAATTATATATGATAATAAGAATATATAGATAGAAAACTTTTAAAATTGAATAAAGGTGAAAAATACTTTGAGTGAATTTTTTTTCCTAGAAAAACATGATCTTTATTTATTTATTTTATATATACAATGTATTTTTTTCCCTAAATTTTAACTCAAATAAAAAAAGAACTTTTAATTCCTTACGAATTTTAAATATGTCTGAAACTTACATATAATATGTTGGTGAAATATAATTTTATGTTTGGGTTAAATAAAATTTTATTTTATGGTTAGGATTTATTGTTAAATTTAATAGAGTTACTCTTAAAAAGTAAGGTTGAACTACGATAACGACTATTCTTAAAAAGTAGGGTTGAACTACGATTTTGTCTTATTTTATATATATATATATATATATATATATATTCTATAGATTAAATTTAAATGAGGTGAAAATTATGTGCACATGAGTCATGTATATCAAAATATTGGCTTCGTTTATATATCCTATTTATATAAAGTATTCAACATTCTATTGTCTTATGCTTAGTGCGTCTGAGTGATGTGTCTTGTATTTATGTTTGTATGTAGTTGTTTCCGGTAAAAACATAATTGTTATTGTGATTCTATGTTTGTGGTTGGTAGGAATAATTTGATATTTTTTAATTTCTACGTCAATCTACTAGAATATTTGAATTATGTGAATTTCCATGAGATTTCACTTTTCATTTAATGCCTCATGCGCACAAGGAAGAGAATAAAAACTATACAGAGAGTTTATATGAGTATTATTTTAATATGCATGCGGTACATTTAGTTAAACTAGTTAGATAACGAATTATTTTATTATGTGATACATTTAGTTGAACTAGTTTGATAATATGTGCAAAGTATACATGAACTAACTAGTTTGTTAAATTTGATTTAATATATATATATATATATATATATATATATATATATATATATATACAGTCAGGATCAGGTCCGGACTCCCGGACCTAATCAAAATACGGACCTCAAAATTTTATTTTATTGTTTGCACTTTTTTTTTTCAAAACAACTAAAAAAAAATATATAGGTATTTTTGGTATTGAAAAAATTTGTTAAGACACTGTTTTGGGTATGATTTGGATACATATAACAAAAAGTGTTGTACCGACTGTATAACACTGTTTGTTATATGTATCCAAATCATACCCAAAACATTGTATTAACAAATTTTTTCAGTACCAAAAATAACTATACATTTTTTATTAGTTGTTTTAAAAAAAAAGTGCAAAAAAAAAAAATTGGAGTCCGGATTTTATCAGGTCCGGGAGTCCGGACCTGATCCGGCCTCTATATATATATATATATATTAGACAATTTTTACACAATATAAATTATCATATAATTTTAGACGATTGCATTACATCAATATGTTCTAATCACTTGAATGATGAATCAAATTAATTTTATAATCTTCTATGAGAATATGAGAAAAATAGAACCACTCTTGGTTAAAGCTGCTTATTATATTTGCAGTTCTTATTATCATATTTGAGAACAAAAATATAATCTTCTGCGTATACATTAAAAATTTTAGAACCTCTTAATTGTTAAAGGGCTAGAGGGAGGGAAACATTTTATCGACAACATAGTTTACAGATATCCTTAGTATATCTCAAACCACCAAGTGGGACATACAACCTGATCCAGATCAATTCCATAGATATTGAAAAATATAGTGCACATATATACATATATAATGCTCATTAACAATCTGTCCACAATTTCCTATGAATTGTCAATGTTATATTCAATTAATATACAAAACTCTCATAAACCATTTCAATGTTTAAAAACAAAAGAGGTAATACCTGCTGGGATTAGAGTCTAGGAAATATGACAAGAGCATGTATTTTTTTGCATAAAGCTAGCTAGCTAGCGTGCTTATATATATGCGTAAAAATAGAAAAAAAGAAGGTAGGTAAACCTTTATTTTAAATGTAATTAAGTGGTATCTACTTAACCAAAAATAAAATCAGCCGACCTGTTAAGATTGAAAAGTCCTTTGTATTAAATTAATCATCAAATCAAAATTAAACATGATTCAAAATGTCAACTGTTAACGTCAAATTCTAACCACTCGTCCAATCACCAAATAATGAACTGAGAAGACGTTTAACAGTGGAAGATATATAATTGTTTTAGTGTGTGTGTGTCAGTATGTGTATATGGAAATAAAATACACAATAATTTTTACGTGAAAATTCAATTGGAAAAAAACTACGGGAAGAGATCTGAGAAATCCACTATAAAAATAATATAGAGAATACACCTCTCAACTGAAAAATAAATTTTCTCTATCCCTTATTCCTCTCTATTTGTTATTACTGAGCTTTTTTCTAATTCACTCTCGGCCAATATTTTTCTGCCTTCTGATGTATTTCTCCTTCTTGTTTTTCCTCCTCTTTCAGCATAATGGAGGTCCAGAGGATATACACATATATAGTATATGTTCGCAGTCTGCCAAGGAAATGAAAGGACTTAAGTATATTAATTTCTTTGTGGCCCACATGGCAACTTTTAGTTGTTTAACCTTCCGAAGTTCCAGCCTTTTCATTTTCCAAACTTTTCACTTTCCAACCACTATATATATATATATATATATAACATGTTCCCAAGAAGCTTGCTAAGAGAATGAAACGGCTTGAAGAAAAATAAAAGGACCCACCAATTTGTGTTGCATGTTATTCATAGGTGAGGACCCACCAACATATTTGTTAAATGGAGGTGTGAATTATACTCCAATTCCAACTACAAAATTGTCAAAGATGTTTCCAATTCGATCTCTCGAAGCACTAGATCTCCAATCTCGAACCCCCTCAGTTTGACCCCTCGGTTATAATCTCGAGCCATCCTACGCTGGTAGATCGCCAACCTTACCAGAGTGAATTCTTGAACCTCCTCCAATAAATCCAAATTGAGGCACAAACATTTATCATTGTATAACTCCTTGTACTAGCTGACCCGACACGAAGGAGACCCGGTCTCTACTGGAACAAAGGGCATCAGTCCCATAAGCCAACCTGAACGGCGAATCGCCTGTTGTTGTCCTCGGAGTAGTCCGATATGCCCACAAAACACTCAGTAACTCTTCGGGCCACCGACCTTTGGTTTCATCCAATCTCCTTTTGATGTCATTAAGTAAGGTCCGATTAGTGACCTCCACTTGACCGTTGGACTGGGGGTGCGCCACCGACGTCTTTCTATGCTGAATATTCAAGTCCTTCAAGAACTCCTCAAACTTGGCCTCCACAAATTGTCGACCATTATCTGATACTAGAACTTTGGGAATCCCAAACTCGAACACAATAAACTCTTTGAAAAACTTTAAATACTCATGCTCTGTGATAGTCCGAAGAGGTTTGGCTTCAACTCACTTTGTCATATAATCAATTTCCACGATTACGAAGCTCACCTGACCCTTAGCCTTCGGTAATAGACCCAAAATATCGATTCCCCACACAGCGAATGGAATCAGGGATAAGACCGAAGACAACTCCAGGAGGCTGATGTGGAATAGGGTTGTTCAACTGACACTTAGGACATTTTTTCACGTAATCCTTTACTTCCTGGAACAGTGTCGACCAATAGTAACCTTGCCTCAATACCTTATATGCCAAAGTTTTCGCCCCCATGTGATCACCACAGATCCCTTCATGTACCTCCTGAAGAACATAATCAGCTTCAAAAGGTGTTAAATATTTAAGTAATGGGGAAGAGAAAGCTCGTCGATATAGATTTCCATCAACCAAGATGAAATACGAACTCATGTATTTTACCTTCCTGGCCAATATCCGATCTGAGGGCAGGATTCCATCACTAAGATAAGTTATATACGGTGTGAGCTAACAGTCCGGTAGATCCAATGTTAACACTTCCAATTTCTGAACACCTGGGGTATCGAGAACCTCCAAATAAATCGATCCACTAAAAGAGCTAGCCTCTGTCGTTGCCATCCTAGCCAAGGCATCGGCTACCATATTACCCGAACGGTCTACCTGCTGAAATTTATACGAACTGAAGTAGTTGAGCCGATCCTTAACCTCAACTAAGTACTTGGTTATTCTTGCCCCCCAGGCCTCGTATTCTCCTGAGATTTGTTTAACTAGCAACTGAGAATCGCTGAAGATGATCAATCGTTGGACTTCTAAGCTTCGGGCCAATCGCAGTCCGGCTAAAATTGCCTTATATTCCACCTCGTTGTTAGTCGCCTTAAACCGAAAGCGAATGGTCTGCTGAACCATGAATCCTTCTGGACTTGTCAAAATAACCCTTACTCCACTAACGTCCGAAGTCGATGATCCATCCACATAAAGAGTCCAAGAAGTCTGAACTGGTTGTACATCTGTGACCGTACCCACTACTGTATTTAAGGAATTCGGCTCGGAGAACGAACACTCCACAATAAAGTCGGTCAATGCCTGACATTTTATCGCCGTCCGAGGATGGTATTTCAACACGAACTGAGTTAACTCCATATCCCATGCGGCCAATCGACCTGAAACATCCGGTTTACACAACACTTTCTTTAAAGGTTTATTTGTGTACACCACCATCAACCGGCCTTGAAAATAGTGTCGAAGTTTCCTACTAGCCACTATTAACGCGTAGACAAACTTTTCCAGGTTCGGGTACCATGTCTCTGCATCCCGAAGCGCATGACTGACATAGTAAATGGGGAATTTTTTTCCTCCCGCCTCCCGTACCAAAATCGCCCCGACTGCCGATGAACTTGCTGCCAGATAGAGATATAGGGGCTCCAAAAGGATCGACTTCATCAACAACGGCGCCGAATATAAGTATTTCTTGATCCCTTGAAATGCATCTTCACATTTTGAAGTCCACTGAAACGTCTTGTCATTCTTTAGCCCCTTCAAAGTGTCGAAGAAAGGAAGGCAACGCTCCGCCGACTTGGACATGAACCTTCGAAGCACTGCAATCCGACCCGTTAACCATTGAACATCTTTGAAGGTATGAGGAGACTTCATATCTAGTATAGCCTTTATCTTTTCGGGGTTAGCCTCAATCCCTCACTTGCTTACCAGATATCCCAAAAACTTTTCCGAACCCAAACCGAAAGTGCACTTGGTTGGGTTGAGGCGGATGTTGTACTCTTGGATAGTCTGAAAATAATTCTCCAAATCATCTAGATGATCCTTGACAGATACACTTTTGACGATCATGTCATCAACATACACCTACATGTTTCGCCCCAACTGCCTCCTGAACACATAATTCATCATTCGCTGGTAAGTTGCTCCTGCGTTGAGCAATCCGAACGTCATCTTCTTGTAGGCGTAAATACCCCAATGAGTAATGAAAGACGTCTTCGGGATGTCTTCTTTGCACATCAAAATTTGGCTGTATCCCGAAAAGGCGTCCATGAAACTAAGCAGAGTGAACCCTGAAGTTGCATCAATCAATTGGTCAATGTGTATATGAAAATAAAATAATAACATAAGAATTTTTATGTGGAAATCCAATTGGAAAAAAATCACGGGGAAAGATCTCAGAAATCCACTATAAAAATAATATATAGAATATACCTCTCAACTGAGAAATAAATTTTTTCTACCCCTTATTCCTCTCTATTTACTATAACTGAGCTTTTTTCTAATTCACTCTCGGCTAATGTTTTTCTGCCTTCTGATGTATTTCTCCTTTTTATTTTTTCCTCCTCTTTCAACATAATAGAGTAGGGCTGTTCAAATTTTTCGGTATAACCGATTTTTTCGGTATTCCGGACCGGTCCGAACCAGTCGGTTCGGTACAAAAATGACCGGTTCGGTACAGCGGTACAACCGGTTTTGGTACCGGCTCGGCAATTTAGAATTCGGTACATACCGGTTGTACCGGTTTCTTATTATTTTATTTTTTTAATTAATAATAATAATAATAATAAAAATAATAATAATAATAATAATAAAATAATAATAAAAATAATAATAATAATAAACATAATAATAAAATAATAATATTCGGTATAACCGGTAAAAACCGGTACCGAACCGGTCCAACCGGTACCGATATCGGTATGCCGTTTTGCCTTTTTTTGGTACCGGTTCGGTTCGGTACCGGTTCGGCTCGGCTCGGTTTTTACCGGTTGAACACCCCTATAATGGAGGATATACATATATATAATATATGTTCGCAACCTGCCAAGAAAATGCGAAAGACTTAAGTATATTAATTTCTTTTATGGCCCACATGGCAACTTTTGGTTGCTTAACTTCCGAAGTTCTAGCCTTTTCATTTTCCAAGCTTTTCACCTTCCAACCACCATATATATTATATACATATATACAGTGGCGAAGCCAGAAATATGTTTCAGTAGGGTCAAAATTATTACTAAGCTATAAATAGTTTGATGGGGGTTCGGAGGCAGCGCCTTCAAGCCAATTTTTTGTAATACTTATGTACTTTTGGGTCACACACACGTGTGTGTGTGTATATATATATATATGTATATTATATTACAATGACAATATAATAAGTAATAATATATGGTATATATACACTATATTGACTCATAATAGACTTTTTTAATCACAATTGTTCATAAGTAATTAATTCATTAATTATTTTTAAAAATAATATAAATTAGATTATTATTTAGTTTAAAATATTATAGAGAGAGATATACATATATTGAGAGGATATGAGTCATATGTGGTTAAAATTTGATTGACAAAATTATAAATTTTTAATTTGACCTCGTATAATAAAAAAATTAGAATTTTAGTGGGGTCAATTGACGCCATAATCTTATATGTAGCTTTGCCCCTGCATATATATATATATATATCATCGTTTATTCCTTGTGACCATCCTTCCGAATTCCTTTCAATTTGTGTTGCATGTTATTCATAGGTGAGGACCCACCAACACATTTGTTAAATGGAGGTGTGAATTACACTCTAACACCGACTACAAAATTGTCAAAGATGCAAAGTTAGGATTTGTATTGACATAATTGAAATAAAGTATAACAAAAAAAAAAATTCAACAAAAAATACAGACCTGTAAATTCACAATCATGTGACATTCAAACAATCAGAACAAAGTCTCTCTGGTATTTTTTCAAACACTAAAAGTGCATCAAGTCAGCTTAAATAAATAACAATACATAACACCAAAAATTGATAAAATATTCACATCAAATTCAATATGGAACTTCCTTTTTTTTTTGCTAAATTAATATGAAACTTCCTTTGCCTCTTCGAAATCACACTCGTTAACTCGTTGATCAGAATCGCCGACACCATCCTTTCTTTATCATCATCAACCCGAATTTTGTCCTTCTCACCATGATCAGACTTTGCCGTCACCGGATTCCGTAGGTTCATAGATTTTTCGGGCTCACCAGTTATCGTCGCTTTTCATGTGTGTTGATTTAGTCGCCCCTGCTGCAATTGAAATAGGAAAAGAGAATATTCAAAAACAGAAAAACAGAAGAGAACTGTAGTAAATGTCCAACTCAAAATACATTCAACTCAACAATTTTTATGATTAAATGGATCACTTTATAGATTTGTATACATAGGGATTGATTGTAAATAAATCTTTTTAGTACTTCTGGACTCCTTTTTAATATTTTTATACTTTCCCTAACTAACAAAACAAAATCGGTCTCATTTATAGATTTTCCTATATATATATATATATATATATATATATATATATATATTCCACGTTCATTTCTAAATATAATCAGTATTTAATTTAATAGTAATAAAATCGTGTTTATTAAACTTTAGGATATTATATTAATTTTTTATTATCATCAATGAAAAAAGGAATATTTTTATGGAACAAATTATTATCAAGTAATTTTATCTTTTAATTTTATCCACTTAGATAATTAAATTTTTGATCTTTTTTAGATGATTGAGCCGCATACAAAACAAATTAAGAGTCATTACTATCGAGTAGGGGAGAGTAAGAATTGATTTCGCAACTGAAATTGCATGCAAAAGTACAAAAACCGCACTAATAGTTCCAGTGATATATTGTGGTATTTTTAAGTAGGAACTGCACCCTTTACGATTACGATTGCGATTGCGACTTTGGTATAGAAACTGCATCCCTTAAGGAACCGTACCCATTTAGAGTTTTAAATTTTTTAATATTTCTCATGTTTTTATATTTATTCTAGAGTTTTTTAAGTTCTATTTAAATATGGTTGTAAATTTAATTTTGTAATATATAATTTTGCATGGTTTGAAATTTTAAGTTTGAAATAATAGGTGTATGATAGTAACGTATACATCTTCAAAATCTGTATGGTACTAATTAAACTTTAACTTTTTTAATTTGAGAAATTAAAAGTTTTAAATTAATTTATGATTAATTTTCAAAAAGTTAACTTTTTACAGTTGGGTATTATATACTCCCTCTGTCCCTTAATAGTATAAGACGTTTTAAATAAGTATTTTTGTCTCTTAATATATGACGTTTGAAAATTTTAAGGAAGCATTAATTGCTTAGTTTTCAATATTATCCCAAGTATTAAATATAACTTTGGTTCTCTCATTATTTTTTGCCCAATAAATTACACTCTCTTTTTTCAATACAAAAACAATATAGACAATTGATATTTATATTTAATGTTATACAATCATTTTCTTAATATTTGTGCACAACTTTAAAACGACTTATATTAAAAAAAATGGAGAGAGTATAATACCAAGTCAATAATTTTTAAAATTTATTTAAAATTTAAAAGGCACGGTATGTTTGAAAAGTATGACACGTTTATTATTATTATTATTATTTTCAATTGGTTGTTTCTATTTTATAATTTGCTATGTCAAAGAAGTATTATAAGTTTGTAACACCAAAGGAGTTTCACTCTAAGACAATTTCCAAAGTAACCCGCCGCACGGGTTACCAGCTAAATAAAAAACCCCAAAGTTTCTCCTTTTCCAAGTCAATAACAAAAGCTGAGGTGGTTTGTCAAATTCTAATAAGCAGCCTTCTAGGGTCATACCGGTCATTTCACCGTTCCAGAATTTCATAAGCATCACGTTTTAAAGCCTCCCTTCCACCGTTTAAACTTCAGAACTCAGACACAGACAAATAGAGAGAGAGAGAGAGAAATACCAACTCTCCCAATTCCCCCGCCTTTTTTCTGAGTTTTCAATTTCATTCTATTTCTGTATAAGATTTTTAGAGAGAGAATGTACAGATATATATAGATATAGAGAGAGAGAAGGTGTAGGTGAAGATGAAGAAGAGCAGTGAGGGAGGAGGCTCTGCTTATGCTTGTGAAGCGGCTTATGCGTTTGTGCTGATCACGATATTCCTGGTGATTGCGTTCATCTTCTCCGGCCAATTCTTCGGTTCGTCGGCGGTCTTTTCCGGTGCCAAATTGGAGTTCAGAGTTCCGATCGTCGAGTTGCAGACGAAGCTTCCCGATCATAACGAAGGCCGAGCAGCTGTTTCATCTGATGATTTCACTTCATCTCTTCAAAATCGAACCGTCATTGTAATCACTTTCTTTCACTCTCTCTTCTGATTCATCGAATCTCCATTCTGAAATTAATAATCGCTACTCAATGCTATATTTATGTTTCTCTCTATATATCTCTGTTCTGAACTGGTAGAAAATTGGTAGACGGTAAGTGAGGGTAGGATTATCTAAATTATGAGGAATCTCTCTCACGCACTACTGTGTGTTATGTGTGTGAGCTGTTCATTTGTAATTATGCTTAATTCTGTTTTAGATTACATTTTTTGAATCGTAATGTTCAAAATAATGTTTTTGTGGGTGAGCTGTTGATATGTAATTATGCTTAATTCTTTAGATTACATTATTTGGATCGTAATTTTCAGAATCAAGTTCATAATACATGTTTGAGTTTCAAAAACTTATTGATTGATTCCGGACTGTGAAAGTTCATTCAATTTGTCAGTAGCCAATTTCTATGAATTTCTATATTTTTGTAAAAGATGAGCTGTTCATATGTAATTATGCCTAATTCTGTTTTGGATTACATTTTTTTATTGTAATTTTAACTTTTCGAAGTTAAGTTGGTAATATAAGTAAATGTTTAAGTTTCAAAAACTCAATTCATTGATTCCGGATTGTGAAATTAAGTTCATTCAATTTCTCTGTGTAAAAAATTTGTAACAAATCTAATTGAAATTGCAGAGAGAAATCGATGTACTAGAACAAGGACTCGCCCGAGCTCGAGCTTCTATTCAGAAAGCTGCTTCTATCAGAAATCTATCGACCGTTCGTGCCAGTACTATCTACCGTAACCCGGGAGCATTTTATCAGTAAGTCTTTTCTCAATTCAAATATAATACACAAAAGTTATAACTGTGGTGTACCAAATTTTCCAGGTTGCGAGTGATAATTTTTCTTTAATAATATAAATAGTTCAGTAAAGAGAGGGGCTGAAAAACATTTATTTTCTAAATAAAAAACCCAGCACTATTTCTCTATCTTGGATCCTAAAATAAAAATTAAAATGTAAAACATAATAGTAATACTCTTATCTAACCCCTACAAAAAATGGATATGTTATTTCAACGACTAAAGCATGTTTACATGGGTTTACTAATTTCATAACTTTGATTAGTGTACTTACATTGTTAGAAATATTATTTTGAACAAATTTATGGTGTTCGAAAAACGAATTTTAGGAGCACACGAAAAACTCACACTAGTAGGGTCTAATGTTATGTGGTAGGATTTATATGGAGTGTTTATCTAAGTATTTCAAGTATTCATCTCCCCAACACTAGCGCTGTTCTATTAATTTCACTTTAACCATATTTTT
Organism: Aralia elata; assembly: GCA_034770075.1. Classification (NCBI taxonomy): domain Eukaryota; kingdom Viridiplantae; phylum Streptophyta; class Magnoliopsida; order Apiales; family Araliaceae; genus Aralia; species Aralia elata. The sequence continues at coordinate 44,173,416 of CM068381.1, read as the reverse complement.
TAGGGAGGAGGGGGCCGTTAATATTAATAAACTGATATTTCTCTTTCATTTTACTTCATTTCCCAATTTTTATTTTCTTTATTTGTTGAAGATAATAAATTAGTTTTCTCTGGACAAATTTACCTATCCCTTCAAAAATAGTGGCTACCCATCTTAGAATAATTTCTATTAGTCAATGTAAACTACTTAAAAGTTACCCCCTCCGTCCAAATTACTCAATTTTTCCTTTTGTATTTGCTGAAATGAGAGTCCCTCTTCTAGAAATTTAAACTTGTCCTTAATGAAAAGGGACCAAACATACCTTAATTTAATATCAATATTTCTTAAAACACAAGGCTTTTTTTAAAAAAGATTATTTGGGACATAAAAGATAATCTTTTTTTTCTTACTTTTTTGAACGAAAATTTAACATTAATGTTTCCCAAGATCTCATGCACCCAAGCCTTATGAGTAATTATTTTACCATTGAGCCATGAGAGTACCATTCAATTTTAAGAACTGTTAAAAGAAAAAACACATGAACACACCATGTGTGACATGATTATTAGTTAGGATATATACAGAGAGGAAAAAAGATTACTACAAAAGTAGTGCAACTACTTTCCTTCTAAGTCACACCAAAATTGACAACTACACATTCCATAGAAAATCTGCAAATTCAAATGGGGCATCCCTTCTGTGTTGTTCTGAAAGGGCAATGAAGCCTTGTAATGGACGCATGGGGTGCCTAAGTGCGTACCTCACTCATTTCCCTCCACTCAATAGTTTTCCATCTTCCCATAGAAAAAAGCAGAGTGAGTTTTATTACTTATTACTGATATTAATATAGGCCTAGTTCTTTGGACACCTCTAGTGGTGTTTTTTTTATGAGTTGGGCACTTTATGGAAAAGACATTTAATGGTCCTTCAATTGGAGCTTCTTCTTTTTTTTTTCTTTTTTTTCCCTTTATTACATGAGATAAATAGTTGAACCCATTCCTCACTGTTTTTCTATTAAGGTTATTGCATGTTGTTGATCTTAATTGCATGTGGTTGAAAAGTGTGATAATTTTCTGTTTTCATTAATATAATCGAAATGACCACGACTGATGCAAAATTACTTAAACTAATCGCCTAATTGAACCATTTAAATGGAACAATTCCCAGACCAAAAAAATGAAGAATAATAAAATGCCCGTGTTTATATGTTCAGTATAATTGGTAATTATATTGAAACAATTCTAAGATGAAAAGGACATAAAGATAGAGCTTCCCATGCTTAATTATATGCTTGCAAATATCTCATTTGTTTCCTATTTGAGTTACACTTGAGCTCATTAAAATCTTATACCTCAAATCATTCAAAATTATTTTAAAATCTCATAATCTATAACGTGTCATTGTCAAAGCTAGTTAGAGTACAATTCGATTGATGCATTCGTTATAACTAGAGTTTTTAAGTCTACATGATTAACTTCAAAGTTCCCAGTAGTTTTATCATTATGAAGTATAACAAGGTTTTAACTTTTCTATCTTATTAATTAATCTTTGTACCCCGGGCCCCAATCATTGTTTTTCTTTTATTAACTTTATTACTATTTATTTCAACCATGCCACAAAGCATTACGACTTTTGTTGCGATAAGATATAATGGGACACTATATAAATCAGTGTAGATGCATGAATAATTTACAAATACTTCTACTCGCAATAAAGTCCGTAACTTTTTTGTCGCAAAATATCTCATTTTCCTAAATACAATTTTGAAAACTAATTCTACAAATGCCCCTGTTTCGGGGAAATATATATTTACCGACAGGAGTTACAAAGAGATGGAGAAAAGATTCAAGGTGTACGTGTACGAAGAAGGGGAAGTCCCAATGGTACACGACGGGCCGTGTAAAGACATATACACAACAGAAGGAAGATTCATACAAGAAATGGAGCACGGGAATAGCAAGTTCAGGACAAGGGATGCTCAGCTTGCTCACGTTTATTTCCTGCCCTTTAGTGTCACCTGGATGGTCAAGTACCTCTACAAGCAAAACACTTACAATCTCACTCCTCTAAAAGACTTTGTAGCTGATTACGTGAGAGTTATCTCCACTAAGCACCCTTTTTGGAATAGAACTCATGGGGCTGATCACTTCATGCTCTCCTGTCACGATTGGGTATGATTTCTTTTGTCCATGGCTTCTTTCATGCATCATCTCAAATTGTCCGTATAGACGAATTATAATCATGACTTACATAAAAACAAATACTCTTGTTGTTCCACAAAAAGAGTTTTATTTACAAAAAAATTCACAAAAAGAGTCTTCATAAAATGACACAATATCCTTTAATTTGTTATCTTAATTTTATTATCATAAAATCACTACATGTACATAACTAGTAGTTAAGTTATTCTTTTTAAGGGTAGGCATGTATCAAAAATATATTTTTAGTATTTGTAAATGAAACTTTTTATTATTAACAGATGAAGTATATAAATACATACATATTTACATATAATTGTGTATGTGAGGCTGCTAGGATGCTTACATCTGAGGCTCTGACCAAGTGACAAGTCACTAAAATATCCCATGCAATCCATTTCTTTCTTAATTTAGTACTTCATTGAGAGTCCATTTGACCTATTGACCATTTGTACTCTCAATATTAAATTGCAAGGCTAAATATTTTACTAAAAAAAAAAGTAAAAACCTTATTTGAAAAAGATTATGTATGTTATATTTTTTTAATATGCATAAAAATAATGTTAAATAAATAAAATAGGATTCTCTTTTATGGATGGTAACAGTACTGACTTTCAAATGTACTTTTTAACAGAATTTGAACTACCAACAACATCAGCCGGTTAAAATTAATATACCTGAAAATACCATAATTGGCGTATCGGGCCCACATGCACTTAGTTAAGAAACCGAACAAAAATTACCTTTTGAAGGTGCAATCACTGAATATTATACTAGAAAGTCTCTATAAGACTATAAGTGGTTTGCCTAGGATTAGACATAGTTAATCTTTTCAATATTTTTTTTATATTTATATTTTTAGACTTAACTTTGCTATTAATTATTAAAAAAAATTATATTTATGCACTGTGGGAATACAATGTTACAACTTATACATGAACTTAATCAACTAAAAATGTAGTTATTCCAACTACTGCAGGGTCCCCATGCATCGAAAGGCAACCCTCTCCTCTACAACAATGCCATCAGAGTCTTATGCAATGCCAACTCCTCCGAAGGCTTCAACCCACAAAAAGATGTCACCCTCCCAGAAATCCACCTCCTTGATGGCACCATAAACCCCAAGCTCCGTTTCCCTCCCCCTCCCACCAAACCACGGCCAAATCTCGCCTTCTTTGCCGGCGGCAACCACGGCCCCATCCGCCCCGCCCTCCTCCGCCACTGGAAGGGCCGCGACGCCAATCTTTCCGTATACGAATACCTCCCCAAAGGCCTAGATTACTACGATTTCATGCTAAATTCCAAGTTTTGTTTATGCCCAAGTGGGCATGAAGTGGCTAGTCCTAGGATAGTTGAGGCCATTTATGCGGAATGTGTGCCGGTGATTTTGTCCGAGAATTATGTGTTGCCATTTAGTGATGTTTTGAGGTGGGAGGATTTTTCGGTGGCGGTTCCGGTGGCGGAGATTCCACGGCTGAAGGAGGTGTTAAGTGGTGTGCCGGAGGAGGAGTACTTGCGGCTTAAGGAAGGGGTGAGAGCTGTGAGGAGACACTTTGTGTTGAATAGACCTGCTAAGAGGTTTGATGTGTTTCATATGATATTGCACTCTATTTGGCTTAGGAGGATTAATGTTAGAGTTGATCAAGTTGTATAGATTTTATAGTGATACGTAATTGTGCTTAGAACAATATTGATTTTCAAAATAGTAACATGTGTGTGCGCGCGTGTTTTCTAAATTATTGTCATTAAATTTGAACGAAGAAACCAAAATGGTTTTTTTTTTCTTTCTTTTTTTGCTAAATGAAACCATTTAGATTTTATATGGTATTTTAATGTGTTCAATTATCTTATTAGTTATTCCTTTCGTTCTAAAATTAAAAAATTATTTTTAAAACAACGAATTTTAAAAATAATTTTAAGTTTCTAAAATGTATCCTTAGAGTAAAGAATTTAGTAGTGTTAGTGTGAAGTTAGAAATGATAGAAAAAATTAATGAAAAATTTAAAATATCATATCACTCTATAACCTTAAAATAAAATAAATTTCTAATTTTAAAATAGATGAAAAAGGAAAAATCAAGAAAAGTATATGGAGATGGTATTTTCTAAATCTAACTAAATCTTCTGAATCATCAATGACATGGGCGACTGCCTTATGGGCCTTGTGGTATCTTTTGTTGTCAACTCTATTATAATGGCTGGACAAGAGTGATTCATCTTTGCAGCTTAACATTTATTATTATTATTTTTCAAGAAAAAAAAAAGGCAAATACACAGAACAACTAAATATTTTGGTCGGACGGAACGGAGGACAGAAAGAAATGCCCATTCCGTCCAATCATTCCATTCTTATGTTTGGTATGTTAATTTTGGTGGAAATAACCATTATGATGGAATGTCCATTCCTTTATACACCCGAATGTAGGGTTGAGCAGGTAACCAAATCGCCTCCGAAACCGCACCAAAAACCGCACAAACCGCACCAATTAAAACCGCACCAACGGTTCCGGCATATGTTGCGGTTTTAGGTGGATTAAAAACCAAATTTATGGTTCGATTTTGGTTATTGGTCAAAACCGCACGCATAAAACCGAAACCGCACCATGTGTGTTTACATATGTATGCAGGGGCAGATGAAATATAAGGGCAACCTGTTCTCACTTTTTTTTATATGTAAACTCAATGGGGTAGAATTTATAAGTTAGTAAACTCAAGGTGGTATATTAATAAAAGAGTTGAACTATACCAAGGAATTGGGTGGTGGGCTATACATTCAGAATTGGTTTGTCCATTTGTCTAAGCCCATACCAAGGAAATGATTGATTTAATTTCAAATAAAGAATACTAGAAATACTTTAAAAGATTGAGGAATTTGTTTTTCATTGTTAATTTAAATTGTATAAAAATTTGTTGCCTCAATTGGTTTTGTAACCGAAACCGCACCAAATAAAACCGCACCGCACATTTCAAAACCGCACCATGCGGTTTCATGTGCGATTTTGGATTTGTGAAACCGCACCTAAGCGGTTTCGGGTGTGGTTTGAGTTTCAAACCGCACCATACTCACCCTTACCCGAATGTGCATTTCTTACGGGGGCTAAAGAATGAGAATTCTAATAAGGAAACGAATGAAAAAAAAATTGTTAAGACAAAAGTGTCTTCACCCATACAAATAAATAATATATATATATATATGGAGAAAGGTAATTTAAGACATGATTTAGCCAAGTATGACTAAAGCTACTTAACAAAATGACGTAATTTTGTATAAAAATTTTAATCAAATTTTTTTTATATTAAACCCAAAAATAAAAAATTTAACCCTAAAGATAAAACTACGTTGTTTTATTAAGATTTTACTAAGTAGCCTTAGTCAAGCTTGACTAAGACATACCTTAAATTACTTTTACTCTATATATATAATATAATATATATTAATAGGTATTATATTTATATTAATGAAAGTCATCAAAAAAATATACTTATTTTACAAGATTATAATAATAGTACTACACAATCTCATATTAAAAATTTATAATAAATCATATTTTTGTATGATCTTTTCATCAATATGGTTAAATTTTGTTAAAAAATAAAGATAGAATCACTTTATGAAACTATGGTATATAACTTCTCTGTCTCTCTAGGCATCTCCAGCAAGCTAATATTTTTAAAATTTTATATTTAGTCCCAAAAATTCTAACAATAATTTCATTAATCCCAGTGTTGAATTTTTAAATTCACCTTTAACCAGATCTGGAAAAGAATCATTCAAAAGTATACCACAGAACCATAACACAGTGGCCTCGGTGTCCATGTAGATCAAAAAATTTGGGAGGCAACTTTTGAAGAGAAAAAACAAAGTCTTCCACAAACAGGCAAGTGTAAGATAAAAACCAAGATGAACCCACCCTAACTTGGCCAAGGTCTTTTTCTCCTAGATATTTAATCATGTTTTCTCCTAGCTCCAAGTCTCCAACCGCTCTAATTCTTTCCAAATTATATTCTTCTGCATCGATGCAAATGCCACAAAGGGGAGAAAAATCTCTCTCTTATTAACTACCGAACAGGAACAACCCCCACCCCTAATAGCGTCGATTCTATATTTGAGAAGACCAACAAAAAGAATAACTAACCAAAAGAAGTAGCCAGCACAAACAAAATAAACAAAACTTCTCTAAATACCTTGAATTGATATATAAGAGGGGCGGGGGCAAAATGCAAGTATGTCATTTTAACTTTAATTGGTATAGGGCTCACTTCCTATTATTTCTTTCCCCACAATGTTTTCCAACAAATCTACCAGCCAAAAATGCAAAGAGATTTTACTCGAAAGCAGACCTTCATCAGCTCAAGAATGATTGAACCAGGGTCCAACAGCACCATTCACATGCCCGTTGCTGTGGATCCCAGCACCATTTGGGATGAGAGAAGAAGGCAATCCAACAGCCATTGGAGGTGGTGCAGCAGGGTACATCCCGTGTGTGTGCTGGAGAGCGTGCGGACTCACAAGTGGACTGCCAGCTGGACTACCATTACGCTGTTGAAGGGCATGGATCTGCCTCAGCCCTTCTTCATGAATGCGGGCGATTGTCTCCAACTCCTTCATTGATAGAGCTTCCAAACCTGCACCATATAGAGGAGCATGTCGCGACATCTCTTCCTGGAGTGAAGACTCAAGCGTGTGGATGTATTGCTGCAAATACAATAGTGTGTTATTCCAGTTATTCACAATATAGTACTACTCCACTAAGATCAATCATCATGTGCGTGTTCGGGCCTGTGTGTGTGCATGTGTTGTTATTTGTTTTGGGTATGTCTGTGTGATAGAGAAAGGAAAAAGGAAGAGAAAGAGAGTGGGAGAAAGTGTGTATTGATATTTAAAGGGTTAATAGCACTTTACTCCATGGCATGCCTTTTCTGCAAAAGAAACCCACGGGCTATGCTTATTTGCAAGGATTATTGATGGGACAAGACTATTTGGTCCTTCATGAATTTAAATTTTGATCAGAAACTTGAAACTAAAGTTGCACTTTAAACTATTACTCCTAGAAATACCCCAAGGGTTACAAATTAAACTATCTTCCACCTAGTATTAAAAAATTCAGTACAAAAATATTTTTACCTTAACTATCCCGTGTATAATTCCTCTCTAGAAAAAAAAATTTGGAAGTCCAAACACGAGCATATTTTATTAAAAAATAAGTAGAGCCACCGGTTACTAATCCTAGTAATATAGTCCAATTCCATGAAAATACTGTGCAGACGAACATAGTCCTAAGGTACACAAAACAGGCAATTAGCCCCCAATTACAATGGACCAAAGTTGCAATAAGCACTTATTCCCCTTTTACCATGGACCAAAGTGCAAATTTTACTTTCCGTCCAATGTGACCGTGCGTGTATGTCACTAGACCCATATTCATGTATTTCACTAGACCCACATGCATGTTTTAGCAAGTTTCCTGCCTAAAATCTTTTCGACTTGTCACGATTTAAAATTGTGATCTGCTTTATATAACTGAATTTAAGTGATTAAATAGAGAAGAACAGGAAATAGTGAGAATAAGGTGAAGAATTGGAGAAAGAGAAATTTAGAGAAAGAAAAGTAGGATAGAGAGGAAATTAGAGAGAACTGCAAAATATTCATTCGGACAGAAATATGAAAATACAAATTATCTATATACTGTGTCCTGCAAACTGCTAGTACAAGTATTTAAAATAAGACTACTAATAACTGTTTATAACTTCTAATAACTGCTCCTCATAATTATAGTAACTACTACTTAGAATTATAATAACTACTTCTGCCAGAAAATAAAATGTGCAATAATTATAATTATGACACCTGAAAATTATTAACTGAAAATATAAAATGTTCAATGGCCACTTTTATATGCAATATTTCCGATTTTTTTATGTCTCACGTTCTCTGTCCATCTCTCAGCCACCAACACAGCACCACACAATTTTTCATCCCAAAAGACCATGTATCAAAACCGTAAGTATCATCAAACCTCCAGCCACCACCACCACCACCACCCAACTCCCCAAAACCAGAATCCTCCAAAATTACGAAGCTTCGTTCAAAACTAAAATATAGATGCATAAATCTTTAGAAAACTTAATCTAGAGAGAAAAATATATGCCAATAAAAAAGAAATTGATTTGGAGAGAGAACAAACCCAACAAAATGGCAGCCTTCTCAATCCTATGATGAAAAGATCAAAAGACCATATCTATCTCCGGCCTAAAAACAAACCGAAGCTCAGATGCCGCAAGAAACCAAGGAAGAAACTAAATAAATAAAGGGCAAATTGTAAAAATGTCCCCTCACATTGACACTGAAATTGCAATATAGACGCTAATATTTTAATTTTTTACAACGTCATAGTCAATGTTTCATTTTTTTGTTAAATTGTCCCCTCTAAATAATTTCTGTCAAAATTAGTCAATGCATATCATGTGGGTATTTAAGGGAAAAATAGTCAGTTTGTACACTAAAATATATTCCCTCCAAATAGAGTAAAACCATTCGCACAATAAAGAGAAAATTGAGTATTTTCATATTTTGCCCCCTTAAACATCCACATGATATGCACATGTTTCACTAATTTTGACCAAAATTGGTCAGAGAGACAGTTTTGCAAAAAATGTAACACTGGCTATGACATTGCAAAAATTGAAACACTAGCATCTATATTGCAATTTGGTGCCAACATGAAGAGACAGTTTTGCAATTTGCCCATAAATAAACAACACGATGACTTTGCAGTCAGTGTGGAAGTGGTGTAAATGACCACAACACAACCTAATTATCTCGAGGATTTTGAAGAATGGGCCACAAATTTCTTGGACCAAGTAATCGACCATGAAGAACTAGTATTATCTTCCACTAACCCTACTCGATACCACCACCTCCACAGCACCACCATTTCAGCCGGTGCCACCACTTTCCGCCGATCTTGAAATTCTGTTCTTTCAGTCAATTGAATACATAACAAATTGATGCCCTAACATTATTTTTTTAAGAGATCAATAGATGTTCAAACTTGGAAGTAAACCGATTAATTGAAGAGTTTATGATTTTGGTCCATGAGTAAGATGGTTGAGAGAAAGAGAAAGACAAGGATTTGGATGGTGAAGTGTAGGGGCTGCATAATGTTACTTATATAATAAGAAAATTTGTCTTTTTCGTTTTCTATCAAATTATGTAACATAACCTGTTATGTTACACTTTGATCCATAGTACATGGGGGCTAAGTGCCTATTTGTATACCACCCTATGGGATTTCCTCCCAGGAGGTAAACCACAGCGTGGTAAAGTGCGATTAAAATTATTTTAACAGTTCAAGTTTAACCCTATAAGCAATCAGGCAGATATTATGAAAACTTTATCAAAAACATGAGCTATCAGAAGTTACCTGACAAGCCTGCAGTTTAGATTCCATCCCATCGATATATGCTTCACATCGAGCAACCTGTTCTTCCTTCTCACGCTTTTCCCCTTCTGTTTGTCCAACTGTTTGTGTCAACCGTCGAACTTCATCCTCAAGAGACTGCCGGATTTCTTCTCGAGTCACATTCTCTGTGGCATAGCGTTTCAGTTCTTCATCAAATCTTTTCCGTGCCGCTTCAGTATTTCTCAGCCTTTCAGCAAGGGCATTTTTCTCCTTTGTTACTCTCTAAAACATTCAGGGATCTTTGTCAGAAAAGGAGATTTTCAAATGCTTAGCACGAATGCAAGACTAAAATAACATATATCAAGGTCTAGAGGAAGATAAAACAAATAGACACCCTTATCAATAAAACATGAGAATTAAGATTCACTTTGCATGTGTCAAGGAAATAATTTATCGTCAAATGTGCTTGAAAGGTATTACTTAAAGATCACACAGACCCGATGCATAACGGGGAAGAAAAGTACTTCCCTAAGAATAAAAGATAAATAGATGAAAAAAGGCTTGAGTGCCATGAACGAAAGATTACGGAATTGAGAAACTAAGATATCAATTCTATCCTTTGGAGGGAAGACAACCAGCCAAATAGAAGATAGATAGTAATGTCCATGAACAAACCAATAAGAACATGAAATGATTTCAAATTGAATATATGCTGAAGTTTTGTTGAGAGCTTGGGTTCCTCATCCTCTTCTATGGATGCATGTATCATAAAGCAACGCGCACATCAGGAATAATTTATTCAGAAATATGCTTCCTCGCCACTTGCAATTCAAGGACAAGACACGAGCAATGTAACAAATAGCACAGAAGGAGCAACCACATGTGAAATTATCTTTTCACTCAGAAAAGTTTTGGTTAAAGTAATTTCTTAAGTCAGAGGGCATTAAGTACAAGCATGGGAATAAGCTGCATATCTACTGCCTTAGCAGGAGGAATTGTTAGCAATGCTCCCTCTCCAAAATCCTTTTGGACAATCCTACTGACTAACTCATAAGAATAATAATTTTACCACAAACTAATGCAGACTTGTTAACCTACTGAAAACACGATTAAATTGGAAAACACGCACTAAAGTGAAAGGGGTTCTCAAGTTAGTAGAATATAAGATAATTCCACTTGAGAAAGATGTTCTCATTGGTACTGCCTTCTTTAATCAACTATTTACTTATTAAAAGTGTAATGATGGCTTAGAGACTCGGGAAAAGTAAGGAAATTGTATATAAAAGGCCTCTTTTCAAATGGTAAGTCACTAACTCAGTTACCAGATGATTTCTCACATAAATGAAAAGAATTCAATTTTCAAGAAATATAAAATGCTAGGAAATGTACTAATAAACTCTCTTCTTCTTCTTTTTTGTTTGAACGGTAAGAGTATCCTCGGGCCAGCTTACGCGTCAACCCAAACTAAATCCCTCCCCGGGCGATCTTGAGGGCACACCCCCCACATTGGCTAGGTGCATTCAAGAAATTCCTCCTAGGTGTGCTGACCCCAACGTTCAAACACAGGAAATCAAAGAAGGGAGCAAACCTCCTTGACCACCAGGCCAACCCTTAGTGTTAAATGTATCGTTAAACTCTCACTCTTGTGTAATGCTCCTAATCCAAGTTCATATGTAACAAATTAATAATTTGCCACATCACATTAAATCACACAAATAATCATATATACATGAAGTGCATTGTAGATAACTTTATTCAATATGGAGTACACGTAAAAGTTTATTGATTTCAGAGCATGGTGGAATTAGTAACAGATTTACACCTGTTAAGCACCATGTATGAAGTTGGTCTTAGGTGTTTCCCTGACACATCTTTGCTTACATCTATTGACCCAATTGGAGATCTCATCTTCACACTACTAGAAAAAGGGCCCGGAAAAGAATTTGTGAAAGTGTAACTCGTTTGGCTCTAAAGATTACAACAAGACAAGATTTATGATGGTAATATCTAGGATTAACAAGTTCGAATAACTGCAGCAGAAACGCCTTTGAACAACAGTGAATTTTCTATTTGAAACAAATACAGCTGAAGAAAATGCGTACCTTCAATTCATCACGTTTCCTGGACTTCAACTGGGAAAGCTGTGTCTCTGCATCATGAAGACGATCTTGAAGAACTTTCTTCTCTACAGTGAGCTTTCCAATTTCATCATCTCGTTCCGACCGCAGCCATTCAAGTTGACTTTCAATTTCTTGTATCTGTTCGGAAAGTTCCTTCTTCTCTCGGGCAAAGCGATCCACCTCAGCCCTCATGTCAGACTGTCATAACATGAAATTGTTATTTATAACAAACCCAAAACTAGTAACAAGTGCCAGTATCTAGTGATGCAATGGATTGAAAAAATACCTTGAGACGATTATTAGTAGCCTCAGATTCACTCAGCCTTTGTGACAGAACAGCCTTTTCTTTCATCATACTGGAAAGCTCAGCTTTCTTTTCTTCACGAATGTGAAGAATTTCATCTTCACTAGCACATAACTGATGCCAAAGAGCTGCCCTATCAACATTTGCAAGTTCAGCAACATCTCGTATCATGCTCAAAACTGGTCTAACAATATCTTGTTCCTCACAGACCAAGATCACCAATATTTCCAAATCTAAATCTACCTCTCGACTACTATCTGTAGTGCTTGTGGCACGGTCGACAAGTCTCTTCAGAATCTTCAATCTGAAGGATTCATCAGCATACCATTTAAACAATATAGTATAAAGCATCTTCACAAATCCTCTCACACGGGAATCTCTAGAGAGGGCCAACGTCTCAGCAAGACCAAGTACTAAAGTAAAATCATCTTGTTGGGCTCTCAATTGTTCAATGGCTTCTCCAACCACTTCCGACTGTTGAAAACTTTCAGCAACAAATTGTGAAGCCAAATTTAATCGCCGAGCAAGGCGTCTTTCTAAGACCATGGCTACAGACTGAGCCATGATTGACCCTCGAGCTACAGCTCTCTCAAAAGTTTGAGAAGCTTCAACAACAAGACAAGGAATAGATAACATCTCCATCAGGATATAGATATCAGAGAAATGGAGTGTAGCATGGAAAGCTTGCTCATCTACAGCATTCAATATTTCAGAAGATGGCCCAGTTTCACCTAATAAGAAAATCCCACACTGCATTGTCGAGCAATCATCACCAAAATCGTCATCGCAATCAATATCTCTTAGAATAGCTTCAGCAACATCTGCACAACTATTTACCATTCTACTTAAGTAATCCAGAACACAGGTAGAGACTTCAACACCCAAAGTTTTTAGCCTTGTACGAACAGATCTGACCTGCAGAGAAGAAAAATAGAGGTTTACACATGTTACAGCAAATCAACACAACAAAACAAAAAACACATCAGACTATAAATAAGAAACAGTCCAATTTTAATTTGAAATAATGTGGATGCATACTGCTTCTGGAAGATGTTGGCAATGCAATGCAGCTTTAAATATAAAATCCACAGTCGCTGCAAGGGGTTCATCATTTGAGTCTGCCAAAAGTTCAAATGATTGAGATAGAATACGCTCCCAAACTTCACTGCTACATTCCAACTGGCTAAGAGCACCAAAAACCTGAAGATCAAAACTCATAGTTCAGACACTTCTTCAAGGAATTTCATTCATTACATAACCACATCCCTCGCAATGTGGTGGATTGGCGCGCAAATTACTGAGCCAATCCCTAGGCCTCGTAATTAAGACATGAAATTACGATCAAAAGGGAGATACGTATCTCCTATACATATCATAAGCTGAAAGTGCATTACAACAAGAAAATTGCAATTAAATCAGTAAAAGGTTGTTAAAGTAATTTACAGGCAGTCGTAATGCAGGTTCTGCATCTGCCTTTTGAAGTCTATCTAGAAGTGCACAAGCAGCTAGAGGATGCTCTGAATGCTCAACCAATCTCGGTACTAAAGCAACTAGGTCTGACTGTAGATGCTTTGGTGCTTTATCCAAAACAAGAGCAATCTTTTGTGCAGACTGTGGCCTTCGTCTTGGCTCAGGACAACCTTGTGGAACAGCTCCATCTAGTGCTCTCAATGAGTTCACAATCAATCCCAAGAGCTCCTCAGACTGTTCTGGCCATTTTGTCTGAAATAAGAGTCTCCACAATCAAGACTGAAAATTAAACTATAAGCTTATAACATATAGACAATATTGTGAGTTTACCTTTGAGTTAAAGGAAGCATGTTCTGAGGAACCCGCGGCACACGTTTCTGGTGCTAAAATAGGCTCTCCAGGAAAACTTTTTACAGGCATGTCACTTTCATTCATATCTGAACTTTGTACGGCAGATGCACGCATGCTTTCATCTATCCCAGCATCCAATCTGTCATGTACTTGGACATGCACAGTTTCCTTTGCTCCAGTCCCCCTATTAGATTCCTGTGAAGTAACAGCTCCACTGCCATCTGGAGAAGGTTTGGAGATCACATTTGAGGAATCATTATTAGAATTTCCTTCCGAAGGTTGGCAACACTCAACCATTATATCCAAAAGTAAGTCAATTATTGCTTGCTGCAAGACTTTAACTCCCATCAACAAATTCAACAGACTGGGGGAAGATTCATCATTTTTGGTCAACTTCTTCCCGTCACTATTACCAGACAGCTTGGTTGGAAGAAGCAAGCGCTTTACTTTAGCAGGGTCATCAAGATAAACACGAAGTCCAGTCAGAAACCCAGCTATTGCACCAGCATCCATGAGAAGCTTTTCTCTCAAAGTTACCAGTGGCTGTGAAGGATTATCTCCATAAGTAAGGTGAAACCCTGCTCTAGAAAGAAGGTTCCGAAAGATGTCTTCTTCATCCCCACTTATTGCATCACTGTCCTCAGAATCAATAAGTTCATCAGGGTCCGTTGTCAAAGCATCTTGATCATCCTCAGAAGCAAAAACCTGACAAAAGGAACACCAAGTCTGAAGTACACATCTAATCCCCAGGTTTGGAACTGATCCAAACTTTGCTTTTAGTTTATACTATATTACCAATAAAAAAAGTAAATTTTCCATGAAATTATATTATTGTAACTTTTAGACAAGTCAGCATCTTCAATATCTTTCAAACTCCAGTTACTCCACACAGTTGATCATTTACATCATTTTTTATCACAAAGTGTTCAGATTTCAGTTTTAGCTTTTTTGATAACCGAACTTTTCAGTCCTAAATTATATCCGTTTTCACTTATCACAAAAGGGTATAATTTAGCTACTGATTTCTGTTGGTTGTAGATTATCATACTCCACACTGGTCAGTTACTTTAGGTAACCAATCGCTAAACATCTAATGTCAGTTACTTTAGGTAACCGATTGCTAAACATCTAGTGCTTATGGGAGCAATGGTGAAAAAAACTATTGGGACACAAACCACACTTAATTGGACTCTGAAAGGCTAATAGTTTAAGCACAATATCCATAGAACAAAACAGATCTTCTGCACACCACATCAGATAGGTGTTAGAACACACACATACATACATATATACATACATATATATAGGGCAATGATCCATAACCAAAGGGGGATGGAGCCCTTATCCTTCCAACTATAATCCAGCCATCCATTGGTTGATCCTAAGGCATAGAAATAAGCAATCCGCACAATTGTTATTAGAAGCCTAACAAACAGTTGTGCGGAGCTTGGCCCACTTAACAAATGTCCATTTTATCCCTACTTTAAAAAAAACAAAGCTCTACATAACTATTGTGCGCGTGAGAGAATTTTTTAACAGAGTCTATATGTACCTACCGCACAATAGTTGTGCGGTAGAGAATTAACAGATTAAAGTGCTTCGTTTTTTATCTCCCCTGTTCATCCAAATGAAATCATACCCCTTCTCAATACATTATTTTTTTTTCCCAACAAATTATCAAGCAGATTGTGTTACCAATCATAAAGTTCATGAAGTTTCAATTAATAGCTTAAATTATTTTTCTATTCATTAGATATGTATAGAGAGAAATTATGAAAAAGAATGAAGAGGAATCCATTAATCTAAAACTCCATTAATGGAGTTTCAAGTACATTCACATATATTGTTTCAAATTTTGAAATTAACACAAACCCATTTAATGTTTAGCAAATCCGCTACATCAAAACATAGTCGAAGAAATAGTTGGCAAAAATCAATGTTGCCCTTGTCCATGGTGGTGTCGATGCCGGTGCTGCCTCCGTTGTTGCTTGACGTACGGTCTTCGGCAAACCGTTAGCTGAGAAACTCCTCATTAGTCTCTATTAAAATATTTCTTACTTTCTAAGAAAGAGAAAGTGATGAGATGGTGAAGACCAATCCATTAGTGAAAGGGAGAAGTGATGAGATGGTGAGATGAAAGAAAGAGAGAGAATTGTGATGAGATGAACAAACCCATCTCCTACTACACAACTATAGTGCGGAGCCCAACCCTACAGCATAATAGTCTAGCGGTAGGCCAAAAGTTAAATCTGAGGCAATCTTGTAATTTCCCTTGTGGGCCCGGCTCCGCTAGACTATTGTTATGACTCCTAATAACAATTCTGCGGATTGGGTTTCTATTACACCATTAGATCACTTAAGGGACGGCTAGGTCGGAAGGAGGGGGTTCCCATCCCCCTTTGGCTATGAATCATTGCCTATATATATATATATATATATATATATGGGGAATGATCCATAACTTGCGTTAGCTATGGACACTATTCCAGCTAACTCATCTCTTGCCGTCCAATGGAAGATCTAAGGGTTGGCTGGAGCCTGGCCGCTACTCTCTCCTACGACCAGCCAAATTCTTTTATATTGGTCGCTACTCCCCCTAGCTGTCGGTCAAAACGGCCGCGTTTTGATTGGCCGCTAGAAGGAGTAGCGGCCAACATAAAAGGTCGTAGAAATATTTAGCCTTCTGCTCAGGACAAAAGTCTAAAATACCCTCACCTTAGTTAAATTTAAATAGTTTAATGTATAAAATATTTGGAGTTTAAATTTTAAACAATCAAATTATCACAATAATTCACAATGTTAAACTATATTAAATAAGAAATTATATTACAAATATTTTATATAAATAAATACATTGAATATATTTGACAATTTATACAAATAAATACATAGAAACTAGTTAACGTATTTATTTGTATAAATTGTCAAATATATTCAATGTATTTATTTATATAAAATATTTGTAATATAATTTCTTATTTAATATAATTTAACATTATGAATTATTATGATAATTTGATTGTTTAAAATTTAAACTCCAAATATTTTATACATTAAATTATTTAAATCTAACTAAGGTGATGGTATTATAGACTTTTGTCCTGAGCAAAAGGCCAAATATTTCTACGACCTTTTATGTTGGCCACTACTCCCTCTAGCGGCCAGTCAAAACGCGGCCATTTTGACTGGCCGCTAGAGGGAGTAGCGACCAGCGTAAAAGAATTTGGCTGGTCGTAGGAGAGAGTAGCGGCCAAGCCCCAGCCAGCCCTTAGATCTTCCATTGGATGGCAGGAGATGAGTTAGCTGAAATAGTGTCCATAGCTAACGCGAGCTATGGATCATTCCCCTATATATATATATATAATATGAAGAAAAACAACTTTTGACCCCTTTTCACTTTGACTTTTGAGTAGCTATAATTTTCAAACACGTTTCAGTGCTCCAAATAGACTTGTGACAAGCTTGTATCGTTATTCGTTACTCTCCTCCACTCCGCAGGCATCTCTGTAGTACGAAAGATTCTGTTAAACAGACTACTCCAAACTTCAATAGGTACACCATCAGGTCCCATAGCCTTACATAATTTTATCTTCTTTAGAGCTTCCTTTACTTGGGGTACTCAAATTATTCGCACAAATCTCCTATTATCACAAGCATCCTCCAGTTTTTCCTGAATTCCTTCACTCTCAAGTCTCACCATTAAAAAAGCTCATGAGCCATACAATGAAGTTATGGGAGTTAAAAAAACAAGCCTGTAGAGTATCCAAGAAGCTTTTCAATTCCAAAATTACAAAGATGAAAGGAAAATATATTAGGCACCACTACTGAACAAGTGTAAAAGTGTCCAATATGTGTTAACAGCTGACCATGACCAGAAAAGAAAACTGGACTAGGTTCTAGGAAGTATTTGTAATCCTTGAAAAAAGGATTGTGTTAATGGCTGGGGATAATTTTCGAGCTAGATGGAGGCATCTTTCATGGATGAATGGGATGAGTATAACTAATCAACTTCAAAGTAGTGACCAGACACCACTTCTCTATTTATTTATTTTTCTTCTCTTCAAATTTCTCTAAATATCACATTGGGTGACTGCCATGTGGCAGTTTATTGTATATGAGAATCAACTACAACAAATAAAATGAGGAATATTGTAGGAATGAAGTAATGAAGGGGCAATACTCTCAAAAGCTGAAGCTTTTATGAGATCATCCACATTTCGAAAATTCTCTATTTCTTCGTGGTCTCTACTTCTCTTTAATCTCAGAAGCATAACCCAATACACACACATACACATATGCAATATATATATACACATACACGTGTATATATATATATAGCATATATACATATATGAAATGAGGAATCTCATAATTGGGAGAAAGAAACACAACATTCTGGACTCCAAAGAAAGAAAAACTTAAAACAAAATTGAAAATAAGTTTTTATAATTAATTGCATCTAAATTTTGCAAAGTAAGAAATTATAGTTTTAGAGAGCATGACTTTGTGCTTTTATACTAAAAAACCTGAAGACACTCATAGTTGAACGTTACAAAGGACAGTACTATATGGTATAACATATATTGATAGATAAAGAAGGTATCATGGAATCAGCAACCAGTGTTGCTTAAAGAAAGTATGCAAAGATGTATTGACTAATCAAAAGTCCTGAACAGGCAACAAACAGTAAACTAGAGGCCTACGGCATGATAAAACATTTAATCAAGTCATGCCCTTCAAAGACATACATCAGAAACTAATAGAATTTTTCTCAACCAGAACACTATCACAAAACATAGTTCCATCCCAGCAGGCACACCCTTAAAATCTCACAGTAGAGGGACGGCCCGAGGCAGTAGTAAGTGCATTCATGTCTAAAACACTTCTCAATTAGCATGTATTGGCCAACTCCAGCAACTAGTAGTAACTTAATAAAATAATTGATAGCAAAAATATTAATTTATCAAAGTATTATTAAGCTATGGTTAGAAGGCTTGAAGTTGAGCGCCTTCTTTTTGTCACAATTCTGATATACACTATAATTAATATTGAAAAGAAATCTATTTTAAGAAGAACAGTAACAAATAAGAAACATTTCTGCGTCTCCTTCAGTTTCTGCAATTGGCACCTTCAGGGGAATATCTACTTCAGATGTGCACAGAGAATAAAGGGCAGTGTTTGATTGCATCTTAATACATCTTAACAGTCCACCTCTTAATGCATTTTAACATACCACATCTTTGTATTAAGAGGTCCTCTGAATAGTCAAGATACAAATATGAGTCTAAACTATTCAGAGGATCTCTTAATACAAAGATATGGACTCTTATGGGCTCTTAAAATGCATTAAGAGGTTGACTGTTAAGATACAATAAGATACAATCAAACACCACTAATCATTGAGGACTTGGTACTTTTCTACTAGTTTTAGTTTTTTCGGACTCTTATCTCCCATCCACTTGTATATTTTACCCATTTATAATAAATTTTCTTTTTCATCTTGGGATAAATAAATAACTTATCCCCCTATTTCCAGAGTAGAGAGAGAATCAGTCATCATGGGTCAACTAACTTCAAGGTAGTCAAGACCAAGTTTTCACAACAATTAAGTTCTGGAGAAATATCAACGATGACATACAAATAATGAACAGGCAAAGAATACTAACCTCTAGATCTGAAAACTCGAACCAAGGGCAGCAGTCCAAGATTTCACAAACAAAGACAACTGTGTCACGTACAAGAAATCCTGCATCTGCTTCCAACATATCTGACACCTTCATAAATTGCAGAACAGAATTATTCCACGTCTTTGTACAAATAGACGACTCCTTCCACACAGTCTTAGCCGGATTTTTTTGATTCAATACAGCCATCCTGTATCTGACCCAAAAGTTCTTATCAGGATCATTGGCTACAGATTGATCGCTCTCTAAATATATACATATGGTGTCAAATGACTCATACACACCTGCATAACCAAACAAAGGACATCAAACCACCTAAAGAAAGCCTATTGACTGCAACCATATTTTTAGGGGAGTAAGTGCATCATCAGCGAGAAAAGAAAAAGAAAAAACCCACCAATCCGAAGCTCACATCCACCAGCTTGAAAGAACTTGCTAAATATTTTCCGGGTTTCCATTATTTCCTTGAAGGACAAGAAGTTCTCTACCTTCCAGGTAAATGAACTCCTTTTTTCTACTTTATCTATTTGGGAATCACTGCCTGACTCAGTATCTTGGTCAGTAAAATCCTGAATAATGGAAGTCTCTTTTAATATAAGAACTTCTGCAGAGAATACAACCGTATCAGAAACAAGAAACCCAGAATCTTGATCAAAGAGACTGGTGAGTGTCACAAATTCACGCCAGCCCCAGTCCTTTGCAGCTTTGGAGTAGCGGTTCTGAGATTCCTTTGTAACGGATTTGTCCTCCATCTTCTGGTTCACGACTGACAATCGATGGCTCACGAAACAACTCCAGTCACTGGAAGTATTTCGTGAATCTGTAACCTCAAGAAATACTGAAAGGTGGCATGGTGGCTGAGACTGCCCTGATACCATCAAGCAGAAATGTGATATTTGTCAGTTTATATCCCTAAGCAAGCCCTAAGCAACTTTTAACCTATTCCTCAAATATCAATCAAAAGGTTCAGAGTATGATTACATTGCCTTAGTTATATTTCTTCTAAATTTTCAGAAAGTATGAACGCATAGCCCTCTATAACCTAGTTGTTCGTTACATAATTTCCTAGAAGCATCTAGTTTAAAAACTGGTGTAGAAGTAACAAGTTGCCCCTTCAAGTTTCTACAAAAGTAGGAATTTAAATATCATTATCATACAAGTAATTCATTCACTTCCTAAGCAAAACTTTAGTAGTTGAACACTCAGCTCATACCATTTCAACCTAAAGTTGAGACCATGGAAGGATCATGAATCATGACCATGCTCAATTCTGAAGGCATAGAAAATATTATGTTTTTCATTTACCAGTGAATGCTTGGCACACCACATTCTAACAAGCTTTGTCAAAAATTTGCAAGTATGACCTATTAAAAAGTTCAGACAACAGAGTGTAGCAATTATGCATACCTCGGGGATAAACAATAAGACGGCAATCTCGATTCCCAATTTGAAACCTTCTGCTCTTGATGCAAAGCCCAGTAATCTTCCTCTTCTTGAGAAGATCCTTCAACCTAGTAAAATTCTCAATTCTCCAAGTGAATTTTCCCATATGGCCATCAGACTTCCTCGCCCCGCCTACAATCCTCACCCCACTCAATCCCCCATTTTTCGAAAAGCTACTAAACTCCTTAATTACATGAAAGGACGTGCTAAAAACTGCCGTGTCATCCACCAAAAAGCCCGACTCATCCCCAACAAAGTCGAACATCTTCATATAATCATTCCAGCCTAAACTAGTATTATCGCCACTCTTATTATCTCCCGCAAACCTGCCATATGAGTCCTTATGCATATGATTCGACCCTGGTTTCTGATTCAATACCGACATTCGAAACAAACACCAACAACTCCTATCAGCAACCATTGTCTTCTCCGTATCTTTACTCTCCAAACACATAGACAAATAATCAACACCATTAACCGAACTCTGATAAACACTAATCCTTAAATTACACTCCCCAGCAGGAAAAACAGGGCTCATTATCTTCTGGGTCTTAATCATCTCCTTAAACAAACTAAAATTATGAACTTTCCAAGTGAACTTCCCACTCAAAACATCACCAACTGGGCTACTCACAACAGAAGACACCAATGAATTCGATTGCATTTCGTTGTTATCCCGTGTAAAATTAACGGATTCATTCAAAACAATTATATCAGCAGTAATAAGAATGGAATCATTATTAAATAAAAAACCCGATTTCGGGTCAAGAATGGAACCAGAGGGAGTAAAATCACACCAGCCGTGGGATTTCTTCTTGCTAGAGAATCTATGCCAAGAATCACGATGAATTGACTTCAAATCATCATTCGTGTTAACAATAGCAAGGCGGTAGCTAGCGAAACAATCCCATTTCGAAGATGAAGTGCCCCTAGGATCCATGATTTGGAGATACAAGCTGATATAACCCGGCAAAGCCTGAGAATCACCCTTAGGGTATACCAACAGGCGGCAATCGTACCCACCCACTTCAAAGTACTTGCTCCACAAAGCCCTAGCTTTAACCCTAGGGAAATTGGCGATGCTCCATTTGCAAACTGCCGTGTACTCCCCGCCGCCGCGACGCTCGATGGTGACAGAGTCCTGGCAGGCGGCGGCTGATGAGTCGCGTGATGCCGCCGCCGACGTGGGATCCTCCGACGCCGGAGATGGTTTTTCCGACGCCGTGGTGGAGGCTCTGATCATTTGTGCGGATGGCTGTGATTGGTCGGAAACTATGGATGATGAGGAGGAGCTTGACGAAACTGCTTCGGAGTGATGCTGATGCTGCTTCATTGTTTTTGGTATTCCTAGGTTTTTGCTCTCTGTATATTTATATATATATATATATAGGTGTTTTGTGTATATATATATGTATGCGTCTGCGTGTTCTCTTACCAGGTTGTATTGATCAATGGAGAAAGAGGGGTTAGATAATGTGGTGAGAGGGTAAGAAGAGGGATTTGGACAAAAGGGGGAGTATATGTTAGTTAAGCTGCATATCTCTATTTTTTTTCTTTTTTTTCTTTTTCTTTGGTGGTATTATTTTTAAAAATCTTGAATTCAAATATTGTATTTTTTTAATTTATTTTTTTAAGAATCTTAATGCTATATTTAGTGCTTATGTTTTTTTCATTTTCACTTATACCACTTGGCGTCATTGTTAGGTCCCAAAGGAACTAAATGAGTCTAGGGGGTGAATAGAATTTTTCAAATTTTGTTTAAATTGATTACTCATAAATGATTAATCAACTATATAATTAAAAGCATAAATTTGATTTTATAAATTTTTGATTTAGTTTTTTTTTTTATTCAAATTAGTATAAATATTATCCAAATCTATTACAAATACAAATTTTAAGTTTAACTTTTTTCTTTCCTATCTAACTTAGTATAAGCATTATTCAAAATTTTAACAATTAATTATTACTCAAATTTGTAATATTATCCGATTTTTACAAATCAACTATATAATTAAAGGCAAAAAGGTATGTGCGGTTGCCCACACCCAACAAACATCTTCGTTTTGAGAGGCTCCTATATTTATAAAATAAAAATAAAAAATCTCTCAATACTATTATTCTTCATTCTTATGTTTTTTTTCTCTCTGTCCTCTATCATCTATCTTCTTTTAAGTAGCGGGGAATTTGTATTTTTTAAAATTCGGTGGTGATTGGTCGGTGTGTGGAGATGGTAGTGCATGGTGATGATGGTTGATTGCGGTGCACGTGGTGGATGTAGTCGTGTAGGTGGTGGATATTGTGATGACGGTGGTTGTAGGTGGTGGATATGATGGTGACAATGGTAAATTTGGCGGTGACAGTAGTAGATCTGATTGTAAGGGGGGTGGTTACATGGTGACGAAGGTGTATAACGGTGGTGGTGACGATGGCGGTATTCATTTCATCCTCTCTTTTCTTTCTCCAGATCTATGATGATGGTGCGGTGGTAGTATGATGATGGCGCACTAGTGGCGTTGTGAGAAGAGTGACAATGGTGTATGATTGTGGGTAGCGATAGTGCATGATTATTAGTAGCGGTGGTCGATGGGGGAGCGATAATGGTTGTTCTTTTCCCCAAATATCTCTCTCTTAACAGATTTATATTTATATGATTTTTTGAATTTGGATGGTGGTAGATGTTATGGGGTGGGGGTGGGGGTGGATGTTTGTGGGTGGAGGTGTTGACGGCGATCAATGGTGGTGTGGATTAGCAAGTGTTGATGGCCCAAAAGTACACGGTTGGTTTTATAAATTTTTAGTTTCATAATATTTTTGATTCAACCTTTGCTTTCTTATCGAAATTAGTATAAGTACTATCCAAAATTGTAACAATTTGAAAACTAACAAAGAAAAAGGAAATATTACCAATTAATAATTTTTATTTTTGGTTCTACCAATTTTATATAAGATAATATATCTTAAAAAAATTACGTAGGATAATTCTATTATTAAAATTTTATTAAAAATATTAAGATATGTCCTAAATAAATTATATTCATTAAAACTTGAAATTTCACAAAATCATATGATTAATTGTATTAATAAAATGTGATTTTTTTAAAAACATAACAACTACAAAATTAGTTGAAAATTGTAGTAGTATATTACTAACTAATTGTCATAATTAAATTAAAACTTATTAAAACTTGAGTTTCATATTTTTATGAGTAAAATACAGTGACACTTCCTTTAGACAACTATAATAACACTCACATCCCCTCTAGTTTTTGAAGTAACAATTAGTATCCCTACAAGTTTTTAGGTTGACTAAATAGATAAAGTTACATATTTATCCTTTTATGCTATTAAATATTAATTGATAAATAATATATATATATTTAATGACAAAATTATCCTATTTTAATAAAATATATTTTAATTATAGTTTTATTTGTAATTAAGATCATCTCATTCAATTTGTTGGTAACTCATAAAAAAACTGTAACACCCCCTTCCCAAAAAGGAAAGGAAGGTCACGTGCAAAACACAACAAACCTCAAAATTAATAAACAGAGCACGAATAACTCCAAAATATTTAATAGTTGATAATCCATCAATATCGAATTAAATACAATTCTCCAAAAATTTACTTAATAATCAAAACCTAAAATCAAATAAACCTATATGGTCAAATGTAGCTCTCTTCACACGAAACCCTAAATCGCCCCTGCAGACCTGCCGGAAGAAAAACACAGCATGAGCCAAATGCCCAGTACAGATAAAGATATACAAAAGATGCACAACTGAAATACTGAATCAACTGAACAAAATACTGAGTAAGGCCTCAAGAATAAATATCGACGGAAAAATATAATCTCTAAAGTCCGATAGAACATATCTGAATCAATAGAATTAATGAAACGAACAGGAGGTTGAATCAAGGTGGCTAAGTGATTATTTCATACCGAGCTCAAAACAAAATACAAATATGCGTTGCCACACAAGCAAGTCAAAATGCTAATCGGAAGGTATGTCTAGCACAAACATCACCAATCCGCAAAACAGAACAGAAACTAGGGCCGACCCATACGCCTCCCACAACAAAAACCCCAAATGGCCCACTTCCTCCGGAGCCCAAAACGGAGACGCCGTGGACTGATCACACCGCCACGGAAAGTGTCATGCCTCGGTGCTAAGAGGACATGCCTGTGGTACCCCCACAGGTGGTTGTAGCTCAGGTATACCCTATCGCTTATTCTACAAAGATATGATGTCACAACACATGCAACATAATACCAACAAAGGGTTCTAAACGTACATGTTGAACCAAACCAAATCATAAACATAATGTCTCCAAAAGAAGGTAACAACATGTACCGCTCTATAAAGATCAATAAAGTTTTATGCATGAAGAATAAATTTAAAAGATTACAAAATATGAAGTTTGGAACATCTAGATCAAACCAAAGCAAAATAAGAATTTGATTAGAAACGAAACAATTAAGCGAGCACCAAATTCTAAACGATTAGCAAAACAGACAAATCAACATGATGAGAGTATCGCTGGAGAAATATGAAATATGTTTTAAATTATAATAGAAGGAAAAGAGTTCAAATTATAGAATAAAGTGAAGATGTCGAAGATCAAACTTATATTCAAGAGCGTCAACAGAAATATAATGAAAGGTAACAAATGACGAGATATCACGAGATATAAAGAATATAACAATAATTAAAGGAGGGGAGTACGGAATCCGTACCTGATACGCAAAATCACTTATAGCACACTCCACAAAATCTTAACATCCAATGCCAACAATATCAAATACGAAATCTTAATCACCACCTAAATATATTCGCCTCGAATTAAATATAATCCAAACTAATAATTCTAAAATAATTTATAACTCATTTAAGATGCCTTTAATTGTCGCCTTAGATCACTAATAATATTTCAAAACTTAAAAGTCAATAACAAAACTTAAGAAATCTTAAAAACCCCAATATGACAACTATTTTTAATACGTCAGTCCGCTATTCTGATCTTATCACCATTAATTAAAACTTATTTGTCAAATTAACTAGCTTTAACAGAAACTAGACTTCAAATACTCCAATTTAGCCTCAAGAATCACCCAAATCGGATTTAAAATCATTAAGTTATAAATTTTTAAATATTAGAACTTATTGCTGAAAAATCTGCTACAAAAATTCTAAATCAGCCCCTTCTTAAAATTCATAACAAATTATACGTTAATCTTTAACGGTTCAAAATTAGTGAACATATTCTAAGCTTATATATGTATAACATATCCAAAAATTATAACGATCCAACGGTCATATTAAGAGATATAACCCACACAATATACCTAAAAATATAGAAACTGATTTTCAGATTTTAACGTTTATATTTATCAAATTATATTCCTCTGTATAAATTTATCTCCTCATTCTGATTATCATGATATCTACTTTCATGTCTATATTTTATTAAAAAAATAATCACTAATTTAAAAATTCTCATAACTAAACTTAAAATCAAAATACGAAATAATATTTACCTTCATTGTTCGCCTTCCTTCAATACGCAGCAGTAAAGAATCTGACTTTTGGATCTTCTAGAGTCTTCAAAATCTTTTCATATCTCAGAAAAATTGTAGCTCACAAAAAGATACACGAAATAGGCTCAAGAATCACTCGATTCGGAGTTAATATGACTGAGTTACGAATTTTTAAAACTAGGGTTAAAAATAGTTGCGGAAATTGGGATATATTGCGGTTTTCATCAATTTTAGGCATGAAGATGATGTCAAATAACTCTTCTAACTCTTTAGAATTGTAGAGAACGAAAAACTGAAGAAATAGGCTTTGGATTCACTCAATTCCGACATCGGATGAATTATTTATGATTTTTCTAATGAGCTGCAGTGCGTATGATTATTCTACGCGGGAATTCAACTAACCAAATTAGAATAGGCTTAGGGTTATATCATCACTCTTTAAATATAAATAGGAATCAATATAAGAGTTACCAAAACCCTAATGGACTACTCAATTTTAATTAAATCAATTATTTAATAGTCTACTAAAAGAATTTAACTCTCCAAATAAAACAAGGAAGTAAAAAATAAAATAAAATTTTGTAACTTACCTTTTCCAATTCAATTATACTATTATAAATGAAATCAATTAATATTTAATTATTCACAAAAATATGGGTTATTACAAAAACTAATTTAGCTTAAGTAACACATATTTATGGATAAATGATACAAATATTAAGAATTTTAAATTAAATTATTAATAGAGCTATTCTAATTGGAGTGAATTGAATATGTTGATAGCTTAGTTTTTGGTGTTTAATAACAAAAATTATTATTTGAATTCTTAATTTCATATTATGATTTTTATATGTTAAATTTTCTTGAGTATATGTCAAAATATGAGATGTTTATGATTTTGATTAAATTTTTTAGTATATAGTTGATGTTGTTTTATGGCATTGTTGAATAAAAAAAATGTAATAATATTTATTACTATTTTATCTTGTAAAAAGATTTTTCTTTTAATATATTTTTCGAGTAACAACATTTGTCATTTTTACTGTAAAGAATTATGCGTAAGTGAGACTTATGTTTAGTTTAATATTTGAGAAAAATAATTAACATAATTTTTAATACTTTTTTTTATGAATTATAAGATTCGTTCTGTAACAAGTTTTGTCTAAGTTTGTTTTACGTAAATTTTAATATTTGGAAAAATAATTATAATTTTTTGTGTTAATTTGCACTTTTTATAGGTATTAAAATTTTACTTTTAAATTAGAAAAAAATATGTTTGAATGTATATTACGTAAATTTTAATATTTGAGGAATTTAATTAACAACAAGTATATGAATTTATTTTGTTGATAAAATGAATATTTGTTATTTTTTGACATTTATGTTATTTATTGCACAAGTTCATAATTTAATTAATTAGATCAAGTTAAGTGAAAATGATAATATACATATTTATATTTAGTGGATATATTTAACATTATAATTGAAGGGTGTATTAGACATTATATTAAAAATATTTGTGGATATTAATCGGTCAACCATATTAGAAGTAGTGAATGTTATATATTATAGACTAGAGGGGTACTGACTGTTACGTTAAATGTCATTACTCTACTTTTTATTGGGGTGTCAGTGTATTTTACTCTACTTTTATTCGGATTATAATTTCAAACAAATTTGTCAATATAAATACAAATATAGAATTCTATTACAAATTTAAATAAATTAAAATAATTATTTTCTCATAATCATAACTAAATAAATAAACACTCTATTCAAATGTTTAGTTTAATAATTGATCGGAAGAACCTATAATATAAAATTCAAATATTTATTATTTAAATTAATATTTAATAATTTAGTAACTATAATTATCATCTCAAAATTCTAAGTAAGCATTTCTATTGAATAATAATGGACTATTGTCAATGTCTCCCATGCTTCGCACATAATTGGTGATATATTATATCGTATGTTTAATAGTTTTTAAGTTTTATATGCAAAAATCACAAACTAAATTTCACAATTTTTTGGTTTCACAATTTCTTTTTTCACTTTTGGTTCTACCAAATTTATTATAAGCTTTTTATCACAATTTTACGTAACATAATATATCTTAAGAAATTTTATGTAGAATAATTTTATTATTACAATTTTATTAACATAATAAAATATCAAAAAAATCTCTTAACATATCTCGTAATTTAATTATATTAATATTAGTAAACATGATAATATCATTATTAAATTATTGTCCTAACTAAGTTAAAATTATTAAAATTTGAAAGTTTAACAAATCACACGATTAATTGAATTAATAATATATGTAAGTTTTTTTTAAATATAATAACTGTAAAATTAGTTGAAAAATTATATTGCTTTCAGTACTAACTATAGTAATTAACATAATTAAATTAAAACTTATTAAGGATTGAGTTTCATAGTTTTATTTATATTATAATTATGAGCAAATTTTGTCAATACAAACACTAATACAAAATTTCATTAAAAACTTACATAAAATTAAAATAATTATTTTCTCATAATCATAACTAAATAGACATGCACTACATTCAAACGTGGGTTAGTTAGGAACCTACAATATATGATTCAACAATTTATTATTTAAATAAATATTTAATAATTTAATAAATATTACTATTTTTTTACAATCGTAATTAAAATATTCACCATACATTTAACTGATTATCATAATAATTAATATAATAAATTACCATTCATGTTGTCCATGTTTCACGCAGAGTTGGTAAGCTTGTATAATTTAATACTACAGGACCTTATTTAAGTAAAACTCCCTTTTGTTGAGTCTCTATCTTTTTATTAATTATTTTGATAATAACACTTACTAAATAATAGGAAAATGAAAATATTAAATTAGTATCCTCTCCGTAGGTTTTTCAATGGATATACTTTTTATATATTTAATTACTTATTTTTTAAATTATTTTGGACCAAAAATCTTTTTCAAACTCAATTAAATTAAGTTTTCAATTGACATTGATAATTTGATATCAAGTGTTAAATGTAATTTAATTCATATAGCAACATCTCCAAAGGCAAGGGTAGTATTTATTTAAATTCCAAAATAATTTTTTAAACAAAGTATTTTATCTATACATTTATATTTATATATTAAAAAGAAGTAACTTTTGCTACCAAAAAGACCAAAATCGAATGGAAGAAATTGAGCAATTAAATTGATAAACCTTTTAGACAATTTCACTTTCTGCATCAAATCCTTGAAGCCAATTTCTCTTCTTGCAACACATTTGTTTCAATTTCTCTTTTTACAGCAAAAGTTGATGAGTGGGTTTTATACCTATGAATTGAGTACGTTTGGCTTGATAATTTGTAAGTTCTTTAAGTATTTTAAGTTATTATTAGGTATTTATAGTGTTTCTATGTTATTTTGCAGGAATAAGTAAGGAAAAACACTTCAGACATCTTTTGGAATACAATATGCAAGCAAATGTAGGAGGTAAAGATTGGAGGGCTTTTAACACTAATTTTAAAATGTATTCTTAGCATGAGGCTAGATTTTATTGTAGATCTCGTCGAGAGCTTCGATTTGATAGGTGGCACACCCCGTAACTCATCCCAGATCAAAAGTTATGGCCGTTTTACCAAATGACGTCGCAACAGAAAATTGACCGGCACGAGGCGCTAGACCATCAGATTTCCTGCACCTCTAGCGCGGGGTGCGCCCAAATTGGCCTTGGAGCAGCGCTGGGCACGCTAGACGTCGGGGAGTGAGCTAATTTTGGTGTCATGATGTTCAGGTTGAGTTGTAATAGGATTTTGGATGCCTAATGTGTTAGGGTTTCTCCTAGAACTATAAATACTTGATTATAACTTGGATTTGGGAGACTTTTTGACTGTAAGCAATTGAGAGCCACCTAAAGGAATTTGGATATTGGATTGGACAACAAGTCAAGTCAGAGATTGAAGTTTCAGAAGATTGGAGATCCTTGCTAGAGTTTTTCTTCTTCTCTTTAATTCATTCTTTGTACTTTGAATGTTATTTAAATTTGATATGATGATTTGTTTTAGGATTATGAACTAATTTCCCAAGTAGGGATACGATGTAACCTTCTGCTATACATTAATTTATTTATCTCTATTTACGCTTATTGATTATATTGAGTTGTTTATCATATCCTGTACTTAATTATTAATCGTCTAGCTATCAATTATCTGATATCTTAGATGAAATTAAAAGAGGAAATCTATGATTAGAACTGAATGTGATAACGTATGAACTTGTTGATTCCTTTTAGAATAACATAACAGTGTATGAGATGAAAATACCTATGTGCCATGTATAACTTAATTAGAAGTTTGTGCTTAATGAATCTATTTTAAGTGTCTTATATGAAAATAACAATATAACTGAAATAAGTCTTTTATTAATCATTGAAAGATGTTAATAAATTAATAGACAATCCTAGTTAATAATTCATTGGATTAATAACGTGAAAATAGGGTGAAGAGATTATTGCATTGTAATTGGAGAAATTGTATTCCTAGACTTAAAACATCTGGTGATCAATTCTTGTTAGTTAAGTTTAATTGTAATTTTAATAGTTTAATCTCAAAATCAACATTGGTGACCGTTTAAATTAAATTAAATTGGTAGTGAATTGATAATTAGGATAATTATTACTCAATCCATCCCAAATTAATTGCTTAGTTTTGACTTTTTAAAGTCATATTGACTATTTTTAAAACTAATTTTTGTACCATTTTTGCCAAAATATAGGTGAAGAGATTATAAACAAAAGAAAGTATATACAATTTACTACTAATACCAATTTTTATAATGTTAAAAAATATATTTATATATGCTTAATTATTAATTTTAAAAATAGTCAATTTGACTAAAGAAAGTCAAAACTAAGCAGTTAATTTGGGACGGAGGGAGTAATATTCCCTCTCTGTGGGTTCGACATCCTTCTTACTTCTATATTACTTGATTGACCGTGTATACTTGTGCGAATTTGTCATATATAAATCGGACAACAAAAGTAAAATCTCTTTTATCTCAAAATCTCTTCTTGCAACAAAATGAATTTTGATTTATTTTAAATATCAAATTCAGGTAGATCATGACCATTGATTTCAAACTCAATTCGATCTCATCCTTTGATAAATCGTTAGACTAAAATACCCCAACTCTAACTTTTCTTGTAAATAGCAAGGAACTCTTCATTTCTCATTACCAATTTCCAAATCAAAAAACTTACTAGTTAAAATTCTCTCCTTGCCTACATTTTAGAAAAGCTAAGAAATTCTCTTCAACTACTCTCCAATTTTCGGATTTTATACATTTGAAAAGAAAAATTGGTCAACAGTTATTTTGAGATAAGTTCTTAAGTTTATATAAACTGTGTATCTCTTTTAATTGTTATAAATTGTGATATAAATATTGTTCTTCATATTGTTATATTTCATATTTATTTCATTCACACAATTCTTGTTGAGATCATATAAAAAAAAACAGTATATATAAATAATATGTGAATATTATTTTGAAGTGCAAATGGTTATCTGAAGGCCTTGGATCTAACTCTTGGCAGTTGATCTATAGCAACCTGAGTGTCCAACGCCTAGTACTCCCTTGATTTTATTTACATATAAATCGGTTATAAGCTCTAACTTTGGTGAACTTACGGCATGGTTATATGGATGTAACTTTGGTAAACTTACGGTATGGTTATATGGATGTAAGGGGATTGATTACCATCTTGTATGGCCAATGGTCCACTTCTTGCTTGTCGGAACGCCAAATGGGAGATAATGTGGGGCGAAAAGGATGTCGAACAGAGTGTTTGTTCATCCAATCTCTTTTTTGCTAGGTCATGGCACACTGCAAAGAATAAACCATTTTTATCATCGGGCTTACAAACCCTCCTATTGGAAACCAACATCAAAGTCCCAAAATCCTTCAATTAATTGATTTACACTAGCATTTGGAGGTAGGTAGGTTCTGAACAACCAATTTGCCCACAACTAAAACATAATTGAGAAATATTTTCAATAGATAATTGAAAGGCTAAGAAAAGGCCTTCAAATGAATAGCTTTACGTAGAGATTTACTTCCACACAAACTCTAGCAAATCGACCTCTTAATTGTGCCAGAGTAATGGAATCTACCCGGATAGGTTTCCCAGTTTGACTGGCCATTGTTAACCACGTTTCTTGATCTTAGTCTTCCATAGCTAAATTGTAACCCAAATCAATTAGTTGAAATCTATCTTTTGGTCGCCAAATACCTTAGATACGCTGAAGAAGAGTTTGATAACCTAAGGTGTTACCGATAAGCTTGAAGATTACTGATAATTTCCAAGGCTCTCTAATCTTCTGCTACCATACGAGTGTCCGGATCTAATTGAACTTGTTCCCCATCTGTAGCTCCATCGTCGCTCGAAGAAAGGGCTGAATCCTCCATGACAAAATCAGCGATTTTACTCTTACCATTCATTCATTAATAGATCTTTATAAAAAAGATTAGGAACACTTCCTCCTGCATCCGGTGGCTTAGCAGGATCGTGAAGGACCAAACCAAGTTCACTGGTGGGAGCCATCATTAGTTGTTATAAAACTTAGAATCTATGAGATATATGATGCTTGTGCTATGAGTTATCTACTAATCAAGTAATATCTTAATGGATATACTCCAAGCACATAATCGAGACCATTATAGAGATATTATTATTGAGATTAGCCATTAAGTAAGCCTTTAAGCTTAAGGTTTCATATTTAATATCCAAACTTAGCTACTTATTATTACTATTATTTTGAAACAATTCAAACAACTTAAATGTATTGAAACTATAATTTGTTATAATGAAGAAAAGATTATAACGACACTAAAATTACAAATAAAAATCTTTTTAAACAATTAATAGATATCAAATTAGGAAAATGGTCAATCATTGCAACATCTAGCGAACACCAAAAATACTTCAAATATAGGCAAACTCTTAAGTCAACAGAATAAGCAAATTTGAGTCGTTTTTTAACACGGACATAATCTGTATAATGGAATATAGTTATTCTAATAAAGAAAAAAATCTTCAAAATAAAGAAAATAAAATCTCATAAGAGAAGATAAATGAAACATTTCCATTGAAAAAAAAAAGTCATCTCATGAATAAAATAAAATCCCACACAAAAGAAAAAACAAACTCCCATATTAGGGAGAATAAAACACTAGCAGAAAACAAAGGATCACCAAAAAAAAGTGACTTAGGGGGAACGTCTCTCCAAAGAATAGGAGAGCTCCAGATCTAAAATAGAGGGTAGAGTATTTATGCTAGAAATAATATAGAGAAAAGAGAGAAAAAAAAAGTTGCATGACAATTTTTATTTATAAAGATATTATGAATAACTACCTATTGATTAAGTAGCATTCAATCCAAATAATATAGATTAAGGAATAGAATTTAAGAGTAGAAGAGACGAAAATAAGAAGGATTAAAAAAAGAGAGAGCTATGTATTAGACCTTTTATTTGCTTAAAATATGTCATCTTTAGTGTTGATTTCTCTCCAAATTTTGTGAAATGGTAGCTCTTTGATTCAAAAAATTTCTTATTTTAGAGGGAGGCTGTTGTTTGGGATACTTATAAAGGAATTTTAAGAATAAAATTAAAATAAAAGAGCAACAAAATGAGTTGAGTTTACCTAATGGGAGATTGGAGCCACCTTCACTTTTGGCTTTGAGAAGATATTAATGATAGGAGTATCAAATATTTAGTTTCAAATGACGTGTTATTATTATACTTGTTAGAGGTATATTTTTGGAATTGACTATACTATAAAATATTCTATCTGTCTTAAGATAAAAATTTTGTTTGATTTTTTACGCATATCAAGAAAAATGATAAAATGACAAAATTGTCTATATTTAAATTCTCATTTAATTGCATAGTTTTCTTCACATGGCCAGTGATATTCCATAAATAGACATAGAGAATATAAACTTAACAATTAATATTAAGGGTATTATACACAAATTATTATAAAAAATAGATTATTTAAGATAAGTAGACGTTTAACTTGATACAACTTAAAATAGTAATAAAAACTTTAATCCTGAAACAAATAAAGTATTATTAAACTATTTAATGTCATATCATTTGTCACCCATTTAAAAAAAATATTTGAGACGGTATCCTTTCTGATTTCATGCTGACATAATCATTTGTCTTGACTTATAGTTTAGTATTTTTGATGATTATTTATGCAATTTATCGTCCAAACGTTGTGTGCTTTTCTTATTTGGGTCCTTAATTTATTTTTCTTCAACCATGTACATAGATAAAACTTCTATTTAAACCTTATAATTTAAAATAATTACAATTTGGTTTTGATGTGAAAATTTTATGTGTCTATACTATTTTCTCTGTCACGTAAAAATGACTAAAGTATAAAATTTGTTAGTCTATAAAAATATTTAAAACACACAATTTAAATTCAAAATATTATACAAAGTCTATTTTATTCTTAATTTTTTTTTGGTAAGATTCATTATTTTTAGAATTTTTTTAATATATTACTGTGGAATTCATTATTAACAAAATGATAAATAATTAATTCTTTCTTCTCTCTTCTACTTTTATTTCTATTTTTCAAATTTATACGAAGAGTACTGTACTTGAAACATTTTTCATTGGCACCGAAGGAGTATCTTCTCTCTCCTAGGTCTTCCTGCCATGCCTCTTTCTCTTCCCCGGCATAGACAGTCGATTCAAACCAAACCAGAAAAATAGAAAGGGATGAAGATTTCTGATGGATGGTACACATTCTTCAAGACTTATGCAATACACAACCGAATTCAAAGACCCATCAAGCAAATACAGTAATGAGTTGTTGGATGCTTAATCTTTCTCGCGAGTTTGAATATTCTAAACAGGTATCAATCTTCCTTTACTGGAATTTCTGGAAACGATGCATGTTATTTGAAAATTGCTGGATTTGGCGAATTGGGCGCGCACCCACTGCCAATTGGTGTGCCATTCGCTAGGTCACCTAGCGAATTAGGTAACCCTCAATCCCCCATGCTTTAGGCCCTAGCTGAGCTTTATATTAGATGCTTGAAGTTCTTTTTATTCACTTTCCCTGAGCTAAATGTCTTTTAGGTAGAAGTGGCTTCTTTGCTTCATAATTTCAATTTTTTTTTTCATTTTTGAGAATATTTGTTTCACCAAATATGTTGGCCGGGTATTTTGAAATGCTAAAGTTTCCACTTAAGATTGTTTTGGCTGTTTCACTTAGGAAAGGAAATATGCGCTTGATACATTACTGTTGCTTGTGCTTCCAGTTCTGAAAATATTAGGAGTGCCAATCACATTACGTCTGTTGTGCCAAATAGATTCAAAATGCTGGATTTCCTTAAATGTAAATGTTTGATTGAAGTTTTGTAATAGGAAGAATAAAATGAGTTATTCCCAAGTCTTTAAATTGCTGAAGGTTCGATCCTTTATCCTTTTTTATTTAATGGGGAAACTTTTGTTGCTTTGGTTAGAAAAGCTCATCTGCTGCTGCTGTGGAATCACTTGGTTAAATAGAAGGTTTGGCACTTAAGTGAAGTAAGTTATTGGGGTCTGATCTTGTTGCAACTGGGTTGAGACTTAAATAGTGTATTTTTTTTAAAGTTAAAAAATGGGTCCCAAATGTACACCTCATGCTTTCATCTGTCAGATCTTAGCCACGTAGGACAGCTGTTAGATTAGGTAGACGGAAAAGTATATAATCACTTGTTTGAAATATTTAATTAGTTTGATAATAGGATTGTAATAAAAAAGCTTTAGTAACCAAAATGAAAATCAGGCCTTAGTATAGTCAAAAGTGACCAAAATACAATTATCCCACTGTAATTTCTGATATTTCTGGCGAGTTTGAATCTTCTAAACACCATCTCCTTTCACTGTAATTTCTGGAGATGATGCATGTTATTTGAAATTCGCTGGTTTTGGCAAATTGGTGCGCGAATCCCCCGCGAATTGAGTCGCGCAAACTAGTTCGCCATTCATTAGGTCACCTAGTGATAAGGAAATTTTGTTGGAGCTAAAGCTTTAGCAAATATATGTGCTTGATACATAATTGTTGGTTGTACTTCCATATCTGAAAATATATTAGGAGTGCCAATCACTTTACGCCTGTTGTGTCAAACAGATTCAAAATGCTTGATTTCCTTAAATGTAAAAGTTCGCTAGCAGTTTTGTTATAGAGAATAAAATGAGTTATTCCCGAGGCTCTAAATTGCCAAATGCCCTCTTATATTAGCTTTGAGGTAGAGATTATTGATCCTTTTATCATCTTTTTTTTTTTTGGAAAAAACTTTTGTTACTTTGGTTAGAAAAGCTCCGACACTTCTGAAAGGCCGTACCTGTCCTGCCTGTAATTTTCAAACCCATACCTGACCGGCTCGATTAAATTATATCATTCCCGCCCGCCTGCCTGAAACCTGACTAACTTAAAAGTATAATAATGTTTAATTACCTCTACCTTTTTTCGGATAATTGTGATCAATGCAATCAAAATTAACTAAAAGTGCATAATACATAATATTTTACTAGCATATACAGAAACTATTAGCATAGGTGCAAACTTATATAAAGAAAGCAGTCAAAAATCTTAATAAATGTACTTAAACACCATAAACATGGGGATGCAAATATGTCCAAGAATAATATTCTTTCTAAACACTAACATTTTCTTTTCCTTCTAATTTGTTTCCTACACAACAAACACTAGAATTCAATTAAAGTTGTGAACCCTATTCACAAAATTCAAATGCTAAATACTAAATAATATATATGTATATATTATGAAATTCTGTACATATAATATATAATCGGTCGGGGCAGGGCGACAAAATCCCATACACTACCCTAACCCTTTAGGGTTTTCAAAATCGGGACCCAGGTTCGGGGTCGATCGGGTCCTGTCGGGGTGGGGGGAAATTGCCAGGCCTACTGAAAATGGAATGTCTTGGTTAATAGAAGGTTTGGTACTTGCGTGAACTAGTGATGTAAATTGTTGTGGTCTGGATTTTGTTGCAACTGGGTTGGGACTTGAGAGAAATACTGAAATCTTTGATGGTAAAAGTGTCCAGAGGTTTTATGAGACTTGATAGTCCTGTAGAGGATCTTCCCCTTGTCTGTTTTCATGGCCTTGGGTGGACTAGGATAATAAGGAACTTTGGTGCTAAGGTTGTTTGACTATTGTTTGGGGTGTTTGAACTGATAAAAATGCTCAGAATTTTTAGTTTTCGTATTCTGCTAGTTGTTGTGGAAAGCAATTTCCTTTCTTACCTCTTATGAGTGTCAACCATGATTATTTATTTATTTGGGGGCGAGGTTGCTAATTCCAGTTTGCAAGGGATTAAGGAGCCGTTTTGTATTATTCCTCAGTTTCTTTTCTTTTTGTTTGGACAATATCTCTGCCTCATTGATTTGTCTTTTCTCTTCTTTATATTAATTAGCTCTGGATCCCGTGCGAAGCACGAGCTTTGTTTTGTTATAAAATTATCGTATTATTTATACTTTTTTTTATATTATACTATACAAATATATTAATTCTACTAATAATAGATTAATATTGTGTACAATGATTTTTATATAAAGAAAATATTTCCTTTTGAAATATCCTATTTAACTAATAATGTATAACTAATTATTGATGAAAAATTAAATAAATTTAAAAATCTACAATAACAATTCTTCTACTTATATAATATAAATGATAGTATTCCTCTTTAAAATGATTTCTTTGTTTCTATATTTCTATGTTCATCTATTTATGTAATAATAAAATCTTAATTAAATTCAAGTAATTATACCTATATAATTTAATAATAATAAATTATTATATAATAAAATATTATTGTTATCAAGAATATGAATGTTAAAGAACAATAACTAAATTAGAAAATGTATAAGAAATTAAGAATAAGATATAGTGATAAGTAGATAATTATGATAGTAAAAATGTAGAAGAAAAGATTTTGAAATTAAATAACAGATGAAAAAAATAGTTTTTTTTTTCTTCTAAAGTTTAGGTTTCTATTCCAACATTTTAGGGTTGTAGGACCATTCCCAAGTTTTAGGGTTAGGAGACCATTCCCAAGTTTTAGGGTTGGGAGACTATTTTGTGCTATTTATTATATATATAGATTTTATTTATAGTTAGGATTTATTGCTAAATTTTAGGGTTGAAGGGTCACTCCTAAAATTTAGGGTTGAACGATGATTTTGTCTTATTTATTATATGTATAGATTTTCCTTGTCTATCCAAAGAGAGCGGGACTAAATATTGGTTCCAGGTGTAAAATGGAAGTCAATAATTGTCAACCGTGTTACTCTAAGAACATAATAATCTGCTTTTTATCATGTCTTGATTGTCTTCTAAAACTACCTTTTGTGTAGATTTTTACATTTATTTTTATAAAATAAAGTTAATGGTGGGAATTGCATTGTACAAACAATCCATTATCTATTTTAACTCTCTGATAGCATGTAATACTCAATAATTGGGCTCAATTTGTGATTCAGATGGAGGCGGTCTGTCTAAACAGTGAGCCAGTTTTTGATGAAGGTGATGAATATGAGGAAGGAGGATACAGCACTATGGTAGAACATGATGATGAAGTTCATGAAACTAGGATAAGGAAGGAACGCCCACTACCCACTGTGGGTTTGGAGTTTGAATCTTTTGATGACGCTTATGATTTCTATAACATGTATGGTAAGGAACAAGGATTTGGAATCAGAGTTAGCAATTCATGGTTTAGATCAAAAAGAAAAGAGCGGTATAGAGCAAAGCTTAGCTGCAGTAGTGCAGGGTTTAAGAAGAAGAGTGAAGCAAATAACCCTCGACCAGAAACAAGAACTGGTTGTCCTGCAATGATAGTCATTAAGCTTGTGGACTCTAAAACATGGAGAATTGTTGAGGTTGAGCTTGAACACAACCATCAAGTAAATCCAGAAATCAAACGATTTTATAAGTCGCATAAAAGAATGATTCTTGCTGCCAAAAAAGCACAGCAGTCTGAACCTGTTAAGGAAATACATACAATTAAGTTGTATAGAACAGCTGCTGTGGATGCTGGATCTAACGGATACATTGATGTTGATGAAAGAGATGGTAGAAATCCTGTTGATCACTCAAGGCATTTGGAACTTAAAGAGGGGGATGCACATGCACTCTATAACTACTTCTGTCGCATGAAGTTGACGAATCCAAACTTCTTTTACTTGATGGATCTTGATGAAGAAGGGCGCTTAAGAAATGTGTTCTGGGCTGATGCCAGGTCTAGGGCTGCATATAATTACTTTTACGACTCAATTTCAATTGACACAACAAGCTTGTCAAACAAATACGAGATCCCTCTGATTTCATTTGTTGGAGTAAACCACCATGGTCAAACTGTGTTGTTGGGATGTGGCTTTCTTGGAGATGAGTCTGTAGAGTACTTTATTTGGATGTTTAAGGCATGGCTTGCATGTATGCTGGGGCGGCTTCCACAGGTTATTGTTAGTGACCAATCCAAGCCATTGCAAATTGCAGTTTCTGAGGTTTTTCCCCAGGCTCATCATTGTTATTGTTTGTCATATATCATGCAAAGAATTCCTGAGAAGTTGGGAGGATTGAAGGGATATGAAGCAATCAGAAAGCAATTGCATAAAGCTGTTTATGACTCATTAAAGATTGCAGAGTTTGAAACTTCTTGGGATGAGCTGATGAAATGCCATGGACTTGTGGACAATAAATGGCTTCAGACATTGTACGAAGATAGAGAACAATGGGTCCCAGTTTACCTAAAGGACACGTCTTTTGCAGGAATTATCCCTATTAAAGAAACAGAAAGCTTGCATGCATTTTTTGATGGTTATGTACATAAACACACATCATTTAAGGAATTTGTTGATAAATATGACCTAGCTCTACAAAGAAAGCACGTTAAAGAAGCCATGGGGGATATGGAGTCGAGAAATTTGAACTTTGAGCTGAAAACAAAATGTAATTTTGAGTTGCAGCTCTCCAAGTTATACACAAAAGAAATTTTTCAGAAGTTTCAGTGCGAGGTTGAGGGGATGTACTCATGCTTCAACACAAGGCAAGTGGATGTTACTGGGCCAATAATAACATACTTAGTTAAAGAACGAGTTGAAGTGAATGGAAATGAGAAGGAGGTCAAGTCTTATGAGGTTTTGTATGAGACTACGCAAGTGGAAATACGATGCATTTGCAGTTTGTTCAACTTCAAAGGCTATTTATGCAGGCATGCATTGAAT
Source organism: Aralia elata (assembly GCA_034770075.1). Taxonomy (NCBI): domain Eukaryota; kingdom Viridiplantae; phylum Streptophyta; class Magnoliopsida; order Apiales; family Araliaceae; genus Aralia; species Aralia elata. Next base: position 44,132,603 of record CM068381.1, on the reverse strand, counting down.
GTTCTAAATTATAATGGTGTGGAAGAAATCCCATCACAGTATATTCTTCCTCGGTGGACTAAGGATTATAAACGCAAATTTCCCCAAGAATATGGTCTCAGTGATATTGATATGAATAACCCAGTATACTGGTATAATAATCTGTACAGGCGTGTCATTCAAGTTGTGGAAGAAGGGGCACAATCCCGAGAACATTATAAGGCTGTATTGCAAGATTTGGAGGAAATGCTAAACAAGTTTAGTCTTGTGGACGACAATATAGTGTAAGGTACATTCAGATTATGAATTTTAGCCTCTGCAAGAATCATACTAAATACATGTCCCATACCATCTGCTATAATGTACACAGACAGTCACACATACAATAGTCTAGAATGCTTTTGGTGTCATGCTTTTTACTATGCAGAGTTGGTATGGTTAGTGGTGGAAACTAGGAAACTGTAGGTAAGCTTTATTCTGCATTTCTTTTAACCTCATTTTTTCCCCCTACTCTGGGAAAGATCTTACATAGATGCCATCCTCCCCCCACCTTTTGGGTTTTTGTTTTTGTTTTTAATAATCTAGTAAAATAGTATTTTTGAGCTTGGATTATAATGGTAGATATTTTGCAAAACAGCTGTCTTCTCTCTCTCTCCCTCTCTTTTCCTCCAATCTTGAGCACCTTCTTCCCTGCATTCTTATGCGTGGGCTTAGAGAAAGAGTCCATTTGGGGACACATTGTAGTTCAGAAACAGAAAAAGGCTCGAGAGATTTTTTTTTTCTGTGTTTCGTATTTAAGGTACTTATCTGATAAGTTCTGAAGTTAACTAAAATTTAATCAAGGAGAGAAACGTCCATAATGGAATTAGTGTATAGCATACTGCAGTTTATGGCTCACTGTTTAGGGCTCAAAACTGGAACAAGAGTATATATAAGCGGTTTGGTGAGTATCTAATAATTTTGTATAAAATACATTTAGAGTACTTTCTGGTTGTTTGGTTTTCGTGATCATGTAGGTGATAGTTGAAGAAAATATTCAATATAACAGCGATATTACATCATGTATTAGATATAGCATAGCATAACGGTCACATTATCGAATAGGGTGTCGGTAGGAGTCTCAAATTATCTGTAACATTACTCTATTGAGTATTGACGTTAAAAATCTTCTATCATGATTGGTCTAGTGAAAATGCATCTCCATTTATGTGTATACCCGTGCTATTATTATCAACACATTAAATCTTTTCTTAATTTGTGGCTTACTTTTTAATTGAAATATGTTTTCTCGTCTAGTGTCGTGCTTTCTAATTGAAACATTGAAGGCATTATTTGCTTTTTCAGTTTTCATACTTTAATCAATCTCAAAATAATGTATAAGTTCATAAAAAATATACATTATTGATAAGTGCTTTGGTAACTAAGGGATTTATAATGATAAAACGCATAACACCAACTCCATATGATGCAATTCTAGCCCAACATAACGCACAATTATTATGATTGCACAACAAAACTGTCATGCAACACCTACTATCATAAAATTGTGTGTTAAAAAGACCTCCCAACACCCCATTTTAATATGGTTAAACATTAGAATTTACTTGGTAACAGCCGCACGAATTTGTCAATGTACTAATGTCAAATTGGTCACAAATAAAGAAAGTTATGATAAATAATAAATAATAAACCACGGAATAAAATTTGATTCATTTTATTTTTTTTATAGGGATATGGATATTGTTACAATTGATATATATGATAAAATTTAATATTTTCACATTCCTATTCACATGGTTGGTAAATATAGCCTTACTAGCTCTTATGAGAGAGACCTTGCAAATATATATATATATATATATATGGATAATGATTCATATTCAAAGTTGGATAAGAGTTCCTATTATCTAACTCATCTCTGACCGTTTAAAAAAAAATTAAAAGAAGATAGAATGACCTAAGATTTATCTCGTCTACCATCCGCACAACTATTATGTATATGGGAACCTAGAAATTATATCCCATCTACACAACTGTTGTGCGGATAGGATTTATTATCCGAATAATAATTATGCGGATGAGAATAATTATAACTTTTGGATCACAGAAATGAATGATGTAATCTGCGTTGGATGGATGTGACTTCCATCCAACTTTGACTATGGATCTTTCCCCTATATATATATAATTTTTGACAAAATAACCATTCCCATATAAATTCTAATAGCATGCATACTTGAGATTAAAGTGTCTACAATTCCCCTTCCCCCACCCCCCCCCCCCCCCCCCCACCCAATTTACTGCAAAGAGAAAAATAACTAATTTAAGGTAAGTAAAAAGTTGATAAAGTCTTAGCCTAGTAATTAAGACTGACATCTGTGACCTTCATTGATATTGTAGTAATGAATATATACTTGATTATGTAATTATATTGTACTTCCAATAGCGTGGCTTTAAAGAAAAGAGGTTAGCAGTAATGAATATATACTTAGATTATGCACTCCCAATAGCGAGGCTTTAAAGAAAAGAGGTTAGCAAGATAATTCATCATCATTTGATTGCATCCGCAACACCACCTTTTCTATCTCTATTACTACAAATATGTTATTGCACATCATCATTTTCTAGACATGCTTTACTAACAAGAGAAATTTAAAGAATTGATACTTTCTCAACTAAAAGACACACATCCATGAACAACAATGAATAACGTCATATATTTCCTAACTGAAAACAGAGAGAAATAAAGTGGAAACGCTAACTGGTAGAAGAGAAATTCATTCATCTGAGAAAACATTACAAAAGCTTACAGAAGAAAGCTATGATACAAAACACTATTTATACAACCCAAGTTGCTTACGATTAACGCTGCTATATCTAACTTTGATCTAACTATGGTGGTAAAGTTAAACTAAACTATGGTTATAATTCAGTTACAAGTAACTGTCAATGAACTGGTATTAATCCGGTGTCTCTCAGTTCCACCATAAGGTGCTGATGTGTCAACACTCTTCTTGTCATCATCTCTCGTACATAGTGTTTCAATATTGTTTGTAACTTTATGTAAACACTTTAGCATAGACAGTTTAAGTCCCTTGGGTTGTATACTTGCACTAGCTGTAGCTGCAGTACTAGTAGCCTTGTGTTCTGATGTTGATGTTTGGCTAGCTGTGTGTGCACCAGTTGCTGTATTAGCCTTATGCTTTAGTACCAACTGATATCCTCCCCCCCCCCCCCCCCCCCAAGTTGGAGGTGCACAAGGATTGTGCATACCCAACTTGGAAATAATAGACCAGTAGGAAAACCTGGATAATGGCTTTGTGAAAATATCAGCCAACTAAAACTTTGTGGAAACAAATTCTGGTTTGATTACTCCTTCAAGTACTTTGCCTCGGACAAAATGACAATCTAATTCAATGTGTTTGGTTCTAGCATACTGGACTGGATTGGATGCTATACTGATGGCAGCATCATTGTCAACAAAAATAACAGTAGGAAGAGGTATTAAAACCTGAAGATCTTTCAAGAGACCATGCAACCATAAAAGCTCACGTAGTCGTAGCCAAAGCTTTATATTCTGCCTCAGCAGAAGATTGAGGGACCACAGTTTGTTTCTTGGCTTGCCATGAAATCAAAGAAGTGCCAAGCATGAAGCAATATCCTGTAATAGACCTTCTTGACTGCTTACATGTTCCCCAATCACCATCACTGTAACCTTGTAAAGAAAGATTACTAGTAGCAGAAAAATATAATCCTTGGCCAACAGTAAACTTCACATATCTGATAATTCTCATAAGAGCCTAATCTCTAGGAGAAGAAACAAACTGACTAAGATGTTGAGCAACAAAGGAAAGATCTGGTTTTGTAATAGTCAAATACATTAGCTTGCCAACTAATTTTCAATAGAATGAAGCATCTGTTTCTGACAGTAACAAACCTTGATCTGCTTGTAGTCTTTTATTGGTATCCATAGGAACACTGAGTGGTTTGGCTTCTAAAAGACCAGCTTCCTTAACAAGATCCAGCGCATATTTCTTTTGACTAAGAAGCATGCCAGCTGAGTTTTTGAGAACCTCAATGCCCAAATAATAAGTAATCAGACCCAAGACTTTAATACTAAACTGTTTGTCAAGAAACCTTTTCAATGTTGTAATTATAGTCTCATCATTTCCACACACTAAGATATCATCCACATATACTAAAACAGCTGTGAAAGAAGTGGAATTGGTGCGAGTAAAGAGAGAATAATCTGCATGGGACTGGATATATCCCATAGAAACAAGGGCAGTGGTGAGCTTTTTCAAACCATTTTGTAGATGCCTTTTTTAATCCATAAAGAGATTTCAATAACCTGCAAACAGGTTTACCAGAACCTGTGAAATAGATATTAGGCTTATAGCCAAGTGGTAAATCCATGTAAACCTCCTTCCAAATCTCCATGCAAAAATGCATTGTTTACATCCAATTGATGTACTTGCCACTGTTTAGAGGTAGCAATTGCTAAAAGGGTTCTAACAAGTGACCATTTTAGCTACAGGAGCAAATGTCTCATGGTAATCAATACCCTCAGATTGTGTGAAGCCTTTAGCAACCAATCTAGCCTTATATCTTTCAATAGAGCCATCAGCATGATGCATAATCTTGTATACCCATTTACATCCTACAGGTTTCTTGTCAACAGGGAGAGATTGAATGATCCAAGTATTCTTCATTTCCAAGGCTTGTAATTCTTTGTTCATTGCTTCAATCCATAAGGATTACTAATAGCTTGATGATAAAAGGCAGGTTCTGAATGAGGTGTTATGGAAACCATAAACAACTGATGCTCAGTAGGTAGATTATCATATATCAAGTAATGAGACATGATGTTTGGAAGCAGTTGCTGTGTTAGCAGGCTAGCAGCAGAACCAAGTGGACCTGGTATGGGATCAGGTTGAGAATTAAAATCTACCACAGGAGCCTTATCAAAAATGGAAATTGTGGAATAGGGATTGACTGTGGAACACCAAAAAAGATCATTTGTAGAGGTTTGTGTAGAATCAGGAATAGAATATGAGTTAGAGAATGAAGTAGAGAATGGGAAAAGATGCTCATGAAAAATGACATGTCTACTGACAACGACTTGTTTAGTTTCTAAGGAATATAATGTGTCCTTTTTGTGTATGGGGATAACCAAAGAAAACAGATGGAATGGACCTAGGAGATAGTTTATGTTGATCATGCATAGAAGCAAAACATAAGCAGCCAAAAACTTTCATGTCTGTATGTGGGAGGTTTATTGAACAACAGTTCATATGGAGTTTTGAAATTAAGAATAGATGTAGGTAATCTATTTACAATATATGCTGCAGTTAGTAAACAATATCCCCAGAAATGTTTAGGTACACAACTTTGAAATCTGAGAGCTCTTGTAATTTCTAACAAGTGCCTATGCTTTCTTTCTACCCTCCCATTTTGTTGTGGAGTATGAACACAAGATGTTTGGTGAATTATCCCATATTGAGATAGTAAAGATGAGACATCTTTCCATATGAATTCAGTTCCGTTATCTGACCTAAAAGTTTTAATGGTGAGAGAAAAATGGTTTTGAATGTAAAGAATGAAGTTCTGCAAAGTAGAATAAACATACTGTTTTGTAGGTAGGAGAAATGTCCATGTAGCTCTACTATAGTCAAAAAATATTTGCAACCATTCATAGTAGAAATTTTATAAGGACCCCACAAGTCACAATGAACTAATTGAAACAATTCAGTAACTTGAGAAGTACTTACAGGGAAAGAAACTTTAGTCTGTTTAGCTAATGGACATACAAGACAAGGATTAGCAGAGTTAGAATTGCTAGATACATCATGAATTTTGTCTAACACAGATGACACTGCAGTTGGTACTAAGCATAAGGCTAATACAGCAACTGGTGCACACACAGCTAGCCAAACATCAACACAGATGATGATGCATGACCTAATCTCTGGTGCCAAACATGACTGGTGACAGTTGCAGCAGAACATGTGGAAGAAACTTTAGTAGAAGGAGTGGTCATTGGTCAAGAAATATAATCCATCTTTGTACTCACCAGTTGCTTGTGTTCTCATCTGGTGTACTGGTCCTGAAACTCACATTTAGATGAGGAAAATGTGACACAACAATTAGTATCATTAGTGATGTTTACTGATGGATAGCAAATTATAATAGAAATGAGGTATATAAAGAACATGATGCAAGTCAAGATTTGGTGTCAATGTGACAGAACCAGACCGTGCGACTGTAATACACCGTCCAGTAGGAAGAGCAACTTGAAGAGGTCTTAAAAGTACAACTGAATGCATTAAGTGTATATTACAACACATATGATCAGTGGCACTACTATCTATGATCCATTGTAAATCATTCTTGACAGTGAAAGTAGTAAGAGATATAATGATACCTGCCAAGTGTTCTTCTGGAGAAAGCATCTCCTGACCCTTGCCTTTCTCAATAAGGCTTAAAAGATGGTCAAACTTTGCTTCTAATTTCTCAAACTTTGTTTGTTCTTCTGTCACAAAGGATTCAGTCTGAACCTGCATAGCCTTAGGATGCTAATAATTGCCAGTAGTTCCAGATCCTTGGTAGGAACTGTTGTTTAATCCATGTCCTGCTCCCTGATAAAACTGATTGCCTTTCTTGTTCTGAGATGCATTTGGACTGTTATTGAACTGAGGTTTAGGCTTATTATAAATTGCTAGAGGATGCCCTTTGGGATATCCATTCAACTTGAAACAAGTCTCTCTAATCAATGAATAAGCATGAGTTACAGTGGGCAAAGGATCCATCATCAAAATCTGCCCTCTAGCTGTGGCAAAACTATCATGTAGCCCCATTAAAAGTTGCATTAGCTTCCTCCTTTGCTCCTGTTCATCTTGTGCTTTAGAAGCAATCTCCAGTGCTGAATACTCATCCCATAACCCTTTTAAGTTTATGGTAATACATTTCCACAGACATAGTTTCTTGTTCCAATTTGTGTAAATCTTTTTCAATCTCATAAATGCGATGACCATCAATACCTCTTCCATGGCGCAAAATTTGAAGAGTAAAACGAGTAATTGAAGAACAGAATGAATCGAAACAGAATCAATTTGCTATGTAAACTAGCATAAGCTCTGATACCATGAAAACAGAGAGAAATAAGCCAACTGGTAGAAGAGAAATTCATTCATCTGAGAAAAAACATTACAAAAGCTTACAGAAGAAAGCTATATATGATACAAAACACTATTTATACAACCAAAGTTGCTTACGATTAACACTGCTAGATCTAACTATGGTAAAGTTACAACTAAACAATGGTTATAATTCAGTTACAAGTAACTGTCAATGAACTGCTTGGTATTAATCCATCCGGTGTCTCTCGGCTCCACCATAAAGGTGCTGATGCATGTGTCAACACTCTTCTTCTCATCTCATCATCTCTCTTACATAGTGTTTCAATATTGTTTGTAACTTTATGCAAACACTTTAGCATACACAGTTTTAAGTCCCTTGGGTTGTATTTGTATACTTGCACTAGCTGTAGCTGCAGTACTAGTAGCCTTGTGTTCGGATGTTGATGTTTGTGTTTGGCTAGCTCCTAGCCGTGTGTGCATCAGTTGCTTTGCTGATGTTTGGCTAGCTGTGTGTGCATCAGTTGCTGTATTAGCCTTGTGCTTAGTTTAGTACCAACTGCAGTATCCTCAATACGAACACAATTTATACTAGTCCAACTGCAAGACAAACTAGATGATTGTTTATAAGGTGGGTGGGCTAAAAAAAAGACATATACCAATATATATTGAGAATAATTACGAGACTATAGAAGTAATTGTTGTTAGTTAAGGATCCTATAAGTTATTGTCTGGTAAACTAACTAGTTAAACTATTAAAAGTATTAAGTTAATTATGTTGAACAATGTAATTTAATAAAATAGTTTTATCCGTTATGAATAATTGTAATTTTTTAGTTAAAATTATGTCGATCAATATAATAGAGTTTTGACTATATACTTTTTGATTCAAGTTGCTCCCCTTTTTTTTGACATTTTAAATGAAATGAGACTTTAGTTTTACACTAAATAATTAGAAAATTAATATTCAAGAGTGTTTGGAACTATACCCGCAAAAAATGGCAAACATGAGACCTAGTTCAAGAAGGTTGGGAAACCGCTACTTTTGTCTAGGTATAGCATTAGAGTTAAGTTTGAGATTGTTTAAAAAAAATGTAATTATTGCTTCTGATCACGCTTTTGATTATAATCCGTTTTAAAAAAGTAGTTTGTATTTGGTAAATAAAAAGCACTTATATTAGTAGAAAATGAAAAATGTTTGGTATAAAAAATTTCGTTAATCACTTATTTCAAGTGTAAATTACTAAAAAGGAATGTTTTGAGTAGTAAAGATAATTGATAAAATTAATAAAATAAATAAGGATAAATTAATAATATACTTGGTCAAACCTGATTATTAAATTTGGCAAATAATCAGAAACTCTAATTAGATTATCAAACACTTTTCGCTTAGTAAAACTGATTATAAGTAAGGACTGCTTATAAGCGATTCCAAACACCTTCTAATAAGTTTTTTTCCCTTTTGTGAACTCTACTAATTTTTTATATTGTTCTTATAATTGTCAATTTTATAAAATACATTTTTAGTTACCTGCTCATTATTATATGTGAAATTGTACTCTCCCCATATACCTTCTAAATAATTGGGGCATATATCGTACTACAGAAGAAGAAACAATGAAATGGAGAAGAGACAAGGAGAGGGGATAGGTGGTGGGGATTATAATGATTGAGTTATAAGTTGAATATAAATTAATGAATTTGATTTATAGTTATCAAACTTTATACACCACCCTTAAAGATTTATTTTGTAAACCAACCTATACATAATCATCAACTTAGCGTATAATCATTATATTTACAAACAGTTAACCCTAATTCCAATTCTACAATCCAACTACGTGATAATTATGATTTAACTCTGAGGTCAGTGCAAAAATTCAAGAAAGTGTCATTTTGCACTCTCCTCTCTGCATATTATATTTAGAATAGGGATCAATGGTTCAAAATGAGCTTTTTCATCCGTTTACAGCATTTCAGTTTACAAAAATAAGTCCATTTCCTACGCTGCTAGGATTTTGATGATGAGAAAGATAAAATTATAAATATATACAAGTATAAATATAAAAAATATTTATAAGAACATATCAGTAATTATAATATTTATAAATATATATAATTATATAAATATAAGTATAAACAATACTTATATATAATCTGAACAATGACTATATATATATATAAGTCGAAGACGAAGCGAGATAGCAAAAGTCGCGAGGGTAAGGAGGAAAAATGTCTTCCCAGTCATTTTAATTGTCTCTAATATCTCAATATTTACAAACTTTAATCAAGCTCAAAATAATGTACATATCTTTGAAAAACACATTATTGTTACGAAGAAATTTATATGGACAAGACATGTACACAACATCAACTATCATGCAATTCTAACCCAACATAAAATAATTATTATTAATTTTTTTTAATTAAATTATGTTGATCAATATAATAGACTGAAAAATGCCTATATATTTTATGATTTAAGTTTCTCCTTGTAACAATTTTTCTTGGTAATTAGAAAATATCCAACAGTGATTTGGAATTATATATATCCACAAAAATTTTAAAAGAGTTAGGAAACCAAGGTTTAATGAACTTTTTTGTCCTACCTATGTCAACTTACACTCGTTTTTAATATTCTATTCGTAATTGTCAATTTCATAAAATATATTTACTCGTCTCTTTATTGTTATATGTGAAAACTTATATTCTCACTATATACTTTTCATTACTAATTGCAAATATTTTAAACCCCTGCCCCAACGAGCATATTATTAAACATTAAAATGCAAAAAAAATACCCGGATAGGGACACAAGAATTAAACTAGGTTAAACAGTTTTTTTTAGGATCCAATTTATACATAATCCTTAATTATAATTCCTAGTATCAAGCCGCACAATAATCGCACCTTCCGCCTTCTCTTCTCTTTAGCAAGCTCCGCCTAGTAATAAGGGTATCGGATTTGGTTTTGTATGGGTCCCCATTCCCCAACAACTTGGTTTTACAAAAATAAATTTTCATTTGCAATCTTGCCACGACTTTCATAATAATTAAGAAAAAAATTATAAATATATAGCTATATACATATAAGCATGAAAAACATTTAAAAAAGAATAATATATATTTTGATAAATATTTAACGAAATTGGATTGCGAACAACGTGAAATGTATGCGATAAGAAAGAATAAATTAAAATAGATCCCTTTTTATTTTTTATCTATCTATCTCATGTATGTATATTGCCGCAATCATAATTCGTCTTAAAATTTTCGTAATGTATAGCAATACTTTTTATAAAACAGCAATAACATTACATAAACCTGAACATTTAGTACATCAGAGTCGAATATAATTGAATACTAGCTTATATGCATACTTTTGCTTTCTGTTTTATCAGCCAAACAAACCTTCATCTTAAACAATAAGGAAGTGTAAGCCCATGGCAAACGGATGCCATTACAATATAAATAAAGTGGAAATCATGCAAAAAGCCATCTATTTCAAACCAAATTATAAACAGAAGCCTCGGCTCATTTAGAATTATTTGGGAATTACTGCTATAGAAGGGTCAAAACAGGATCGGAACTTAAGAAACAATTTTTTGACGTTTTTACTTAATTTTAGGGCTCCGCCTAGTGTATATCAAAATCAATAACCATAATAGGAAGCAACCAACACAATAATTTTATTTAAAGGATATGGACACGTACATATATCGAGCCCATTAATTATAACAAACACACACACATACAATATTCATAACCAACCCAAACCAAACCAACCAACCTGCACCATAAGTGACAAGTGTTAATTATTGATCGATCCTTACGTACGTACGTAACAGCCATGCATGCATTCATGCTTGCAGTGGGTGTGGGCGAACCATTAATTAATTACTTTGGGAGATGATGAGCCTCAATATCTCTGGTGACGCTAAGTACAAAATCTAGATACGACGTCGGATCCTTGACACTCTCGTTGAGCTTCTCATAGTTGAAGGTCCATGTCACCAAGTTGTCTTCACCCTTGGTGTCAACATGAACACTGATAACAAAGCTCTTGAATTCCTCAAGCAAATGTCCTTCAATCACCTTGAAAGTCACCGACTTATCCTCCTCGTCTATGGCTACTATTTCCTCCTTTGCAACCATCGCCTTCCCATCTGAAAATAAGAGTCCTATTTTTTACTAACTTTTTTTTTCACCCGAAAATATTAATTAAAGCTTACAATATTTGACATTCTTAGATACTAGTAGCAAGGAAATTAAGAGTAAATATTGTACTACATTTTTTTTTCTTTTTCTTACCGATGAAATAGTTCCAGATGATGACGGAGCCAACTTTTCCGAATTCTCCTTCATGCAAATCACAACCCTGTATATTAGTAGGGGTAATGTTTGGCACATGGTGTGGTCTGGTACCGAAAAGCTCATGAAACACATCCCCATCTGACTTGATTCCTGTTTGGCATATCAACTTACCAGTTAAACCCATTATTAGTTATGTAGCTAGGTAGTATTATAAAACAATATATGCTTTAGCAAATATATATGGATATATATATCAATTCTGATGGGAAAACGTTTGGTCATTTCACCTTCATATATATAGCCGGGTCTCATTCCGTGCGTCCCAATTATTTAGCTGCATGCATGCATCGATCTCTAATTACTGCCACATGGCATGGCCTGATCATGCATGCATCAATCTCTAATTACTGCCACATGGCATGGCCTGATCAGACAGACTGATCACTTACCATAAACGGTGATAAATAAATGCAGCAGGGGCAGGGGCAGGGACATGAATCACATGATCTATTAATCTATTCTCAAGATATATAATGCGGTAGTTAAGTGCTCAATTATATATGTGGCTGATGAATGATGGTGCGCATCGGTAGGGACGAAGCCAACATTTTCTTTTGGGGGGCCAGAACGTAATGCAATGCATGTATTCAAACATAATTTATTTAATTATTCCATTGTTTTCATTTTCATCGTGAAAAACACAATAAAAATGATCCAGGCATAATATCATAAAAAAATAAATATAATATTTGACTGCTACTTAGACATGATATCGGCAAGTAAACAATCATTAATTAACAATACAAATTTCTTTTTCGTTAGGATTTAATTGAAATAAAGCTAGATTACATAAATCTTGGGGGAACCTAGCGCAAAAATATCAAAATTTAAGAGTTAAAATATATTTTCTGGATTAATTGTCCACAATTAGGGGTGTAAATGAATCGAGTCGAGTCGAGCCGATTATTGATTTGCTCAAATTTGTTTCATAAAATTTATCGAGTTTGAAATAAGGTTTTATTGAGACTCGTTTAACTACCGAGTCGAGCACGATTTTGAATCGAACTCGAGCAGTTTAAACTTTTTGAGCGAATATGATCTGAGTATCAACAAAAAATTATAATTTGAAAAGGCTTGAATAATTTATCGAATTTTAAAATTTACTCATATTTAAATCATTTATATTTTCAGTCAAATTCAAATTAAACTTTTAGTCAAATTAATATGAATTAAATTTAAACCGTTTGATTCATTTTACGTACTCATCCACAATTAATCCTTGGACCAAGAGTAGCTTCATCCCTAATACTGGTGGTCTGGTACACCAGCAGGCAGTTGGACAGATTGGTGGTTGAACACTGACATAAATATATGATCGTAAAAAATATTGTATTCAAAAATCATACGCGATTGATTAAGAGTGTTTCTATGTGCATTGTAACTATGCACCGCCAGATAAAAATAATACGAATCTGCTTAGGTGAAATTAACATCAATTTCACTCTAATAAGTTTATATAATTTTTTATTACATGAATTTTAAAAATATTACCTTAATCAATGTCATAAAAAACTATAATATTTATCAATATAATATTTTTTATAACCCATATAATAAGAAACTATAAAACTTATTACGATGAAATTTGGTGTCAATTTCATTCTAATTGGATTCAAATAATACACGAGTCCAATTCAAAAAATAAAACTCATATACAATTTTCTCTGTGTAGTACACATTTAGTACAAATTGTTATGTATAGAGAAATGATTTTTTCATATGTAATTTTGATATTTTCACATCTGCTCCTCTTACATAAAAGTGATTTACCCTACTCTTTCATGAGAGAAGACAATGTTAAAAAATCAAAATTATATATGAAAATAATATTACCCTATGTATATAGTATAATGTATTCTATATAATTCTTAGTACATATAAAAATACTCATTCTACAATCTTCTTCTCATCATATGGAGCTAGGGCCCCTTTATAAGTTACTGGGATATAAAAAGTTAATTAATTAATGAGGGTATAGTGATGGAGGAGTGAGGACAATATCAATGTGTATCAATCAGGAAACCGAATTTTAAAAAAAAATATATTTCTTATTAAATATTCTCTCCGTTTCGGTTTCAAAACTAAAAATATATTTATAAAACGACAATTTTTAAAAATAATTTTATATTTTTAAATATAACCTATTAATTAAGAATTTGATTGTGGTGGTGTAATATTAAAAATAATAGTAAAAAGGTAATGACAAATTAAAAATATAATATCATTTTATAGTCATAAAATAAAAATAAAAATATATATTTAATTTTAAAACAAAATAAAAAAAATTTATTTCTAATTTTGAAACCGAGAAAGTCCTAACTTATATTTTGACTTAATTTGTCAAACATTTACGCCTTTGTTTAGACTTTTGTGTCATCGCGGTGCTGATACACTTCGATTTGATTTGATATATACTTGGAGATAACAACATGCCCTATTATTTGCCCTCTAATTTATAAACTACATGGCGAAGAAGACAAACAATATTTTATAATATATTTAATCACAAAAAATATATTTAACTAATATAATATAATGGCAACAGATCTCAAACGATATGTAACTAATGTAATCAGAATTGGAAGATGAGCATTTAAAATCTGCATGTTACCTATCACCAGTCTTGGAAGACTTGTCTACAAAAAATTAAATGATGTTAAATGTAGCACTCTGATTTCGCTGAAGAACGAAGGCACCAGAAATTCTACATGCACAAGAATTCAATAATCTATTGGAATTAATCGGTAAATAGGTTATATGAAAATATGATGCATGGAATGTGGATACCTTAAACAATCAAAAATTAAATAAAAAGAAATAATCAAACTCATCCTAGAGAGAAATCTTACCCATAAAATTAATCCTTTATAAATATTAACCTTTAGGGCTTAACCATGGTTTCAATAAACACAGAAAGTGAACAGCACAAGCAAATTTCAAACTTTCAATACGGAAACAACACAAATTCGAGTCTTGCAAAATGAGTTAGCCTCTTCACCTCTACGAAAAGCAATATCAAAACACTCCCTTACATTCCGAAGAACCGAAGATTAAAAGCGACATGTTGAAAAGGCTAAATACACTTCCGTTACATTAAGTACCACCAAATTTATGATTCACCCTCCAAAAAATTTGGGCTTACAATTTACTACATCAAGTCCTAATTGCATACAATTTAGCTCCCAATTTCAAAATCCGACCAAAATTAACCGGAATACCCGACCCGTCCAATAATTCGATCGGGTCTTAAGTATTTAATACCAGTTGACCGTATAAATATACAGATATATTGACTTAATTTAAAAAAGGGCTAAATACAGTTCCGTTACATCAAGTACCACCATATTCATGATTTGGCCCCCAAAGAACAAAAAAAATTAAAATTATAAAAAAAATATAAATACAATAAAACTATAAATACAATTTAAAATTATAAAAATTTATAAATAAAATTATAAATACAATTTGTAAAATTTGAGTTGTGATATAATTTGTAAAATTTAAAACGTAAAATTTATAATTTGTGATATAATTTATAATTTGTAAGATTTAAGTTGTAATTTCTATACATACAATTTGTTAAATTATAGATACAATTTTAAAATTAATTTTTTTCATAAATACAATATATATTAACTACTGTTTGTTTGAAGAATAAAACGGAAAACGGACAGAAAGAAAGTGTTGTTGGATAAACTAATTAATTATTGTTTATTTGAAAAATCTTTTAACTAAATAAAAACAACTCACTTTCCAAATGCAAAATACATTACCTATGTCGTCTTATGTACCTTCTCTCTCCTCCTCCTCCTTTTTGCAACTCACTTTTTGCACACCATCTCTCTCCTCCTCCTTTAATGGCGATAATCTGATTTTTTCCGTTAGAAAAGTCTCTTAATTAACATAAAATTTCAGGTTATTTTCTGCTTAAGTTGATCAAAGTTACTGGACAGAATCCAAGGCGCTGGAATTTTTAAATTTGAAGGAACAGAATAATTTGAAGGATTAGGGAAGAGGGAGAGAGAGCAAATGGGTCATTTTTTTCTTTTTGTCTTTTTCAATTTTTCCTCCTACTTTTGTATGCTCTTCCAATATAAAAAGGGTATTATTTAATTAATTAAATTTTGGACACTTTTGTCAATTGTTTAAAAGTTTAATGTTATTCGTGTTAAAAATATAATTTGTATGTTTAAAAGTTTATTGATTTTTTTTAATTAAGCCTTTTTTTTAATTTTAAAATAAAAAAATTGTATTCGGTAATCTTTGTATTAATATTTAATTTTAATAATTTAACATATAATAATTATTTATAAGGATTTATACAGATTTAATACGTCAAAATAAGTATTTATACAAATTTTATACGAATTAGGTACTTGATGTAGTAAATTATGAATTTAGTGGTACTTGATGTAACATAAGTGTTATTAGCCCGTATTCTATATGATCAAACGGTACACACTTCCTATTTGGTCGAAAAATTAGGTATTCTGGATAATTTTTGCGCCATTCTGAAATTGGGGGCTAAATTGTATGCAATTAGGACTTGATGTAGTAAATTGTAAGCCCAAATTCTTTGGGAGCCGAATCATGAATATGGTGGTACTTGGTGTAACAGAAGTTTATTTAGCCCTGTTGAAAACAATATTAAGTCTTACTTTATCAACTTTAATCTCAAACAAGAAGTGTAAGCCCATGGCACACGAATGCCATTACGATATAATAGGTTAACCTTTTAGGTAAGGAGGTGATCCAACAAGTTTGTTAGGTCAATCTACACAGGTGTGCATTGCATTGGTGATGATTTGATGTGGGATGGATGATTTAATTCCGCTACAAGTGAGCTTGGTTATTTTTGTAGTTTTTTTTGTGCGAATTAATTGGAGGATTGGACAACAGATTGCATGATTAAACTCAAGGCTACAAATTATGCAATTTGGAAGCCAAGATTGGAAGATTTGCTTTACTGCAAGGATTTGTATGAGCTACTTGAGAATGATGGAGTTAAGCGCCCACAAACAAGAGTGACACGCAAAAGAACAAGATGAACAGGAAGACTATTGGTCTGATCAAATCGTGGATTGTTTAAAATGTGTTTCATCATATTGCCACGGAAACTAAAGCTTATGCTCTTTGGCAGAAATTGGAGTCTGTGTGTGAAAGGAAGACAACGTAGAATAAAGCTTTCTTGATTAGTAAGCTTGTGAATTCTAAGTTTAAGGATGGAAATTTCGTTGTAGAACACTTTTGAGTGATTTTCAGAGTTGATAAATTAGTTGAATGCGATGAATATGGTCATTGACGATGAGATGCATGCTTTGTTGTTGCGTTGAGTTCTTTGCCTGATAGCTGAGAGACGTACGCTGGTTGTATCACTGAGTAACTCTGCTGCCAACAGTACCCTGACTATGGATACAGTCAATGATAGTTTGTTCAATGAAGAATAGAGGTGAAGAGATATAGTAATGACTAGTGCTGAGTCACAAGTTTTTGTCGCGTAGAGTAGGGGCAGAATCAGAGAGAAACTCTCCTAAAGATGACAAATTCAGGGGAAGGTCGAGAGATCGAAATTAAAAGAGGTAATTTATTTTCACTGCCAGAAGCCGGACCACATAAGGCGAAAGTGCATATTTTTGAAGAAGGAACAATCTAAGGAGAAAGGTGAGGATAAAGACTCGAGTGAGTGTATCTATCCAACGTTGATGTAGCCATTGATTGTGATGGTAAAACCAAGTGCATTGTTAATGATTGGGTGATTGATTCAGGTGTTTCGTTTAATGCTAGTTCGCGTGGTGAAATCTTTACATCCTACACTAGTGATAATTTTGGCTATGTACGAATGAGAAACAATATTGCATCCAAGGTAGTTTTAGTTATATATTTGGTCAAACCTGATTATTAGATTTGACAAATAATCAGAAGCTCTAATTAGATTACCAAACAATTTTCGCTTAGTAAAATTGATTATAAGCAAGAACAAGCAAGCGATCCCAAACACTCTCTAATAAATTTTTCCTCTTATGTGAACCTACTCATTTTTTTTTTATATTTTACTTATAATTGTCAATTTCATAAAATACATTTTTAGTTACCTCCTCATTATTATATGTACTCAGTTTTTTTAGGATCCAATTTATGCATAGTCCTTAATTATATTTCCTAGCAAGCTCCGCCTAGTAATAAGGGTATCGGATTTGGTTTTGTATATTGGTCCCCAACATCTTGGTTTTACAAAAATAAATTTTCATTTGCAATCTTGCCACGACTTTCATAATAAGAAAAATAAAATATAAATATATAACTATATAAATATAAGCATGAAAAACATTTATAAAAGGAAAATAATATATATTTTGACAAATATTTGACGAAGTTAAATTGCGATCAACGTAAAAGTGTATGCGATAAGAAAAAATAACTTAAAATGAGACCCTTCTTATTTCCTATTTATCTATCCCATGTATGTACATTGTCACAATCATAATTCGACTGAATTTTTTTGCAATGTATAACATGACTCTTTATAAAATAGAAATAGCATTACATAAACCTGAACATTTAATACATCAGAGTCGAATATAATTGAATACTAGCTTATAGGCATACTTTAGTTTTCTGTTTTATCAGCCAAACAAACCTTCATCTCAATCAATAAGGAAGTGTAAGCCCATGGCAAACGGATGCCATTACAATATAAATAAAGTGGAAATCATGCAAAAACCCCATATATTTCAAACCAAATTATAAAGAGAAGTCTCAACTCATTTAGAATTATTTGGAAATTACTGTTATAGAAAGGTCAAAACAGGACCGGAACTTAAGAAACAACTTTTTTGGTGTTTTTACTTAATTTTAGGGATCCGCCTAATGTATATCAAAATCAACAACCATAATAGGAAACAACCAACACACAATACTTTTATTTAAAGGATATGGACACGTACATATATCGAGCCCATTAATTATAACTTAAAACACACTCACACACACACACACACACAATAATAACCAAACCAAACCAAACCAACCCACCTGCACCATAAGTGACAAGTGTTAGTTATTGATCAATCCTTACGTACGTACGTAACAGCCATGCACGCATGCATGCATGCAGTGGGTGTGGGTGAACCATTAATTAATTACTTTGGGAGATGATGAGCCTCAATATGTGATGCTAAGTACAAGATCTAGATACGACGTCGGATACTTGACACTCTCGTTGAGCTTCTCATAGTCGAAGGTCCATGCCACCAAGTTGTCTTCACCCTTGGTGTCAACATGAACACTGATAACAACGCTCTTGAATTCCTCAAGCAAATGTCCTTCAACCACCTAGAAAGTCACCGACTTATCCACCTCGTCTATGGCTACTATTTCCTCCTTTGCAACGAGCGCCTTCCCATTTAAAAATAAAAGTCTTACTTTTTATTAACTCCCCGGGGAAAATATTAATTAAAGCTTACAATTGACATTCTTAGATACTACTACCTCCGTCTCAAATTAACTGTTTAGTTTTGAATTTTTAAAGTCATATTGACTATTTTAAAACTAATTTTTGTACCATTTTTGTCAAAATATAGGTGAAGAGATTATAACCAAAAGAAAGTATATACAATTTACTACTAATACCAATTTTTATAATGTTAAAATATATATTTATATATGCTTAATTATTAATTTTAAAAATAGTCAATTTGACTAAAAAAAGTCAAAACTAAGCAGTTAATTTGGAAAGAAGAGAGTAGAAGCAAGGAAATTAAGAGTAAATATTGTACTACATTCATGAAACACATCCCCATCTGACTTGATTCCTGTTTGGCATATCAACTTACCAGTTAAACCCATTATTAGTTATGTAGCAAGGTAGTATTATAAAACAATATCTGCTTTAGCAAATATGTGTATATATATATATATATATATATATATATATATATATTACATTTCTTAAGCTCACCCTCCTTTAGCGACGGACCCAGCGACGGGTTGGTTATACAACCGTCGTCTATAATTTTAGCGACGGGCTAGATTGTCGGTCGCTAAAAGTATAGTCGACGGTTGTATAACCAAACCGTCGCTGGGTAGGTCGCTAAAGGGAGGTGAGCTTAGGATCAGTCGGATAAGGGTGCGCTTAAGATTCGGACCCCGTGTATATATATATATATATATATATATATATATATATAATATAATATAATATCAATTGTGATGAGAAAACGTTTGGTCATTTCACCTTTTTATATATAGTCGGGTCTCATTCCGTGCGTCCCAAGTATTTTGCTGCATGCATGCATCAATCTCTAATTACTGCCGCATGACATGGCTTGACATGATCTATTAATCTATTCTCCATTTACTGCCACATGGCATCAATCTCTAATTACTGCCACATGGCATGGCATGGCATGGCTTGACATGGTCTATTAATCCACGTGACATGGCATGGCTTGACATGATCTATAAATACATGCAGCAGGGGCAGGTGCAGGGGCAGCGACATGATCTATTAATCTATTCTCAAGATATTGTGGTAGTTAAGTGCTCAATCATATACGTGGCTGATGATGATGGTACGCATCAGTAGGGACGAAGCCAGCATTTTCTTTTTGGGGTTGGGACGTAATGTAAATTATGTAATGCATGTATTCAAACATAATTTATTTAATTGCTCCATCGTTTTCATTTCCATTGCGGAAGATACAATATTTTTTGAAAAATTCATCATAATATATTTGATTCATGTATAATATTATAAAAAATAAATACAAATTTTTTATTGCTATTTAGACTTGGTATTAACAAGTAAAAATTCATTAATTAACAATACAAATTTCTTTTTCGTTAGGATTTAATTGAAATAAAGCTAGATATATTACATAAATCTTAAAAATATCAAAATTTAAGAGTTAAAATATATTTTTGGATTAATTGACCACAATTAGGGGTGTAAATGAACCGAGTCAAGCCAAGTATTGAGTTACTCGAATTTGGTTCATAAAATTTATCGAGTCTGAAATAAGATTTAATTGAGACTCGTTTAGCTAACGAGTCGAACACGATTTTGAATCGAACCCGAACAGTTTGAACTTTTCGAGCGAATATGATCCGAGTACTAACAGAAAATTGTAATTTGAAAAAGTTTGAGTAATTTATCGAATTTTAAAATTTGCTCATTTTTGAATCGTTTATATTTTGAGTCAAGTTCGAATCGAACTTTTAATCGAGCGAGTGCGAATCAAGTCCAAACCATACAACATTTTCTATAACCAATGCAATAAGAAATTATAAAATTTATTACAGTGAAATTTGTGTCAATTTCACCTTAGCCGATCCAAATAATACACGAGTTTAATTTAAAAAGTAAGCCCCATATATAATTTTCTCTGTGTAGTAAACATTTAGTACAAATTGTTATGCATATAATATTATGTATTCTATATAACTGTTAGTAGATATAAAAAATACTCATTCTACAATCTTCTTCATATAGAGCGACTGGGACATAAAAAGTTAATTAATTAATGAGATTCTACGATCTTCTTGTTATCATATAGAGCGAGGGCCCCTTAAGTTACTGGGACTTAAAAAGTTAATTAATTAACGAGGGTATACTGATGGAGGACAATATGTATCAATCAGGAAGAAACCGAAATTTAAAAAAAAAATATTTGTTATTAAGTATTCTATTCGTTTCAAAATTAGAAATATATTTATAAAACGATTACTTTTAAAGATAATTTAATATTCTCAAATATAACTTTAGTATTAATTAAGAATTTGGTTGTGGTGGTGTGATATTGAAAATGATAATAAAAAAATAATGACAAATTAAAAATATCACGTGATTATTTTATAATTCTAAAATAAAAATAGAGATGGGACATAAAAAGTTAATTAATTAATGAGATTCTACAATCTTCTTGTTATCATATAGAGCGAGGGCCCCTTAAGTTACTGGGACATAAAAAGTTAATTAATTAATGAGGATATAGTAACGGAGGACAAATATGTATCAACGAGGAAGAAACCGAAATTTTAAAAAATTATATTTGCTATTAAGTGTTGTTTCAAAATTAGAGATATATTTATAAAACGATTATTTTTAAAGATAATTTAATATTCTCAAATATAACTTTAGTATTAATTAAGAATTTAGTTGTAGTAGTGTGATCTTGAAAATGATAGTAAAAAGGTAATGACAAATTAGGAATATCATGTGATCATTTTATAATTTTATAATTTTAAAATAAAAGTAAATATTTAATTTTAGAACTGACTAAAAAAAATATCTTTAATTTTGAAATAGAAACAATATTAACTTATATTTAGACTTAATTTGTCTAACATTTAGGTCTTTGTTTAGACTTTTGTGTCGTGGCATGTTGATACACTTCGATTTGATTTGATCATATATCGAACACGACAAACAACATGCCCAATTATTTGCCCTCTAATCTATAAATTATATATCCAAGAAGACAAACAACATGCTTAATTATTTGCCCTCTAATCTATAAATTATATATCGAAGAAGACAAATTACAATATTTTATAATATATTTAATTAAAAAAATATATTCAACCAATATAATGTAATGGTTACAGATCTCAAACAATTAATATGTAACCAATGTAATCAGAATTAGAAGATGAGCATTTAAAATCTGCATGTTGCCTATCACCACCAGTCTTAGAAGACACAAGTCTACAAGAAATTAGATGATGCTAAATGTAGCACATGCACATAGAACGAAGGCACCAGAAATTCGAAATTCAATAATCTATTGAAATTGGTAAATAGGTTATATGAAAATATGATGCATGGAATTAATGTGAATACCTAAAACAACCAAAAACAAAAAGAAATAATCAAACTCACTCGAGAGAGAAATCTTGTACATAAAATTAATCATTCATAAATATTAAATCTTCCGGGCTTAACCATGGTTTCAATAAACACAGAAAGTGAACAGCATCAGCAAATTTCAAACTTTCAATACGGAAACTACACAAATTCGAGTCTTGCAAAATGAGTTAACCACTTCACCTCTACAAAAGCAATACCAAAACATACCGAAGAACCGGATAGTAAAAGGGACATGCTGGAAATAATATCAAGTCTTACTTTATCAACCTTCTTCTCAAACAAGAAGGAAGTGTAAGTCCATGGCACACGAATGCCATTATGATATAAACAATCACCAAGAGGAGGAATATATATATATAAGTGCATGCAACCCTGCATGAAAGCCGTTCATTATGTATTATTTAGTAGTCAACACACTGTCATTTTTAGCTTCCATATGATCTTATAGATGAAATCATGCAAAGTGAAGTCACAAAAATCATGCAAACCAAATTATTAATAAGGCTCATCTCATATAGAATTTTTTGGGAATTACTGCTATAGAAAGGTCAAAACGGATCAGCATTAATATCAGCTTAAAGTGTATCTCAGTATCTGAGAAACACTCATTAATTGCTTCTCATTGAATAGTCGTTGAATATATGATCATTTTATTAATCAACGCAACACGTTCTAGCTTTTACTATATGAGACGTTCCACCGTAAGGTTAAAATTGATCGAGTAGATTTTATTCTACCGTTAATGTTAGATCGTATAGATATTAAGAGACAAAAATATTTTTTTAAAACGACTTACAATAATGTGCGTGATAATTTGATAATTTAAAATTCATATCATTTGTGCTTAATTTGGTATTAGATAATGTGCGTGATCATTTAATAATGCACTGAGTTTTCTAAGCTTTAATTTCACAAACTTTATATATAAAATTCTATCCATCAACTAATTTTTTATTTGATAAATATACATAAGATTTACAACACATATACAAAAAAGAAGACCTATACGATCATCCACTTATACACATACGTACTCGTATAAAATAAGGGGCAATATAACTATAATTATTTGAGATTAATCCATCGCCTCACTTGAGATATTTAAGATTTTTAGGGTAACTTAGGCATATAAATTTTGATTCTGAGTAAGTAATTTTGAAAACTTTGTGCATGTAAAAGTTGATTAATACCAATTAAGTGATATAAATGTCCAGCTCAACAAAAATATTTTAAACTAACTTTTTAAAAAATAAAATCAATATTAATATTATATTATATTTTATTAATATTAATATTAATATTGATTTGATAGCCAGATAACAAGAGTCGCGAGGGTACGGAGGAAAATTGTCTTCCCAATCATTTTAATTATCTCTAATATCTCAATATTTATAAACTTTAATCAAACTCAAAATAATGTATATATCTTTGAAAAACACGTTATTGACAAGTGTTTTGGTAACAAAAAAATTTATATGGACAAGACATGTACACAACATCAACTATCATGCCATTTTAACCCAACATAAAACAATTATTATTAATCTTTTTAGTTAAATTATGTTGATCAATATAATAGACTGAAAAATGCCTATATATTTCATGATTTAGAAAATATCCAAGAGTGATTTGGAACTATATATATCCACAAAATTTTAAAAGATTTGGGAAACCAAGGTTTAATGAACTTTTTTGTCCTACCTATGTCAACTTACACTCGTTTTTAATATTCTATTCGTAATTATCAATTCCATAAAATATATTTACTTGCCTCTTTATTGTTATATGTGAAAATTTATATTCTCACTATATACTTTTCACTACTAAATGCAAATATTTTAAACCCCTACCCCAATTAGCATATTATTAAACATTAAAATGCAAAAAATACCCGGATAGGGACAGAGAGAATAAGAATTAAATTAGGTTAAACAGTTTTTTTTTAGGATCCAATTTATACATAATCCTTAATTATAATTCCTAGTATCAAGCCGCACAAAATCCCAACTTCTGCCTTCTCTTCTCTTTAGCAAGCTCCGCCTAGTAATAAGATGGTATTGGATTCGGTTTTGTATGGGTCCCCAACATCTTGGTTTTACAAAAATAAATTTTCATTTGCAATTAATCTTGCCACGACTTTCATAATAAGAAAAAAAAAATTATAAATATATAGCTATATACATATAAGCTTGAAAAACATTTATAAAAGAAAAATAATATGTATTTCGACAAATATTTGAAGAAATTGGATTGATTAACGTGAAAGTGTATGTGATAAAGAAGAATAAATTAAAATGAAACCCTTCTTATTTTCTATCTATCTATCCCGTATTCACATCGCCGCAATCATAATTCGGTTGAAAACTTTTGCAATATATAACAAGACTCTTTATAAAACAACAATAACATTACATAAACCTGAACATTTGATACATCTTAAAAACTTTAATAATGTATAACTGGACTCTTTATAAAACAACAATAACATTACATAAACCTGAACATTTAATACTTCAGAGTCAAACATTTGATACATAAAGCCATATATTTCAAACCAAATTATAAAGAGCAGCCTCGACTCGTTTAGAATTATTTGGGAATTACTGCTATAGAAGGGTCAAAACAGGATCAGAACTTAAGAAACAACTTTTTTAGTGTTTTTACTTAATTTTAGGGATCCGCCTAGTGTATATCAAAATCAATAACCATAATAAGAAGCAACCAACACACAATACTTTTATTTAAAGGATATGGACACGTACATATATCGAGCCCATTAATTATAACTTAAAACACACTCACACATACACACAATATTCATAACCAAACCAAACCAACCCACCTGCACCATAAGTGACGAGTGGTAGTTATTGATCTATCCTTACGTACGTACGTAACAGCCATGCACGCATGCATGCAGTGGGTGTGGGTGATCCATTAATTAATTACTTTGGGAGATGATGAGCCTCAATATCTCTAGTGATGCTAAGTAACAAATCTAGATACGACGTCGGATCCTTGACACTCTCGTTGAGCTTCTCATAGTCGAAGGTCCATGTCACCAAGTTGTCTTCACCCTTGGTGTCGACATGAACACTGATAACAAAGCTCTTGAATTCCTCAAGCAAATGTCCATCAACCACCTTGAAAGTCACCGACTTATCCTCCTCGTCTATGGCTACTATTTCCTCCTTTGCAAGCAGCGACTTTCCATCTGAAAATGAAAGTCATACTTTTTATTAACTTTTTTTCTCTCCCAAAATTTTTTTAATTAAAGCTTACAATATTTGACATTCTTAGATACATTTTTTTCTTTTTCTTACCGATGGAATAGGTCCAGATGATGACGGAGCCAACTTTTCCGAATTCTCCTTCATGCAAATCACAACCCTGTATATTAGCAGGGCTAATGTTTGACACATGGTGTGGTTTGGTACTGATGAGCTCATGAAACACATCCCCATCTGACTTGATTCCTGTTTGGCATATCAACTTACCAGTTAAACCCATTATCAGTTATTTAGCTAGGTAGTATTATAAAACAATATCTGCTTCAGCAAATATATATATATATATATATATATACTTTATATATCAATTGTGATGAGAAAACGTTTGGTCATTTCACCTTTATATATATAGCCGGGTCTCATTCCGTGCGTCCCAACTATTTTGCTGCATGCATGCATCAATCTCTAATTACTGGCACATGGCATGGCCTGATCAGACAGATTGCTCCATTAAATACAAATTTAATGGTTTTTTGGAAAGTAGGACTTTCTAAAACCATTATTGCTCTATTAATTATTGCTCCATTAATTATTTTGCCACGTGCATTAATCTCTAATTACCATAAACGGTGATAAATACATGCAGCACGGGCAGGGGCAGGGGCAGGTCTCAATATATACAATAAGTCTATGCGGCCGGGTTTTTTGACAGGAGGGTCCAATTTTCCACTCACTCTTTTTTTTCTTCTATTTCACTTATTTCTATTCTCAACATATATATTGTGGTAGTTAGGTGCTCAACTATATATGTGGCTGACAATGATGGTACGCATCAGCAGGGACGAAGCCAACATTTTCTTTTTGGGGGCCAGGTAGTAATGTAATGCATGTATTCAAATATAATTTATTTAATTGCTCCATTGTTGTCATTTCCATTGTGGAATGGCATAATATTTTTTTTAAAAATTCGTCATGATATATTTGATCGATGCATAATATTATAAAAATTGTATATAAATTTTTGACTGCTATTTAAACTTAGTATCAGTAAGTAAAACATCATTAATTAACAATACAAATTTCTTTTTCATTAAGATTTAATTGAAATAAAGCTAGATTATATAAATCTTGGGGGAGCTTAGTACAAAAATATCAAAATTTAAGAGTTAAAATATATTTTCTAAATTAATTGTCCACAAATAAGGGTGTAAATGGACCCCTAATTAATTATTTAACAAGATAATGAGAAATCGAAGATAGGATCTTCATACTAATACATTGATACTACTACTACAATCTTTTATTGCTTTTGTTGTCCGGCAAACAGACAAAATAAATATTGCTGCTTATTTATATTCATAAAAGATATAAAAGGCCCACCAGTACTATTGGAGCTGCTCCTCCTACCAATATTAGTTTAGGTCCCGTGGTTTTTCTACAATGATATATGGATGAAAATTTCACAATAATGTTACATCAACAAATGAATTAATTTAAACGTTATAAAGTGTCCTATGACCTAATACTATGCTCAAATTGAGAAAATAAAATAAAAGAATGAATAAAATAAAAATGTGTATTTAATGATTATTTTGGAAGATAAATAATTTCAATAAAATAAAATTTTATTTCATTTATTTGTTTTTGTATTTCATGCGTAGAAGGTGAAATAAAATCTATTTCAATAGAATAGATATATGTAATAATTTTGTCATTATATGACAATAACTACCACCATTAATAATTAAATATATACTTAAAATACATTGAAATCATTTAATTTCGCCTATTATTTCATTAATTCGATTCAAACACAATATAAATGATAAACATAAGCTATTGTGATCTAGACTTTTTAAACCATTAACAACGAGTTTTGTCGCATTCATGACTTTTAAGTAGACTAGACGCAATGAACTTTGTTAATATATGTAATCTTACGAATATTTTGAAGACAATTACATCTTAGGCTCTACTTGGGTGTCGAAGGCCCGAGTTACCCAAAATTATGTAAAAAAATAAAATAAAATTAAGCTTTTAAAATTTTGATATTTTAATTTCTAACCCCCCGAAATAAAAAGAAAAAGAAGAAAGAAGCTTATATATAAATTTTTTTATAAAAAATGAAGAAAGTACTCATTCATTCTAAAATATAAATCATTTTAATTTAATTCAAATCAACTTAAAACGTGAGTGATCCATAAATATATCACTTTTCATATTTTTTAAATAAACACTTCCTCAACTCAACCCGAGATATGTACAATAAAGATCCTTGCATATTGACGGGGCGCTACCTCCAAAAGGCCCCGCTAAATTATTCATGAGTCAAGCCATAATACAAGTATATCCCCACCCCCAAAAATAACTTCTTACCTTACGGTTCAGGGAGTGTTCGATAAAAATTGAATAAATCTGAATCTGAATGAGCTGAATCTGAATCCGAATGAAAAAAGTTGTTTGATAATTGACTTGTCTGAAACAGCTGAATGACAAAATTTTATTATTTTACCCCTCTAAAAAAATTTAAAATTGTTGTAAAATTATTTAATATTACTTAATATAATAGTTAATATTTTTTTAAAAAAATTTAATTAAATTTTTTTTTTTTTTACTCATTCAGCTGCTCATTTAGCCATTCAGCTAAAAAAATCTGACTTAGCCATTCAGCTCAACCATCTGACCGATTCAGCCATTCAGACCAAAACAAACGCACTTACCAATTTAACCATTTAGTCATTCAACTCTATTCAGCTCCAAACAAACAACCCCTTAGTCCCTGCTCAGCGAATTAGCTTGTCTAGCCGCAGGGTTTAAGTACACATGCTGACATGCAGTACACACCCTCATGGGCTATATATTTGCAATGAATGAAGATTAATCATGCAGCATTTTTTAGCTTCGATACAGTACTTGATAAATGAAAGCACGCTAAATTTAAAGGTCGGCCGTGGGGTACCTTTTATTTTCTTAGACATTGTGGACATAAAATTAATTAATGAGATTCTACAATCTTCTTCTTATCATATAGAGCGAGGGACTCTTAAGTTACTGGGACATAAAATAATTAATGAGGGTATAGTGACGGAGGACAATATGTATCAATCAGGAAACCGAAATTAAAAAAAAAAAAATTTTTTTATTAGGTACTCCATCCGTTTAAACGATAACTTTTAATAATAAATTTATGTTCTAAATATAACTTTAATATTAATTAGGAATTTGAAAATGATACTGAAAAGATAATGACAAATTAATTAGGAATATCATATCATTTTACAGTTTTAAAATAAAAATATATATCTAATTTTAAAACAGACTAAAAAAAATACATTTTATATCTAATTTTAAAACAAAGGGAGTATTAATTTATATTTAAACTTAATTTGTCTAACATTTAGGTCTTTGTTTAGACTTTTGTGTCATCGCCATGTTGATACACTTCGATTTGATTTGATATATAGTTGGAGATAACAACATGCCCAATTATTTGCCCTCTAATCTATAAATTATATATTGAAGAAGACAAACATTAATACTTTATAATATATTTATTCACAAAAAATATATTTAATCAAATTAGCTTGTATTTAGATTTAATTTGTCAAACATTTAGGTCTTTGTTTGGACTTTTGTGTCACCGCCATGTTGATACACTTCGATTTGATTTGATATATACTTGGAGATAACAACATGCCCAATTATTTGCCCTCTAATTTATAAATTATACATCAAAGAAGACAAACAATATTTTATAATATATTTAATCACGAAAAATATATTTAACCAATATAATATAATGGTGACAGATCTCAAACAATATGTAACCAATGTAAATTATGTAATCAAAATTGGAAGATGAGCATTTAAAATCTGCATGTTACCTATCACCAGTCTTGGAAGACACAAGTCTACAAAAAATTAAATGATGTTAAATGTAGCACTCTGATTTCGCTGAAGAACGAAGGCACCAAAAATTCTACATGCACAAGAATCGGTAAATAAGTTATATGAAAATATCTGTGGAATGTGGATACCTAAAACAACCAAAAATAAAAATAAATACTTTATAATATAACAACTTGCCTAATTATTTGCCCTCTAATCTATAAATTATATATCTAAGAAGACAAATAATATTTTATAATATATTTAATCACAAAAAATATATTCGTCAGGACTCGGACCTTGTGATAATCCCACCTCCCGCTTTCTCTTCTCTTTAGCAAGCTCCGCCTAGTAATAAGATGGTATCGGATTTGGTTTTCTCTCGGTCCCCAACATTTTGGTTTTACAAAAATAAATTTTCATTTGCTATCTTGCCGACTTTTATAATAAGAATTTTTTTTTTATAAATATATAGATGAATATATGGGATAAATGTTTTTTTAGTCACTGTACTTTATGTCAACTTACAAATGACTAACTAAACTTTTTTTTTTCTTACAATCAACTCATTGTTTTCTTACAAAACGTTAAAAAATCCGTTAAGTCTTTTGACTTTAGACGGAAATAAACACATCAGCTGCTGAGTTGTAAAAAAAAATTTATGTGTCAAGTATTATCTCACATGGCCGTGACTATGTATGATGTGGACACTTTTAGTGGAAATGAAAGAAAATTTTAAAATAAAATAAAATAAAAAAATAAAAAAAAAATGGAAAAAATAAAAATAATAATTTACTTAGTTTTGTGATTAATAGAAAATGAGTTTTTAGATAATTAATAACAAGTATAATTATTTAGCAAATTATAAAAAATAAAATATGCTAAAATTAAAAATTAATTTTTATTGATTTTATATACATACATATTTATAAATTCGTTTTTATAATTCTTATTGATTTTATATACATACATATTTATAAATTTATTTTGACATTACATACATTTTTACTTCGCAAATTAATGAATTATGTGTTGTAAAAATAATTTTTTAATTAAATTTTAACATTTAAATTAGCTAAATATTTTTACTGTTTATCTTTTTCTTTATCTTTTTCTTTATTAACATTTATCTTTTTCTAAAAAAAATTCAAACCCATCATCCATCTTCTAAAGCCTAGATCTACTAATTATTCTTTAAATTGTTCACAGAAATTTCATGTTGTTATATACATCGAGTCGATACAGATTGTTTAGAGGAGTCCTGGGTTGGGGTGTTATACCTCGAAACAAAATTCGGACAAAATTCCGTTCTCTTGAATATCCTCCTTTGAACTTTTAACTTCATCATCTTTCTTCATCTCTCAGATTCCTCCACAAATATCGCCTGATGGCCATGTCAACAAACACCCAAAACCCGTTTTGCATCACCTGAAATCCAAGAATCCTCAAATATTAGGAAAATAACAGAAAAAGGAAAAAAATAAAATTATCCTATGAACCATCCATATGATCTATAATACCTTGATCAGATTAAACTTTTGTTGGTCATTTGGGGAAAACCTTCTCTCCTATGAAATCCTTTGAAAACATATTATCAGATTCCGGCATAGAACGAACCGTCTTCCAGGCCATATATCCTGCCAATACGGGTACAGCGGAAAAAAGCACCAAGAGAAATCTCATAGGACAATAAAAAATTTTTATTTTATTTTATTTTTTAAAAATTTCTTTCATATTTCCCTTAATTTTAATTAGCATATTTTTAATTTTTATATTTTATAAATGACTTAATTATAAATAAAAATTCATTTGATATTAATTACAAAAATAATTAAATATATATTTCATTTATTTTCTTGTTTTTTTGGCTAACTTTTTTAATTTATATTATACTTTAACATAATTTTTTCATTTTCTTCATAAATTATTTCCTCCAAATCCACATAATGAAAGTCATGTGGGATAATACTTGACATATAAGCTTTTTTTTTTTTACAACTCAACAGTTGATGTGTTTATTTTCGTCTAAAGTCAAAAAACTTAACGGATTTTTTAACGTTTTGTAAGAAAACTTGAGTTCAGTGAGTTGACGGTAAGGAAAAAAAAAATTTAATTAGTCATTTGTAAGTTGACATAAAGTACAATGACCAAAAAAAATATTTATCCAATTGATATACATATAAGCATGGAAAATATTTATTAAAGTAAAATAATATACATATCGATAAATATTTGACGAAGTTAGATTGCAATCAATGTGAAAGTACTATACGATAAAAAAAAATTAAAATGAGAATATTTTTATTTAGAATTATTTGGGAATTACTGCTATAGAAGGGTCAAAACAGGATCAAAACTTAAAGAAACAACTTTTTTGGTATTTTTAATTAATTTTAGGGATCTTCCTAGTGTATATCAAAATCAATAACCATAATAGGAAGCAACCAACACACAAAACTTTTATATAGACACGTACATATATCGAGCCCATTAATTATAACTTAAACACACTAACACATACATGATACATACAATATTCATAACCAAACCAAAACAAACCAAAACAAACCAAACCACACCAACCCACCTTCACCATAAGTGACAAGTGTTAATTATGGATCAATCCTTACGTACGTACGTGGGTGAACAATAATTAATTACTCTGAGAGATGATGAGCCTCAATATCTCTGGTCATGCTAAGGAAAAAATCTAGATACGACGTCGGATCCTTGACACTCTCGTTGAGCTTCTCATAGTCTAAGGTCCATGTCACCAAGTTGTCTTCATCACCCTTGGTGTCGACATGAATACTGAAAACATAGCTCTTGAATTCCTCAAGCAAATCTCCTCCAACCTCCTTCAAAGTCACCGACTTATCCTCCTCGTCTATGGCTACTACTTCCTGCTTTGAAACCAACGCCTTCCCATCTGAAAATGAGTCCTATTTTTTATTAATTTTCCCCCCGAAAATATTAGTTAAAGCTTACAGTATTTGACATTCTTAGATACTAGTAGCAACGAAATTAAGAGTAAATATTGTACTACATTTTTTTTTCTTTTTCTTACCGATGGAATATTTCCAGATGATGACGGAGCCAACTTTTCCGAATTCTCCTTCATGCAAATCACAACCCTGTATATTAGCAGGGGTAATGTTCGACACATGGTGTGGTCTGGTACTGAAAAGCTCATGAAACACATCCCCATCTGACTTGATTCCTGTTTGGCATATCAACTTACCAGTTAAACCCATTATTAGTTTTGTAGCTAGCTAGGATTATAAAACAATATCTGCTTTAGCAAATATATATGGAAATATATATATATAGATATATATATATATATATATATATATATATATCAATTCTGATGAAAAAACGTTTGGTCATTTTACCTTTATATATACAGCCGGGTCTCATTCCGTACGTCCCAATTATTTAGCTGCATGCATGCATCAATCTCTAATTACTGCCACATGGCATGGCTTGATATGATCTATTAATCTATTCTCCAATTACTGCCACATGGCATCAATCTCTAATTACTGCCATGTTATTTATTTATTTCAATTATTTTGCTGCATGCATGCATCAATCTCTAATTACTGCCACATGGCATGACATGGCTTGATATGATCTATTAATCCACATGACATGGCATGGCTTGACATGATCTATGAATACATGCAGCAGGTGCAGGGGCAGGGGCAGGGGCCGAGACATGATCTATTAATCTATTCTCAAGATATATATTGTGGTAGTTAAGTGCTCAATTATATATGTGCTGATGATGATAGTACGAATCAGCAGGGACGAAGCAACATTTTCTTTTTGCGGGCCAGGACGTAATGTAATGCATGTATTCAAACATAATTTATTTATTTGCTCCATTGTTGTCATTTCCATTGTTAAAGACATAATATTTTTTTAAAAAAATCGTTATGATATATCTGATCCATGCATAAAATCATAAAAATGAATATAAATTTTTAACTGCTACTTAGACTTAGTGTCGACAAATAAAAAATCATTAATTAACAATACAAATTTTTTTTTCATTAAGATTTAACTGAAATA
This sequence comes from Aralia elata, assembly GCA_034770075.1. Taxonomy (NCBI): domain Eukaryota; kingdom Viridiplantae; phylum Streptophyta; class Magnoliopsida; order Apiales; family Araliaceae; genus Aralia; species Aralia elata. The sequence continues at coordinate 44,099,053 of CM068381.1, read as the reverse complement.
AAGTTAGATTACATTAATCTTGGGGGAGCCTAGCGCAAAAATATCAAAATTTAAGAGTTAGAGCGAGGGCCTCTTAAGTTACAGGGACATAAAAAGTTAATTAATTAATGAGGGTATAGTGATGGAGGACAATATGTATAAGAATGTAAATGAGTCGAATCGAAGCAAATAGAAAGCTGCTCGAATTCGACTCGAAATATTAAATTCATACTCGAATTCGAATTATATTTGAAAAATTCTACTCAAATTCGACTCGACTTGAATATTTATTACTTGAATTTGATCCGACTCAGATCGAATTATATTCAAACTACTCGCGAGCTTCAAATTCAAACTCGAATTCGAATCTCCACATAATAACTAGCTTTATAATAAATATAATTATAAATTAAATTTGTTATTTTACTTAGAAATGAAAAAATATATTTACTATTACACTTTACAAATATAAAATCACAATTAAAATTAAAAACAAAATAAAATAATAATAATTAATTATCCTAATTTGATTTAATTTTGTATATATTATTAGAGAATGTATCGAGTATGTATCGAATCACAATCAAAAATTCGAGTAGTTTGAATCTTAAACGAGTCGAGTATAACCTTACTCAGATTCTACTCATATTTGTTCGAACTATTTTTTATGCTCAGATTTGGATCATATTATTAACGAATCCGAGTCTCGCTCGTATTTTTTCGAATCGAGCCCGAACTGTTTGGTTCGTTTACAGCCTTAAATATGTATCAATCAGGAAACTGAAATTTTTTTAAAAAATATTTCTTATTAAGTACTCCCTCCGTTTCAAAATTAAAGATATATTTGTAAAATGACAATTTTTAAGGATAATTTTATATTCTCAAATATAACCTTAATAGGAATTTGATTGTGGTGGTGTGATATTAAAAATGATAGTGAAAAGGTAATAACAAATTAGTACATCATGTCATTTTATAGTCCTAAAATAAAAATATATATCTAATTATAGAACGGACTAAAAAAAATGCATATCTAATTTCAAAATAGAGGGAGTATTAGCTTATATTTAGACTTAATTTGTGTAAGACCCCGAATTTATGAAATAAAAATTTATTATTTTCTTTATGATTATTTTTCTAAATAGTGAAGTGCTTAATTGTTATAAATGATAGTTAAGGGTGTTATATGCAAATTATCTGATAAATAGTATGTCGGGGAATATTCCTTTTGTCGAAAAATATTCTTTTTGTCGGGGAATATTATATTCGGTACCGTACGACGGCGCCGAAATGACAATATTGTCAATGATAGTGGGCCCCACAACGGGTTAACTGTCGGATATAGAAAGTGATAGAAATTGGCGGCAAAACTTTAACCGATAACTGTTAAAATACCCGGTGATAAAAAGAACAGTAAAACGCGTTATTCCACAGTAGCACACGGTATTCCACAGTGTTTTATATTATTGATTCAATAATTGATAAAGTAGCAATTGCATAGTATCTTGATTCAATAATTGTTAATTAGCATCTGCATAATATATTTTACTATTTGTCACGACACTGTAACTTATATCATTTGATAGGATATTTTAGCATTATCGACAATGTCTAGAAATTCTGTCAAGGAAAGGGGTTATTTAATTGCGCGCCATTTTTTATGGAAGCCCCCCTCTTTCCTGGGAATAATCTGGTTGTCAGTATTGCGAGTATATGCTATCTGTGATATTAATATATTTAACACAATAATACAAAAAAATGGATTTATTGTGATAATGGAGTTATTTTTTTATGGTTTTATCTTTTGATAATGGATTAATTTTTGAATAAATGGATGGATGATATTAATGGAAGAAAAAATGGATGGATGATATTAATGGAAGAAAAAATGGATGGATGATATTAATGGAAGAAAAAATGGATGGATGATATTAAAAGAATATGGGGAAAAGACCAAAATGCCCTCACCTTGATTTTCCTATAAATAGGGAGAGTTTGCTTAAGAAATTTTCACACCTTCATTGCTTATACTTCCTCCATCTCTCTAAATTTCTGAAGTTCTCTTAGTGTGCTAGGCTATTGTGAGTATTTGTGAGAATACTAGTATTATCCGAAGTTAGTAAACTTCATAGAAAGTAACATCCAGTTAACGAAGGTAGGGAATATCATTTCTTTCATACTCATATATAATATCATTTGCTTTCATGTTCGTAAGTGATATTATACTCATAAAGGTTGTTATTCATTCGGTATTAATTTGTGGGGATAACCTGGCCGTGCGGTATGACGCATGCCTGGTGAATATCCTTTTGTATTCAACCTTTATTATTCTATGGGAATAACCTGTAAGTACGAGTGTCGTACCTGGTGAATACCCTTCTGTATTCATTCTTTATTAATCTGTGGGTATAACCTGTTCGTGCGGATTGACGCATACCTGGTGAATAACCCGTCGTATTCATTACTTATTAATCTGTTGTGGAAATAATCTGTCTACGCGAATTATCGCATGACAGGTGAAAATCCATTTGCAGTTTCATATATTCTGTTATACTCATATAATTTATCATTTCTTTTGTACTCTTTAAGGGATATCTTTTTCTTTCACATTTCTCCATTTATGATAAGAAATCTTTGTTTGTTTCCAAAACCTTATTTTTTAAATGGTGAAAATCCCTGAAAATTAGTAGAATATCCTTAATAGTTTGTGCTTCATCTAATATCTTTTCACTTGAATCTTTCTATACGTTATAGTTGAAGCATGAAATAATTTCTTGAATATCATTCTTGAATTTGACTCCACAATTTAGTTATCGTGTTGGCAATTTGGTCAATCTTTGATACTGATTAAATTATAAAGTTTTTCTTATCCTTAATCTCACTGTATCATTGTCATCATCCTCATCCTCATACTTAAATTGTGGTGATAGTTCTCTTTGGCCCGTAGTGCAAAGATGAACTGGCGTGACATGATTTTGACCAAACTGTGTATTGGTATAATCATGATTTTTTGTGTTACAAACAAAGGCGTATGGTGAAAATTCTCTTTGGCCGTAGTGCAAAGATGAACTGGCGTTTGGCATGATCATGACCGGTGATGTTACAAATAAATATCTTTGGCACGTAGTGCAAAGAGAGGCTGTTGAATATAAACTGTTGATTTGGATGTTCATAAACAGGAATTGTTGATTGGTGTTACAGGGATAAAATATTGGTGGTGATCCTTTAATTTTATAGAAGATGGTAGATATTATAATCTACTTGACTCTTCTAATGGATTGTTTGTTCCGCTACAATTGTTGTTGTTGAACAATTATAATATCTTTAAATCTCTGATTTATTATTGTTGAAGACTAAAGATAATTTTTATTCTTCATTATCTTAGTCATGATATTTCTTACTGGGTTATTTAAGCTCACCCTTTTCAGTTTTGTCCCATTCTCAGGAAAGGAAAATGTAGCTGGGACTAGCCGGGGAGTGGAGTGATGGTTCGAGTTAGTGGTTGTCCTCATCAAGTGATGGAATAGTTTAATAATAACTGTACTGAAGACTTTAAACATGTGTTGCCGTCTTTTTACGGCATTGTAATAATTTGGGTTTTGGATACTGTGGTACCATACGGTACGATATTTGTATGAAAGTCACAGTATGTGTGTGGTCGTATTTTGCACGACAAATATTAGTTGTAAATGGGAAAATTCGTATTTGTATTTGTATTTTGTAGAATGTTATTGGCGACTCAAAATGGGTTGTGTGGACCTATTTTGGGGGCGTCACAGTTGGTATCAGAGCTTAGGGATATGATCTCTGGTAGAGATCTGGGATTAGAACTAGGAGGGGAGAGACGAGTAAAATCCTTCGCTAGTGTGTCCTACCTAAGCTATTTTTGTTATTTAAGTAATTGGTTTGGTTATAGGGATAAGATGTTGCATGTTTATTTCTTTAACTAATCTTTATTTTGTGATCACATTTCAGAATGGCATCTGAAAACCAAGAGATTCACTATGAGACTATTGTGGCTGAAAACCAGGAAGCCACAAATAATACGGGTGCAAACTCAGAACACCATGATGCTAATCATGATGCTAACAATCGGATGAATGATGAATTTTTTAGGAACTTCATGCAATACATGCAGAACCAGGCGAGAAGAGCTCCTGTCTACAATACTGGCAGAAACGCTGATAATGTACGGATGGTCACTGCCAAGCAGTTCAAAGAATTGGGACCACCTGAATTTTTCGGCAAGCCAGATCCACTCAAGGCAGAGTCGTGGCTTAAACAATTAACGAAGATATTTGATGTACTGCGTTGCACGGACGACCAAAAGGTTCCTTTTGCCACCTTCATGTTGCGAGGAGAAGCAGATCATTGGTGGGAATCTGTGAAACGTACCCATCGCTCGGCACTCGAGATGTCTTGGGTCCAGTTCCAGGAATTATTTAATGAGAAGTATTTCCCGGAAAGTATTCGTCATATGAAGGAGGTAGAATTCATCAAACTGGAACAGAACAACATGACGGTGTCACAGTACGAAGCCAAGTTCGCCGAGCTGTCGCGTTTTGCATCCCATTTGGTGGACACTGAGAAACGGATGACACAAATGTTCCTACGAGGTTTGAAACCAGAGATTCGCCAATATCTCGTTTCTCATAAAATTTGTATATACGCAGATGCTGTGGATAGGGCTCAAGTAGTGGAGCAGGAAAGAGGACTACTACAACCAGGAAGCAACACCCAACCACGAGAGCAAAATCACGGTAATAATCGTAATGGTGGCCAGCAAATTATCGAAATAATGATAATCAGCGAGGAGGGAATCACAACACCGGAAATGGTAACCACTTCGGTGGTAATCCTGGCCCGGATAACAGAAGGAGTGAGTCAAGTGGCAACAATTCCAAGAAGAGGAGATTCAACAACAACCATGGAAAGGCACCAACATCAACACCATCACCAGTACCAGTTTCGAAGGAAGGAGAACGACCACCTGTTAGATGTTTCAGGTGTGGGAAGGAAGGACACATCAGTCCAAATTGTACACAAGCGCCATCCCAAGTATGTTACAATTGTGGAAAGGAAGGCCATATAGCTCGCTTTTGTCATGCAGCGAAGTCAAGTCCAGCTGCGATGATGACACCGAAGGCGGTCACGGATAAGTCAAAGTCTGTAGTTCAAGGGAGAGCTTTTGTTGTGACGTCACAAAAAGCGCAGAATTCGAACGAGGTTATAACGGGTAAACTACTTATTAACTCTTATGAAGTCTATGCCTTATTTAGATACTGGTTTCTACCCACTCTTTTATTTCACCAACATGTGCTCAACGCCTGAATTTGACTCCTGAAAAATTAGATTTTGACTTATCTGTCGAAACACCATTAGCGCAAACATTCGTTACATCTACGGTCTATAAATCTTGCTTTGTTCAAATCGGCACCCTCACATTACCTGTTGATCTTATCTCCTTGAACATGCATGAATTTGATGTGATATTAGGAATTGATTGGTTAACTGTTCATCATGCTAAAATTGATTGCTTTCGTAAGGTTATTAGTTTTCATATTCCTAATCAACCTATTATGCGAATTCAAGCAACCAAACCATTGAAATCAATAACCATCATTTCTAGTCACAAAGCCATTCGTTTATTGAAAAACGGATGTCAAGCCTTCTTAGCCCATGTAACGGATTTAAATAAAAGTACGTCAGATTTGAAAAATATTTCTGTTGTTAATGAGTTCCCTGACGTATTTCCTGAAGAACTTCCTGGCCTACCCCCAGACCGTGAAATTGAATTTTGTATCGACCTTGAACCCGGTACGAAACCTATTTCCAAAACCCCATATCGAATGGCCCCTATTGAACTTCAAGAGTTAAAGGTCCAACTACAGGAGTTGTTAGACAGCGGTTTCATACGTCCGAGTACATCGCCTTGGGGTGCTCCTGTTTTATTCGTAAAGAAGAAAGACGGGAGTATGAGACTTTGCATTGACTATCGGGAGTTAAACCATGTCGCCATCAAAAATAGGTACCCGTTACCTCGCATTGATGACCTGTTTGACCAGTTACAAGGTGCTCGATTCTTTTCAAAGATCGATCTTCGTTCTGGATATCATCAGTTGAAAGTTAAAGCTGATGACATTCCAAAGACTGCCTTTAGAACTCGGTACGGGCATTATGAATTTCTGGTCATGTCTTTTGGATTGACTAATGCTCCTGCTGCTTTCATGGATATGATGAACCGGATATTCAAGGAATATTTGGATCATTTCGTGGTTGTTTTCATTGATGACATTCTCATATATTCTAAAAGTCGTGAAGATCATGAGCAACACTTGAGGCTGATACTCCAAAAGCTTCGTGAAAACAAGTTATATGCTAAGTTGAAGAAATGTGAATTCTGGCTTGAGGAAGTTGCATTCCTTGGTCACTTGGTTTCTAAGGAAGGAATCTCGGTTGACCCGACGAAGATTGAAGCAGTATCAAATTGGGAACAACCCAAGTCAGTAACCGAAGTACGAAGCTTTTCTTGGGTCTAGCTGGTTATTATCGGAGATTCGTAGAAGGATTTTCTCGAATAGCCGTTCCATTAACTCAACTGACTCGGAAAAGCACAACATTCAAATGGAGCGAAGAATGCGAGAAGAGTTTTCAAGAACTCAAAAGAAGGCTCATTTCAGCACCTGTATTGGCAATACCTTCAGGATCGGAAGGATTTGTCATCTACAGCGACGCTTCAAACAAAGGACTAGGTTGTGTTCTCATGCAACATGGGAAGGTTATAGCCTATGCGTCTCGGCAAACTCAAGGAATATGAGAGGAATTATCCTACTCATGATCTAGAGTTGGCAGCAGCAGTTGTTTTCGCGTTGAAGATTTGGAGACATTACTTGTATGGGGAGAAAGTGGAGATCTATACAGACCACAAAAGTCTCAAATATTTCTTCACCCAGAAGGAACTCAACATGCGACAACGGCGTTGGCTCGAGCTGTTGAAAGATTACGATCATACCATCCAATACCATCCTGGAAAGGCTAACGTAGTAGCTGATGCATTGAGTAGAAGATCATATGCAAGTACAAGTGCGTTATTGACATCTCAAAGGCCCATTTTGGATGATTTACAAAAGATGGAGATAGAATTAAAGACTCCAGGAACCACCCACGTGAAGGTCGCAAATATACAAGTAGAACCGGCTTTAATCGACAAAATTAAAGCTGCTCAAGTTACAGACCCAGAGTTGATGAATATGAAAAAGAAGGTACAAGAAGGTGCTATTCCAGAAGCAAGAGTCGACGAAGAAGGAATATTGCGAATCAACTCTAGACTGTGTGTTCCTAACGACCCTGAATTGAAATACAAAATCATGATGGAGGCGCACAACACACCGTTTGCAATCCACCCTGGAAGTACCAAAATGTATCGTGATCTTCGACATACATTTTGGTGAAACAATATGAAGAGAGAAATTGCAGAGTTTATCGCAAGATGTTTAACTTGTCAACGTGTCAAGGCGGAGCATCAAGTACCAAGGGGTCCATTGCAACCCCTTGAGATTCCAGAATGGAAGTGGGAACACATCAACATGGATTTTGTGACAGGTCTTCCCAAAGTTTCTCAAGGCTTAGACGCAATTTGGGTCATTATAGATAGATTGACCAAGTCTGCTCATTTCTTGCCTATACGAGAAAACTATTCACTCGAGCGTCTTGCTAATTTGTATATTAGCGAGATTATGAGATTGCATGGCATGCCAGTATCCATAGTTTCTGATCGAGATCCTAGATTCACTTCACGATTTTGGGTCAGCTTGCAAAAAGCTATGGGCACTGAATTACGATTCAGTTCTGCATACCATCCCCAGACAGACGGACAATCGGAAAGGACTATTCAAACCCTCGAAGATCTATTAAGACTCTGCGTACTAGACTTCAAAGGAAGTTGGGACAAATACTTGCCATTGGTGGAATTCTCTTACAACAACAGTTATCAAGCAAGTATAGGCATGGCTCCCTTCGAGGCGTTGTATGGACGAAGGTGTCGATCTCCAGCATGTTGGGATGAAGTAGGTGAGGCAAAATTGTTGGGTCCCGAGTTGATACGTATGACTACGGAAAAGATCCAAATGATCCGACAACGTATACAAACAGCTCAAGATCGACAAAAGAGTTATGCTGATCTTCATCGAAGAGACGAGGAATTCAATGTCGGAGATCATGTATTTTTACGTGTTGCTCCGTGGAAAGGTGTTACGCGATTCGGAAAGAGAGGAAAGCTTAACCCTCGATTTATCGGTCCATTTGAAATCCTCGATCGAGTAGGAACTGTGGCCTACAGACTCGCCTTACCGCCAAGCATGTCTCGTGTTCATAATGTTTTTCACATATCCATGCTACGTAAATATGTGAAAGATCCAAACCACATTATTGAGTTAGAACCAGACGAGATAGCAGAGGATTTGACGTACGAAGAGATACCTGTCAAGGTCTTGGATAAGAAGGAGCAGATTCTAACGCTCAAAGGTTTATACCTCAAGTTAAAGTTTTCTGGAGAAACCATGATGTTGAGGAAATGACCTGGGAGTTAGAATCCGAGATGAGAGCAAAGTATCCTCACCTTTTCGAATTGCCAGGTACGTACGTCAATTTTCGAGGACGAAATTTCATAAGGAGGGGGGATTGTAAGACCCCGAATTTATGAAATAAAAATTTATTATTTTCTTTATGATTATTTTTTTCTAAATAGTGAAGTGCTTAATTGTTTATAAATGATAGTTAAGGGTGTTATATGCAAATTATCTGATAAATAGTATGTCGGGGAATATTCCTTTTGTCGAGAAATATTCTTTCTGTCGGGGAATATTATATTCGGTACCGTACGACGGCGCCGAAATGACAATATTGTCAATGATAGTGGGCCCCACAACGGGTTAACTGTCGGATATAGAAAGTGATAGAAATTGGCGGCAAAACTTTAACCGATAACTGTTAAAATACCCAGTGATAAAAAGAACAGTAAAACGCGTTATTCCACAGTAGCACACGGTATTCCACAGTGTTTTATATTATTGATTCAATAATTGATAAAGTAGCAATTGCATAGTATCTTGATTCAATAATTGTTAATTAGCATCTGCATAATATATTTTACTATTTGTCACGACACTGTAACTTATATCATTTGATAGGATATTTTAGCATTATCGACAATGTCTAGAAATTCTGTCAAGGAAAGGGGTTATTTAATTGCGCGCCATTTTTTATGGAAGCCCCCCTCTTTCCTGGGAATAATCTGGTTGTCAGTATTGCGAGTATATGCTATCTGTGATATTAATACATTTAACACAATAATACAAAAAAATGGATTTATTGTGATAATGGAGTTATTTTTTTATGGTTTTATCTTTTGATAATGGATTAATTTTTGAATAAATGGATGGATGATATTAATGGAAGAAAAAATGGATGGATGATATTAATGGAAGAAAAAATGGATGGATGATATTAATGGAAGAAAAAATGGATGGATGATATTAATGGAAGAAAAAATGGATGGATGATATTAAAAGAATATGGGGAAAAGACCAAAATGCCCTCACCTTGATTTTCCTATAAATAGGGAGAGTTTGCTTAAGAAATTTTCACACCTTCATTGCTTATACTTCCTCCATCTCTCTAAATTTCTGAAGTTCTCTTAGTGTGCTAGGCTATTGTGAGTATTTGTGAGAATACTAGTATTATCCGAAGTTAGTAAACTTCATAGAAAGTAACATCCAGTTAACGAAGGTAGGGAATATCATTTCTTTCATACTCATATATAATATCATTTGCTTTCATGTTTCGTAAAGTGATATTATACTCATAAAGGTTGTTATTCATTCGGTATTAATTTGTGGGGATAACCTGGCCGTGCGGTATGACGCATGCCTGGTGAATATCCTTTTGTATTCAACCTTTATTATTCTATGGGAATAACCTGTAAGTACGAGTGTCGTACCTGGTGAATACCCTTCTGTATTCATTCCTTATTAATCTGTGGGTATAACCTGTTCGTGCGGATTGACGCATACCTGGTGAATAACCCGTCGTATTCATTACTTATTAATCTATTGTGGAAATAATCTGTCTACGCGAATTATCGCATGACAGGTGAAAATCCATTTGCAGTTTCATATATTCTGTTATACTCATATAATTTATCATTTCTTTTGTACTCTTTAAGGGATATCTTTTTCTTTCACATTTCTCCATTTATGATAAGAAATCCTTATTTGTTTCCAAAACCTTATTTTTAAATGGAGAAAATCCCTGAAAATTAGTAGAATATCCTTAATAGTTTGTGCTTCATCTAATATCTTTTCACTTGAATCTTTCTATACGTTATAGTTGAAGCATGAAATAATTTCTTGAATATCATTCTTGAATTTGACTCCACAATTTAGTTATCGTGTTGGCAATTTGGTCAATCTTTGATACTGATTAAATTATAAAGTTTTTCTTATCCTTAATCTCACTGTATCATTGTCATCATCCTCATCCTCATACTTAAATTGTGGTGATAGTTCTCTTTGGCCCGTAGTGCAAAGATGAAACTGGCGTGACATGATTTTGACCAAACTGTGTATTGGTTATAATCATGATTTTTTGTGTTACAAACAAAGGCGTATGGTGAAAATTCTCTTTGGCCGTAGTGCAAAGATGAACTGGCGTTTGGCATGATCATGACCCGGTGATGATGTTACAAATAAATATCTTTGGCACGTAGTGCAAAGAGAGGCTGTTGAATATAAACTGTTGATTTGGATGTTCATAAACAGGAATTGTTGATTGGTGTTACAGGGATAAAATATTGGTGGTGATCCTTTAATTTATAGAAGATGGTAGATATTATAATCTACTTGACTCTTCTAATGGATTGTTTGTTCCGCTGCAATTGTTGTTGTTGAACAATTATAATATCTTTAAATCTCTGATTTATTATTGTTGAAGACTAAAGATAATTTTTATTCTTCATTATCTTAGTCATGATATTTCTTACTGGGTTATTTAAGCTCACCCTTTTCAGTTTTGTCCCATTCTCAGGAAAGGAAAATGTAGCTGGGACTAGCCGGGAAGTGGAGTGATGGTTCGAGTTAGTGGTTGTCCTCATCAAGTGATGGAATAGTTTAATAATAACTGTACTGAAGACTTTAAACATGTGTTGCCGTCTTTTTACGGCATTGTAATAATTTGGGTTTGGATACTGTGGTACCATACGGTACGATATTTGTATGAAAGTCACAGTATGTGTGTGGTCGTATTTTGCACGACAAATATTAGTTGTAAATGGGAAAATTCGTATTTGTATTTGTATTTTGTAGAATGTTATTGGCGACTCAAAATGGGTTGTGTGGACCTATTTTGGGGGCGTCACAATTTGTCTAACATTTAGGTCTTTGTTTAGACGAGTAAAATGCAAAAGTTTCCCCTGTACTATAGGAGTATTTGGATATTGCGCCTCTTTTTTTGTCAATGCAAAATGAACCTTATACTATTTGAAAATTTGGATTGTGAACTCTATTGTGCCATGTAGCGTTGACTTGTACACATGACACGTTGACATGTCAATTTAATACATTTGAGCTAAAAATATCTATTATCCCAATATTTAAAAACTTAACACCTCATACTTCCAACACTAATAAAATATTGATTACCAACCAAGCAAAGAATTAATGTTATTTTTTAGAAAATCATTATTAACACTAATAGTATTAGTACAACTTTATTAGTTATTAGTAATATTATTAATAAGTTGTTAGTAATTACTTATTAGTTATTAATAATTCTCTTTAACACGATGTTGTTTATTTGGATAAATACTTATAATATATTATCTTAATAACATTACTTATTAGATATTAATATATATTAATGGTATTAGTAATATTAATATTCTAATAGCATTACTATTATAGTCTACATTAATGTTAAAAAAATGAACCTTATTTTATTTTATTTTTTATTTTATTATTTTTGTAACAAAAATAATAATTGAAGTGATGTATGCTAATGAGAATAATTTATGATAACAACAATAATACAATAGTTATAATAAATAAATAATTTAATCTCATGACCGCATATTTTGTAAAAATAATAAGTACTTTATTTTTTCAATATATTTAAATGATTTTTTAGATTTCATCTTTTGTAATAAGTAACTTCAGTGAAGTAGAAGAGGTAGAATTAATAGAACAACAAATAAATAAACAAATAATAAAAACATTAAGATGACTCTTATTCACGGTCTTGACTCTTCCCACCAATTCCTACAGGAGAAACTAGACAGAGAAAAAGATAAAGTGAATTTATCTCTTCCTTTTGTCAAAATTATCTTATTTTTTCTTTAACATTAATATATATTGATAACAATAATATTGTAAGTATATTGATATTATTAATAACATTAATATATCCTAATATCTAATAAGTAATACTATTAAGATAATATATTTTATATTTAGCTAAGAAGCAAAATCATGTTAAATTAAAGAGAATTATTAATAACTAATAAGTAATTACTAACAACTTATTATTAATATTACTAATAACTAATAAGTTATTAAAACTATTACTATTAGTAATAATTTTCTAAGAGACACTACAAGAAAAAGTGTTATTTCCGACTGAATTTTATGTCGAAAATAGCCTTATTCTGTCGGAAAGTGCTATTTGAATCGTTTATATTTCAAGTCGAGTTCGAATCGAACTTCTAGTCGAGTGAGTACGAATCAAGCCCAAACCATATAATATTTTCTACAACTCATACAATAAGAAGGTATAAAACTTACTCCGATAAAGTTGATATCAATTTCACCCTAACTGAATTCAAATAATACACGAGTCCAATTTAAAAAATAAAACCCATGTACAATTTTCAGTGTAGTACACATTTAGTACAAATTGTTATGCATGTGGTATTATGTATTCTATATAACTGTTAGTACATATAAAAATACTCATTCTCCAATCTTCTTCTTATCATATAGAGCGAGGGCCCCTTAAGTTATTGGGACATAAAATAATTAATGAGGGTATAGTGATGGAGGACAATATGTATCAATCAGGAAACCGAAATTTTAAAAAAAATATATTTGATTGCGGTAGTGTGATATTGAAAATAATAGGTAAAAGATAATGACAAATTAAGAATATTATGTCATTTTATAGTCTTAAAATAAAAATATATCTAATTTTAGAACGTGCTAAAAAGAAAAATGTATCTCTAATTTTGAACAGAGGGAGTATTAACTTATATTTAGACTTAATTTGTCTAACATTTTATTATTTAGGGTTAAATGGATTCATTCTGAGAATTTAAGAGGTAGGATGATTTGGGATACCAAAGGCCCAAAGTCCCTTTCAAGTGCAATGAATCAAGACTACCAAGCTTGTTGAATCCCACTCATAACAATTTATGACCAACATTTATCAGGAAGTAGTAGCAGCCAGCTAGCTAGTACTAATCAATAATTTAATTAGTTGCATGTGTGTGTATATATATATATATATCAATTCTGATGAGAAAACGTTTGGTCATTTTACCTTTATATATATAGCCGGGTCTCATTCCGTACGTCCCAATTATTTAGCTGCATGCATGCATCAATCTCTAATTACTGCCACATGGCATGGCAGAGACATGATCTATCAATCTATTCTCAAGATATATATTGTGGTAGTTAAGTGCTCAAATTAGACATGGCAATATAGGTCATAAACTGTTGGGTCAATCCAAATTAACTAGAATCATTTGAGTTGGTTAACTATTTTTTGTTATTTAGGTTGGATAAAGTTTGGACCCATATTTTAAGAAGAAAAAATAGGTCCAAACCGGATAATCATTTTCCAACCCATTTTATTATTTAGGGTTAAATGGATTCATTCTGAGAATTTGAGAGGTAGGATGATTTGGGATGCCAAAGGCCCAAAGTCCCTTTCAAGTGCAATGAATCAAGACTAGGTAGCTTGTTGAATCCCACTCATAACAATTTATGACCAACATTTATCAGGAAGTAGCAGCCAGCTAGCTAGTACTAATCAATAATTTAATTAGTTGGATGTGTGTGTATCTATATATATATATATATATATATATATATAGTCCATTTCTTAAACTTACCCAAGCTCACCTCCCCTTTTAGCGACGGACCCGGCGACGGTTTGGTCATACAACTGTCGTCTGTACTTTTAAACCGTCGTCTATACTTTTAGCGACGGACAATATATAGTGTCGCTAAAAGTATAGACGACGGTTGTATGACCAAACCGTCGCCGGGTCCGTCGCTAAAGGGGGGTGAGCTTAGGTGAGCTGGATAAGGGTGAGCTTAAGATCCGGACCGTGTGTGTATATATATATATATATGGATGTAACTGCAAATGCATTAATTGTATTTCAAATCTCAGATATTTTTAGCAGCTACCAAAACATTTGTCAACCAAAAAGAAGAAAAAGATTACCCCTATTAGTATTAGCTTGAGGTAGGGTTGGTAAGACCTCATTTCTTTCAAATTTCAATCTTGTCTATTGTCAATGATACGGGAAAAAGATGCCCAACATGGAAAGGTCGTTGATTTTGTAGAAAATATATTGATCGTATCATTTGTGCATATTTTGTCTTATAATTGGAGCATGACCTCAGTTGTCAAGGAAGAGGTCATGGAAAAAATGCTCAAGTATTCAAATACTTCATTCCCAACTTATTAAGCTTTCATATACCAATGAGTAATTAGCCTAATGGTCGATAATATTTTATCAAGAAAATGCTCAATTTTAATGAAAGGATTTGTCCAATGGTAATCCAAAGTCCTTCATATCCAAGAAAAGCAAGGCTCAAGTCCCATGGATTGATAGGAGAGGGGTGTTAATGGGCGTCAATTATGACTGAAATTAATTACGTAACTCACATTCCTTAAATTTAACATAAATATTTTGTTTGATCTTTGTGAAATGAGGTGCGTACAAAATAATAATTAAAAAAAAAGTATTGCACAATGTTTTGTACTCTTTCGCAAAGTAAAGAAGCAATGGCAAATATTGTTTCAAATTTAGGTCTTTGTTTAGACTTTTGTGTAATCGCCATGTTGATGCACTTCGATTTGATTTGATATATAGTTGGAGATAACAACATGCCCAATTATTTGCCCTCTAATCTATAAATTATATATCGAAGAAGACAAAAAATAATATTTTATAATATATTTAATCACAAAAAATATATTCAACCAATATAATATAATAGTGACAGATCTCAAACAAAATGTAACCAATGTAATCAGAATTGAAAGATGAGCATTTAAAATCTGCATGTTACCCATCACCAGTCTAATTGGAAGACACAAGTCTATAAGAAATTAGATGATGCTAAATGTAGCACACTGATTTCGCTGAAGAACGAAGGCACCAAAAATTCTACGAGTATCGGAATTCAATAATCTATTGGAATCGGTAAATAGGTCGTATGAAAATATGATGTGTGGAATGTAAATACCTAAAACAACCAAAAATAAAAAGAAATAATCAAACTCACCCTGGAGAGAAATCTTGCCCATAGAATTAATACTTTATAAATATTAAACCTTGAGGGCTTAACCATGGACAGCGTCAACAAATTTCAAACTTTCAATACGGAACTACACAAATTCGAGTCTTGCAAAATGAGTTAGCCACTTCACCTCTACAAAAGCAATTACCAAAACAATCCCTTACATTACGAAGAACCGGAGATTAAAGGGGACATGCTGAAAACAATATCAAGTCTGTCTTTATCAACCTTCATCTCAAACAAGAAGGAAGTGTAAGCCCATGGCACACGAATGCCATTACGATATAAACAATCACCAAGAGGAGGAATATCAGTGCAACCCTGCATGAAAGCCGTTCATTATGTTAGTAGGCAACACACCGTCATTTTTAGCTTCCATATGATCTTATAGACGAAATCATGCAAAGTGAAGTCACAAAAATCATGCAAACCAAATTATTAATAAGGCTCAGCTCATATAGAATTATTTGGGAATTACTGCTATAGAAGGGTCAAAACGGATCAGTATTAATATCAACTTAATTAATTAAAAAGTATCTGAGAAACAAGTTAGTCTTTACAAAGTGAAGTCACAAAAATCATGAATGATCACTTAAATGCTCAATGAATTTTTGTAGAATATCCAATTTCAAATCTATAGTACGATATAATCAGGTGGCCAAATTATGCACCACGAAACACCGTTTTTTATTTAGCTGCAAAGTTGAATCTAATCCCTGCAACTCAATACTTAAATTAGTTCTATAACATTACCCAAAATCCAAACCAATTAATTTCTTATCATTTCATCCCACACAACACCCATTCATCCACAAAGAAGCACAACCACGACATAATTTTAAGATATCGTGAACCACACTTTTATCAGCTCAACAAATTTTCAGCCAGACTGACAGAGAAATCGATGGAAGCATGAAAGGCGTGTTGGGATATTTCACATGAATCCAACATTGGATAAATTCAAGAGTGTAGATTGGTTAATAAGTATGGCAGAACCTCAACCTAATAGGTTAACCTTACAGGTAAGGAGGTGATCCAACAAGCTTGTTGGGTCAGTCTATATAGGTGTGCGTTGCATTGGTGATGAATTAATGTGGGATGTATCCTTTCATTCTTGCACAAGTGGTATTAGAGCACATGGTTTGATGGGCTCAAGAATCAGGTTGGTACTCCAGGGTGGAGCACATTTGCAGGCCGCGTGTTATTCAGTCCGCGAGGTAGAACAAATAAAGTTGAGTCGAGTGGAGTGCAAGGGGATCACTCACGCGTTTGCCACTATGCGGTGAAGTATTATTTGAGTCAAATGGAGCGTGCTCAGAATGGCTCTAGAAAGCTGCTCATAGTGAAAGGTTCACAAGGAGCTAGGTTGTACTCCTACGTTTGCTTTTGGCGTGGTGGAGTAGTATTAGAGTCGAGTAAGGCTCTTCAAGAATTCAAAGAAGGTGTGCTCAATAGTGACATACTCTACTATGATACTTGTGAGGAGTATTCAAGTGAAATATGAAAATTATTGAGATATTTCACATGAATCCAACATCGGATAAATTCAAAAGTGTAGGTGGGTTAATAAGTATGGTGAAACCTCAACCTAATAGGTTAAACCTTTAGATAAGGAGGTGATCGAACATGCTTGTTAGGTCAGTCTACACATGTGTGCGTTGCATTAGTGATGAATTGATATGAGATGGATCGTTTATTTCCGCTAGAAGTGAGCTTATTTTTAGGTTTTTTGTGCGAATTAAATGGAGGTTTGGACAGTAGGCTGCATGGTTAAACTCAAGGCTACAAATTATACAATTTGAAAGCCAAAATTAGAGGATTTGCTTTACTGTAAAGATTTGTATGAGCCACTTCAGAACGATGGAGTGAAGCCCACAAACAAGAGTGACGCGCAGTGGAACTAGATGAGCAGGAAGACTATTGGTTGTATCTGATCAGATCGTAGATTGATTAAAGTGTGTTTCATCATGTTGCCACAGAAACTAAAGTCTATGCTCTTTGGCAGAAATTGGAGTCCATGTATGAAAGGAAGATGGCGTAGAATAAAGCTTTCTTGATCAGGAAGCTTGTGAATTCTAAGTTCAAGGATGGAAACTCCGTTGCAGAATACTTGAGTGATTTTCAGAGTTTAATAAATCAGTTGAGTACGATAAAGATGATCATTGACAATGAGATGCAGGCTTTGTTGTTGTTGAGTTCTTTGCCTGATAGTTAAGAGACGTTGGTTGTATCGTTGAATAACTCTGCTCCCAACGGTACCCTGACTATGGATACAGTCAAGGATAATTTGTTCAATATAGCACATAGGCGAAGAGATACAATAGTGACTAGTCAGTCACAAGTTTTGTCGCACAGAGTAAGGGCAGAATCAGAGAGAAAAGCTCTCCTGAAGATGACAAATTCAAGGGAAGGTCGAGAGATCAAAAATAGGTAATTTATTTTCACTGCCAGAAGCCGGGTCACATAAGGCGAAAGTGCAGATTCTTGAAGAAGGAATAGTCTAAGGAGAAAGATAAGGATAAAGACTCTATTGTGTCTATTTATCCGACGTTGATGTAGCCATTGTTTGTGATGGTAAAATCAAGTGCAATGTTAATGATTGAGTGATTGATTCAGGTACTTCGTTCCATGCTACTTCGCGTGATGAGATATTTCACATCCTACACTAGTGATAATTTTGGCTATGTACGGATGAGAAACGATAGTGCATCTAAAGTAGTTTTGGTTACATACTTGGTCAAACCTGATTATTAGATTTGACAAATAATCATAAGTTCCAATTAGATTACCAAACAATTTTTGCTTAGTAAAATTGATTATAAATAAAGACTGCTTATAAACGATCTCAAATACTCTCTAATAAGTTTTTTCTCTTATGTGAACCTACTCATTTTTTATGTTTTACTTATAATTGTCAATTTCTTAAAATACATTTTTAGTTACCTCCTCATTATTATATGTGAAATTGTACTCTCCCCATATACGTACCTTCTAACTAATTGGGGCATATCATACTACAGAAGAAGAAACAATGAAATGGAGAAGAGACAAAGAGATGGATAGGTGTTGGGGAGAATAATGATTGAGTTATAAGTTGAATATAAATTAATGAATTTGATTTAAATATAGTTATCAAACTTCATACATCACCCATGTAAAGATTTATTTTGTAAAGCAACCTATACATAATCTTCAACTTAGCTTATAATCATTATATTTACAAACAGTTAATCCTAATTCCAATTCTACGATCCAATTGTGTGACAATTATGATCTAACTTTGAGGTTAGTGCAAAAATTCAAGAAAGTGTCATTTTGCATTCTCCTCTCTGCATAATATATTCAGGATAGGGATCAATGGTTCAAAATGAGCTTTTTCATCCGTTCATAGCATCTCAGTTTGCAAAAATAAGTCCATCTCCTACGCTACTAGGATTTTGATGATGAGAAAAATAAAATTATAATTATATACAAGTATAAATATGAAAAATATTTATAAGAACATCAGTAATTATAATATTTATAAATATATTGTGGGCCCAAGTGCATATTAGGGTTCACATGACCTAATTGAATTAAATGTACGAATTAGGGTTTACAAAAACCTAATTAAATGTACAAATTAGGGTTTATGTGACCTAATTAAATGTACTAGACCCGGGGAAGTCTCCACGTGTTCCAAGGCATAAGACTCGTGGATGCGGCCCATTCTGGGAATTGATTGAGGGATTGGATTGGTGGCTAGAAGAACAGGGCAATTTGGGCATTACTTTGATGATTAAAGGGCATTTCTGGAATTTCTCCTTTAAAACATAATTAAAGGGTATTTCGAGAATTTCCCTTAAAACATGTGACTATTTCCCAGGAAAACTCTATAAATAGCCCCTCTATTCTAAGAAAAGGGGATCGCTCTCAAGACATTATACTTAGGCTCTTGAAAGCTCAATACACTTGGAACTCTCTCACAACTCGAAGACTCAAGAAGGCTCTTGGAATCCCTGCTACCCTAACCCGGTTTCCGGATTCTAAGAGTTCTGCCACGTGTCATTGGAGTAATTGCTCACCTGTTCTTCTCCCCTCTTCAATCAATCAATCAACTCCGTGCTCTTCGTGGATTTCTCTCCTCTCCAGCCAATACGAAACCCTAACCCTAGCAAGGTGTAATTTTCCTTACCTACATATATATATATATAATTATATATATATATATAATTATATAAATATAAGTATAAACAGTACTTATATATAATCCGAACAATAACTAACTAACTAACTATATATATATACACACACACACAAGTCGAAGACGAAGCGAGATAGCAAAAGTCGCCAGGGTAAGGAGGAAAAATGTCTTCCCAATCATTTTAATTGTCTCTAATAGCTCAATATTTATAAACTTTAATCAAGTTCAAAATAATGTACATATCTTTGAAAAACACGTTATTGATAAGTGTGGGCCCAAGTGCATATTAGAGTTCACATGACCTAATTGAATTAAATGTACAAATTAGGGTTTACAAAAACCTAATTAAATGTACAAATTAGGGTTCATGTGACCTAATTAAATGTACTAGACCCGGGGAAGTCTCCACGTGTTCCAAGGCAGAAGATTCGTGGATGCGACCCATTTTGGGAATTGATTGAGGGATTGGATTGGTGGCTAGAAGAACAGGGCAATTTGGGCATTATTTTGATGATTAAAGGACATTTCTGGAATTTCTCTTTTAAAACATAATTAAATGGTATTTCGGGAATTTCCCTTAAAACATGTGTTTGGCATGTGACTATTTTCCAGGAAAACTCTATAAATAGCCCCTCTATTTTAAGAAAAGGGGATCGCTCTCAAGACATTATACTTAGACTCTTGGAAGCTCATTACACTTGGAACTCTCTCACAACTCGAAGACTCAAGAAGGCTCTTGGAATCCCTGCTACCCTAACCCGGTTTCTGGATTCTAGGAGTTCTGCCACGTGTCATTGGAGTAATCGCCCACCTGTTCTTCTCCCCTCTTCAATCAATCAATCAATTCCGTGCTCTTCGTGGATTTCTCTCCTCTCCAGCCAACACGAAACCCTAACCCTAGCAAGGCATAATTTCCTTGCCCACATTTATTTGGCGACTCTGCTGGGGAGGTGTAGAATTCGTGAAGGGTATGCCCACAACTCGAAGTGGGAGAATTACAGGAAGAGTTTCACCGACAACAAACATCACTTCACCTGATCCGATTTCAAGGCAAGCAAATCCCGTGTTCCAAAGCGCAAATCTGGATTTTGATCAATCCATCTTAGAAGACGTTTCGGAAGGAAGTTCAACATCACCTCAAATGGCTGATCAACAACAAACCAGTGCTAAACAGACAACCACGGGAAGGCAAGGTGAGGAAGTAACTGGAGCGCAGATAACTGCGAATGCTGTGCAGATAGAAATGCTCAAGGAATTACAGGAGGCACGAGAAGGCCAAGGGATGATGATGACCATGATGCTGGAAATGCAGAGGAAGCAGGAAGAAATGGGGAATTTCCGCCAGCAGTTGATGCAAATCCCCACTTTCAGGGCTATGTTCCCAGGAAGTTCGCAGGGGGAACGAGCAGAAGTGGAGGATAACAGCAACACCAAAGAGAATCAGACTGTGCCTCCAACAACGGAGAGTCAGCCGATTCCAATCATCAACTTGGAGCCCCAACACAGCGGTGATGTGCCACAACTTAGATTGGAAGTAAGTCAGCCTCAGCCCGACATCATCCCGACCACTCTCCCAGCATTTTCACAAGTGCAGATACCGATTATCCCGAGCCACATACAACGAACAAGCCAACAAGCACTACCGATACAAATTGTGCAAGATGCAAGTGTACACCAGCCAATTTCCTTACCATAGCCACCACCTATGCATCAATACATTACAGCCCCTCAGAGAGTCCATACCACGAGTCAGTATGTGACGAAGGATGATATGATCGATGTGATCAATCAACTTCGCAAGCAGACATCCCGACCTTTAGAGTTGGATTTTACTCCACCCTACCCGGCACATGTACGGAGACAACCTTACCCGGCAGGGTATATTGAGCACCCCCCGCAGTTCCCAAAGTATAACGGGGAGAAAGGGAATGCCAGGGAGCATATTGCCAGATTCGTGGAATCGATGTCTCCATGGTTGGGTTATGATGAGGTGAATAACCACAATCTATTGATGAGGGAATTCAATAAGACTTTGACGGATAGTGCCTTCAGTTGGTACTACAATTTGGAGAAAGGATCAGTCCATGATTGGGATGATCTGAAATTGCAGTTTTTTAAGAAATTTTTCTATGTGCAGAAACAGGTAACTATTGTAGAGCTGATGCGATTCAACCAGAAGCCGAATGAGGAGCTGTCAAATTATGTGGACAGATTCAGGGCCCAAGCACAGAAGTGTGCAGAACTAATTGAGGAGAAGAACTTGGTTAGCATATGCAACAATGGTGCTCTAGACTCCTTCAAGCCCCATCTCATTACAAAAGCCTGTGATTCATTTGCGACCCTCTCATCCTTCGTACAAGATTTTGGAGGAATAATGACAGTGCCCACCAGCCATGCG
Organism: Aralia elata; assembly: GCA_034770075.1. Lineage (NCBI taxonomy): Eukaryota > Viridiplantae > Streptophyta > Magnoliopsida > Apiales > Araliaceae > Aralia > Aralia elata. The sequence goes on along the minus strand of CM068381.1, from coordinate 44,076,906 downwards.
ACGGTTACATGGAAGGGTAAGAGGACAGTAACTGTGGCTTTGGCTGATTCTCAATCAAATCCACAAGGGGGCAAGAGGGAGAAGAATGAGAGAAATTTTGAACGGAGCAAAGGAAAACATGGGGACAAGTATACCAGAATGCCAGTTCCAGAGGCTATCACATGCAGTGAGAAGGCCTTTAGGGACTTGTATGAACAATGGATAGAACATGGAGTGGTGAGACCTCCGAAGCCCAGATTTATTGTGACCGAAAAAATAAAGAGAAGACCAGACTTCTGTGTATACCACCAGTACGCAGGACACTCCACTATCGATTATTATAGTCTGCGAAGGATATATCATGAAAAGTTGGCAGCAGGAGAAATTGAGCTGGGAAAAGGAAGCAGCGTGCATGACAAGCCACTGCCTAATCACAAAGGAAAAGAAACGTGCAACACTAGTACTCATAGTGAGGCACCAGAAATGGGGATGATGGAGAATGCAGAAAGGATGAAAGAAATGATGGATGTTGATCCAGGCCTGCAGGTGACGGCGTTGATGAATGGAGTTAAATTCAGAAAATTTTTCGACCAGATAGGGTTGGCCAAGGAAGCAAGGATAGAAGCAACCAAGGCGATCATCAAAGCAGCCGAAACCCAAGAAATCTGCATGGCAGTGAGCAAAGGATTTGTGAAGGCAGTAGAAGATGAAGAAAATAAGATATCTTTCTCTAAACCTGACAGAGAGATAAGATACCCGCACAACCGATCGTTGTATGTGACGGCAATCATAAATGGAATAGAGGTGCGGAGGGCGTTCATTGACAATGGAGCGTCTATAAACATTATGCCCTACACTGTGTTTAAGCAGTTAGGCCTGCCAGAGAAGAGAATTATGAAAGAACCAACAAACATCACAGGGTTTGCCAACCAAAGTGCCAGAACCCTGGGACACATCAAGGTGGACATGCAGGTTGGAAAGATTCGAGGACCTGTAATGTTTCATGTTACCGAGGTGGATGCAGCGTATTATGTCTTGCTAGGAAGGGCTTGGCAAAACGACTATGGGGTGGTACCCTCAGTTTTTCATCAATGCCTGAAAGCTATCTGGAAGGGAAAAAAAGTGAAGGTACCGGCAACAAGAAATCTCTTTGGACCAGAGGAGGCACACATCGCCGAAGCAACTTTCTTTAACGATGTTGCTGAAGAGGGAGAGAACCTGATTGCAAGACCTGATTCTCTAAAACTAGTCAGTTGGGAGGAAGTATGGGCAGACAAGTTTGTGCCTGAGAAAAAAGAAAAGAAGAAGACATCGGGATAAGGAGAATGTTCTAACAACAAGAAGCCGGTGGTAATAGACCTAGAGAAGGGAGGAAAAGGAGAAAAGAAAAGGCCAGCAGATCCTGAAGATGCCAGGAACATAATCAATGCCAAACGGACAGTACAATCAGATGATGGCCAAAGAACGAAATGGGAGAGGGTTGTTAAACCCGACGGAAAGGTAGTGTTTCGCTTATGATGATGCGAGGGGGAAGAGTCCAAGGGAGAGTGCAAACCCAATGGCTCAGGAGGTGTCCCCCACTCCAACAGTGATAAAGAAGAAGAAATTGTGCAGCAGAAAGTAGAATCAGCTCCAGAATGCTTTGAGGATGGGCCGAAACCTCAACAAAATGAAGTAGAAGAAGTGGATTTGGCAACAGATGGAGGAACGCCAAGACCGACTTACGTTAACAAAGAGCTGGATGCTAATCAGAAGGAGGAGCTCGTGAAATTGTTGCGAGAGTATAGGGATGTCTTTGCTTGGAACTATGATGAGATGCCCGGGATTGACAAGGAGTTGGTAGAGTACAATCTGAATGTAAGCCCGGGAATAAAACCAGTGAAGCAAGCTTCTCGCAACTATGCACCCGAAGTTGAAACCCAAATCAAGGAGGAAATCAAGAAGTTGCTGGAAGTAGGGTTCATCAAGCCAATCCAACATCCAATATGGTTATCCAGCATTGTACCAGTAAAGAAGTCAAATGGTCAGTTACGAATATGTGTGGATTTCAGAGACTTGAATAAGGCATGCCCAAAGGATATGTACCCATTACCCAACATAGACACTTTGGTAGATGCAACGGCTAATCATGAGATGATGTCATTCATGGATGGGTTTGTGGGTTACAATCAGATAAAGATGTCAGTAGAAGATGCAGAGTTGACGGCCTTTCGTACTCCGTTTGGGAATTTCTACTATGTAGTAATGCCCTTCGGGTTGAAGAATGCGGGGGCAACTTATCAAAGGGCAATGCATGCTATATTTCATGACATGATTCATGATATAGTAGAAGACTATGTGGATGACATAGTAGTGAAATCCAAGAAGGCAACAACTCATGTGGAGGACCTGAGGAAAGTGTTTGAGCGATGCCGAAAATACCAGTTGAAGATGAATCCAAAAAAGTGTGCTTTTGGAATGACAGCTGGAAAATTCTTGGGCTTCTTGGTGCATAACAGAGGTTTGGAGGTAGACCCAAGCAAGGCAAAAACAGTTATGGAGATGCCCCCGCCAAAAACGCAAAAACAGTTGAATAGCTTTCTAGGAAAAGTTTCTTATATGAGAAGATTTATGCCAGCATTAGCAGAAGTTACAGAACCTTTTGGCAAATTGCTAAAAGGAAAGGCAGAATATGACTGGGGGCAAGACCAGCAACATGCCTTCGAGAAAGTAAAAGAAATTTTGGCTTCAGCACAAACGATGGTAGTACCACAAAGAGGAATACCGTTGCAGTTGTACATCACCTCTACCACAAAGTCTGTAGGGGGATTGATCACACAAGAAGTGGATGGAGAAGAAAAGTCTGTGTACTACATCAGCTGGATAATTAGAGGACCATAAACCCGGTATTCGCAGGTGGAGAGACATTGCCTTGCATTGGTGTTCGTAGCGCAAAAAATGCGACATTATTTTTTGGCGCACGAAGTGAAGCTTGCAACAAGAACTGACCCGATAAGATACCTACTGACTAGGCCAACATTGGTAGGAAGATCTGCAAGATAGATGATGATACTTTCAGAATATGACATCCAGTGCGTAACACCAAAGACAATCAAATGTCAGGCTTTGGCAGACCTACTAGCTCAATTTCCAAACGGAGAATACGAACCTCCCTCTGAGGATCTTCCAGGGGGAGAAGTAGAAGAAATTGACATAGTAGATGAAGACTCAGAATGGTGGAATTTAGCCTTTGACGGGTCATCTGATGAAGGAAAAGGTGGAGCAGGCGTGGTGTTGACCACCAAAGAAGGAAAGGAAGTAGCTTTGTCATACAAGTTAAACTTCCCCTGTACGAACAATGAAGCAGAATATGAGGCGTTCATATTGGGATTATTAGCGGCTCGAGAGTTGGGAGCTAAACGCCTTAAAGTAAGGGGAGATTCAAACTTGATTGTGCAACAAATAAGAGGGCAATTCGCCGTGAAGGAGCCTATATTGGCACCGTATCGAACTGTAGCACAAAAAGTGATGGAGGACTTCAAGAAGGTGGTTATTGAGTACGTGCCCAGAGGACAAAATAAACAACCTGATGCATTAGCCACGGTAGCATCTAGTGTATATGTCTAAGGAGAAGACCTAGATGTGAAGGTAATGAAGAGAACCCTCCCAACCACGGTGCTAGACTTGTTTCCCAAAGACATGACAGATGATTGGAGACATAACATCTCCCATCAATTGCAAACGAAGGAGGGGACCATATCACCGGTGGAACTTCAGAAATACACCATCATCAAGGGAGTCTTGTACCATAAAGAAACAGATGGGGTATTGACACGATGCTTGGGGAGGCTCGAAGCACAGCGAGTTTTGCATCAGGTACATACAGAAAATTGTGGATTGGCAGATATCGGATTGTATAGGAGGTTGCAGCGCCAAGGGTATTATTGGCCTGAAATGAAGAAGGAAACAGATGCACTTCAACGACAATGTGTTTCATGCCAAGAATACCCTGAGGAGGAGGAATGCGCCTTCATTGATGACATAGTAGATTGGCGAATCCCTTATGTAGAGTTTTTACAAAACGACAATCTGCCCGCCGAAAAGAAGGACACAATCTTGATAAAGAGAAAGTCACGACGATTCTTCTTGTAAAATGGAGAATTGTTTAGAAGAGGGTTCAATGGCAAGCCCTTACGGTGTTTGGAAGTAGTAGAGGCCAAAGATTTGGTCTATCAAATGCATAAAGACGAGCACCAAGGGGGAGCCAAATTATACAAACAACTTATTGATCATGGTTATTACTGGCCGAAGATGGAGGGAGATTGCTTGGATTTTGTCAAGAAGTGCCACATCTGCCAAATTCACGGGAATCTGATTCATGCTCCCGCTGTAGACCTACGGACCATAGCAACACCATGGCCCTTTCATACATGGGGAATGGATCTTATAGGTCCCATTCATCCTAATTCTAAAGGCAACATATGGATCTTGACGGCCACTGAGATGTATACAAAGTGGGTAGAGGCAATCCCTTTGAAAAAGGCTACGGGTCCAGCAGTGGCGAACTTCATTAAGGAACATATCATTTGTCGTTTCGGAATCCCGAAGATCATTCTGTCAGATAATGGAACTCCTTTCATCAATAGAGACATCAAAAGTTTGATGGAAAGATATAGGGTGAATCACTACAAGTCATCGCCATACTACCCAAAAGGCAATGAGCAAGCAGAAGCCACAAACAAAACCTTGATCAAGATTCTGTCAAAAACCCTAGATGATCATCCGAAGACATGGGTAGAGCAATTACCGATAGCATTATGGGCATATCGAACTTCAAAAAGAAAGCCTACGGGTGAAACCTCATATGCTTTAGTTTATGGAGAAGAAGCTATCTTGCCTGCCGAAATAGAAATCCCTTCGGCTAGGATGAGACTCCGAAGCTTAGTCGAGGAAGAGAACCGACCAGCAGCCCTAGAGGCCTTAGCTGACTTCCGAGACCGAGCCAAAGAAAAATTGGAACGGTATCACGAAAGACTGCGACGACAATACAATACTGCAGTGGTACCGCGACAAATTCTGGTGGGGGACTTGGTGCTCAAGACAGCAAATCAAGTCATGAGGGGAACACCAACCACCAAATTTTACCCCAGATGGGAAGGCCCGTATAGGGTACGAGAGATCTCCGAAAGTGGGTATTGCAAAATATCTCGCGTGGGATCAAATGCTATCTCAGGCCCATTGAACCTGAAATGGGTAAAGAAATATTACACATGAGATAGTCATCACGAGAGTTATACTTTCAACTTCAAAAGTAGTTGAGGCACCTGACTATAAGCCCTCACAGTTATACTTTCAAACTTTAAAAGTAATCGAGGCACCTGACTATAAATCCTCAACCTGAAAAAACAGTTACACTTTATCTCTAAAAGTAGCGAACGTTATGCTTTATCCGAGAAAAGCAAGATTTATTATTTTTTTCATGAAAATTTTGAAACGTTATTCTTTTCGTTAAAAGCAATTTGATCATCAATAAATTATCAAACTTTCATTTATTTTTTTCGAAAAGATATATATATACATATACATATACATGTTATTGACAACATTCACGTTTATCTATTCATGATACCTATTGTTGCCTTAGAGTATTAATTTGAGTAACTTAAGATTCAATGATAAATATTGAGTTTTGAGGAATCATTCAAATTAAAGGCAATCAACAAGGTTAAAGAAACTCTAATTTGATAAATGAAATATGTGTAAATGAGTTTCTGAAACAGGAAAAGGGAAAAGAGATTACAGCAAGTCATGATCTAAAGGCCATGACATATCAAACTGAAGAGAAGGCATAGCTAAGGCCTCTAAATCACTGATGGCAGCATCTCGAATCTTGAGATTTTCAGCTTTTGATTTCTTGACATCTCGAGTAGCTGACTCTAAGTCCTGAAGCTGTCGCTCTAAGTTCTGAAGCTGAGACTTTAAATCTTGCGAATGGATCTTCAGTTTGTTTGCAGCTTCGTCAAACTCCGAAATCTATGCTGAGAAGGAGTCATCTTCACACTTACGTATAGCAATTTCCGAACGCAGTTCAACAAGATTGAAATTTGACTTGAGGAGATCTAGTCTAGCCTGAAAAGGAGACATATCAACACCCACGGCTGCAAGGTCGTCTACATCATCGCTAAATTTCTTCAAGTCCTCAACTCGCAAAGAGTATAAGGAAAGAGTGTGCAACCCAAGCACAAGGCCTGCGAGCTGATCTAGGAAGAAGGTCTGGGCAGAAGACGCCTTAATGATCAGCTGGTCAAGTATATGTGGGAACCGAGCTAGGAGGCGCTCAAGACTTTCCTGACTAGACGATGATATCCGGAAGCTCCTCTAAGAAACAAGGTCTCCGCTTGGATTGAAGGAAGCTCTGACAGGAGCAACTTTGGAGGCCATCGTAGAATTTGTCGAGATAAAGGATGGAGGAGCACGGGGCTGCTGGGATGCTGATGAATCCATGACGCCTTGGTCATCCGAAAGACAGCCTGGAGGATAACCGAGGTCATTATCTAGCGAGGTGTCAACATCCGGATTGAGAGCATCGAATGAGGCAAGCGCATCAACAAGCAAAGGCAACTCTTGCATCTTCTCACTTTGGAAAACAAGATGAGAAAAACATAATATATTTGAAAATAAATAAATAAATAAATAAATAAAAAATGATATATTTAGCAAAGAAAGATACTCACAAGATAGTCAATGGAAAAATAGTTGGGAGATGCCACAGAAGGCGGAATGTCGCTCAACCCACCCAAAATGCTGTCCACAATACCCTCCCGAGAACTCACCAACTCGGTAGAATCCTTCTAGGGAGGACACACATCAGCAATAGTTTCAGCAGGATCCTCCCTCGCGGAAGCATGAGTCTCATCAGTTTTCTTAGGCCTATCATGTGGAGAAGCTGGAGGAGGGTTTGAGGAAATTATTGCATCATCCAAAGCAAGGCTCGAACTCACATCAGATAAAGTGTCTTGAGCATCAAGACTGACACAAGCTTCATGGGATGAAGATGACTCAACACTGATAGGTCGGGGAGGGTCACAACTTGTAGAAGCCGCTGTGGTTGCCCCATTTGCAGTAATAGGCATAAACTCAAGAGGAACATCCTCATCCTCTTCATCAGCATCGCCAATCTAAAAACGGTGGACATAATGATAAAAGGAATCATGAAAGCAACTATATGGATAGTAACAGACAAAAATGAAGATACTACAAAATGTATAAATACATACCAAATTTTTACGGCGTTTCTTGACCGGATCCTCGGCTACCGGCACAGTAGGACTATCCTCAGGAGGGCGTTTTGCTAATGGCCTTAAACGAAACCTGATGCCAGGACGACTAACCTGGGACACGGTAGAAGCCATAGGAGAAGCCACCTCTGAATTCGTAGGGGTAGATGTTCTTGTTCTGGAACGAGTAATTCTCATTTCACCGGCATCAGAGGATCCCTGGGGAGGAACTGGAGGAGGCATCCGAGATAGAGGTAACTGAGACAAGGCCCGTGGTGGAAGGTTCCTGGAGGAAGTAGGGGCCTGTACAGGAAGGATAACTGGGTCACTTTGAGAATGAACACCTGCTGACCGAGGAGGAGAAGACTTATGCCTCAAGGCCTCACGCTCAACAAGGCGACTACTGGTTGACCATCGTTCTGAACGGACATTGGGCTTAGGAGAACATAACATCCTAACCCATTGAAGACGTTTGGGAGGAGAAGCTGGTCTAGAGCACATCAGTGTGTCGTCCTCCCACCTCTTAAGATTGATTTGCCAGTAGTTGCGTTCACCAGTAGTATACCGCACACTCCGAGTAGCAGTTGGTATGATAAAAGCAACGGAAAAGGATTTGTGAGGAGCACCTGGGGGTTCTGGAAAGGCCCATGCAAAAGAAGGGGAAGTGGACACGAAATTGAGGAGAGCAATCTCATAAGTCTCCTTGCAAGTATGGCCAAAGGGACGCTCCTGGTCAAATCCAAGCTGCCTCATCACTCTATGAGGATTATAAAGTACGGTACCAAAATCATTATCCTCAATAAAATATGGAAACTCCGCAGCCCGAAGGAAGATGAACCAGGACAATGAAGAACCACTCAACCCGTTGGTGTTTAGATAAGAGCGAGACTCACGCCTATAGAAGTGAGGAAGGTGACCATTATTTTCTGAAACAATAGTGTAAGGATGAGCGGTGAAGCACGAAAAATCATCAATGAAAAGCCGCAAGTCTGAGCTAAAGCGGTAATCAATCCAGCGGGCTGTCCGGGGGTCGATGTGGGGTAATAAAAAAGGGTTTGAAGACTTCTTCTTCCTCTTAGAAAGATGTTCAAGAGAAGAATAACCCTTGAAACGCTCGAAGAGAAAAAGCTGAAGGAAGGAGCCTGGAATGAAGCAATTCACGTCGTACCTGAGTAAATGAAAGGGAAGGTTGATAATTCAAGAAAAGAAGAGAAAAATGCAGTGTGAAAGACAGTTAATGAAAGCATGAAAACAAATACCTTCCAACAGATTCTCTCAAAGCGAAGGCCACCTCATCTAAACGGTGATACAAGATTCCCAAAAAGAGGGAAGCAAGAGGAATCTCCAAACTCCGAGATAGCAGAGCTGCTAAACTAAACATACGAACTGAGGGACCGTCAACAGGAGACCCGGGAAAGAGAAAGCGAGACAACCACATAGCCAGAAAGGCTGCCAAAAGAAAAGGACAAGGCTCCTTACGTAAAGCAAGGACGGATTGGTCATAAGTCGAACTATCCCACTGGTTAGTTTTGTAATCCCGAAAGAAGTAGCGCACCCAAGATAACCATGAAGTCTTTTGTCGGCTAGTGGTCTCGAAATCTGGAAGGAGTGTGTCACATTTGAATCGTGAGACATAATGGGAAGACTGCTTGAAGGCCTCCATCAAGTAGGCAACACACTCAACATCTCTAGCAGACATACTAGATAGGTCACAAGAAGCCGGAGCGACAGCAGGGAGGCTACAAGATATAACTCAACATAAGCACATAATTTGAAAAAGAGAGGGAAAAATAAGAACGAATGAAAGAAACAAAAGGAAAGACTTACTGGTAGATAGCATAGACATCCTCTAGTGTAGGGGTGAATTCCCCCCAAGCAGTAACAAACGTGCATGAAGAGGAGCACCAGCGAGAAATCAACACAGTAAGAGCGTCATGATCCTGCTGAATACGTAGATCCCTACATAGCTGAATGCAGCGATATATGCCCGCGCTCTTTAGTATAGCCTTATACTTAACATTCCCAAGGATCTCGTCAGTCCAATGTTCCCATCCTTGAAGACAGCTAGATGAGTCAGACAGGAAGCGAAAGGGACTGAAAGGGTATTCTTGTTTCTCTATGCACATGCGGGGAATGCGACCGGAATGGGGGAAGTCGTCCCAACCTCTGCAAGCCGCGACATAAAGAAACAAGCCTTCTTTCTCTGGTGAAAGAAAAGTTGTGCGATCATAAGTCCGGACTTTCTCCCAAAAAGTGTCAAAAGGCCCAAAAAAGGGAGCCTTTCCCCAATCATTGACGAAAGGAGTTACCCTGGAAGTTTTCAAGTCTTCAGAACATCCGGTAGACGAGGCCTGCAAGTGAAGAAGACTCCACATGAGGATACTAAGGATGCCAAGTAAAGCATATGAGCTTGAGGAGGTTTACCATGACAAGGGGAGAATCCGAGATTTTCACTTGAGAATACCTGAAAAGAAGAAGAAATGAAGTCAAGGAAGGATCAAAATCACAATTATGAAAGAAAAACAAGATTTGAATTTTTTCCAAAAAACTTCGGACAGCCAAAATGCATCCTTTGAAGCCATTTTTTGGGTTATTTTGATATATGTCATGGCCGTTGGCGATGACTTTTAAAGTACTCGTCGATACGGTCGTTTTGATATATTATGGGCCCCGAGACTCCAAACGGAACAAAAGTTATGGTCAAAACAGTGATCACGATTCTCAATGTTTAAAGTTTTGGTACATTTCTCCTAGGGTTTGCCCCCTAGGGTTCGGCTCCCTTAGGGTTCGGCCCCCTTAGGGATCGGCCTCCTACAAAAAAAAATGAAAAAAAATAAAATTTGCTCAATAGGGTTCGACTCCCCTAGAGTTCGGGATCCCCTTGGGTTCGGCCACCCTAGGGTGCAGACATGCACAAAAAAAAAATATTTGGCATAATTTCCCATATAGGGGTCGGCCCCCTAGGGGGATCTCTTTTGTGTACCTTGAAAATTCTGATGCTCCACAAATCAATTTTTCGGAACGGATGTTTCTTTGTCGATAAATATTGTGTTTTTCTTTATTATCCGAGGGAACCCTACCGAGATATAATCCAAGTAACGGGGCTCGGAAGATAAAAAAAAAGCTACAATAACCTGAGAAGAAACGTAGGAGAAGCTAGTCAAGAAGAAGTTCGAAATAAAGTACTCAAATAAACTAGAAAATTGAAGAAAAAAGAAGAAGGAAATATGACCCTATGGGGATCAACCCTTAGAATTCGACCATATAGGGGTGGAATTATTTTTTTTACCTCTTTCCCAAGATGAAGACTGTTGGCTTGACGACTTCTTGGTGATCTTCAAACTTGAATAAGGAGAAAAAATTGCCAAGACAAAAAATTGCACGATGAAAAGAAAAGCCTAAGTGACTTGAGAGATGTATATATTCAAACTGCAAACTTGCAATAGCAAAGGAAGCAATCTTTATTTTCCTCTTAAGGAAGATTTCGCAATATAAACATAAGTTTATTTGAGCTTATTTCTAAATAAAAATATAAATTTTCGAAATTTGTTTAGATTTGGTATTTTAATGAAATTTTGAAAATATATATATATATATATATATATTCGATATCTAATATTTTATTCCTAATAGTAGGACCATTTTCGAAATTATTATATATATATATATATATGTATATGTATATATATTGAATGTTTGATTTTCTTAAGGAAAAAGATCTTACTTTATAAAATTCTAATAAAGGAAGATTTTGTTTCCAAATAATAAAATAAGGTTTGATTATTGGATTTTATTTAATGATATCTGATGATCTTCCTTGTTTTAATTCTCAGAAAATAAGGAAATAAATATTGAGCAAAATGAGGGAGCTTTCAGATGATCTACCAAGAAGTTTAAGGAAGAGCCCTTCTAGGTCTTGCCTTCCTAGGGTTTAACCCTAATGGTTTGGCCCCTAGGGGTTCCCTCTTCTAGAATTCTTGTGTTCAAGGCTTAGACAAGTGGAGTCACACAAAATCATTCACAAGCCTAGAGTATTTTGCACGAGCGTCTCTCAGGAATCGTGACTCTCGCGCAGGGGGCAAATGTGGGCCCAAGTGCATATTAGGGTTCACATGACCTAATTGAACTAAATGTACAAATTAGGGTTTACAAAAACCTAATTAAATGTACAAATTAGGGTTCATGTGACCTAATTAAATGTACTAGACCCGGAGAAGTCTCCACGTGTTCCAAGGCAGAAGACTCGTGGATGCGACCCATTTTGGGAATTGATTGAGGGATTGAATTGGTGGCTAGAAGAACAGGGCAACTTGGGCATTATTTTGATGATTAAAGGGCATTTCTGAAATTTTTCCTTTAAAACATAATTAAAGGGTATTTCGGGAATTTTTCTTAAAACATGTGTCTGGCATGTGACTATTTCCCAGGAAAACTCTATAAATAGCCCCTCTATTTTAAGAAAAGGGAATCGCTTTCAAGACATTATACTTAGACTCTTGGAAGCTCATTACACTTGGAACTCTCTCACAACTCGAAGACTCAAGAAGACTCTTGGAATTCCTTCTACCCTAACCTGGTTTCTGGATTCTAGGAGTTCTGCCACGTGTCATTGGAGTAATCGCCCACCTGTTCTTCTCCCCTCTTCAATCAATCAATCAATTCCGTGCTCTTCGTGGATTTCTCTCCTCTCCAGCTAACACGAAACCCTAACCCTAGCAAGGCATAATTTTCTTGTCCACAATAAGTGTTTTGGTAGCGAAGAAATTTATATGGACAAGACATGTACCCAACATCAACTATCATGCAATTCTAACCCAACATAAAATAATTATTATGATTTATTACACCAGCTAGCTAAACTATTATGAAACTCCAACACGATCGTACAATAAGTACACTTCTTAAATGATTTAGCTAAAACTTATTTTTTAATTTAGAGTTTAATCATGTTTTATAAATAAGAGTAGCCAACTTCAATAAATAAACGAACTAATGCACCCTATTCAGTATTCAGTCAATTTTTAGTAGAAGACCTTCCCTTTAAAAGGGATACCATTGCAAGTATAAATGAAAAGACGATACAAATATATATAATAATATATTGAGATTATGATATTAGAAAAGGAACTGTTCCTAGTTGTCAATTCTTCAAATTTTTGGCTACTAAAGTAGTAAATAGTTAAATTATCGAAACTATAAATTATGTTGAACAATGTAATTAGTAAAATAGTTTTATGTCTTATGAATAGTTTTAATTTTTTTCAGTTAAATTATGTTGATCAATATAATAGACTAAAAAATGCCTTTATATTTCATGATTTAAGTTTCTCTGTAATATCCCGAATATTTGTACGGCTAGAAATATAATCTTAACTGATTAATGTGATGGTATTGTATGATAATCCTTAGATAAGGATAACTATTTATGTAAGAAATGAGGTATGAGATGTCATTAAATGTGATTAAAGGTTTAATTTTTTTATAACAAAACCTATATGTTGAAAAAGAAAGATGTGTAGAGAATGATTAATATTTTTAATATGTGTTAAGGAAAACCTATATGGTTTAATATGTGTAAAGTTATAAAGAGAGATTTTTAGTACAAAAGTCTCTATGTAATAAACTCGATGAACATGTGGCTTAATGTATAATATTAAAGAATAAGAATTTTATGTACTAATTTATAATGGAATAATTTATATTTTTATTTGCGAGTAAGTGATGAGATAGATATTAATAGTTGGTTTAAATTAATTGTTTGAGCTAACTAAGGGAGCCTATACTTGGATAAAAATTAAGTTAAGTAGTTAAAACTCGAATTGGAGTTCGGATTAGAATTTAGAGAAACGGACTGCGGATTTGGATCCGGGACGTCTAAATTAGTAACAATAGACCATAAATACAAAATGTGTCGGGGTTGACTTTTTCAGTAAAAAGTCAAACACGAATTTCGGAGATAAATTTGTCAAAACAAATATTCCCATGACGATGAGAACGTCGATTTTAGTAGGAATCGACTGTCTTCACGAAAAAGTTAATTTTCGGATGTCAAAATGCTAAATTAATTAAATAAATGGGTATTAATTATGAGTCATCAGCTGAAAGTGGGATCTATAGACTGCTGATCATTAATTCTAATTGGAGGAGAGAGAGAATTCAGCAACTAAGTAAATAGAAGAAGAAGACCAACGGTTGGAGAGAAAAGAAAAGAAAAAAGAAAAGGAAAACTTTTTCAATTCTTCTAATCCTTTCATCTTCCAATAATAATCAGTTAACCAAGTGTAACTCTCTTACTCTCATTATGCATTTCATTGTTGGCTAAACTTAGTTAGAACACTAACAGTAGAGAGAGAGGGAGGAAGCCACAGGAGAAAGTCTGATATAGCAAGAAGAGAAGAGTAAAGGAATTTAGCAAAATTAAATCATAATCAATCTTTCATTTCATCCTTAACCTCCATTAATCTTCAAAACCTCCATCAAAACTCAACTTTTTAGAGAGATAGAGTGAAATGGGTCTTCGGAGAACTTGAAACAAACTGTCCAGAGGATCAAAGAGAAGCAAGGAGGAGTTTAAACAAGCATTTTACACTTTATAGCTAAGCAAAAGAGGAGCCAAGAGGTAATAAATCAACTTTAAAGCTTTAAACCTTTATTTCCTAGATTTTCATGGTTAGTTGTTGTTTTGGTTGCATGAGTTGTTAAAGAGTTCTTATAAGTTGTTTCAAGCATTCAACAAATTGATAACAACATACAAGTGGAGCCAAAAAAATAAACAAATCCGATCATATGCGTAAAGGAGAAAGAAATGGACTTATGGACTGATTTTAGACTGTTTTAGAGGTTATGATGGTTGTGTTGTTGCGTTTAAAGATTTAGTTTGAAGGTTATATGATACTCATCTGAGATACGAAGACAACCCAGTTGGAATGAACTGAAACGGGCTTAAAACGAAGAAGTTATGAATGTGCGAAGTAGGTGCAAAAAATTTCAAAATCTAAAATTTTCAGAAAATGAGTTTCTGTCCATATTCTTGTAAATTCCATAACTTTTTGTGTATAATGAGTTAGGAGATAAGCCTTATATTAAAAGAAAGCTTTGACAGTAAGCTAAACATAGGGAAAAAAATCACTCAAAAAGGTTTTGTAATGAATTAGTTATGACTTTTTTAGTGAGACAGGGTAAAGCTGAAACGCAGAAATGGACAGATTCTGACATGCTTCTTGTACGAATTTTCTGGTATTGTGTGTTTAGAATTTAAAAGTGTTGTAAAAATAAAAGTTATAGCCCCGGAAGTTAACTTCGCGTGGGCGCAAGAATCGCTCAAAAAGGGTTTGAAACGAATTAGTTATGACTATTTTAGTGAGATAGGGTAAAGCTGACCAGGTTTTTTGTAGCAATCTGACCTTGTTTGAAAAAGTAAAAATCTATTTTTATTGAAGAAGGAGCTGGAACCAGGGCCTAGCTAGTGTTAAATTACACTGCATAAGCTTTAATTTGACGTAAGAATGAACAAAAGCGGATTAGTGACGAAGGAGATATGATAAAAATAAGAACAATATTTTGTTACAGAAAAACTGCGAAAATGAGTTTTATAACTCGGATTGAAATGAATTTTGAGCAATGAAATGAATATTATAAGACATGTAATGGGGTTATTATAAACCAATAAGGATGGATGATGATGAGAGTCGTAACGTTTCCGAACGACGCGACGCCTAGAGATGTTTTGGACATAATCTCGTTTATTAATTTATAAAACGCGAACAACATGAAATGAAAGTTATAATTTTAGTATGTAAACCAATATGAAGTCTATATTTAGCTAATTGGTATGTTTTTTTGATAAATGATATTGTGCAGGCTATTTGAAGAGCATTATAGTGTAAGTTGTAAGCAACGCTCCAGGCAAGTTTCGTAACTTCATTCGATTTATGTATTAAATACAAATTTCTTACTTGTACAGGTTATTATAATGTGCAAGTATCATGATGTTGAGTAAGTTTTTTAAATATGATAGTATCAATTGTTCGTATGATGCTATATAACTTGTTCGCACTTATTGTGCTATCAATGCTTGTTCTAATGCTAAATTGTTGATGTTTTAAATATTCTATTATATCTTGAATGTTATTAAGATTATATCTATGTCAATTGTTTTGGCTGGACAGATGATGAATGAGTGAAATTGAGATGTTGAAAGTTTAGTAATGATAAGTAGAGTTAATCCAAATGATAATGAGTTAGTGTCGACTTTAGTGTAACGCACAAGATGATGTAAGTTAAAACATAGGCACAGGTTGGTGTCAAAACAATAGTTAGACACAGGTTGGTGTCAACCCAAAACAAAGGTAGTTGTATAAGAGGTAGAGTACATTAGGCTACATCCTTATAGTACGCAAGTGGATGTTTATTAGTGAGATAAATGTATGGATGTTATAAATGTTTAAAGGTGAAGGAAAATATTATTATTCCTATTTATTCGAGATGCTTCACAGCTATCGTTCAGTTGATGAAGAAAGATGATATTATTTTTAATTTTGTTGTTTATTCATCTGCTATGACTTACTGAGCAATTAAATGCTCACTCTTGTAAATTCTAAAACTTTTGCAGCTGAAGTAGTAAATCTCGAATGACCAGATGATGTTAAGTAAAAAAGCTTCGTTAAAGATGAAGATTTAATTGTTTAGGTGAACACAGTGTGTTCCATTTATATTATTCAATGATGTAATATTCATTGTAGCATGTATTGATGTTGTTAAGGTATTAGAACCTGGGATTAGATGAGTTATGTTGTAATAATAGAGTATTTATACTCATGTATAGATAGATGTATAGAATGAGTTGTACCGTGGAACACCGAATCCAGGGCTGAAGGTAGATCCGGATTCGGGGGAGTCACATTCTACTTGTAAGTATTTTTCTTGGTAATTAGAAAATATCCAAGACTGATTTGGAACTATATATATCCACAAAAATTTTAAAAGAGTTGGGAAACCAAGGTTTAAGGAACTTTTTTGTCCTACCTATGTCAATTTACACTCGTTTTCAATATTCTATTCGTAATTGTCAATTTCATAAAATATATTTACTTGTGTCTTTATTGTTACTTGGTAATAGCCCGTGCAATGCACAGACTAGTTTGAATAATAGATTGTATAATTTGTTAAAATTGCGATGAGAAAAATATTTTTTTTGTAATAAGTTATTTGCATGTAGAATAGACAAAAATCAAAACTATAGTCGTCTAAACATTTTTCAAATATAATAAACTGAAACTACAAAAATTTATCACATTCAAAATGAGAACAATAACAACCATTATTGCAACATTGAATTGCTAAACAATCCATAAAGAAACTAAAAGAACCCTTACAGAGCAATGTTCAATTGGAGGAGAAGATTCTTAGAACTTCAAAGAAGAGGGTCAACACTTCGTTCACTAAATTTGGGTTGCTCTCATCCCGCAGTTTTTAAAGCTGCAAAAATTGATCATCCAAAACCCCAATTTTCACACCCAAATAAAAAAAATCCATCATAAAAAAAGTTAAATAGAAACACATATCACAATTTAAAAAGAAACAACTTTAAGAAAATATCAAAAATACCCACATAAAAAATCTCTCAAATCAGAACTATTTTTAGTGAAAAAATTGACCTCAGGGTACAAAGATGTCAAGAAATTGATATATTGTCTCTGCAACTGATTCCAAGTACTATTATTAATAACTCCAACATTGAGTTAATTTTACTCTAACTAAAAACATGTAAAAGGTTAACTATCTATGATATATGCACCCTCAAGTTCTATATACCTTTATTTCTATTGGGGGAAAAAATTGCCATGGTAGTCTTTCTGTCCTTCGAAAATTTTAGAAGATGACAAAAGTTAAATAGCATCACCACGATTTTCAAAAGTAACAACATGAGATGACCTATTCTTGGTGTTTGTAGAAGAGGGCAAAAGTTAATGGCATCACCACGATTTTCAAAAGCAACAACATGAGATGAGCCATTTTTAGTGTGAGAAGTGTTTTTTTATGATGAATGATCTATGCGGACCTTTCTCATCACAACCTGTACACATGGAAATAACCTTAAATAGAATGTCTCATGAGAAAAGAAGAATATAATTGTCCTACACATAAATGAGCACGATATGATTAATAATTCTTTTATTCAAGATTGAGTAAAGTTCGAGTTCGTCTCCTATATCATCAAAAGTATTATAGAATGACAAATTAACTGCTAATTAGTCACTAATGTTATTCAAAATAATGTCATAAAATTCACCTGAAACACTACCAAAAAAATGGCCTTTTGTGATGGCTCAATTCCATCATATAAATTCAAAAAATCATCACAAAATATTTTTGTGATGACTTTAGTCGTCACGAAGGTCATCTTGTATACCCCCATCATGAAAGACTTTTTGTGATGGTTTTGACAATCACGCAAACGCTTAATTCTTTTGTGATGATTAATACAATCACATTAACACGTAATCTATTGTGATTGTCAAATCCATCACAAAAAACACGACTTTAGGGATCAAATGTAAGAACGTGAATCTCTTTTTACGGACAATTTATTTTAATATATTAACTGTATCAAATAATACTTGTAAGATTCGAGCCCTCCCCCATTTGCAAACTAAATAACAAGTATTACCACTACACCAAAACCCAAATTATGATTATAATTTTAAAACAAAATATAAAAGGAAACATATGTGAGTTGACTTACTAAACAAAATTAGTCCCACATAAGATTTGGTGATTGCAATGGCAGTCACAAATACTCTATAATGATGATAAAATTAGTCATCATTATAGAGCCATCATATATTTTATTATTTTGTGATGGCTTGAAAATTTCATCACAAAATACCTTCTTTTTGTAATTGCAAATAAAAGTCGTCATAAAAATCTATCTTTTTTAGTGATTGTTATGACCGTCATAAAATATTGTTTTGATTATTTTTTTCATTAAAATATTGGTGATAGCTTAAATACAATCACGAAAAGGGTATATCTATAAGTGATGACTTAGTGCGTCACAAAAAGAAAATTTATTTTGCGTGAAAAATTTGGTGATTGACATGGTCATCACAATTATAATACATTGATGGCAAAATTAGCCATCACTAAGAGCCATCATATATATTACTATTTTGTGATTGCTTAAAAAGTCCATCACAAATTATTATCTTTTGTGATTGCTTTTAAAAATTGTCACAAAATTCCGTCACGTAATCTTATTTTTCTAGTAGTGAAAATAATAAATAATTAGAATTGTTTAACTTTTGCAGGGAGATTGTAAATGAAGTATGAGCTATTTTCCTAGACAAAATGTAGTTCTTATTATACATGAAGCAAACAATTAAAAAGAATTATGATAGTTAGAACTCTAAACTTATGGAAATTTGTATTATACTTCTCTCAGTGCATGACAAATTCAGTAAACATTATTCAAATGTTCAAAAGATGAGTCTAACATCATTCAAATTTAATATGCAAGAAAGTAAACCCTTATGTTTTTTCAATAAAAGTACATGTTTTATTCTAGTAAACAATAATACACATGTATACTGAACTTTTAATCACTACAATTTCATAATTCTTTCCACCCTTATACATAAGCCCATACAATTTTCATATAGAATATAAAATCTTTTGCCAATATGTTTAGTTTTCAAATCTTCCACAATGAGCGAATCTAAACTATTATCCATTTATGTATTACAAATCTGTAAATGGCTTTTATGACTACATGATAAGCCCATCAACCTTAATTGGATCCTGATTTGCTTATCTTTTTTAAGCAAAGGCAAACATAATTGTTTAAATAAGAGATAAATTAAACTTTTAAACCCCAGTTACTACAATAAAGATTTGCTAAATCAAACCCCACCATTCCAACACTGTAATTTTGCATAAGCTTTAGAAGAGGAGGAACCACTTCAAATAAGGCTTCAATGGACTAAATTAAACACGTCATATGTTGAAATTTCTCATAAATGCTTCAATTAATAATCGAAAAGGATGAAATAATTGACAAACATTCATGATTTTTGAGTCATCCCCGAGCAATCTGACAGTGGTATAAGTAGATTAAAACAACAAAACAGAAAAAAGGGCAACCCAAATAATTTCAAAACATGCATCTCAAATCCCAAAGCAATTCTACAAAATAAAAGAAGGAATAATTGAGAAGCATAGTTGGTGTTTTACCTCTATTTATCTCATGATTTGAGCCAAACTCCGACCAATCGTAGCCAATCTCTCTCTCTCTCTCTCAGTCATAGCTCATTCCTTTTTTTGTCGCGTAAACTCAACGGCGGTTGTCAAATTCTGAGAGAGAGATGATTTTCTGTTTTTTTTCTTTATTCCACACGTAGGTACTAGATGTAACTTTCGTTCTGTAATCCAGATCTGTGATGGAGGCAAAGAGGGGAACATAACGAATATATAATTATATAGAAACTGAAAGTGGAAGATGAAGATGAAGATGAAGAGGAAGAGGAAGAGGAAGAATTCTGGATCTATGTTCTTTATTAATGTTTCTATTACCAAAACGTTAAAGCCATCGAAAAAAATTGCAAAAGCCAGGCGAGGAAAAGGAATCGACTTTCAATTTAATCGAGATGACTCGTCCAATTTTTAAATTAACTGAGTTGACTCACCGATTTTTCAAATTAAAAGGATCGCCTTTGCTGCTTTTATATATAAATAGTTGAAATGTGAAAATTTATATTCTCACTATATACTTTTCACTATTAATTGCAAATATTTTAAACCCCTACCCCAATGAGCATATTATTAAACATTAAAATGCAAAAAATATCCCCGGGTAGAGACAGAGAGAATAAGAATTAAATTAGGTTAAACAGTTTTTTTTTAGGATCCAATTTATACATAATCCTTAATTATAATTCCTAGTATCAAGCCGTACAATCGACGACTCGGACCTTGTGATAATCCCACCTTCCGCCTTCTCTTCTCTTTAGCAAGCTCCGCCTAGTAATAAGATGGTATCGGATCTTAGCTTTACAAAAATAAATTTTCATTTGCTATCTAGCCACGACTTTCATAATAAGAAATTTTTTGGGAACTATTATTTTCACATAAGAAAATAATATTTCCACATGATCTCTCTCACATGAATAGTGAGTGAGTCCCACAACAATGTGAGAAAGACTCATGTGAAAATATCATTTCTTTATGTAGAACTATTAGTTTCCATTTTTTTTTATAAATATATAGATATACATATAAGCATGAAAAACATTTATAAAAGGAAATGATATACATTTATATATCGATAAATATTTGACGAAGTTGGATTGTGACCAACGTGGAAGTGTATGCGATAAGAAAAAATAAATTAAAGTGAGGCACTTTTTAATTTCTATCCATCTATTTCATGTATGTACATACATTGCAATCATAATTCGGTTGAAAATTTTTAGAATGTATAGTTATAAAACAGGAATAACATTACATAAACCTGAACATTTGATAGATCATAGTCGAATATAATTGAATACTAACTTATAGGCATACTTTAGATTTCTGTTTTATCAGCCAAACAAACCTTCATCTCAAACAATAAGTGCAAGCCCGTGGAAAACGGATACCATTACAATATAAATAAAGAGGAAATCATGCAAAAACCCATATATTTCAAACCAAATTATAAAGAGAAGCCTCGGCTCATTTAGAATTATTTAAGAATTACTGTTATAGAAGGGTCAAAACAGGATCAGAACTCAAGAAACAACTTTTTTGGTGTTTTTACTTAATTTTTGGGATCTGCCTAGGGTATATATATCAAAATCAATAACCATAATAGGAAGCAACCAACACACAATACTTTTATTTAAAGGATATGGACACGTACATATATCGAGCCCATTAATTATAACTTAAACACACTCACACATACACACAGTATTCATAACCAAACCAAACCAAACCACCTGCACCGTAAGTGACAAGTGTTAATTATGGATCAATCCTTACGTACGTAACAGCCATGCATTCATGCATGCATGCATGCAGTGGGTGTGGGTGAACCATTAATTAATTACTTTGGGAGATGATGAGCCTCAATGTCTCTGGTGACGCTAAGTATAAAATCTAGATACGACGTCGGATCCTTGACACTCTCGTTGAGCTTCTCATAGTCGAAGGTCCATGTCACCAAGTTGTCTTCACCCTTGGTTGTCAACATGAACCGTCATAACAAAGCTCTTGAATTCCTCAAGCAAATGTCCTTCAACCACCTTGAAAGTCACCGACTTATCCTCCTCGTCTATGGCTACTATTTCCTCCTTTGCAACCAGCGCCTTCCCATCTGAAAATTAGAGTCCTTACTTTTTATCAATATTTTTTTTCTCCCGCAGAAAATATTAATTAAAGCTTACAATATTTGACATTCTTAGATACTGGTAGCTAGGAATACTCATTAATGAAATATTAATTATAGTACTACGTTTTTTTTTCCTTTTTCTTACCGATGAAATAGTTCTAGATGATGACGGAGCCAACTTTTCTGAATTCTCCTTCATGCAAATCACAACCTTGTATATTAGCAGGGGTAATGTTTGGCACATGGTGTGGTCTGGTACCGATAAGCTCATGAAACACATCCCCATCTGACTTGATTCCTGTTTGGCATATCAACTTACCAGTTAAACCCATTATTAGTTATGTAGCTAGTTAATATTATAAAACAATATCTGCTTTAACAAATATATATGGATATATAAGGGAAGTGATCCATAACTTACGTTAGCTATGAGCACTATTCCAGCTAACTCATCTCTTGCCGTCCAATGCAAGATCTAAGGGCTTAACTGGGTTCTGGCCGCTAGTCCCTCCTACGGCCAGGATAGAAGCAATTCACCTGGCCGCATGTAGGAATAGCGGTCAGGAGTGCCCCAAAATTGACCTTTTATATTGACCGCAAGAAGGACTAACGACAAGTATAAAAAATCAATTTTGGGGCACAAGTCCTACCGCTATTTTATACGGAATCTAATTTTCATAGGGAAAAGGGCTAGTATGAAATAGCGGCATGACTTGTGCCCCAAAAATTGGCTTTTTATACTGGCCGCTAGTCTGTCCTACGGCCAGTATGAAAAATCAATTTTGGGGCACAAGTCCTCGCCACTAGTCCTATATACGGCCATGTGAATTGCTTCTATCTTGATTGCAGGAGGGACTAGCGGTCAGACCCCAGCTAGGTCCTTAGATCTTCTATTAGACGGCATGAGATGGACTAGCTGGAATAGTGTTTATAACTAACGCAAGCTATGAATCACTTATATATATATATATATGCACAGTTGTGCACTACACAGTAAGACTATGACGACGGTTTTTTGGGTTATGATGACGGTACTACTATCGGTATAGATTTATGGCAACGGTAGTAGCATCGTCATAGCCAAAAACCGTCGACATAGTCCTACTGTGCACTACACAACTGTATATATATATATTTTTTCATATATATATATATATATATATATATAAATTCTGATGAGAAAACGTTTGGTCATTTCACCTTTATATATATAGCCGGGTCTCATTTTCGTACGTCCCAATTATTTTGATGCACGTTTGGTCATTTTACCTTTATATATATAGCCGGGTCTCATTCCGTACGTCCAAATTATTTTGCTGCATGCATCAATCTCTAATTACTGCCACATGGCATGGCCTGATCAGACAGACTGTTCACGCACCATAAACGGTGATAAATACATGCAGGGGCAGGGGCAGGGGCAGGGGCAGGATATATCAATCTATTCTCAAGATATATATATTGTGGTAGTTAAGTGCTCAATTATGATATATCAATCTATTCTCAAGATATATATATTGTGGTAGTTAAGTGCTCAATTATATATGTGGCTGATGATGATGGTACGCATCAGTAGGGACGAAGCCAACATTTTCTTTTTGGGGGCCAGGACGTAATGATAACATTTTCATTGCGGAAGACACATGATATATATGATTCATGAAAAATAGATACAAAATTTTAACGGTTACTCAGACTTGGTATCAGTAAGTAAAAAATCATTAATTAATAATATAAATTTCTTTTTGTTAGGATTTAATTGAAATAAAATTAGATTACATAAATCTTGGGGAGCCTACAGAAAAAATATCAATTAGTATCAACAAATAAAAAAATCATTAATTAACAATATAAATTTCTTTTTTTGTTAGGATTTAATTGAAATAAAACTAGATTACAAAAATCTTGGGGAGCCTAGTGCAAAAATATCAAAATTTAAGAGATAAATATATTTTTTGGATTAATTATCCACAATTAGGGATGTAAATGAACCGAGTCAAGAGTTGCTCAAATTTGGTTCATAAAAATTTATCGAGTCTGAAATAAAGTTTGATTGAGACTCGCTTAGCTACCGAGTCGAGCACGATTTTGAATCGAACTCGAGCAGTTTGAACTTTCTAAATGAATATGATCCGAATATCAACAAAAATTATAATTAAAAAAGACTTGAGTAATTTATCGATTTTTAAAATTTACTAATATTTAAAGTGTTTATATTTCAAATTGATTCGAATCGAATTTTTAGTCAAATGAATATAAACTAAATTTGAACGGTTTAATTTATTTTACAATCTTATCCACAATTAATCATAGGTCCAAGAGTATCTCCATCCCTAGTACTCGTGGTCTGGTACACCACAATAATACTGACGATTTGACATAACACCAGTAGGCAGTTGGACAGATTGGTGGTTGAACACAGACATAACACCAGCAGGCAATATATGATCCTAAAAAATATTGTATTCAAAAATCATAAGCAATTGATTAAGAGTGTTTCTATGTGCATTATATCTATGCACCGCCAGTGGCGGAACCAAAACATTTTTAGAGGGGGGTCAAAATACATCAGTAAAAAAAAGTATTTATTGACGCTTGGAGTGCTTCTTTCAAATTCATTTTGCACAATTATAGTATTTCACAACATCATATTCCAACCCTTGTCAACCTTTGAATTGTGAATCTAATGGCTTTAAATACAAATACATATATATATATATATATATATATATATATATATATATATATATTAATTTCTCCCGAACTATGGGACTATTAATCAGACTTTGAAGTTTTTAGTCAACTGATTAGCTACTTTTATAGATAAATTATAAATTATAATATTATATATTCAAAACCTTATATTGTGGTTCTAGTCATCTTCCTTGGAGACAACTGAGAGGAGTCACTCAAAGCAAGAAAATGAATTAAGTTATTCGCATTTACAAAATATTGATACCAAGGTATGATTAAGTTAGTAAAACAAATGAGTGCAATATTAATTAATTAATCATCAAACTTATTTAACATTATTTTATCTTATAGTAATATTGTTAATTTATTATAGGTGGAAGGACATGAGGAAGCAAATGAATTAATATCATCTCATAACAAAGATCAAGTTTAACTAATATTAGCATGCTTCAGATTCCAGGGTTGGGGGGTCATATGCCCCCCCTCGACCCCCCCTAGTTCCGCCCACAGCACCGCTAGTTAAAAATAATACGGATTCAGTTAGGTGAAGTTAGCATCAACTTTTCTTTATTAAATTCATATATTTTTTATTATACAAATTATAAAAAATATTGTATTAATTAATATAATAAAAAATTATAAAACTTATTAATACAATATTTTCTATAACACATACAATAAAAAGTTATAGAACTTATTACAGTAAAATTGATGTCAACTTCACCCTAACTGACTTTTAAGAATAATTTTATATTTTCAAATTAAAATTAGAGATACATTTGTAAAACGACAACTTTTAAGAATAATTTTATATTCTCAAATATAACTTTAGTATTAATTAAGAATTTAGTTGTGGTGGTGTGATATTGAAAATGATAGTGAAAAGGTAATGACAAATTAGGAATATCATGTCATTTTATAATCCTAAAATAAAAATATATATCTAATATTAGAACGGACTAAAAAGAAAAATATATTTCTAATTTTGAAATATTAAAATAGAAGGAGCATTAGCTTATATTTAGACTTAATTTGTCTAACATTTAGGTCTTTGTTTAACTTTTGTGTCATCGCCATGTTGATACACTTCGATTTGATTTGATATATACTTGGAGATAACAACATGCCCAATTATTTGCCCACTAATTTATAAACTATATATCGAAGAAGACAAACAATATTAATTTATAATATATTTAATTACAAAAAAATATATTGAACCAAATTAGCTTATATTTAGACTTAATTTGTCTAGCATTTAGGTCTTCGTTTAGACTTTTGTGTCATCGCCATGTTGATACACTTCGATTTGATTTGATATATACTTGGAGATAACAACATGCTCAATTAATTGCCCTCTAATTTATAAATTACATATCAAAAAAGACAAACAATATTTTATAATATATTTAATTGCAAAAAATATATTCAACCAATATAATATAATGGTGACAGATCTTAAACAATATGTAACCAATGTAATCAGAATTGGAAGATGAGCATTTAAAATTTGCATGTTACTTATCACTAGTCTTGGAAGACACAAGTCTACAAGAAATTAGATGATGCTAAATGTAGCACACTTATTTCGCTGAAGAACGAAGGCACCAGAAATTCAGAATTCAATAATCTATTGGAATCGGTAAATAGGTTATATGAAAATATGATGCGTGGAATGTGGATACCTAAAACAACCAAAAATAAAAAGAAATAATTAAACTCACCCTAGAGAGAATCTTGCCCATAGAATTAATCCTTTATAAATATTAAACCTTCAGGGCTTAACCATGGTTTCGATAAACACAGAAAGTGAACAGCATCAGCAAATTTCAAACTTTCGATACGGAAACTACACAAATTCGAGTCTTGCAAAATGAGTTAGCCACTTCACCTCTGCAGAAGCAATACCAAAACAATCCCTTACATTCCGAAGAACCGGAGATTAAAAGGGACATGCTGAAAACAATATCAAGTCTTACTTTATCAAGCTTCATCTCAAACAAGAAGGAAGTGTAAGCCCATGGCACACGAATGGCTTACGATATAAACAATCACATGGAGGAGGAATATCAATGCAAACCCTGCATGAAAGCCGTTCATTATGTTAGTAGGCAACACACTGTCATATTTAGCTTCCATATGATCTTATAGATGAAATCATGCAAAGTGAAGTCACAAAAATCATGCAAACCAAATTATTAATAAGGCTCAGCTCATATAGATTTTTTTGGGAATTACTACTATAGAAGGGTCAAAACGGATCAGTATTAATATCAACTTAATTAAAGAGTATCTGAGTATGTGAGAAACAGGTTAGTCTTTATGAAGTGAAGTCACAAAAATCATGAATGATCACTTAAATGCTTAATGAATTTTTGTAGAATACCCAATTTCAAATCTATAGTACGATATAATCATGTGGCCAAATGATGCACCACGGCACAAAGTTTTTTATTTAGGTGCAGATTTGAGTCTAATCTTTGCAACTCAATACTTAAATTAGTTCAATAATAGTACCCAAAATCTAAACCAATTAATTTCTTATCATTTCATCCCACACAACACCCATTCATCCACAAAGAAAGACAACCACGACATAATTTTAATTAAGATATCGTCAACCACACTTTTATCAGCTCAACAAATTTTAAGCCAGACTAACAGAAAAATTAATGAAAGCACGAAAGGCGTGTTGGGATATTTTACATGAATTCAACATCGGATAAATTCAAGAGTGTAGATGGATTAATAAGTATAGCGGAGTCTCAACCAAATAGGTTAACCTTACAGGTAAAGAGGTGATCCAACAAACTTGTTCGGTCAGTCTACACAAGTGTGTACTGCATTGGTGTTGAATTGATATGTGATGGATTCTTTCATTATGCTACAAGTGGTATCAGAATCCATGTTACGATGGGCCCAAGTATCAGGTTGGAACTCTAGGATGGAGCACATTCGCAGGCCGTGTGTTACTCAGTCCACGAGGTTAAGCAAATAGAGTTGAGTCGGGTGGAGCACAAGGGGGTCACTCACGCGTTTGTCACTACGCGGTGAAGTATGATTTGAGTCAAATGGAGCGGGCTCAAGATGACTCTGAAAAACTGCTCATAGTGAAAGGTTTCACAAGGAGCAAAGTTGTACTCCCACGTTTGCGTCTGGCATGGTGGAGTAGTATTAGAGTCGAGCAAGGCTCTTCAAGTATTCAAAGAAGGTGTGCTCAATGGTGAATACTCCATTATGATATTTGTGAGGGGTATTCAAGTGAAAGGTGGAGATTGTTAAAATATTTAATCACATGAATCCAACATCGGATAAATTCAAGAGTGTAGATGGGTTAATAAATATGGTGGAGCCTTAACCTAATATGTTAACCTTTTAGGTAAGGAGGTGAACTAACATGCTTATTAGGCCAATCTACATAGGTGTGCGCTGCATTGGTGATGAATTGATGTGGGATAGATCGTTTAATTCCGCTGTGACACCCCCAAATCCGGGTACTTCATTTCCTCAAGATTTGGTGTTCACAATCCAAAATCATCACATCACATCTAACTACCCATTCAGATATAAATGAAAATACTTAAATAGAAATAGAAATCTCCCATTAGAGGGTTACAACATCATTCATAAACAAATCCCAGGTTATCTAACCTTAATTAAACATCAGTGCGGAAAACATAAATCAAGTCTATTACAGAAACAACCAATAAAGCAAATACAACAAGTCTTCATCACTTATTTGCTTTTCCTTTGCCCTTACTAGTAGATGGCTCGTCAGTTCTTTCAACCTTAGCTGCAGTGTTATTATGCAAGGGTGAGCAATGATTGCCCAGCAAGTATAACAACAACAATAATAATAATAACATGCGAAATAATCAACGGATATCGAATAATTGAAGATTTAGCTTTCGAGTCAAGAATGTAAAACAAGATTCAAAAGAACATCTGAGGGTCTTAAGACCACGAACTATGTCCCAGGTTATCAAGTATTTCTACTTTAAACCTTTAACAGTCGTAAGACTATATGGACCTTTCTTCTCGTACTCAGGGGGATCAGCCCTTTGTACCATGTATGTGCACAACATCTTAACGCTAACGCATAAATAATATCCCCTGTATAAGGGTTGTTCATCTCAGTTTGACATCGGAGTCCGCACCAAAGGAAGTTTGGTTTGGATTTACTTCAATAACGTTTCTAGAATTTAGAACGCTCATCAACTATGGACTAGTCGAATCAAAAGGGTTCGCTAGTCAATCAAGGTTTAAAAGGTATAATTCGAGAATCAAAAACTAAATCTCACAAAAGGTACGATTGAATACGTTCTATGTAACTGAAGCATTACAAAGAGGAAATTAAAAACTTCTCATTGAATTCATGAAATTGAATGGAATAGAAACAATAACTTGCTCACGAAGTAATAGCATTATGAAGCTTGTATTCTATAATAATGAAATCTAGAAACTTGCGTAAACGTAAAAGTAAGGATAAGATACTTGCCTCGTGCGTAGACTAAAAATTTAAGACTCACGTTTCTCTAATCAACCTATACATTCCGTTTATAAAACAGTAACGATAATTAGTTACAGTATTATAAACACGTCAAAACTCATTTCAATAGCTCAGTTGACCCAAACAATCAATGGGCTTATGCTACCACCTTTCACAGTAATTTAACTTTCATTTTATACATTAGCCTAAGCTTTAGGTATAACCACGATTTCATACCACGATCACAAAGAAAGAATAAAATTTCTATTCTCGTTGTTTTTTTTTTTTTTTTTTTTTTTTTTTTTTTAGTTCCCGCCGGGGCGAGAAAAACCTTCGCAAAAATCTCGCCGGGGCGAGGGATTTCTTCACAAAATTCTCGCCGGGGCGAGCTCCTCGCCGGGGCGAGGGATTCCTTCACAAAATTCTCGCCGGGGCGAGAATTACGAATTCCAGTTTCTGCAGTTCGCGAAGAACGCAGAAACAGGCCAAAAATTTCCCATTTTGTTATTCTAATCGTTAAATTAAACATGCCCAGACACTATAATTCATAAATAATTGTTACCCAAGCCTTCTAGCATGATTCTAACAATTTAAATGGCATAAATCATGAATCTAAGAATCAAATTTAAGGTTTCTTATCATTTTTATCAGAGTACTTCTTCATAATCATGAAATCACACATAACAAGTTCATTATACAACCAAATTAATCCGTTTAAAACTTGATTCCTTCATTTGAACATGCATAATCTAAGTAAGTTATCAATTTAATCAATTAACATACGAAACTAGTATCAATTTTATACATTCAACCCATGTTCATACACTGTATTACTCTGTAACTTTCTGAATTCTCATATAAACATAATTTCACCGATTAAATTACTCTAAATCATATTTAAATCGTATAAAACACATAAATACATGCTTATTAACATCTAGCATCAAATTATATAAAGATTTAGCCATACAATTTGGTTTACAGAGAACTCAGAACATGCATTCATGGAGAAAAATTAAGAAAACATAAACTAAAGGTTAAAATTAAGAATTACCTTAACAAGAAATTAGATTATGCAACAAGGTGAGTAGATTTTCTTCTTCAATTCTCTCAAACTCTCTTTCTTTTCTCTCTGAATGAATTTTGGAAACTGATGATGGGAATGGCTGATAATAGGATACGTGAAGTTTTACATCTGACGAGTGGTGTCAGTTAATCCCATAATGGGTTAACTGACCTCAACTCCCAATAAGGCTTCGTTTGGCTAGCACATTATTCTCCCTTCTAATTTATTATAATAAAAAGCTTATTACATAGTTTCATGTCACACTTTAATCAACTAATTAATCTTAATAAAATCAAATATATAAAATAGAAAAATTCTACATTAAATCACATAGTCATATAAATAAAATTCTCTTTTATTTAAAATATGACAAAAAATTATTGAATCTCTAATTAATAATGAAATTAATTAGAAATAACATTATACTAATTTAAATAATGTATTTAATCAAATAAATTCAATTAAACACATATATTAAATATAAAAATTCTTCACATTAATCTAATTAATGTAACACATATAATTAAATTAATCTACCACAAATTCATCAATTAATCAATTAATTCAACAATCAAATCATCAAAAATATTTATTTAATCAATAAATATTTAAAATAAGTTACAAAAATTCTCGTTCGTCACATCCGCTATAAGTGAGCTTGGTTATTTGTGTGGTTATTTTGGTGCGAATTAAATGGAGGATTAGACATCAGGTTGCATGATTAAACTCAAGGCTACAAATTATGCAATTTGGAAGCCAAGAATGGAGGATTTGCTTTATTGAAAGGATTTGTACGAGGCACTTGAGAATGATGGAGTAAAGCCCACAAACAAGAGTGACACAGAGAGAAACAAGATGAACAAGAAGACTATTGGTCTGATCAGATCGTGGATTGATCAAAGTCATGTGTTTTATCATGTTGCCACGGAAACTAAAGTTTATGCTCTCAGACAGAAATTGAAGTCCATGTATGAATGGAAGACGACGAGAAATAAAGCTTTCTTGATTAGTAAACGTGTGAATTCTAAATCAAGGATGAAAATTCCATTGCAGAACACTTGAGTGATTTTCAAAGTTTGATAAATTAGTTGAATATAATGAAGATTGTCATTAACGATGAGATGCAGGCTTTGTTGTTGTTGAGTTCTTTGCCTAATAGCTGAGAGACGCTGGTTGTATCGCTTAGTAACTCCGCTCCTAACGGTACTCTGACTATGGATGCCGTCAAGGATAGTTTGTTCAATGAAGAATAAAGTCAAAGAGATACAGTAATGACTAGTATTGAGTCACAAGTTTTTGTCGCGCAGAGTAAGAGCAGAATCAGAGAGAGAAGCTCTCATAAAGATGACAAATTCAAGGGAAGGTCGAAAGATCGAAAAGAGATAATTTGTTTTCACTGCCAGAAGCCGAGTCACATAAGGCGAAAGTGCAGATTCTTAAAGAGGGAACAGTCTGAGGAGAAAGACTCGATTGTGTGTATCTATCCAACGTTGATGTAGCCATTGTTTGTGATGGTAAAACCAAATGCAATATTAATGATTGGGTGATTGATTCAGGTAATTCGTTCCATGCTACTTCACATGGTGAGATGTTCACATCTTACACTAGTGGTAATTTTGACTATGTACGGATGAGAAATATAGTGCATCCAAAGTAGTTTTGGCTATATACTTGGTCAAACCTGATTATTAGATTTGACAAATAATCAGAAACTCTAATTAGATTACCAAATAATTTTCACTTAGTATAATTGATTATAAGCAAGGAATGCTTATAAGCGATATCAAACATCCTCTAATAAGTTTTTTTTTTCTTATGTGATCAGCCTACTCGTTTTGTATATTTTACTTATAATTATCAATTTCATAAAATACATTTTTAGTTACCTCCTCATTATTATATGTGACATTGTACTCTCCCCATATAAGTACCTTCTAACTAATTAGTGCATATCATACTACAGAAGAAGAAACAATGAAATGGAGAAGAGACAACGAGATGGAAGCCTCGGCTCATTTAGAATTATTTGGGAATTACTGCTATAGAAGAGTCAAAATAGGATCAGAACTTAAGAAACAACTTTTTTGGTGTTTTTACTTACTTTTACGGATCTGCCTAGTTATATCAAAATCAATAAACATAATAGGAATCAACCAACACACAATACTTTTATTTAAAGGATATGGACACGTACATATATCGAGCTCATTAATTATAACTTAAACACATACACACAATATTCATAACCAAACCAACCCACCTGCACTATAAGTGACAAGTGTTATTTATCGATCTATCCTTACGTACGTACGTAACAGCCATCCATGCATGCATGCAGTGGGTGTGGGTGAACCATTAATTAATTACTTTGGAAGATGATGAGTCTCAATATCTCTGGTGATGCTAAGTATAAAATCTAGATACGACGTTGGATCCTTGACACTCTCATTGAGCTTCTCATAGTCGTAGGTCCATGTCACCAAGTTGTCTTCACCCTTGGTGTCAACATGAACACTGATAACAAAGCTCTTGAATTCCTCAAGCAAATGTCCTTCAACCTCCTTGAAAGTCACCGACTTATCCTCCTCGTCTATGGCTACTATTTTCTCCTTTGAAACCATCGTCTTTCCATCTGAAAACGAGAGTTCTACTTTTTATTAACTTTTATTTTTTTCCAGAGAATATTAGTTAAAGCTTACAATATTTGACATTCTTAGATACTAGTAGCAAGGAAATTAAGAGTAAATATTGTACTACGTTTTTTTTTTCTTTTTCTTACCGATGGAATAATTCCAGATGATGACGGAGCCAACTTTTCCGAATTCTCCTTCATGCAAATCACAACCCTGTATATTAGCAGGGGTAATGTTTGACACATGGTGTGGTCTGGTGCTGAAAAGCTCATGAAACACATCCCCATCTGACTTGATTCCTGTTTGGCATATCAACTTACCAGTTAAACCCATTATTAGTTATGTAGCTAGGTAGTATTATAAAACAATATCTTCTTTAGCAAATATACATGTATTATATATATATATATATATATATATATATATATATATATATAATTTTGTTGAGAAAACGTTTGGTCATTTCACCTTTATATATATAGCCGGGTCTCATTCCGTACGTCCCAATTATTTTGCTGCATGCATCAATCTCTAATTACTGCCACATGGCATGGCCTGATCAGACAGACTGATCACGTACCATAAACGGTGATAAATACATGCAGGGGCAGGGGCAGGGGCATGATCTATCAATCTATTCTCAAGATATATATATATATATATATATATATATATATATTGTGGTAGTGAAGTGCTCAATTATATATGTGGCTGATGATGATGGTACGCATCAGTAGGGACGAAGCCAACATTTTCTTTTTGGGGCCAGGACGTAATGTAATGCATGTATTCAAACAAAATTTATTTAATTGCTCCATTGTTTTCGTTTCTATTGTGGGAGACAATATTTTTTTGAATAATTCGTTATGATATATTCGATTCATGCATAATATGATGAAAAATAGATATAATTTTTTGACTGCTATTTAGATTTAATTTCGGCAAGTAAAAAATTATTAATTAACAATACAAATTTCTTTTTTATTAGGATTTAATTGAAATAATGCTAGATTACATAAATCTTGGGAGAGCCTAGCGCAAAAATATCAAAATTTAAGAGTTAAAATATATTTTTTAGATTAATTGTCCACAATTAGGGGTGTAAATGAACCGAGTCGAGCCGAGTATTGAGTTGCTCATATTTGATTCATAAAATTTATCGAGTCTAAAATAAAGTTTGATTGAGACTCGTTTAGCTACCGAGTTGAACACAATTTTGAATCGAACCCGAGCAGTTTAAACTTTTCAAGAAAATATGATCAAAATACCAATAGAAAATTATAATTTAAAAAGACTTGAGTAATTTATCGAATTTTAAAATTTGCTCGTATTTGAATCGTTTATATTTCAAGTTGAGTTCGAATCGAACTTTTAGTCGAGCGAGTACGAATCAAGCTCAAACCATGCAATATTTTCTATAACTCATGCAATAAAAAGTTATAGAATTTATTACGATAAAGTTGATATCAACGTCACCCTAAGTGGATCCAACTAATACAAGAGTCCAATTTAAAAAATAAAACCCATGTACAATTTTCTGTGCAGTACACATTTAGTACAAATTGTTATGCATATAGTATTATGTATTCTAAATAACTGTTAGTACATATAAAAATACTCATTCTCCAATCTTCTTCTTATCATATAGAGCGAGGGCCCCTTAAGTTACTGGGACATAAAAAGTTAATTAATTAATGAGATTCTACAATCATCTTCTTATCATATAGAGCGAGGGCCCCTTAAGTTATTGGGACATAAAATAATTAATGAGGGTATAGTGATGGAGGACACTATGTATCAACCAGGAAACCGAAATTTAAAAAAAATATTGATCGAGAGACCAGACCTCGTTCTTCTGGCGTAATTTTTTCAATCAGTGAATGCAATGGAGCTAATAGTTGGTTACGGTAGTGTGATATTGAAAATAATAGTTAAAAGATAATGATAAATTAAGAATATTATGTCATTTTATAATCCTAAAATAAAAATATATATCTAATTTTAGAACGGATTAAAAAAAATGCATCTTTAATTTTGAAACAGAGGAAGTATTAGCTTATATTTAGACTTAATTTGTCTAACATTTAGGGTTAAATGGATTCATTCTGATAATTTAAGAGGTAGGATGATTTGGGATGCCAAAGGCCCAAAGTCCCTTTCAAGTGCAATGAATCAAGACTAGGTAGCTTGTTGAATCCCACTAATAACAATTTATGACTAACATTTATCAGGAAGTAGCAGCCAGCTAGTACTAATCACTAATTTAGTTGGATTTCCCTTTCTTTCTTTCTTTTTTTTCCATCTTTCACTCATGTATGCTGTATCATCTTTCACTCATGGATGATAGTGATATATATATATATATATAGATATATATGGATGTGACTGCAACGGGATTAATTGTATTTCAAATCTCAGATATTTTTAGTAGCTACCAAAACATTTGTCAACCAAAAAGAAGAAAAAGATTACCCCTATTAGTATTAGCTTGAGGTAGGTTGGTAAGACCTCATTTCTTTCAAATTTCAAGCCTGTCTATTGTCAATGATACGGGAAAAAAGATACCCAACATAGAAAGGTCTTTGATTTGTGCATATTTTGTCTTATAATTGGAGCATGACCTCAGTTGTCAAGGAAGAGGTCATGGAAAAAATGCTCAAGTATTCAAATACTTCATTCCCAATTTATTAAGCTTTCATATACCAATGAGTAATTAGCCAAGAAAATGCTCAATTTTAATGAAAGGACTTGTCCAATGGTAATCCAAAGTCCTTCATATCCAAGAAAAGCAGGGCACGAGTCCCAAGGATTGATAGGAGAGAGAGTATTAATGGGCGCCAACTATGACTTTACTACGTAGCTCACATTTCTTAAATTTAACTTTGACATAAATATTTTGTTTGATCTTTATGAAATGAGTTGCGTACAAAATAATAATTAAAACAAAAAGTATTGCACAATGTTTTGTACTCTTTCGCAAAGTAAAGAAGCAATGGCAAATATTGTTTCAAATTTAGGTATTTGTTTAGACTTTTGTGTCATCGCCATGTTGATACACTTCGATTTGATTTGATATATACTTGGAGATAACAACATGCCCAATTATTTGCCCTCTAATCTATAAATTATATATTGAAGCAGACACACAATACTTTATAATATATTTAATCACAAAAAATATATTCAAACAAATATAATATAATGGTGACAGATCTCAAACAATATGTAACCAATGTAATCAAAATTAGAAGATAAGCATTTAAAATCTGCATGTTTCTTATCACCAGACTTGAAAGACACAAGTCTACAAGAAATTAGATGATGCTAAATGTAGCACATTGATTTCATCAGAAATTCTACATGCATCGCAAT
The DNA here is from genome assembly GCA_034770075.1 of Aralia elata. Classification (NCBI taxonomy): domain Eukaryota; kingdom Viridiplantae; phylum Streptophyta; class Magnoliopsida; order Apiales; family Araliaceae; genus Aralia; species Aralia elata. Next base: position 44,041,046 of record CM068381.1, on the reverse strand, counting down.
TTAATAATCTATTGGAATTAATTGGTAAATAGATTATATGAAAATATGATGTGTGGAATGTGGATACCTAAAACAACCAAAAATAAAAAGAAATAATCAAACTCACTCTAGAGAGAAATCTTGCCCATAGAATTAATCCTTTATAAATATTAAACCTTCAGAGCTTAACCATGGTTTCAATAAACACAGAAAGTGTACAACATCTGCAAATTTCAAACTTTCGATACGGAAACTACACAAATTCGAGTCTTGCAAAATGAGTTAGCCACTTCACCTCTACAAATGCAATACCAAAACTAAATGATAACAAAAATCATGAATGATCACTTAAATGCTCAATGAATTTTTATAGAATACTCAATTTCAAATCTATGGTACGATATAATCAGGTGGCCAAATTAGGCACAACGTTTTTTATTTAGTTGCAGATTTGAATCTAATCCTTGCAACTCAATATTTAAATTAGTTCTATAACAATACCCAAAATCCAAACCAATTAATTTCTTATCATTTCAATCCACATAACACCCATTCATCCACAAAGAAGCACAACCATGACATAATTTTACGATATCGTCAACCACATTTTTATCAGCTTAACAAATTTTCAACCAGACTGACAGAAAAATCAATGGAAGCACGAAAGACGTGTTGGGATATGTGGGCCCATGTGCAAATTAGGGTTCATGTGACCTAATTAAATGTACAAATTAGGGTTTACAAAAACCTAATTAAATGTGTTAGACCCGGGGAAGTCTCCACGTGTTCCAAGGCAGAAGACTCGTGGATGCGACCTATTTTGGGAATTGATTGAGGGATTGAATTGGTGGCTAGAAGAACAGGACAATTTGGACATTACTTTGATGATTAAAGGGCATTTCTGGAATTTTTCCTTTAAAATATAATTAAAGGGTATTTTGGAAATTTCCCTTAAAACATGTGCCTGGCATGTGACTATTTCCAGAAAAACTCTATAAATAGCCCCTATATTCTAAGAAAATGGGATCGCTCTCAAGACATTACACTTAGACTCTTGGAAGCTCTAAACACTTGAAACTCTCTCACAACTCGAAGACTCTAGAAGGCTCTTGGAATCCCTGCTACCCTAATCCGGTTTTCGGATTCTAGGAGTTCTGCCACGTGTCATTGGAGTAACTGCCCACCTGTTCTTCTCCCCTCTTCAATCAATCAATCAGTTCCGTACTCTTCGTGGATTTCTCTCCTCTCCAGCCAACACGAAACCTTAACCCTAGCAAGGTGTAATTTTCTTTACCTACATTTATTTGGCGACTCTGCTGGGGAGGTGTAGAATTCGTGAAGGGTATGCCCACAACTCGAAGTGGGAGAATTACAGGAAGAGTTTCACCGACAACAAGCATCACTTCACCGGATCCGATTTCAAGGCAAGTAAATCCAGTGCTCCAAAGCGCGAATCTGGACTTTGATCAACCTATCTTAGAAGACGTTTCGGAAGGAAGCTCAACATCACCTCAAATGGCAGCTCAACATCACCTCAAATGGCTGATCAACAACAAACCAGCGCTAGACAGACAAACACAGGAAGGCAAGGTGAGGAAGTAACTAGAGCGCAGACGACTGCGAATGCTGTGCAGATGGAGATGCTCAAGGCATTACAGGAGGCACGAGAAGGCCAAGGGATGATGATGGCCATGATGTTGGAAATGCAGAGGAAGCAGGAAGAGATGGAGAATTTCCGCCAACAGTTGATGCAAATCCCCACTTTCAGGGCTATGTTCCCAGGAAGTTCGCAGGGGGAACGAACAGAAGTGGAGGACAACAGCAACAACAAAGAAAATCCGACTGTGCCTCCAACAACGGAGAGTCAGCCGATTCCAATCATCCACTTGGAGCCTCAAAACAGCGGTGATGTGCCACAACTCAGATTAGAAGTGAGTCAACCTCAGCCCAACATCATCCCGACCACTCTCCCAGCATTTTCACAAGTGTAGATACCGACCATCCCTAGCCATATCCAACTAACAAGCCAACAAGCACCACCGATACAAATTGTGCAGGATGCAAGTGTACACCAGCCAATTTCCTTACCATACACACCACCTATGCATCAATACATCACAGCCCCTCAAAGAGTCCATACCACGAGCCAGTATGTGACGAAGGATGATATGATCGATGTGATCAATCAATTTCGCAAGCAGACATCCCGACCTTCAGAGTTGGACTTTACTCCACCCTACCCGGCACATGTACGGAGACAACCGTACCCGGCACATGTACGGAGACAACCGTACCCGGCAGGGTATATTGAGCACCCCCCGCAGTTCCCAAAGTATAACGGGGAGAAAGGGAATGCTAGGGAGCATATTGCTAGGTTCGTGGAGTCGATGTCTCCATGGTTGGGTTATGATGAGGTGAATAACCATAATCTGTTGATGAGGGAATTTAACAAGACTTTGACGGATAGTGCCTTCAATTGGTACTACAATTTGGAGAAGGGATCAGTCCTTGATTGGGATGATCTAAAATTGCAATTTTTTAAGAAATTTTTCTATGTGCAGAAATAGGTAACTATTGTAGAACTGATGCGATTCGAGCAGAGGCCGAATGAGGAGCTGTCAGATTATGTGGACAGATTCAGGGCCTAAGCACAAAAGTGTGCCGAGCCAATTGAAGAGAAGAACATGGTTAGCATATGCAAAAATGGTGCTCTAGACTCCTTCAAGCCCCATCTCATTACAAAGGCATGTGATTCATTTGCAACCCTCTCATCCTTCGCACAAGATTTGGGAGGAATCGTGACAGTGCCCATCAACCATGCGATGGTTACATGGAAGGGTAAGAGAACAGCAACTGTGGCTTTGGCTGACTCTCAGTCAAACCCACAAGGGGGCAAGAGGGAGAAGAATGAGCGAAATTTTGAACAAAGTAAAGGAAAACTTGGGGGCAAGTATACCAGGATGTCAGTTTCAGAGGCTATCACATGCAATGAGAAGGCATTCAGGGGCCTGTACAAACAATGGGTTGAGCACGAAGTGGTGAAACCCCCAACGCCTAAATTTGTGGTGACGAAAGAGATGAAAAGAAGACCAGATTTCTGTGTGTACCACCAGTACGCAGGACATTCCACTATGGACTGTTATAGTATGCGGAGGATATACCATGAGAAGCTGGCAGCCGGAGAAATCGAACTGTGAAAAGAAAAAGCACCGTGTATGAAAAGCCACTTCCAAACCACAAAGGAAAAGAAACATGCAACATTATTACCCAGGGTGTAGCCCAAGAGGTCGAAAAAAAAAAAAAAAAAAAAAAAAAAACTCAAGAGTATCCCTTGCCAAGAAAATTGGATGACCAAGGGGAGGAGACACAAAGAATTGACGAATTAAAAATCCACCCACGATGGTGGTCAAGTCCTCGTGGATTGCACTTGCCAAGAAATTGGATGACCAAGTGACGAGGCATGCAACTTAAGCCCTTATGAAACCCTATACGCCAAACAATTGGCACGAGCGCGTACCAAGGGATAAGGCACAAAGTTATACTTTCAACTTTTAAAAGTAATCGAGGCACCTGATTATAAGTCCTCAAAGTTATACTTTCAAACTTTAAAAGTAATCGAGGTACCTGACTATAAGTCCTCAAAGTTATACTTTCAACTCTAAAAGTAATTGAGGCACCTGACTATAAGCCCTCAAACCCGAGAAAGTTACACTTTATCTCTAAAAGTGGCGAACGTTATGCTTTATCTGACAAAAGCAAAATCTATTATTATTATGAAATTTTTTGAAACATTGTGCTTTTCAATATGATTATTAATAAAAATGTCAAACTTTCACTTATACTTGAATATTCTTTGATTTTAAAAGTATGGATTCAAGTGTTAGTTTGCGAGAAATCGAAAAATTGCATGTTTACTCTCATTATTATGAATATTGTTGTCTTAGAGTATTAATTTGAATAACTTATGATTCAATACTAAACATTGGGTCTTAAGGAAAAAATTCAAGTTAAAGACAATCACTAATGCTAAAGAAACTCTACTATGATAAATGACATATAAATGAGTTCTTTGATACAGGAAATAACAAAAAGCTACAAAAAGCCATACCTAGAAGTGAGGAAATCCAGCCCAGCACGAGAAAATATTCATCGGGAGAGGAGCTGCACAGATCACGGGCTTAGAGAATGCCTGTAGCTCCACGACATCTTTGTTGTTGGGTGGATAGCCGAGGTCACTAAAAGGCGAGGTGGCAGAATCAAGATGAAGAAAACGAGCTCCTCAACGGGCAAAGAAAGTAAAGCATCGATGCCCCACCCAAAGAACTCGCAACTATACCCTCCCTTTTAGGTGAAGCCTCGGGAGAATCCTTCTGGGGAGGATGGAAATCAATAATAGGTTTCGCAGGATTCCCCCTCGGGGGAGGAGGATTAACTGTCATAATAGCATCAGCATCAACATGGGTGTCACCGGTACCCTCCAAGCTGTCATGAGAAGACGTTATATGTGGGCGTGACGATGGAACTGTACTAACCATAGCAGGACCTAAGCCTACATCAGACATGAAATCGTCAACATTAAGGCTGACACGATCATCATGAGGTGAGGAGGACTTGACAACAATCATGTTATGTCAGCGAGGCTCACAAGTAGTGGAGGTCGCCACCTCACTTGCCGTATCCATGCGAAATCCAATGGGAATATCATCATCATCATCATCATCATCCTTGACAATTTAAAAACAAGGATCCTCGGCTTTACTCTAGAGCAAGTACATCTCATCTCCCCGACAGCAGAGGATCCTGGGGGAGGAACTCGAGGAGGTACCCGAGACGAAGTCTGAAAGGATTGTGTCATCATGAAATCATAAAGTATAATGGTCAGTCCGCCTGAAAGCTTCTATCAAGCATGCAACGCACTTGGTATCTCTATGCACATGCGGGGAATGCGACCGGAATGGGGGAAGTCGTCCCAACCTTCGCAAGCCGCGACATAAAGAAACAAGCTTTTTTGCCTTTCCACAATCATTGACGAAGGGAGTTACCCTAGAAGTCTTCAAGTCTTCAGAGCATCCGGTACACGAGGCATGCAAGTAAGGAAGACTCCACATGAGGATACTAAGGATGTCAAGTAAAGCATATGCGCTTGAGGAGGCTTACCATAACAAGAGGAGAATCTGAGATTTTCACTTGAGAATACCTGAAAAGAAGAAGAAATGAAGTCAGGGAAGTATCAAAATTACAATTATGAAAGAAAAAATAAGATTTGAGATTTTTCCAAAAAACTTCGGACAGCCAAAATGCATCCTTCGGAGCCATTTTTTGGATTATTTTGATATATATCATGGCCGTTGGCGATGACTTTTGAAGTGCTCGTCGATACGGTCGTTTTGATATATTATGGGCCCTGAGACTCCAAACGGAACAAAAGTTATGGTCAAAACAGTGATCACGCTTCCCAATGTGCAAATTTTGATACATTTTCTCCTAGGGTTCGCCCCCTAGGGTTCGGCCCCCTAGGGTTCGGCCCCTAGGGTTCGGCCCCTAGGGTTCGGCTCCCTTAGGATTCGGCCCCCCTAGGGATCGGTCTCCTGCAAAAAAAAAAAAAATTGCTTGGCTCAATTTCCCCTATAGGGTTCGTTCGGCCACCCATAGGGTTCGTCCCCCTAAGGGGATTTCTGTTGTGTACCTTGGAAATTCTGACGCTCCACAAATCAATATTTTCGGAACGAATGCTTCTTTGTCACAATAAATATTGTATTTTTCTTTATTATCCGAGGGAACCCTACCGAGATATGATCCAAGTAACGGGGCTCGGAAGACAAAAGAAAAGCTACAATGACCTGAGAAGAAACGTAGGAGAAGCAAGTCAAGATGAAGTTCGGAAGAAAGTACTCAAATAAACTAAAAACTTGAAAGAAAAAGAAGAAGGAAGAATGATCCTATATGGTTCAACCCTTAGGATTTGGCCTTATAGGGTGGAATTGTTTTTTTTTACCTCTTTTCTAAGATGAGGAACGATTGCTTGACGACTTCTTGGTGATCTTCGGACTTGATGGAGGAGAGAAGCAACCTTTATTTTCCTCTTAAGGAAGATTTCGAAATATAAAGATAAGTTTATTTGAGCTTATTTTTTAAATAAACATATATATTTCGAAAATTTGTTTAGATTTGGTGTTCTAATAGAATTTCAAAATATATATATATATATATATATATATTCGATATCTGATATTTTATTCCTAACAGTTAGGACAATTTCGAAATTATATATATATATATATATATTGAATGTTTAATTTTCTTAAGGAAAAAGATCTTGCTTTATAAAATTTTAATAAAGGAAGATTTTTGTTTCTAAATAATAAAATACGATTTGATTATTGGATTTTATTTAATGATATCTGATGATCTTCCTTGTTTTAATTCTCAGAAAATAAGGAAATAAATATTGAGCAAAATGAGGAAGCTTTCAGATGATCTACCAAGAGTTTCAAGGAAGAGCCCTTCTAGGTCTTGCCTCCTTAGGGTTTTTAACCCTAATGGTTTGGCCCCTAGGGGTTCCCTCTTCTAGAACTCTAAACTTCAAGACTTGAACAAGGGGAGTCACACAAAATCATTCGAAAGCTTGGAGTATTTTGCACGAGCGTCTCTCAGGAATCGTGACTCTCGCGCAGGGGGCAAATGTGGGCCCATGTGCAAATTAGGGTTCATGTGACCTAATTAAATGTACAAATTAGGGTTTACAAAAACCTAATTAAATGTGTTAGACCCGGGGAAGTCTCCACGTGTTCCAAGGCAGAAGACTCGTGGATGCGACCTATTTTGGGAATTGATTGAGGGATTGGATTGGTGGCTAGAAGAACAGGACAATTTGGACATTACTTTGATGATTAAAGGGCATTTCTGGAATTTTTCCTTTAAAATATAATTAAAGGGTATTTTGGAAATTTCCCTTAAAACATGTGCCTGGCATGTGACTATTTCCAGAAAAACTCTATAAATAGCCCCTCTATTCTAAGAAAAGGGGATCGCTCTCAAGACATTACACTTAGACTCTTGGAAGCTCTAAACACTTGAAACTCTCTCACAACTCGAAGACTCTAGAAGGCTCTTGGAATCCCTGCTACCCTAATCCGATTTCCGGATTCTAGGAGTTCTGCCACGTGTCATTGGAGTAACTGCCCACCTGTTCTTCTCCCCTCTTCAATCAATCAATCAGTTCGGTACTCTTCGTGGATTTCTCTCCTCTCCAGCCAACACGAAACCCTAACCCTAACAAGGTGTAATTTTCTTTACCTACAGGATATTTCACATGAATACAACATCGGATAAATTCAAGAGTATAAATAGATTAATAAGTATAATGGAGTCTCAATCTAATAGGTTAACTTTTAAGGTAAGTAGGTGATCCAACAAATTTATTGGGTCAATCTACACAAGTGTGCGCTGCATTGATGATGAATTGATGTGGGATGGATCGTTTAATTCCGCTACAAGTGATATCAGAACCCATGGTTTGATGGACCCAAGTATCAAGGTAGTACTCTAGGGTAGAGCACATTTGCAGGTCGCATGTTACCCAGTCCGCGAGGTAGAACAAATAAAGTTGAGTCGAGTGGAGCGCAAGGGGATTACTCACGCGTTTGCCACTACGCGATGAAGTATGATTTGAGTCAAATGAAGCGGGCTCAAGATAGCTCTAGAAAACTGCTCATGGTGAAAGGTTCACAAGGAGTAAGGTTGTACTCCCACGTTTGCGTCTGGCGTGGTGGAGTAGTATTAGAGTCGAGTAAGGCTCTTTAAGATTCAAAGATGGTGTGCTCAATGGTGACATACTCTAGTATGATACTTGTGAGGGGTATTCAAGTGAAAGGTGGAGATTGTTGAGATATTTCATATGAATCCAACATCGGATAAATTTAAGAGTGTAGATGGGTTAATAAGTATGGTGGAACCTTAACCTAATAGGTTAACCTTTTAGATAAGGAGGTGATCCAACATGCTTGTTAGGCTAGTCTACATAGGTGTGCGCTGCATTGGTGATGAATTGATGTGGGATGAATCGTTTAATTCAGCTACAAGTGAGCTTGGTTATTTTTTTGGTTTTTTGTGCGAATTAAATGGAGGATTGGACAGCAGGTTGCATGATTAAACTCAAGGCTACAAATTATGCAATTTGGAAGCCAAGAATAGAGGATTTCCTTTACTACAAGGATTTGTATGAGCTACTTGAGAATGATGGAGTCAAACCCACAAACAAGAGTGACATGCAAAAGAACATCATGAACAGGAAGATTATTGGTCTAATCAGATCCTGGATTGATCAAAGTGTGTTTCATCATGTTGCCACGGAAACTAACGCCTATGCTCCCTAGCAGAAATTAGAGTCCATGTATGAAAGAAAGACGACGTAGAATAAAGTTTTCTTGATTAGTAAGCTTGTGAATTCTAAGTTTAAGGGTGTTAACTTCGTTGTAGAACAATTGAGTGATTTTCATAGTTTGATAAATCAATTGAATACGATGAAGATGGTCATTGACGATGAGATGCAGGCTTTATTGTTGTTGAGTTTTTTGCCTGATAGTTGAGAGACGCTGGTTGTACTGCTGAGTAACTCCGCTCCCAACAGTACCCTGACTATGGATATAGTCAAGGATAGTTTGTTCAATGAAGAATAGAGGCGAAGAGATACAATGGTGATTAGTGTTGAGTCATAAGTTTTTGTCGCATAGAGTAAGGGCACGCTACAAGAAAAAAGATTAATTCCGACGGAATTATTTCTGACGGTCTATTTTCTGTCGGAATTATAGTAATTCCGACGGAATATTCCTTAGGAAATAATATATCTTCAACTATTTTCCGTTGAAAATAGTAATACACAAGGGTGCACAAATTTGGCGCCAGCGCGAACCATAAATTCGACGGGAATTATGTTAATTCTAACGGAATGTCCGTCGAAAATACCTTAGGACCGACAGAATTCCGTCGGAAATAATCTTAATTAATTATAACCCTAATCGCTTCCTCCCCTCCCCGCCGCACCAAACATTTTCTTTCTCTCTCTTCTGCACCTCCTTCTATCTCTCACCTCTGCTCACTGCCATCGCCGACGACCTCCTCCTCCTCCCGTTTCCGGTGATATCCCTCATTCCTCCTACCGTCTCGACATCCTCCTCCTTCTCTGCTGATTGCTCCTATTGTCACTGCTCACGTTCGTCTCTGGCGATATCCTCCTCATCTGCCAACTGCTGCTCTACAGGATCAATTAAGGGTTAAAGGTTAGCCTACCTAAGTTAATTAAATTATTTTTTCCCCAATTTGTTTCCTAAATTTTTTTATCAGCTTAGGTATTTATGGTTGCCCTAATTTTTTTTCTCAATTTTGTTCCTTAATTTGACTAGCAGCTTGCATATATAGCTTTTAAAATTTATTTGATTGGTTGCATTTTTGACTGACAGCTTGCATTTTTTCCTAATTTTGTTCCTTAATTTGACTGGCACCTTGCATATATAGCTTTTAAAATTTGTTTGATTGGTTACATTTTTGACTGGCAACTTGCATTTTCCCCCAATTTTGTTCTTTAATTTGCATATATAACATATAATTAGCAGCTTAGATTTTTAGGTTTGATTAACAGCTTATGTTAGCTTGAATTTTATATTATACTTGTGCAATGACAGTTGTATGTTACTGATATTTGCCATGAATTTGTTAATTGATTCAAATTGGGTTTAATTTGTGCAATATGCATGTACATAATTTGATATTGAGGCTGATGTTAGTCATGTATTGAATCAAATAATTTGCTGTTAATGAGGCTGATGTTACAAATATATTCTCTTGCCTTATATAATATAATATGCAGTTGTTGGTATTTGTTGGTTGTTCATCGGATTGGTTGAATGATTGGTATTAGTATTGTGAAATCTTGTCGTATTTGTTATTTCTGATGGAATTCCTGACGGAATTTCTGTCCGAATTATTTAATTGCAACTTTTAGCATATTTGTCGGCCAGGCTTATTTTATTTATGTATTTACCTTAGTTTTTCAATATTAAAATAAACTAAGTAGTATTTACTTAGTTTCTTTCCTACTAATAAAATAAAATGAAATGAACTAAGTAGCATTTATTTAGTTTTGCAGTAGTAAATAATATAATATAATATAATATCATACAAAATAAATAAATTAAATATAATAACATATAAATAAAATAAAATAATTTAATTAATATAATTAATTTAAATTAAATTAAATTATATAATATAGTATAATACAAAATAAAATATATTAAAATATAATATATTTAATTTAATTCAATATAATAACATACAAATAAATTTAAAAAATTACAAAAAATAAAGTAATTTAATATAATTTTAATTTAATTAAATACTTTAATATAATATAATACAAAATAAAATATATTAAAATATAATAAATTAAATTAAATTAAATTTAATTTAATATAATAACATATAAATAAAATTAAAAAATAACCTAATTGATATAATATAGTATAATACAAAATAAATTTAAAAAATAAAGTAAAATAAAATGAAATGAAATAAATTAAACTAAGATAAATAAATTAAATTACATTAAATTAAATTAATTAATATAATATAATATTATATAATACAAATAAACAAAATAAAATAAAATATTAAATATATTTAATTTAAAATTTGAAAATTAGAATAAATTAAAATAAAATAAAGTATTATAATATAATTTAATAAACTAAGTAGCATTTACTTAGTTCCACTGCTACATATAATAAAGTAAAAATACTAGAATATATTCATTTAAAAAAAATGATGATTAAATTAAATAAAATAATATACTAAGTAGCATTTACTTAGTTTTCCACAACTAAAGTGAACTGAATATGCTTGACACATGTAGTATACTTAGGAGTATTAGTAAACTAAGTAGCATTTGCTTAGTTTTTCATAGCTAAAGTAAATTGAATATGCTTGACACGTGTTGTATACTTAGGAGCTTTAGTAAACTAATTAAGTAGCATTTGTTTAGTTTTCTACAATTACAATGAACTGAATATATAGTTGTGCATGTAGTATACTTTGAAACTTAGAAACACATTTGACATTCACTCATTAGGAGTGAATGTTGAATAGTCCCTAATTTGAGATTGTTACTAGATGTTATGCCTCTCACTTAGGCCGGTGTCAATGGCTTGAGTACGTTTTTTTTTGAATATTTTTCGACTGTTATCTCTACATGTTCTTCGAGTGCATACTTAGATTAATTTATCTTAGTCTATTTCGTGTACTTGGGGACCATGGGGAGGTTCTGCCGAAATTTTTTTGAAACAGAAGAAATGTGCTCAAAGTGTTGACACTAGTGAGGAGACACATCCAGGAAGGGGTAGAAGTCTAACCCTTATAGAGTGGAGATGGTAGGAAAATATAATTCATGCATGAACCACATACATGAATATCCCTGTTCTGAATGTCTATTTTATTCAGTTAAAGATATCAGCCGGGCGGAGTTGGATGTACCATAGGGTACCGTTTGATGGGAAGGGATTAGTTGATGCTTACCGTGATGGGGTGTACAATTTTTTGAACGAAGCAATAAAACATGCTAATGATCTGAATGGAAAGATGAGGTGTCCGTATGTCAAGTGCAAAAACCTGATTTGGAAGAAAGCCGACGAAATTAAATTCGACTTATTTTCACGTGGGTTTGTGGATGGGTATTCCGTATGGATTCATCACGGGGAATCAACCGAGTTAAGGGATTTGACCGGCAGTGTAGACCAACCAATTCACGGGGATTCATACGCCGATAACTATGATGTTGTGGAGATGTTGGTTGATGCTTATGGCCCTAATAATATAATTTGGGCTGAAAACGAACATTCATCAACTAGTACTTAGCAAGAGCTAAATGATATAACTACTGACTTTTACAAGATGTTTTCTGAATCGGGGTTCTCATTGTATCCTGTAAATGATAAGCACACCAGGCTATCTGCAGTGACGAAGCTCTTACACTTCAAGAATGAGCATGACTTCAGTGAGAGAGGTTTCAATGATTTGTTTGTTTTTATCAGTGAGTTTTTACCTAAGGATCATTCTCTGCCCGTAAATTAGTACGAAGTGTAGAAGATGGTAAAAGGATTGAATATGGGGTATCAGAAGATCAAAGCGTGTGAGCAGGATTGATGTTATACTATAGGGATGACAGAGATAAGGTGCAATGTGATATATACAACTTGCCTCGGTACAAGGCGATAAAACGTGGGGGGAAGGAGAAACATGTACCTAAGAAGATCTTACAATACTTTCCTCTTTCCTCTTGCGCCGAGGCTTCAACGACTATTCATGTCGTCTCACACTGCTGAGCATATGAATTGGCATAGAACAAGGGACTCACCCTGCAGATGGAGATGAATGCAAGAAATTTGATGAAAATTTTCCAGAGTTTACAAAAAAAAGTTAGGAATGTGAGGCTTGGCATAACTACGAATGACTTCTGCCCATTTAATAATTTTAGTCATCCCTACTCTATTTGACCAGTGATCGTGATAGTTTACAATCTTCCACCATCAATGTGCAAAAGGGATCCGTATTTCTTTTTGACTTTACTCGTACCAGGGGATAAGAGTTCTACAAAAGACATAAACGTGTACCTCAGGACGGTAGTCGATAAACTTAAGATGCTGTTGGAAACGGGGGTCCAGACGAATGATAAATCGGTTAAGCAGAATTTCGTGATGAAGGTAGTCTGTTGTGGACTATCACTGACTTTCAACACTTGGGATGATTAGTGGTTGATCGACTCACAGGAAGTTGTCATGCTCAGTGTGTATGGGGGATGTGCAAGGCACACAGCTGCAACATGGGCAAAAAACTAGTTTCTTTGGAATAGCTCATAGATTTTTTCCTGTTGATCACAGGTACAGAAAGATGTCTACAGAGTTCAACAGAAAAACAGAGAAGAAGGGGGTTGTTCGTCGACTGTCGGGCAGTGAGGTCTTGGGCTGGTTGAACGATTTGACATTTCCACCGTCAGGGAAGGAACATAGTAAGTTGAGAGCATTAGGGTACGGGAAGACTCATAATTGAACACACTCGCCTATGTGGTTTGAGTTGTTACACTGGGTCACGCTTTCAGTTCGTCTTTGTATTGATGTCATGCATATAGAAAAGAATGTATTCGAGAACTTGTTTTACACCCTGTTAGATGCGAGTGGTAAAACAAAAGACAATGACAATGCACGAAAATATTTAAAGGCACTGAACATAAGGGGGGAATTGTGGCTCCGCCATAACAATTCAAAACCTAAAACTTCATTTTGTCTTACCAAGCAACAAGTTGAAGACATTTACAAGTGGGTAAATGTGTTGAAGCTCCCAGATGGGTATGCTTCTAACATATCTCGTTGCAGTAAGGTTAAGCAGTTAAAAATTAATAGGTTCAAGAGTCGCGATTGTCATGTATTCATGCAGAAGTTGATGCATCGTGAGATGTTACCCAAAAAAGTTGTGGATGTCTTGACCGAACTTTCAAATTTTTTTCGGGATCTATGCTTAACGGTAATAAGGTATAGTGAGTGGAGCAGATGGAGAACAATATTATGCTTACCATTACAAGCTCGAAATGGTCTTCCCTCTAGGGTTCTTTGACTCGATGGAACATCTGCATATTCATCTACCATATGAACTTAAACTTGGAGGACCGGTGCAATATCGGTGGATGTATCCTTTTGAGAGGTAATATCATCTACTAATTGCATTATGCTGAGCATATTTAGTACTCATATTCTTAATTAATTTCGTTCAATCAACGTATTTCAAGTACATGCGTCGATTAAAGCAGAAAGTCAAGAACAAAGCTCGTGTAGAGGGTTTTATTACTGAACGCTATACGGAGGAAGAACTTGTCAACTTCTGCTCCGTATACTTTGATGACGTTATCTCAACGAAGCACAACCGTTTAAGTCAGAATGAGGTCGTCGTATCCCAATCTCGTGTTGATAAGTTAGTTGTATTTACCTATCCGGCTAAACCATTTGGCCATGAGATGATAACTTACTTAAGCGACAAAGATTTAAAGATTGTATCTACATATGTACTTTTAAATATGCCTGAAGTATCGTAATACATCAAGTATATATTATTATTTGTCAAATCTGTAATATTTAGAAGAGTAATCAACAATTAAACCCTATTATTATTATTTCAGTTCATTCGAAGAGGAAGCGTATGCTTCTAACCCGGGGTTAAATGCAGCACAGTTGGAAGTATTCATTACTGCTAATTTCCAACAGTGGTTTAAGAGAAGGGTTATAGAAGATAACGTTTCTGAGCGTTTTAGAGATGTCATTCGAGGTTCTTACAAACTTGTTAGTTCATTTCCCGGTTGCTTCGTGAATGGATACAGGTCGATGAGTTGAATGAACTCACATCAGTCAATTCTGGCGTTATTGTGTTGGGAACATGTTACCATGATTCCGAGTCCAATTACTATGGACGTTTACTGGATATGGTTGTTCTCAATTATCCCGGGGTGTACCATGATTCCGAGTCCAATTACTATGGACGTTTACTGGATATGGTTGTTCTCAATTATCCCGGGGGGAAACGGTAGTTACATTTAAGTATCGCTGGTTTGATACTAAAAATGGTGTTAAAGTTGATCGTAATAGAATCGTCACTGTAGATATAAAGTCCAAGTTAAATTTTGACGATGTATTCATGTTAGCCAGTCAAGCGACTCAAGTGTACTACACGCCTAATGTCGTAAATAGTAGAAGCACCTGGTATACAGTTGTCATAACGAAAACTCGAGCATTTGATCGTACTAATATGTTTGTGATGGATGAACCATTACAAGAAGATGTTAGCAATCCAAGATAGGTTGTGCTTAAATGATGACGATGTGATAACAAATGATGTCATTGACGTACCCGATTATGAGGAAGTCGAGGAAGAAGTGGTCGGCAATGAGTATGTCGCCGTTAAAGATGATAACGACGAAGAAACTAATGATGATGAGGAAGTGACAGAATCCAAGGATGATAATGATGTTGATTCTGACGAGTTTGATGACGTACTAAGTCTAAACTTATTTCTGTTTTGTAAATAATTCACTATTAATACCGTATATTTAATTAACTTAACTGTAAATTCATATGTGTTATTTGGTTATTTCAGTAGTTGATTTATGGCTAGACATAGTGGTGGTCGTCATAGTGGTGGGCGATCAGGATTAGGAGACGCTAGCCAGGCCAGAGGCTCATCTTCAGGAGTTAGTAAGTTGTTGTCGCAGCGATTTTAATATTTTTCTATTCGGATATAGTTTATATTTTTTGAAAATGTTATATTAAACTCAATTTTTTTAATAATTACAGATACTGGTCGTCGATGTCACCGAGGAACTAACCTCAGTATCTTTGGTCGTTCACCGGCAGTTCCACTTACAGTCCGAGTGGATGTTGACTCTACACAGTAAGAAATAAGTAGTTAAATTTATATAATTTATTTCATGATACAATTAACATAACACAATATTGTTTTGTTTTTATTGTAGTATACTGGACCCGGTCGCTAAAGCAACCATACACGTCATCTACTTGACGTACCTCCCGACTGTGTGCATGCGCTTCAGCCAGTATGCGTAGTACGATGCCTCCTTTATGAAGACTGTCTTGCGTGAGTTTCACGTAAGTTAATTTACTTAAATTACTCAATTATACGTACATAGTCATTACACAATTAATTAATTTTTCCTGATAAGATAAACTTTTTTTATAGATCTATTTTAAACATGAGGAGGGCATATCTCAGGCAGCCGGTAATAATGTTATTATTGCACATGTCACGAAGAACTACGTCGACTGGCTGTACAAGATGAGACAAAGGGCCGCTCAGGCAGTTGTCGACCAGCCCAGGACTACGATCAGAGATCATCAGCCCCAGGTAGTCTCCGATGCAACATAGGAGGCTATGTGCACACATTGAGATACTGATAACTTCAAGAAGAAGTCCGAGCAAGCAAAGAAAAATTGTGGCCAGCTCCGAGTCGTACACACTACTGGCTCACAGTCCTTTGAGGAGGTGAAGTCGGTAAGTATCTCTATTTAGTTGTTTAATTACTCAATTGTTATTAGTATACTTAATAAATGTTATATGAATGTCTTTATTAGGCCATGCAGGCGAGCTTGGGCCGACCTCTGTCCATGGTAGAGTTCTGGGATAGAGCTCACACACCAAAGAACTCTACTATGTCTCCCGTAACATTAGCTATACGGGTAAGACTAATCTCATTTTTTTAGTAATTATTAATATTAGGTAGTTAATAAAATGATTTAATTAACTCATATATACAAAATAAATTACAAGACCGATTTCAGAGGCTTTAGGACTAGCGTGTAGCTGAGTTACGGGATGTTAGGGGGGATTCTAAGCTGTTACATTTCACCATCCCTCTGTCCAAGATTGAATTATCTAGGGACGAAGAGCTGAGTCTATG
This sequence comes from Aralia elata, assembly GCA_034770075.1. Classification (NCBI taxonomy): domain Eukaryota; kingdom Viridiplantae; phylum Streptophyta; class Magnoliopsida; order Apiales; family Araliaceae; genus Aralia; species Aralia elata. The sequence goes on along the minus strand of CM068381.1, from coordinate 44,024,560 downwards.
GGTCCCGTCTCAGGATCCCCCTACTAGCAATACCAGCAGGTATCGAGTGTTGGGCCTGCCGAAAATACCCGCGTATACACTACCTGGAGTTAATAATATTTATTATGTTTCTCGTTATATGATAATTTATAAAATAATATAAATTATTATTAGTAATGTTATATTTATTTTTATAGGCTCTAACCAGCGCCAACGTCCGAAAGCACTTATTGGACCATCGTATATGAGCGTTAGCTTGGACGACGCCATTTTCTAGAGGGTTATGACAGTGGTGTCGGAGACGTTTGATACAGATCCGATATTTCGTCGTCAAGACCTGCCTAGTCGTGCTAGCCTCCACCAACATGCGCAGAACATTGCAGCAAAGGTCACCCTCAAAAGTACGGGTATCTCTCCGGAGCAGTTCGCTACGATACGCGATGAGGCAGTCCGGATGGTGGTTACCCTACTCACAGAGGCTTTGGGTCGATGCTGAGTCAGCCCCCGACTACTCAGATATTCTATTTATTTTAAATTGATTATTTTGCATGTTATTTAATTTTTATTTAGATGTCTTTTTAATTCTCTCATACAGACTAATGAGTTATATTTTTAATTGTATCAACAGGGTAGCGATGCCAATGTCGCTGGTGATGGCGAGCAGGCTGGCGATGTAGATCTCGAGCGGGGGGGGATGATGACGATGATTTTCAGATACCAAAACAGCGACGTCGACCCCCGCCTGATGATTCTTCTCGTAGTGATAGTACTACTAGCTTAGGTTGATATTTTGTATAGCATTTACTTAGATGTATTGTAAAACATTATATAGTTGCTTGATTTTATGTAAATTATTGTAGTTTAGCTTGATTCTTTGTAAATTAATGTATTTTACTTTAGTTTTGTAAATCATTGAAGTTACCGATATTCTTTGTAGTGTATAGGTTATATCATTGTACTTTAGCTTGATTCTTTGTAAATCAATGTGTTTTAGTTTAGTTTTGTAAATCATTGAAGTTACAAAAGTAGTTTAGAACATATCGTATATATACACGTTATATGTTGTTAGAAAAGTAGTTATATATACATGTTAAAACGTGTATATATGTTGTTCTTCAAAATAGTTACGTTGTATTATTGGTTGATTTCGATATATGTTGTTGGATGTAGTTATTGGTTGATTATTGTATGTGTTGTTGGGATAAAGCAGGAAACAGGTACAAAAATGGGGTTTAAAAACCTAGAAACTGCAAAAACAAAAAAAAAGTAATAAAAAATAGTTATTTCCGACGGAATAAGATAAATCCAACGAAATTTTCGTCAGAAATAAGGTTTACAATTAATTTTTAAAAAACATATTTTGACGAAATATCCCTTATTTTTGACGGATATTCCGTTAGGATTAGGTTCCCACCAGGGACGGATCCAGGAATTTTTTTCAGCTGGGGCAAAGATTTTCCTCGCATCATTTGTCAAATTCTTATTTGTCTCCAATGCCTTCACTATGTGTTGAGCCGCAGCAATTAAGTTCTCTTCTCCGTCCAGAGTTGGAATTACAGATTTATTGTCTTCCATTGCATATAACAACTCAAGACTACCAAGATCACAACATCAACAACATACAACAGCCACAAATGATGAAAAACCTTGAATCGCCAAAATCTAGTAAAATAGAAGCTACCCACAAAAAAATTATCAAAAACCCTGACTATCTTAATCAAGATTCATGAACATGGCTCCAGAACAATAATCAATTGAAAAAGATGGAATTTCCCAATGAAGAATAATTTAATCAGTTAGGAAAGGAGCACAATTTTCCAGAACAATCCAGAAGCAAGTACAAGGGAAACCAGAAACAAATGATATTGGCAAGAGAAATTTTTTTAGGAACAATCTCATATAATCCCAGTATTCTTGGAGGGTGTTCCAGTAAAAGACCAAAGAAAGGGTAAGGAATATCAAATGGAACGAAATCACAAAAGTAGCAGAGTATAACAAATGGGAATTTAAACTATTATTAAGAAAAAAGAATGAAAAAGAAGTTCAATACACGCAGATTTTCAAACAAAGAATGCTAAAATTGAAATAACTAACTTCTCAATAACATTCCATCAAACACCCGGCGTGCATCAATAATCTTCTTACAACTAACTACCCACCAAAATCAGATCTTTATGCATATAAACACACAACTACAAAAATCTGTTGAAGCCCAGTTCAAAAGTAAGAGAATAAGGGAGAAATAAACTGACCCTTTTGGAGATGATCTAAGAGAGAGTACGTACTAATCAGAGCTTCCAAGGTAGGATTTTTCTCCCATCACCACCTCTGCTGCGGGGGCATTTTGAGATGTTCCTTGAAGGTATTCCGTCGGCTACCGGGGCACTTGTCCAGGTATGCCAAAGAGTGCATCCGTCCCTGGTTCCCACTGAACAAGACAGAAGGTGACATGTGTCCTCCTTATGACCGACGGAATCACTCCATCAGAAATAGGTCCGTCGATCATAGGCTGTCTTCGACGGTTAATTCGTCGGTCATAGTTTCGTCAACAATAATTATTTTCAACCGAACTTTCGACGGACTTATCTCCGACGACATTTATTCTGACAGAATTATCCGTCGAAACTAAGCTTATTTCGACGGAATAAGATTAATTTTAACGGATAATTCCGTCGGAAATAAGCTTTTTTCTTGTAGTGGTAGAATCATAGAGAGAAACTCTCCTGAAGATAACAAATTCAGAGAAAGGTCGAGAGATCGAAAAGAGGTAATTTGTTTTCACTTTCAGAAGCCGGGTCACATAAGACAAAAGTACATATTTTTTAAGAAGGAACAGTCTAAGGAGAAAAATGAGGATAAAGACTCGATTGTGTGTCTCTATCCAACGTTGATGTAGCCATTGATTGTGATGGTAAAACCAAGTGCAATGTTAATGATTGGGTGATTGATTCAGGTGCTTCGTTTAATACTAGTTTGCGTGGTGAGATATATTTACATCATATACTAGTGGTAATTTTGGCTATGTACGGATGAGAAATGATAGTGCATCCAAGTTAGTTTTGGTTATATAATTGGTCAAACCTAATTATTAGATTTGGCAAATAATCAAAAGCTCCAATTAGATTACCAAACAATTTTCGTTTAGTAAAACTGATTATAAGCAATGACTGCTCATAAGCGATCCCAAACACCCTACAATAAATTTTTTCTCTTATGTGAACCTACTTATTTTTTATATTTTACTTATAATTGTCAATTTCATAAAATACATTTTTAGTTACCTCATTATTATATGTGAAATTGTACTCTCCCCATATACGTACCATCTAACTAATTGGGGCATATCATACTATAGAAGAAGAAACAATGAAATGGAGAAGAGACAAGGAGATGGATAGGTGGTGGGGAGAATAATGATTGAGTTATAAGTTGAATATAAATTAATGAATTTGATTTATAGTTGTCAAACTTCGTACACCACCCATGTAAAGATTTATATTGTAAACCAACCTATACATAATCTTCAACTTAGCTTATAATGATTATATTTACAAACAGTTAACCCTAATTTTAATTCTACGATCCAACTGCATGACAATTATGATTTAACTCTAAGGTTAGTGCAAAAATTCAACTCTGCATAATATTTTAGGATAGGGATCAATGGTGCAAAATGAACTTTTTCATCCGTTCATAGCATCTCAGTTTACAAAAATAAGTCCATCTCCTACGCTGTTAGGATTTTGATGATGAGAAAAATAAAATTATAAATATATATATAAGTATAAGTATGAAAAATATTTATAAGAACATATCAGTAATTATAATATTTATAGATATATATAATTATATAAATATAAGTATAAACAATACTTATATATAATCTTAACAATAACTATATATATATATATATATATATATATACTAATACAATCCTGACCAGGCTAGCATCAAACAACACTCATTCAACTCGAGTTCAAGAGGTTCATCAGTTAGTCGCGAGTGATTGGGTTGAAATCCATTCAAGGATGCGTACATTGGAGCTAAATTCATATGAACATCGAGGAGAGGATCATTCATGTGATTTGGGATTGCTAGATACAACCTATGTAGTAAGACCAAATCAATGTAAGTCAAGCGTTCGAGTTCGTGTTCGTAATGTTCGTTTGTATCGTCTAATCATCGACAAAGTTAGATTTCAATTCATGGAGGGATTAGAGTTCTTATATGGTGGATGTTCAAGCATGATGAGTTTAGATTGCTCGGAGCGAAGGAATCGGAGAAAATTATTCGGGATGAAAAACAGGGATCTCGCCCCGGCGAGCTTTCCAAGGCTATTTTTCTCGCCCCGGCGAGAACCTCTCTGTCCATTCTCGCCCCGGCGAGAACTTCAGTACAAATCTCTCGCCCCGACGAGAACAGCCAGATTTCATTGGCGCGTTTTTTGAGGCACGCGATTTTGACAGATTTCTTCTTATTTTAGGGATTTACATATCTTTTAGATTTCTATTATAAGTAGGATATTTATTAGATGTGATTTGATTTCTTATTGTTTATTAGTTAGGATTTCTATTTCCATTCAAATTCTTATTTCCTTAAAGAATTAGGGTTTCTATGTAATAATATAAATAGAATACATGGTTGATGTAATAGGGGACTACACTTTTTGATTAATGAAATTATTGTGAGATTCTTCTCATCTTTTGGTTTTTTAAGAATTCCTAGATTATTTTCTTAGTTTTTTGAGATTCAATTATCGACTTATCATTCAACAGATTGTCGACGCCGGGTTTTCGCTTCTCGTGTCCTTTTAGTCTTTTCCAATTTTAGCCTTTTGATTTAATGATTTTTTGGAAAAGGTCGGCATTGATGTCGACGGGGTTTTGGAAGATCGTGTTTTATGATGAGCCAATTAACCAGAGTCGCCAGTTGGTATATTTGAAATGGATGTACCAACTCATCCGAATTTTCGTGTTTTATAAATCGCTGGCTCATATGTGACTCCGAATTAATTGGTCTGCGAATCGAGATTCATAGAGTTCGGGGGCTTGTTTAAGTGAGGGGAAGGTGTTAGGCACCCCTCGACTTCCGTGAAACACGGTTACCGCAATCTTGATGCTTCTCCTATCCTTTAATTCATGAAATGTGTGTGTGTGTGCGTGCGTGTGTGTGTATGTGTGCTTATGTGAATGTTGTGGTGAGTTTGTATGAAAGAATCATTTGGATTTTAGGGAAAATCGTGTTTTACTTTGAGAATGCTTCGGAATGTCTTTTCGGCATACACGAGAAAGCTTTATAAGAAAGGTTTGATTTTAATTATCAAAACTATGAGATTTTCGTTAAGTGTCGTTTTAACAAAACAAGAGTTTTAAACCTTCGTCAAAATAGGAATCGAGATCTATACGTTGCTTTCATAAAATGATGGGCAATTTCTAGGATCTCTTTCACCCTATGCACAAAGATTTAATAAAACATCAATTATTTATAAAATCATTTCGTGTGTTGTTTTTGGAAAACGATTTTTTTCCTTTAGCTTTCTCGTTAGATAGGAATCGACATTCATTAACGTTTCTCAAATTTTAACCTCGTGATTCTAATATCCTACTTTGATTGATTTTATGAAAATCTTATCATTTAGCTTTGAAATCAATTTCGTGTCGTAAATCAAATCAAGCATTAAAATGCGTTGGGGCTATTCATGGGCATGTAAGCCATCAAAATGTCACCGAAACGCCAACAATCACAAATTTCACTATTTCGGGGCCTTAAACCCGATTCTCGCTTTGGCGTCGTTTTAAGGCCCGACGGTTACATGTTACAAGGAGGCTACATCCTACCCGCTACATACATCAAGACATGTCCATCATCGGATTTGGACCACGGGGTCGCTTTCCTAGGCTCACACGAGATTAATACATGCCTACAAAATGAATATTACATAACTAACCAACCCGGATTTATCTAATATACCATGATATCCGGAAATGACAATCTAAATAAATTACATCCACTAAATTATCACAAACAAGCTAGAAATTTTATCAATTGGATATCCTCGGGTTATTAGGAAGAATTTTGTTCCGATGGAACCCTCCTTAATAATCCATAATCCATGATTGTTCAACAATATACATGAAAACTACATCCCATTTAAGCAAATAAGAGGATATGAATTGTTATGCAAAAAAGGAATTTTTACCTTGCAAAATGATCTCAAAAAGGATGAAATCTTGGTATTTGAATAGGATGAGAAATATATTTGATACAATCAAAATTAAAGGAATAAAATTCCTTTCTTCTTCCTCTCTTTTCTTCCTATTTTTGTTGCAAAATCTACTATTTTTCTCTCAAAATCCGTGCTGCTGTTTGCTGTTTTTCTTCTTCTTCTCCAAAATTTTTGCTGAACCTCCTGTATGCTGCCGAAGCTGGCTTAAATAGGCTGGCCAGAGCCAGCCGCAGATCTATCTGCGGCTGGCCGCAGATGGATCTGCGGCTGGCCAGCTGGCACGCCTCCCATCGCACTCAGCTGCTGAGTGCTGATTTCCCGGTTTTCGTGCTGGCGCACCCACTTGGCCGCAGATCTATCCGCGGCTGGCGGGCTTGACTTTCTCGATTTTCGTGCCACGCCTCGATTTTCGTACCGCAACGTCGGTTTTTTCCCCGCTGACAGGCTCGTATTCCGCAGTCCGGGAACTTCCGGGAGACGTGCCACCTCATTCGGAAATGCCTGCCTCGGACGGTCATGCTGTCACGTCGACCTGGGCTGCCCCAATCATTGCGGCGGTGCCGGGCGCTCGCCCTTGTGCCCGCTCTTTTGCTCCTGCAAGCTGGTTCAATTGACGATTTCGCCCTCCTGTCATGGTTAGTAGAAGGAAACGCAAAATTTGGGTGTCTACAGCTGCCCCTCTTTATCATGTTTATGAAATGATAAATGAAATGAACAGGATAAAGAATAGACACTCGATGCATGAATGACAGTGTGTAAGAATGACAGTGTATACATGATGTCTCACACATATAGCTTACGATGCAACATAAGATGCAATGCATGCAAGACATTCGTAAGAGTGTCAATGTATCAACCCCCTGACCGTGTTTGTTAGTCTTTGGGTTCACTCTTTCAATCTATCGTCTCGTTCGGGGCCGGGTATCGTCGCCGGTCACCCATCGCGTATCCCCCGGTTATCGTCGCCGGTTGGTTATCTTGTCGGAGCCGGTTATCGTCGCCGGTCCTCCTTCTCGTGATCGCCGGTTATCGTCGCCGGTCGATCCATCTCGTGATCGCCGGTTATCGTCGCCGGTCGATCGTCATGTCGGGGCCGGGTATCGTCGCCGGTCACCCATCTCGTAACCCCCGGTTATCGTCGCCGGTCGGTTATCTGTCGGAGCCGGTTATCGTCGCCGGACATCCATCTCGTGATCGCCGGTTATCGTCGCCGGTCGATCGTCATGTCGGGGCCGGGTATCGTCGCCGGTCACCCATCTCGTAACCCCCGGTTATCGTCGCCGGTAGGTTTATCTGTCGGAGCCGGTTATCGTCGCCGGACATCCATCTCGTGATCGCCGGTTATCGTCGCCGGTCGATCGTCATGTCGGGGCCGGGTATCGTCGCCGGTCACCCATCTCGTAACCCCCGGTTATCGTCGCCGGTTGGTTATCTGTCGGAGCCGGTTATCGTCGCCGGTCATCCATCTCGTGATCGCCGGTTATCGTCGCCGGTCGATCGTCATGTCGGGGCCGGGTATCGTCGCCGGTCACCCATCTCGTAAACTTTTCACTTCAACACGTCAAATGGCTTCAAGGGAGCAAGGTGGAGCCCACCAAGGCCAGCCGCAGATGGATCTGCGGCCAGCCGCAGATACATCTGCGGCCAAGATCGGGCTTATATGCCAGCGCCCCGCTTCCAGATCTGTCACTTTCAACTTTCAATTCACACATAGTCCTCGCGATTTGTGCTTGTTCGCAAGGGCTTTTTGTCGATTTTTTCAACTTTCCTGCAAAAACTGTTCCGGTAGGATTGATCTACACGCTACAGGTAACACTTTGACCGGTATCACTTTTCAATTTCGTCAATGTTTTGCTATACATTTGACTATTTACATGTTTAAACATAAAATGTATGCTTTACAATGCTATGTAATGTACCATCATATATACATGCTATGTATCAACTATGCGAGTCCTATTTTATGTTCATGAGGCGGTCCCACATACTGTTATTCCTTTTCTGCAATAAACTCATGCCTTACATGCTGTAATTACATATATGAATGCAATTTAGATCTGTTTGAGGCTTTGATTGATGGAAAACACGTTTGGCTTATGCCTGGGATGTCCAATTTACAAACGGAAACTCTGCCGATTTTTTTTTTTTTTTTTTTTTTTTTTTTTTTTTTTTTTTTTTTTTTTTTTTTTTTTTACATGCATCATGTTTGCATTAATCATATGATGAGGCTAGAAATTTAGAATGTTCGTTACATAATTTTAAAAGGAAACTTACCTTCTTTCTCGCCCGTTCTATTCCAGCTATGGATCGTGATGCGCCCAGTAGCTCCTCCGCCTCTCGGACTTCGGGTGTTCGCCGTCGTAGGGCTGCACCTGCCCCTATTCCCCCTCGTACCCGTCAGGCTCGTCGCTTGGCGGAGGCTGTCATTCGTCCTGGTCATCCGGACGTTGAGGAGGCTGTCCCTCCGGAGATCGCGGCAGAGGGGCCATCTCTCAGCACACCGGCTCCACCTACTCATCAGGCTCCTTCTGGCGCCTCTGTGCAGATACCCGATCTTTTGGGTCGGGATCTTAGTCGTCACCCCTCGGCATCTCTCGTGGCTAACGAGGTATATTTCAGCTCTATTCTGATTTTATTCTCAATTTCTCCATTCTCCTTTTATCCGGACTGACCCATTGGTGATTGCCCCAGGTACCCGAGTTTACTCAGCCGAGGGGCAACTGGTTCAACATCTACTCCCTTTACACGGCTTTGCACAGTGACTACCGGGCGGTGGTGGATTCTTGCCTTGCGAGGGGGCGTTCTGATGGCCTGTGTCATCTCAGTTTTGTATTTGCCTGCAGGATCCGATCACTTGGACATGCGGATTGTTGCGGCCATTAGGGCCCTTCAGGAGGATCACACCATTCTCCCCATGATATTGGCGGATACCTATATGTCGGCCACATATTGCCAGTCCTTCCGAGGAAGATTCTTCCGAGGGAGCCCAACCTTGCTGTATATGTGGTTCATGAGTCATCTTAGTCCCATCGGCCATCTCCGTCGCCAAGGGTTTTGCTTCAGCCATGACATAACCACGCAGTTTTCGCTTCGTCCCGCGAGTTGTACTGATGTGGCCTCCTGGACATCATTTTTGTCTATCATTGAGGACCCCTTTCATCTATTGGTTTACTCGGGATATTGCTCCTTTAGGAGCTTCTTGACTCATGTGCCCGACCTGGATTTCATTCCCATTGCTGGTTTGAGGGGCGTGACGACTTATCATCCCCTGGCGGTCATGGGGCAGTTTGATCAGACACAGGATTTCCACCTCTTCACGGGTGCGGCCGACTACCGATTCCTTATATCATCCCAGACAGAGAGAGATCTACTGCGGGTATATGATCTTTGGCCTCGTAGGATCCTGGCCGAGTATAATGATAGTTGCCCCATCCAGACATTCGCTTATGTACAATGGTTTGCGCGGAGATGCGGATGTGGTTGGTGTGAGTCAGATCGGGACCTTTGATGACTCTGGAGTGACCTGCCCAGAATGATGCCATATATCATTCGATCTCAGCCGATTCTCCCCCTAGTCAGGACACTGAACATAGCCGGATCCGTCTGTCCTTGATTGCTATTGAATCTGAGAGGGATGCCGCCATTGCTGAGAGAGATGCTGCTATTCTAGCCAGAGATGTGGCCATAGCTGACAGAGATGCCATTGTTTCTCAGGCTAGGGCAGTCATAGATGCACATTCTGGGACTGTCAACCGAGCTACTGCTTTACTGGATCGTATTGATATGATGGGGCAGCAGATTGCAGGAGATGCTGATGCTTCAGATCTATCCACCACCCTGTCCATCCTGCTTCGGCTTAGTTTCAGATTTGTAGATTATTTTATTTCCTGCATAGACTATGTTGGTTTCATCAGTTATTGAAAGATAAATCTTGTAATAAAACGACTTATATATATATAGACATGCATTTAAATTTAGTCATTTTCCCCTTTTGTCGTATCATTGCCCTCCATCAGATCATCATTTTATCCAACTGACCATGATTTTGGACATTTCGCCTTCTTTCTTTCCTCAAGACTTGATGGAGATTTGACAGATATTGCCGCACACCTTTTGATTTCGTCGGATTGAATTTCAGATTTTGGGACAACTGTTTGGGTTGGATCAGGGTATGTATTCTGGGATGAAACTGGTTAGGCAGTTGGTTTCGGGAAGGTTTTGAGGGTGTAGGAAGGTTTTATTTTATCTGGCTATCGAAAATTGGTTTTGGTTGGGGAAAGGATTATTTTTAAAGGATCGGACCGCGCCATGATGGCTGCCTACGTACCCCCACAAGTTGGGAGATCAGGTCCTACGTAGTTCGCTCTCAGGGGAAAAAGGAACTGATGATTTAAGCGTAGAACCGCTTCACCGAGTCAGAATTGAGGGGTTGTGGAAATACCTCACCATCCATTTCTTGCAATATGAGGGCCCCTCCGGATAGTACTTTCTTGATCACAAATGGCCCTTCCCAGTTCGGGGCAAACTTCCCCTTGGCCTCGTCTTGACAAGGCATGATTCTTTTCAACACCAAATCGTTTTCCTTGAACTTCCGAAGTCTTATCTTTTTATCGTACGATCGAGAGATCCTCTGTTGATATAGCTGACCATGCCAAACAGCAGCCACCCGCCTTTCATCAATTAGGGCCAATTGGTCGTATCGACTTTGCATCCAATCCTCTTCGCTTATCTGAGCGTCGATCACTATTCTGAGGGACGCCATCTCAACTTCAACTGGTAGAACAGCCTCCATTCCATACACCAAAGCGTAAGGGGTTGCCCCTGTAGAAGTACGCGTTGATGTTCGGTATGCCAGCAAGGTGAGGGGTAACAGATCTGGCCATCCCCCGATGATTAGCAGACATTTTTGCCATGATCTTCTTGATGTTCTTATTGGCCGCCTCCACTGCCCCATTCATTTTGGGACGGTAAATGACGGAATTGAGATGCTTAATCTTGAACTGGTCACACAGTCCTTTCATGAGGGCGTTGTTTAAATTCTTGGCATTGTCGGAGACTACAACCTCAGGTTGCCCATATCGGCAAATGACATTATTCCTGATGAAGCCGACGATGACCTCCTGAGTGACCTTGGGGAAAGAGGCTGCTTCTACCCATTTGGTGAAATAATCGATCATGACGAAGATGAATCGGTGCTCGTTGCTTGCTTTGGGCTCTATTGGTCCGATTACATCCATTCCCCACATTGAAAATGGCCAGGGGGAGGTCCATACAGTTGCAGTTCATTGGGAGGCGTATGGATCACATTACCGTGCGCCTGACATTGATAACATCGTTTGACATGATCATCGCAATCAGCCTTCAGCGTTAACCAATAATACCCTGTCCTCAAGATCTTTTTGGCCAACATCGGTCCACTCATATGGGGCCCACACACTCCACCGTGTACTTCATTCATAATCTTTCGGGCCTGTGTTTCATCTACGCACTGCAACAGTCCCAACCCGGCATCCCTCTTGTAAAGCGAATCGCCACTCAGGTAAAACTTCATCGCCATCTTTTGAATTCTCATCCTTTCAGTCCGATTTGCCTGATCGGGAAGGGATCTGTCTCTCAGATATTCCCTTATGTCGTGATACCAGGGTTGCCTCGTCAACACCAACCTCAATTTTGATAACACACTGCCACATTTTCCTCATATGCCGGGGCATTCTGTACGGTGATCTCAATCTGTGGACTGTCCCTACTCTTGATCACGTGGATTAAGGAAGCCAAAGTCGCCAATGCATCGGCAAAATCATTTCGTCCCCGAGGAATATGGCGGAAGGCGATATCTTCGAACTCTTGCATAAGCTGGGTGACACAACGATGGTATGGAAGTAACCGAAGCTCCTTAGTGTTGTATACCCCGATTGCTTGTCTGATTACCAATTCCGAATCCCCGAACACCGCTAGTCTTTTTACTCCCATGTCACGGGCCAATCGGAGTCCCAAGATACACCCCTCGTATTCGGCGGTGTTGTTCGAATTGCTGAAACGAAGTTTAGTGGCCACGGGGTATTGTTCTCCGGTGATAGAGACTAGGACCGCTCCGGCTCCTGCCCCCTCGGCATTCATGGCACCATCAAAATACAGCTTCCAAAATTGTCCCTCGTCATCACATTTTTCGCGCGATACCCAAAATATATCTTCGCCCGGGAGAGGAGTTTCTAACGGCTCCATCCCTCCTGCCGGGGCTTCTGCCAACTGATCTGCAATTCCCTGCCCTTTCATGGCCTTCTGGGTCACGTACACCATGTCAAACTGTTGTAAAATTAACTGCCATCTTGATAGTCGACAATTCAGCATGGGCCTTTCGAAAATATATTTCAGGGGATCCATTCTTGATATCAGGTACGTTGTATGCCCATGGAGGTAGTGCTGTAATCTCCCTGCAGCCCAGGCCAGAGCACAACAGGTCTTCTCAATGGGAGTGGTAATTCTGCTCACATTGGCTAAATCTTTTGCTGAGGTAATAGATGGCCTGCTCTTTTCCCGCCTCATTTTTCTGTCCCAACATACATCCCATCGCGATGGCATTTACCGATATATACATAAACAGAGGGATCCCATCCTTCGGGGGTACCAGCACTGGTGCTTCAGTCAACTGCTTTTTAATGGTCTGAAAAGCCTTCTGACATTGCTCATTCCACTCTTGGGAAACCCCTTTTCTTAACAGTTTGAAAATGGGCTCACATGTAGTCGTCAAGTGGGATATAAAAACGGTTGATAAAGTTTATCCTTCCGAGGAATCCCCTTATCTCCTTCTCTGTGCGAGGTGCTGGCATATCCACAATGGCCTTAATCTTTGCTGGATCCAACTCAATGCCCCGATCACTAACCAGGAAACCCAAGAGCTTGCCCGACTGTACTCCGAAAGCGCACTTGGCTGGATTGAGTTTCAAATTATACTTTCTGAGCCGATCGAATAGCTTTTTGAGATGGGTTATATGATCAGATTCTACCTTCGATTTCACAATAATGTCGTCCACGTAGACTTCTATCTCCTTGTGCATCATATCGTGGAACAAGGCCATCATGGCTCTCTGATAAGTAGCCCCCGCATTTGTGAGCCCGAAAGCCAGTCGTCTATAGCAGAAAGTGCCCCAGGGGGTGATGAATGCGGTCTTTTCCCGGTCTTCTTCTGCCACCATTATCTGATGATATCCCGCAAAGCAATCCACAAAAGAATACCTTTCGTACTGGGCTGTGTTATCTACCAGGATATGTATGAAAGGCACCGGGAAGTTATCCTTGAGACTGGCCTTGTTTAGATCTCTGTAGTCTACACATACCCTCACCTTTCCTCCAGGCTTAGCCACCGGGACCACATTGGATAACCATTCAGGATAAGTGGATACCATAATGATTCCCGCCCTAAACTGCTTGATGATCTCTTCCTTCACTTTTAAGCTCCACTCAGGTTTCAACTTTCTTAGTTTCTGCTTGACAGGCCTGAAACCCTCCTTGATGGGTAACCGGTGCACCACAATGTCGGTGGACAATCCGATCATATCCTCGTGCGACCAGGCAAAGACATCCTCATATTGGCTTAGTAACTCAATTATTTCTGCTTTTTGGCTGGGGGTAAGGTCTGTCCCTATCTTGAATTCTTTTGGATTGTCAGGGGTTCCGATATCTATAGTGATGGTTTGGTCCAAATTGGGTTTGGGTTTATCTTCGACCCATCCTTTGATCTCATCAGGTGCGTCGTCGTAATCTGTCTCGTCTTGCTCAATGCCCATTAAATCGAAATCCAGCTCAATGTCAAAATCATAATCATCATTCAAATTTGAAAGACCATTTGTTAGGCAAGGATTACTCAAATGGGTACACCTGACATGAAACAAAATACTTGTCATATATAAATCATTTTTTCACGATGATCGCATTTTCAAATAACAAGAAGAAACGACATAATGATGCAGAATTAAAACAACAACAAAAATAAACTTCTTCATTCCCCCATCATCTGGGGTCAATCACCCTGACGTCGAGTTTTACCCCTGTTTGGATATCACGGGTTTCTGGGTCCAGTTGTCGATGGTCAGGTCAGCTGGAATGCGCTGGATAAAGGAGGGCCTCACATCGGACACCTCCCCGATGATCACGGATACGTCGCCTGAATCCCTCTCCATATCTTTTCCAGGAATAATCAGCCCTGCCCAATCGATGACAGGCACAACTTGTTGGGCTCCCGGTGGTGTGATAACATTCGTCCCCTCCTTACTGCTTGTTGATTGTCCGGGGATGTAGCATTTGGTTTCAAACTCCTTTGCGACCTCCTGCAGGAAACTTTCCCTCCGGGCCGACTCACTATGTGTGGGGGTTAATTCTTCATTCCCTGCCCCAATCACAGGTCCGCGGATCCCCTGCTCATTGTCGGCTCTGGTCAATGGGCTGCCAACTAGTCGAATCGGAGTCGCACCCCGACGGTGTCCCCGTACTGCGCCCACATGGTATCCCAATCCTGCTTTGCCTATCTGCTGTGGTAGGTGGATGGGCTCGGTGATTCCCTGACTGCTTTTCCCTAGTCCCTGTCCAGGTTGGAAGTTCATTTTAATCATTCCCTTTGCCACAAAGGTGAGTTCCGGAGAGACCCTTGGTTTCACAGCTGGAGCCCCCAGGCATCTATAATGGGGAGTGCTAATCTCTAGTGCTTGAAAGCTGGCAGGCGCCGCCGACTCATCCACATTGATTACTGGTAGGCCACTCCTGGGAGGAGAAGGGTCATCACATTCGGCCGAGATTGTTACCAGATTCCCATCGATGATCAACTTGATTTGTTGGTGGAGCGTGGAAGGAACTGCCCCGGCCATGTGTATCCACGGCCTCCCTAATAGCAGGTTGTAGCTTGCCGTAATATCTAGGACTTGGAAGGATATATCAAAAGTACAGGGCCCTATCTCCACTGGCAATTCTATTTCCCCAATGGTATCCCTCCGGGAGCCGTCAAAAGCCCGAACCACCACATGACTGGCTCGGAGGCGTTTGGAACTGATGTTCATTTTCTTCAGCGTACTGAGAGGACATATATTCAATGCCGATCCCCCGTCGATCAGCACCCCATTCA
The DNA here is from genome assembly GCA_034770075.1 of Aralia elata. Classification (NCBI taxonomy): domain Eukaryota; kingdom Viridiplantae; phylum Streptophyta; class Magnoliopsida; order Apiales; family Araliaceae; genus Aralia; species Aralia elata. Next base: position 44,009,243 of record CM068381.1, on the reverse strand, counting down.
TGACATATCCTGAGGAGATTACCGCGATGTGTAGCGGTTTTCGGTGCCCCCTTCCCTCTTTGGGAATGTCCTCATCCGTAAAGGATATTGCATCGGTTTCCAATAAGTGGCCTACCAGCTGGCCGAAACCCTCCTCACTAATTTCTTTGGGCACAAATGCCTCCTCTAGGACCTTCATCAGGGTTTTGCAATGCTCACTGGATGACAACACCAAGTCCATGACTGATGTTAGGGTTGATTCCTCATTTAAAATCTGGATCCCCCTCATTTCCGGGTGATCCATCCTTTTCAAAAACTCTATGGCCCTTTCCTCGGAAACCTCTTCATTTTTTCTCTTTTGGCTCTCAAGAACTCGCCCGGGAAGATATAAGGGGTTCCCCCTGGTCGTCACGGAAGCACAACTGACCGCTTCCTCGGGTATTCCCCCGTAATTCCAGGGTACAGTCTTCAGACTACTGATAGGGAGTTGTGGCCTTGCAGCAAAAATGATGGGCCTCGGAGCTGTCAATCTGATAGGTCCCTCTATGTTATTCGTATTTACCCCTATCAACCTGATGGGCGTTCCCCGTGCATTCTCATAACCATGTATCATGTTGATCGTCTCCTCAATTTTCTGCACATAGTTCAACCTTGGCGGCTCCCCCGCCTCACTTGCCTCCGTCGCATTGACTCCCCCTCCATCATGTCTTGGCAGGGGATTTGCTTTAACATTCGGGGAATCCGGTTGCTCCACCACAATTTCCCCGCTGTCAATCAGGTTTTGGATTCGATGCTTTAACGTCCAGCAATCCTGTGTATCATGGCCAGGGGAACTGGAGTGGTATGCACACCGCTTGCTCGGGTCAAACCTTCTACCCTTTGGGTCACTCGGGGGTGCCAAACCAACAATCTTCTTTTGGGCTACTAATACCGCTAATACTCGTTCAAGCGGCTCCCCGAGCGGGGTGAATACTCGGTTTTGCGATGCCTCATATCTTCTTCGCCCCTCTGCTCTTTGATCTGAGAAATTGGGCTGTCGGGGTGGCCCTCCCCTCTGTACCTGTACCGGAAGATGGCTTTCTGCTTTTCTGGATGACCCTTGTAGGATGAGGGAGACATCCTCTTCCTTCCTCTTTTGGACTCTCCGGGAAGTGCTGCCATAGTTTCCATTCTGTATTTGCTCGGCAGCAGTTTCTAAAGCAGTAAGATCCCGGATTTTACCCGATTTCAACCCCATGTCTACCATCTCTCCATGTTTAATCATTTCAGCAAAGGGTCTTCCAATCCCCGAGATGACCCGCTCATAATACGGTGCCTCCTGAATGTCTACAAAGGTCATTACCATCTCTGATTCGCTCATCGGGGGAGTTACCTGGGCAGCCATGCCCCTCCATCTTTGCGCATATTCCCTAAAGGATTCCCTAGGCTGTTTTTTAACCTTTGTCATTTGGTACCTGTCAAGAGCCATCTGGGCCTGAAAGCTGTATTGGGTTAAGAAAGTATGGGCCAATTCCTCCCAGTTGTGGATTCGGGCGTTGTCGAGGCGGGCATACCATATTCTTGCCTCCCCTGTTAAGCTTTTCTGAAATAGCTGCATTCTTAACCCCTCGTCTTCGGCATAAGCCCCGAGTTCTCCAATGTATATTTTCAAGTGTGTATAGGGGTCTCCCTTTCCATTGTATTTTTCAAACTCGGGAACTTTGAACTTTTCTGGATATCTGGCCCCGGGGAAAACACACAGGTCTGAGTAATTAACCCTGCCCAAGGAGCCTATGCCCTTTAGAGATTGGATGGTTTCCTCCATGTGTTTCATTTTTCTCCGAAGGTCGTCATTGTCCCCCTCCTCGGGGATAGTAACCACTGTCCTGCTAGGTATGGGAACGGCCTTTGTAATGACTGGCTCGTCCTTGAGTTGGGGTTGGTCATCCTTACCCCGGTTTACAACATTTTTAGGAGGATTCTGGTCACCCCCTGGTGGTGGAATATTATGTGGTCCTTGGCTTGGCGGATCCTGTCTGAGTAGGAACTGTTCTTTTAGCATTGTGGCCATTTCCATCATCTGTTTTTTGAAGTCATCAAACTCTTCCCGAGATATGGAACTATGGTTAGGAATATCAGCCATTGCAGAGGTAGAGACCTGGGCTTTCTTAGACTGCGAACGGGTTTGAGGAGCAATCCTACAGAGACAAATGGTTCGAAGTTTAGTCCCGGGGAAATGAAAACATGGATGCATGCTAAAACTGTAAATTTTTGTGTGTTTTTTTTTTGGGTTTTTTAATCTTTCCCTGTAAAACAGAAAGTTAGTAGTCCTTTAGTGCCATAACCAATGCCAAACATGCTTTATTATGCTCCCCCAACTATTCCCTGCAATTCACAGCGGTTAGTAATCTCTTTCGACACAGAAAAAAAAGGATGTATGAATATTTGAATGAGATCATGACATTTAGACATATAAACGTAAAAGGCATGAAGAGACTTTTCCTGCGTTGGGTTATTCTGAGGATGACCTATCCTAGGGTTACTCTCACGGGCTTTTCGGCATGAAGGTTCCCAAATCTTCGCAATCTACTCGTTTGAGCCCTTTCGATTGGAGCGGATTTGAGTGGTGCGTTTCCTGAGCCATCTCCGGGGAGCAGCCCCATCGAGTCCAGTAATAAGCAACCGACGGGTTCGCCTCAGGAGGAGGTACTCTCTCAACATACATTCACATTCATCGTCCTCACCGTATGCAAATGATTTCTTTAAAGTAAAGCCATTCCATTCAATCATTCATTCATTGGACAACAACATACATTCGCACAACAAAAGTAAAAAATCAAAATATCGCACACACACACATTTTATGAATTTTAAAGGATAGGACAGCATCAAGATTTGAACGCGGCTTAAGCCCTCTACAGTTCCCCAGCAGAGTCGCCAGCTGTCGACGCCGGGTTTTCGCTTCTCGTGTCCTTTTAGTCTTTTCCAATTTTAGCCTTTTGATTTAATGATTTTTTGGAAAAGGTCGGCATTGATGTCGACGGGGTTTTGGAAGATCGTGTTTTATGATGAGCCAATTAACCAGAGTCGCCAGTTGGTATATTTGAAATGGATGTACCAACTCATCCGAATTTTCGTGTTTTATAAATCGCTGGCTCATATGTGACTCCGAATTAATTGGTCTGCGAATCGAGATTCATAGAGTTCGGGGGCTTGTTTAAGTGAGGGGAAGGTGTTAGGCACCCCTCGACTTCCGTGAAACACGGTTACCGCAATCTTGATGCTTCTCCTATCCTTTAATTCATGAAATGTGTGTGTGTGTGCGTGCGTGTGTGTGTATGTGTGCTTATGTGAATGTTGTGGTGAGTTTGTATGAAAGAATCATTTGGATTTTAGGGAAAAATCGTGTTTTACTTTGAGAATGCTTCGGAATGTCTTTTCGGCATACACGAGAAAGCTTTATAAGAAAGGTTTGATTTTAATTATCAAAACTATGAGATTTTCGTTAAGTGTCGTTTTAACAAAACAAGAGTTTTAAACCTTCGTCAAAATAGGAATCGAGATCTATACGTTGCTTTCATAAAATGATGGGCAATTTCTAGGATCTCTTTCACCCTATGCACAAAGATTTAATAAAACATCAATTATTTATAAAATCATTTCGTGTGTTGTTTTTGGAAAACGATTTTTTTCCTTTAGCTTTCTCGTTAGATAGGAATCGACATTCATTAACGTTTCTCAAATTTTAACCTCGTGATTCTAATATCCTACTTTGATTGATTTTATGAAAATCTTATCATTTAGCTTTGAAATCAATTTCGTGTCGTAAATCAAATCAAGCATTAAAATGCGTTGGGGCTATTCATGGGCATGTAAGCCATCAAAATGTCCCCGAACGCCAACAATCACAAATTTCACTATTTCGGGGCCTTAAACCCGATTCTCGCTTTGGCGTCGTTTTAAGGCCCGACGGTTACATGTTACAAGGAGGCTACATCCTACCCGCTACATACATCAAGACATGTCCATCATCGGATTTGGACCACGGGGTCGCTTTCCTAGGCTCACACGAGATTAATACATGCCTACAAAATGAATATTACATAACTAACCAACCCGGATTTATCTAATATACCATGATATCCGGAAATGACAATCTAAATAAATTACATCCACTAAATTATCACAAACAAGCTAGAAATTTTATCAATTGGATATCCTCGGGTTATTAGGAAGAATTTTGTTCCGATGGAACCCTCCTTAATAATCCATAATCCATGATTGTTCAACAATATACATGAAAACTACATCCCATTTAAGCAAATAAGAGGATATGAATTGTTATGCAAAAAAGGAATTTTTACCTTGCAAAATGATCTCAAAAAGGATGAAATCTTGGTATTTGAATAGGATGAGAAATATATTTGATACAATCAAAATTAAAGGAATAAAATTCCTTTCTTCTTCCTCTCTTTTCTTCCTATTTTTGTTGCAAAATCTACTATTTTTCTCTCAAAATCCGTGCTGCTGTTTGCTGTTTTTCTTCTTCTTCTCCAAAATTTTTGCTGAACCTCCTGTATGCTGCCGAAGCTGGCTTAAATAGGCTGGCCAGAGCCAGCCGCAGATCTATCTGCGGCTGGCCGCAGATGGATCTGCGGCTGGCCAGCTGGCACGCCTCCCATCGCACTCAGCTGCTGAGTGCTGATTTCCCGGTTTTCGTGCTGGCGCACCCACTTGGCCGCAGATCTATCCGCGGCTGGCGGGCTTGACTTTCTCGATTTTCGTGCCACGCCTCGATTTTCGTACCGCAACGTCGGTTTTCGCTGACAGGCTCGTATTCCGCAGTCCGGGAACTTCCGGGAGACGTGCCACCTCATTCGGAAATGCCTGCCTCGGACGGTCATGCTGTCACGTCGACCTGGGCTGCCCCAATCATTGCGGCGGTGCCGGGCGCTCGCCCTTGTGCCCGCTCTTTTGCTCCTGCAAGCTGGTTCAATTGACGATTTCGCCCTCCTGTCATGGTTAGTAGAAGGAAACGCAAAATTTGGGTGTCTACACAGATCATAGTTGTTTGTGGTGTCATTCTACCGAACCATCAATCGTCGATTGTACCGAGATTTCTGTTTCTATAAACACGGGGTTTAGGTGCCGTTGGTGTCCATTCAACGCAAGCTTCCTAGCGCAAAGCAATTATACCAAGGTTCTCGTCTCAATATAGACGTTGGGTTAAGGTATTGTAAACGTTCCACATTCATAACTTGCTGGAAACGATCCGGGCGACGACCACCTCACGCAAGCGTGTCGTGGAGTCTATCATATACACACACATAAGTCGAAGACGAAGCAAGATAGCAAAAGTCGCGAGGGTAAGGAGGACAAATGTATTCCCAATCATTTTAATTGTGTCTAATATCTCAATATTTATAAACTTTAATCAAGCTCAAAATAATGTACTTATCTTTGAAAAACACGTTATTGATAAGTGTTTTAGTGACGAAGAAATTTATATGGACAAGACATGCATACACAACATCAACTATCGTGCAATTCTAACCCATCATAAAACGATTAGTATTAATTTTTTTAGTTAAATTATGTTGATCAATATAATAGACTGAAAAAATGCCTATTTATTTCATGATTTAAGTTTCTCATTGTAACAATTTTTCTTGATAATTAGAAAATATCCAAAGAGTGATTTGGAACTATATATATCCACAAAAATTTTAAAAGAGTTGGGAAACCAAGGTTTAATGAACTTTTTTGTCCTACATATATCAACTTACACTCGTTTTTAATATTCTATTCGTAATTGGCAATTTCATAAAATATATTTACTTCTTTTTATTGTTATATGTAAAAAATTATATTCTCACTATATACTTTTCACTACTAATTGCAAATATTTTAAACCCCTACCCCCAATGAGCATATTATTAAACATTAAAATGCAAAAAATACCCAGATAGGAATAGAGAGAATAAGAATTAAACTAGGTTAAACAGTTTTTTTAAGGATCCAATTTATACATAATCCTTAATTATAATTCCTAGTATCAAGCCGCACAATAATCGCACCTTCCGCCTTCTCTTCTCTTTAGCAAGCTCCGCCTAGTAATAAAATGGTATCAGATTTGGTTTTGTATGGGTCCCCAACATCTTGGTTTTACAAAAATAAATTGTCATTTGCAATTAATCTTCACGACTTTCATAATAAGAAATTTTTTTTTATAAATATATAGCTATATACATATAAGCTTGAAAAACATTTATAAAAGGAAAATGATATATATTTCGACAAATATTTGAAAAAGTTGAATTACGATCAACGTGAAAGTGTATGTGATAAGAAAAAATAAATTAAAGTGAGACCCTTCTTATTTTCTATCTATTTATCCCGTATTTACATCGCCGCAATTATAATTCAATTGAAAACTTTCGCAATGTATAACATGACTCTTTATAAAACAACAATAACATTACATAAACCTGAACATTTGATACATCTTGAAAATTTTGGTAATGTATAACTGGACTCTTTATAAAACAGCAATAACATTATATAAACCTGAACATTTGATACATCAGAGTCAAATATAATTGAATACTAGCTTATAGGCATACTTTTAGCTGTTTTATCAATATTAGATATGATATACATTACTGGTGACTTTTTTTAATAGCTTAAGTTTTTAGATGAGTTGGTTACTTAATATAGTATCAGAGTTTTGGGTGTACAAGGTATTGAGTTCAAATCTTTCCGACCGTACATTGCCTTTATAATTATTTTAATAGTGTAAATGTACTTTAATTTGTCCCTTCCTTATAAAAGACATTACTTTTATAATTAATTTAATATTTTTTTATAAAATTGATTGATGTCTCCTTCTAATAACTTAACAATGAGCCAAACAAATTCATCTCAAATAACCATAATAAGAAGCCACCAACACACAATACTTTTATTTAAAGGATATGGACACGTACATATATCGAACCCATTAATTATAACTTAAAACACACTCACACGTACACACAATATTCATAACCAAACCAAACCAAATCAACCCACCTGCACCATAAGTGACAAGTGTTAGTTATTGATCTATCCTTACGTACGTAACAGCCATGCACGCATGCATGCATGCGGTGGGTGTGGGTGATCCATTAATTAATTACTTGGGGAGATGATGAGCCTCAATATCTCTGGTGATGCTAAGTGCAAAATCTAGATACGACGTCGGATCCTTGACACTCTCGTTGAGCTTCTCATAGTCGAAGGTCCATGTCACCAAGTTGTCTTCACCCTTGGGGTCGACATGAACACTGATAACAACGCTCTTGAATTCCTCAAGCAAATGTCCTTCAACCACCTTGAAAGTCACCGACTTATCCTCCTCGTCTATGGCTACTATTTCGTCCTTTGCAACCAGCGCCTTCCCATCTGAAAATGAAAGTCATACTTTTTATTAACTTTTTTTTTTCTCCCGGAAATATTAATTAAAGCTTACAATATTTGACATTATTAGATACATTTTTTTTTCTTTTTCTTACCGATGGAATAGGTCCAGATGATGACGGAGCCAACTTTTCCGAATTCTCCTTCATGCAAATCACAACCCTGTATATTAGCAGGGGTAATGTTCGACACATGGTGTGGTCTGGTACTGAAAAGCTCATGAAACACATCCCCATCTGACTTGATTCCTGTTTGGCATATCAACTTACCAGTTAAACCCATTATTAGTTTTGTAGCTAGCTAGGATTATAAAACAATATCTGCTTTAGCAAATATATATATATATATTGATATATATATATATATATATATATATATATATATATATATCAATTCTGATGAGAAAACGTTTGGTCATTTCACCTTTATATATATAGCCGGGTCTCATTCCGTGCGTCCCAATTATTTTGCTGCATGCATGCATCAATCTCTAATTACTGCCACATGGCATGGCCTGATCAGACAGATTGCTCCATTAAATACAAATTTAATGGTTTTTTGGAAAGTAGGACTTTCCAAAACCATTATTGCTCTATTAATTATTGCTCCATTAATTATTTTGCCACGTGCATCAATCTCTAATTACCATAAACGGTGATAAATACATGCAGCAGGGGCAGGGGCAGGGGCAGGGGCATGATCTATTCTCATTTCTCAATATATATATTGTGGTAGTTAAGTGCTCAATTATATATGTGGCTGATGATGATGGTACGCATCAGTAGGGACGAAGCCAACATTTTCTTTTTTGGGGCCAGGACGTAATGTAATGCATGTATTCAAACATTATTTATTTAATTGCCCCATTGTTGTCATTTTTATTATGGAATGATATAATATTTTTTTTGAAAAATTTGTCATGATATATTTGATCTATACATAATATTATAAAAATTGTATATAAATTTTTGACTGCTATTTAAACTTAGTATCAGTAAGTAAAACATCATTAATTAACAATACAAATTTCTTTTTCGTTAGGATTTAATTGAAATAAAGTTAGATTATATAAATCTTGGGGGAGCTTAGTACAAAAATATCAAAATTTAAGAGTTAAAATATATTTTCTGAATTAATTGTCCACGAATAGGGGTGTAAATGGACCCCTAATTAATTATAACAAGATAATGAGAAATCGAAGATAGGATCTTCATACTAATACATTGATACTACTACTACAATCTTTTATTGCTTTTGTTGTCCGGCAAACAGACAAAATAAATATTGCTGCTTATTTATATTCATAAAGGATATAAAAGGCCCACCAGTACTATTGGAGCTACTCCTCCTACCAATATTAGTTTAGGTCCCGTGGTTTTCTACAATGATATATGGATGAAAATTTCACAATAATGTTACATCAACAAATGAATTAATTTAAACGTTATAAAGTGTCCTATGATCTAATACTATATTTAAATTGAAAAAATAAAATAAAAGAATGAATAAAATAAAAATGTGTATTTAATGATTCTTTTGGAAGATAAATAATTTCAATAAAAATAAAAATTTATTTCATTTCTTTGTTTTTTTATTTCATGCGGAGAAGGTGAAATAAAATCTATTTCAATAGAATAGATATATGTAATAATTTTGTCATTATATGACAATAACTACCACTACTAATAATTAAATATATACTTAAAATATATTAAAATCATTTAATTTCGTCCTTCATTCTATTATTTCAATCCTTCATTCTATTATTTCAATTCAAACGCAATATAAATGATAAACATAAGCTATTGTGATCTAGACTTTTTGAACCATTAACAACAAGTTTTGTCGCATTCATGACTTTTAAGTAGACTAGACGCAATGAACTTTGTTAATATATGTAATCTTACGAACATTTTGAAGACAATTACATCTTAGGCTCTACTTGGGTGTCGAGGGCCCGAGTTACCCAAAATTATGTAAAAAAATAAAATAAAATTAAGCCTTTAAAATTTTGATATTTTAATTTCTAATCCTCCGAAAAAAAAGAAAAAAAAAGAAAGAAGCTTATATGTAAAATTTTTTATAAAAAAAGAAGAAAGTATTCATTCATTCTAAAATATAAATCATTTTAATTTAATTCAAATCAACTTGAAACGTGAGTGATTCATAAATATATCACTTTTCATATTTTCTAAATAAACACTTCATCAACTTAACCCCCAAAAGATCCTTGTATATTGACGGGGCGCTACCCCCAAAAGCCCCCGCTAAATTATTCATGAGTCGAGCCATAATACAAGTATATCCCCACCCCCAAAAATAACTTCCTACCTTACAGCTTAGTCCCTGCTTAGCGAATTAGCTCGTAGAGCCCTCATGGGCAATATATTTGCAATGAATGAAGATTAATCATGCAGCATTTTTTAGCTTCGATACAATATGTAACCAATGTAATCAAAATTGGAAGATGAGCATTTAAAATCTGCATGTTACTTATCACCAGTCTCGGAAGACACAAGTCTACAAAAAATTTGATGATGCTAAATGTAGCACACCGATTTCGCTGAAGAACGAAGGCACCAGAAATTCTACATGCACAGGAATTGGTAAATAAGTTATATGAAAATATGATCTGTGGAATGTGGATACCTAAAACAACCAAAAATAAAAATAAATACTTTATAATATAACAATTTGCCTAATTATTTGCCCTCAAATCTATAAATTATATATCTAAGAAGACAAATAATATTTTATAATATATTTAATCACAAAAAATATATTCGTCAGGACTCGGACCTTGTGATAATCCCACCTCCCGCTTTCTCTTCTCTTTAGCAAGCTCCGCCTAGTAATAAGATGGTATCGGATTTGGTTTTCTCTGAGTCCCCAACATCTTGGTTTTACAAAAATAAATTTTCATTTGCTATCTTGCCGACTTTTATAATAAGAATTTTTAAAAATATATATATATAGATTGATATACCGGATAAATATTTTTTTAGTCACTGTACTTTATGTCAACTTATAAATGACTAACTAAATTTTTTTTCTTACAGTCAACTCACTGAACTCAAGTTTTTTTACAAAACGTTAAAAAATCAGTTAAGTTTTTTGACTTTAGACGGAAATGAACACATCAGCTGCTGAGTTGTAAAAAAAAAACTTATGTGTCAAGTATTATCTCACGTGGCCGTGACTATGTATGATGCGGATACTTTTAGTGGAAATGAAAGAAATTTTCAAAATAAAATAAAATCAAAAAATTTAACAAAAAAATGGAAAAAATAAAAATAATAATTCACTTATTTTTGTGATTAATAGAAAATGAGTTTTTAGATAATTAATAACAAGTATAATTATTTAGCAAATTATAAAAAAATAAAATATGCTACAATTAAAAATCAATTTTTATTAATTTTATATACATACATATTTATAAATTCGTTTTTATAATTCTTATTGATTTTATATACATACATATTTATAAATTTATTTTGACATTACATACTTTTTTACTTCGCAAATTAATGAATTATGTGTAGTAAAAATAATTTTTTAATTAAATTTAAACATTTAAATTAGCTAAATATTTTTACTGTTTATCTTTTTATTTATTCAGATTTAAAAAAAAATTCAAACCCATCATCCATTTTCAAAAGCCTAAATCTATTAATTATTCTTTAAATTGTTCACAGAAATTTCATGTTGTTATATACATCTTGAGTCGATACAGATTGTTTAGAGGAGTCCTGGGTTGGGGTATTATACCTCGAAACAAAACAAAAGAATCATATTTCCCCTTCGGTTTATTCCATTCTCTTGAATATCCTCCTATGAGCTTTTAACTTCATCATCTTTCTTCATCTCTCAGATTCCTCCACAAATATCGCCCGCTGGCCATGTCAACAAACACCCAGAACCCGTTTTGCATCACCTGAAATCCAAGAATCCTCAAATATTAGGAAAATAACAGAAAAAGGAAAAAAAATAAAATTATCCTATGAACCATCCATATGATCTATAATACCTTGATCAAATTAAACTTTTGTTGGTCATTTGGGGAAAACCTTCTCTCCTGTGAAATCCTCTGAAAACATATTATTAGATTCCGGCATACAGCGAACCGTCTTCCAGGCCATATATCCTGCCAATACGGCGGAGAAAAACACCAAGAGAAATCTCATAGGACAATAAAAAATTTTGATTTTATTTTATTTTTTAAAAATTTCTTTCATATTCCCCTTAATTTTAATTAGCATATTTTTAATTTTTATATTTTATAAATGACTTAATTATAAATAAAAATTCATTTGATATTAATTACAAAAATAATTAAATATATATTTCATTTATTTTCTTGTTTTTTTGGCTAACTTTTTTAATTTATATTATACTTTAACATAATTTTTTCATTTTCTTCATAAATGTTTTCCTCCAAATCCACATAATGAAAGTCATGTGGGATAATACTTGACATATAAGCTTCTTCTTTTTTACAACTCAGCAGCTGATGTGTTTATTTTCGTCTAAAGTCAAAAGATTTAAAGGATTTTTTAACCTTTTGTAAGAAAACTTGAGTTCAGTGAGTTGACTGTAAGGAAAAAAAATTTAATTAGTCATTTGTAAGTTGACATAAAATACAATGACCAAAAAAACATTTATCCTATTGATATACATATAAGCATGGAAAATATTTATAAAAGTAAACTAATTTACATGTCGATAAATATTTGATGAAGTTAGATTCTAATCAATATGAAAGTACTATACAATAAAAAAAATAAATTAAAATGAGAATATTTTTATTTAGAATTATTTGGAAATTACTGCTATAGAAGGGTCAAAACAGGATCAAAACTTAAAGAAACAACTTTTTTGGTATTTTTAATTAATTTTAGGGATCTGCCTAGTGTATATCAAAATCAATAACCATAATAGGAAGCAACCAACACACAATACTTTTATTTAAAAGATATAGACACGTACATATATCGAGCCCATTAATTATAACTTAAACACACTAACACATACATACAATATTCATAACCAAACCAAAACAAACCAAACCACACCAACCCACCTTCACCATAAGTGACAAGTGTTAATTATTGATCAATCCTTACGTACGTACGTGGGTGGGTGAACAATAATTAATTACTTTGGGAGATGATGAGCCTCAATATCTCTGGTCATGCTAAGGAAAAAATCTAGATACGACGTCGGATCCTTGACACTCTCGTTGAGCTTCTCATAGTCTAAGGTCCATGTCACCAAGTTGTCTTCATCACCCTTGGTGTCGACATGAATACTGAAAACATAGCTCTTGAATTCCTCAAGCAAATCTCCTCCAACCGCCTTCAAAGTCACCGACTTATCCTCCTCGTCTATGGCTACTACTTCCTGCTTTGAAACCAACGCCTTCCCATCTGAAAATGAGTCCTATTTTTTATTAATTTTTTCCCCCGACAATATTAGTTAAAGCTTACAGTATTTGACATTCTTAGATACTAGTAGCAACGAAATTAAGAGTAAATATTGTACTACATTTTTTTTTCTTTTTCTTACCGATGGAATATTTCCAGATGATGACGGAGCCAACTTTTCCGAATTCTCCTTCATGCAAATCACAACCCTGTATATTAGCAGGGGTAATGTTTGACACATGGTGTGGTCTGGTACTGAAAAGCTCATGAAACACATCCCCATCTGACTTGATTCCTGTTTGGCATATCAACTTACCAGTTAAACCCATTATTAGTTTTGTAGCTAGCTAGGATTATAAAACAATATCTGCTTTAGCAAATATATATGGATATATATATATATCAATTCTGATGAAAAAACGTTTGGTCATTTTACCTTTATATATACAGGCGGGTCTCATTCCGTACGTCCAATTATTTAGCTGCATGCATGCATCAATCTCTAATTACTGCCGCATGGCATCAATCTCTAATTACTGCCATGTTATTTATTTATTTCAATTATTTTGCTGCATGCATGCATCCACCTCTAATTACTGCCACATGGCATGACATGGCTTGATATGATCTATTAATCCACATGACATGGCATGGCTTGACATGATCTATGAATACATGCAGCAGGTGCAGGTGCAGGTGCAGGGGCAGGGGCAGGGGCAGGGGCAGGGACATGATCTATTAGTCTATTCTCAAGATATATATTGTGGTAGTTAAGTGCTCAATTATATATGTGCTGATGATGATAGTACGAATCAGCAGGTACGAAGCAACATTTTCTTTTTGGGGGCCAGGACGTAATGTAATGCATGTATTCAAACATAATTTATTTATTTGCTCCATTGTTGTCATTTCCAATGTTAAAAACATAATATTTTTAAAAAAAAAAATCGTAATGATGTATCTATCCATGCATAAAATTATAAAAATAAATATAAATTTTTAACTACTACTTAAATTTAGTATCGACAAGTAAAAAATCATTAATTAACAATACAAATTTCTTTTTCATTAAGATTTAATTGAAATAAAGTTAGATTACATTAATCTTGGGGGAGCCTAGCGCAAAAATATCAAAATTTAAGAGTTAGAGCGAGGGCCTCTTAAGTTGACATAAAAAGTTAATTAATTAATGAGGGTATAGTGATAGAGGACAATACGTATAAAGATGTAAATGAGTCGAACCAAAATAAATAGAGAGTTGCTCCAATTTGACTTGAAATATTAAATTCATACTCGAATTCGAATTGTATTTGAAAATTTCTACTCAAATTCGACTCGACTTGAATATTTATTACTCGAATTTGATCCGACTCAGATTCGAATTATATTCAAACTACTCGCGAGGTTCAAATTCGATGTGACGAACGAGAATTTTATAATTTAATTTAAATATTTATTGGATTAAATAAATATTTTTCGATGATTTGATTGTTGAATTAATTGATTAATTGATGAAATTGTGGTAGATTAATTTAATTATATGTGTTACATTAATTAAATTAATGTGGAGAATTTTTATATTTAAAGTATGTGTTTAATTGAATTTATTTGATTAAATACATTATTTAAATAAGTATAATGCTATTTCTAATTAATGTAATATTAATTAGAGATTTAATAATTTGTCATTATTAATAAAGAAAAATTTTATTTATGTGACTATGTGATTTAATGTAGAATTATTCTATTTTATTTAATTGATTTAAATGAGATTATTTAATTAATTTAATATGTGACATGAACTATATAATAAGTAAGTTATTAAAATAAATTAGAAGGAAGAATAAATGGGTAGCCAAACATGGCCTTAGTGGGAGTTGGTGCCAGTTATTAAACTGACACCATGTTCTGCTATTTGGTTTTTCACGTATTATTATTTCATACATTATTGTTCATCAGTTTCTAAAAATAGCCAGAGAGAAAAGGAGAGAATTGAGAAGAAATCTTGTGATTCATCTGCTTGCATTATTTAAAGCATCTAATTGAAGGTAATTCTTTTAATTAAGTTTAAGTTACGTTTTAAATTCTTCCATGATAGTATTCTGTAAGTTTTCTAATAATAGAGTTTCATGTGTAATTGATTATAAATTGTTTATAATTGTTTAAATGCATGTATAATTTACTATATGATGTTTATAAATTGTTTAATTGGATTAATTTATGAGATTACGCCTTTAATTGGAAGTTTTGAAAGTTACAGAGTAGTTGTGTACGAACATGCTTTGAATGTAGGAAATTGATATTTGTTTTGCATATTAATCGGCTAAATTGATGACTAATTATGTTTATGCATGTAAAAACGAAGAAAACAAGAGTTTAACGGATTAATTTGGTGTTATAACGAACCTGTTATGGGTGATTTCATGAAAATTGAAGGAACTTTAATAAAATGACAGAAACATCAAATTTTGATTATTAGATTCATGGTTTGTGCGATTTAAGTTGTTAGAATCATGCTAGAAGGCTTGGGTAATGATTATATATGAATTATAGTAATTGGGTATGTTTAATTTGACGTAAGAATAACAAGATTAGAAGTTTTTGGCCTGTTTCTGCGTTCTTCGCGAACTGTAGAAACTGGAATTCGAGTTTCTCGCCCCGGCGAGCTCAATGAACTGAGTTTCTCGCCCCGACGAGCTCATTGAACTGAGTTTTCTCGCCCCGGCGAAGTCTCGCCCCTGCGAGAAAACTGTGAAGAAATTTCTCGCCCCGGCGAGAAATTTTGTGAAAGAATTCTCGCCCCGACGAGCTCACTGTAGGAAATGTTAAATTTTTCTTTTTCTTTGCAGTTACGCTATGTCACCCCCTATGCATGTTTAAAACTTAGATTAATGTGTTGAATGAATACCAAGATGTTGAGTTGAATGCTAAGCATATACTTGTTGATTATAGAATATAAAGATTGATGAACCCTAACTTGACATTGGGTTATAGGAATTCTTAAGTATGATATTATTATGATTAAGTTTACAACTTATGAAGTGAGATTGATAACCAGAAAACGGTTTAGATATTAAAATGAAAATTGGATGTGAATGAATCCTGAAGTGTTTATAATACTGTAACTAATTTTGTCACTACTTTATAAACTGGATGTATAGGTTGATTAAAGAACATATATTTTATTTGTAGTATACGCACGAGGCAAGTATCTTATCCTTACTTTTACGTTTACGCAAACGTTTACACAAGTTTTCTATCTTGATCTATTATTTTGTTGAAAGTAAGCTATCTAATACTACCTTTATTTCAATTACGCAAGTTCCTAAATTTCATTATCTTAGAATGCAAGCTTCATAATGCTATTACTTATTTGAGTAAGTTATTATTCCTATTTCATTCAATTTCATGAATTCAATGAGAAGTTCAATATTCCTTTTTGTAATACTTCAGTTATACAGAACTTACCCAATCGTACTTTTTGCGAGATTTAGTCTTTGATTCCCGAATATTTATTACATTTTATTGAACCTTGATTGACTAGCAAAACCTTATTGATTCGACTAGTCCATAGTTGATGAGCGTTCTAAATTCTAGAAACGTTATTGAAGTAAATCCAAACCAAACTTCATTTGGTGCGGACTCCGATGTCAAACTGAGATGAACAACCCTTATACAGGGGATTTTATTTACGCGTTAGCGTTAAGATATTGTGCACATACATGGTACAAAGGGCTGATTCCCCTAAGTACGAGAAGTAAGGTCCATATAGTCTTACGACTGTTAAAGGTTTGAAGTATAAATACTTGATAACTTGGGACATAGTTCGTGGTCTTAAAACCCTCAGACGTTCTTTCGAATCTTGTCTTATATTCTTGACTCAAAAGCTGAATCTTCGTTTATTCAATATCCATTGATTGTTTCGCATGTTATTATTATTATTATTGTGTTGTATTTATTGGGCAATCATTGCTCACCCTTGCATAATAACATTGCAGCTAAAGTTGAAAGAGTTGATGAGTCATCCACTAGTAAGGGCAAAGGAAAGGCAAATAAGTGATGAACACTTATTTTATTTGTTTAAACAATATTGTTTATGTAATAGACTTTATTACGTTTTCTGCATTGATGTTATGTTAAGGTTAGATGACCTGGGATTTGTTTACTAATGATGTTGTAACCTTAATGGAAGATTCCTATTTTTATTAAGAGTTTTCATTTATATTTGAATGGGTAATTAGATGTGTTGTGATTGGATAGTGAACACCAAATCCTGAGGAAACGAAGTACCTAGATTTGGGGGTGTCACATTTAAGCTCGAATTCGAATCTCCACATAATAACTAACTTTATAATAAATATAATTATAAATTAAATTTGTTATTTTACTTAGAAATGAAAAAATATATTTACTATTACACTTTACAAATATAAAATCACAATTAAAATTAAAAACAAAATAAAATAATAATAATTAATTATCCTAATTTGATTTAATTTTGTATATATTATTAGAGAATGTATCGAGTATGTATCGAATCACAATCGAAAATTCGAGTAGTTTGAATCTTAAACGAGTCGAGTATAACCTTACTCAGATTCTACTCATATTTGTTCGAACTATTTTTTATGCTCAGATTTGAATCATATTATTAACGAATCCGAGTCTCGCTCGTATTTTTTCGAGTCGAACCCAAATCGAGCCCGAACTGTTTGGTTCGTTTACAGCCTTAAATATGTATCAATCAGGAAACTGAAATTTTTAAAAAAAATATTTCTTATTAAGTACTCCCTCCATTTCAAAATTAAAGATATGTTTGTAAAATGACAATTTTTAAGGATAATTTTATATTCTCAAATTTAACTTTAATAGGAATTTAATTGTGGTGGTGTGATATTAAAAATGATAGTGAAAAGGTAATAACAAATTAGTACATCATGTCATTTTATAATCCTAAAATAAAAATATATATCTAATTTTAGAACGGACTAAAAAGAAAAATACATATCTAATTTCAAAATAGAGAGAGTATTAGCTTATATTTAGACTTAATTTGTCTTAAAATTTAGGTCTTTGTTTAGACGAGTAAAATGCAAAAGTTCTCCATGTACTATAGGAGTATTTGGATAATGCGCCCTTTTTTTGTCAATGCAAAACGAACCTTATACTATTTGAAAATTTAGATTGTGAACTCTATTGTGCCATGTAGCGTTGACTTGTACACATGACACGTTGACATGTCAATTTAACACCTTTGAGCTAAAAATATCTATTATCCCAATATTTAAACTTAACACCTCATACTTCCAACACTAACAAATATTGATTACCAACCAAGCTAAGAATTAATGTTATTTTTTAGAAAAACATTATTAACACTAATAGTATTAGTACAACTTTATTAGTTATTAGTAATATTATTAATAAGTTGTTAGTAATTACTTATTAGTTATTAATAATTCTCTTTAACATGATGTTGCTTATTTGGATAAATATTTATAATATATTATATTAATAACATTACTTATTAGATATTAATATATATTAATGGTATTAGTAATATTAATATTCTAATAGCATTACTATTATAGTCTACATTAATGTTTAAAAAATGAACCTTATTTTATTTTATTTTTTATTTTATTATTTTTTGTAACAAAAATAATAATTGAAGTAATGTATGCTAATAAGAATAATTTATGATAATAACAATAATACAATAGTTATAATAAATAAATAATTTAATCTTATGACCGCATATTTTGTAAAAATAATAAGTACTTTATTTATTCGATATATTTAAATGATTTTTTAGATTTTATCTTTTGCAATAAGTAACTCTAGTGAAGTTGGAGAGGTAGAATTAATAGAACAACAAATAAATAAACAAATAATAAAAATATTAAGATGACTCTTATTCACGGTCTTGACTCTTCCCACCAGTTCCTACAGAAGTGAATTTATCTCTTCCTTTTGTCAAAATTATCTTATTTTTTCTTTAACATTAATATATATTGATGACAATAATATTGTAAGTATGTTGATATTATTAATAACATTAATATATCCTAATATCTAATAAGTAATACTATTAAGATAATATATTTTATATTTAGCTAAGAAGCAAAATCATGTTAAAGAGAATTATTAATAACTAATAAGTAATTACTAACAGCTTATTATTAATATTACAAATAACTAATAAGTTATTAAAACTATTACTATTAGTAATAATTTTCTAAGAGAGACTGCAAGAAAAAGTGTTATTTCTGACTGAATTTTCGTCGAAAATAGCCTTATTCCGTTGGAAGTGCTATTTGAATCATTCATATTTCAAGTTGAGTTCGAATCAAACTTTTAGTCGAGCGAGTACGAATCAAGCACAAATCATATAATATTTTCTATAACCCATACAATAAGAAGGTATAAAACTTACTACGGTAAAATTGATATCAATTTCACCCTATAGGAATCCAAATAATACACGAGTCCAATTTAAAAAATAAAACCCTTGTACAATTTTCTGTGTAGTACACATTTAGTACAAATTGTTATGCATATAGTATTATGTATTCTATATAACTGTTAGTACATATAAAAATAGTCATTCTCCAATCTTCTTCTTATCATATAGGGCGAGGGCCCCTTAAGTTATTGGGACATAAAATAATAAATGAGGGTACAGTGATGGAGGACAATATGTATCAATCAGGAAACCGAAATTTAAAAAAAAAATATTTGATTGCGGTAGTGTGATATTGAAAATGATAGTTAAAAAATAATAATAAATTAAGAATATTATGTTATTTTATAGTCCTAAAATAAAAATATATATCTAATTTTAGAACGGACTAAAAAAATGTATCTTTAATTTTGAACAGATGAAGTATTAACTTATATTTAGACTTAATTTGTCTAACATTTAGGGTTAAATGGATTCATTCTGAGAATTTAAGAGGTAGGATGATTTGGGATGCCAAAGGCCCAAAGTCCCTTTCAAGTGCAATGAATCAAGACTAGGTAGCTTGTTGAATCCCACTCATAACAATTTATGACCAACATTTATCAGGAAGTAGCAGCCAGCTAGCTAGTACTAATCAATAATTTAATTAGTTGGATGTGTGTGTGTGTGTGTATATATATATATATATGGATGTGACTGCAACGGCATTAATTGTATTTCAAATCTCAGATATTTTTAGTAGCTACCAAAACATTTGTCGACAAAAAAGAAGAAAAAGATTACCCCTATTAGTATTAGCTTGAGGTAGGGTTGGTAAGACCTCATTTCTTTCAAATTTCAATCTTTATTCCAACTTATTAAGCTTTCATGCATATACCAATGAGTAATTAGCCTAATGGTCGATAATATTTATCAAGAAAATGCTCAATTTTAATGAAAGGATTTGTCCAACGGTAATCCAAAGTCCTTCATATCCAAGAAAAGCAAGGCTCAAGTCCCATGGATTTAATCGATAGGAGAGGGGTGTTAATGGGCGTCAATTATGACTGAAATTAATTACGTAACTCACATTCCTTAAATTTAACATAAATATTTTGTTTGATCTTTATCAAATGAGTTGCGCATAAAATAATAATTAAAAAAAAAAGTATTGCACAATGTTTTGTTCTCTTTCGCAAAGTAAAGAAGCAATGGCAAATATTGTTTCAAATTTAGGTCTTTGTTTAGACTTTTGTGTCATCGCCATGTTGATACACTTCGATTTGATTTGATTTGATATATAGTTGGAGATAACAACATGCCCAATTATTTGCCCTCTAATCTATAAATTATATATCCAAGAAGACAAACAACATGCCTAATTATTTGCCCTCTAATCTATAAATTATATATCGAAGAAGACAAATTACAATACTTTATAATATATTTAATCACAAAAAATATATCCAACCAATATAATATAATAGTGACAGATCTCAAACAAAATGCTCATCAGAATTGAAAGATGAGCATTTAAAATCTGCATGTTACCCATCACCAGTCTAATTGAAAAACACAAGTCTATAAGAAATTAGATGATGCTAAATGTAGCACACTGATTTCGCTGAAGAACGAAGGCACCAAAAATTCTAGGAGTATCTGAATTCAACAATCTATTGGAATCGGTAAATGTATGAAAATATGATGCGTGGAATGTAAATACCTGAAACAACCAAAAATAAAAAGAAATAATCAAACTCACCCTAGAGAGAAATCTTGCCCATAGAATTAATCCTTTATAAATATTAAACCTTGAGGGCTTAACCATGGACAGCATCAACAAATTTCAAACTTTCAATACGGAAACTACACAAATTCGAGTCTTGCAAAATGAGTTAGCCACTTCACCTCTACAAAAGCAATACCAAAACAATCCCTTACATTCTGAAGAACCGGAGATTAAAAGGGACATGCTGAAAACAATATCAAGTCTTACTTTATCAACCTTCATCTCAAACAAGAAGGAAGTGTAAGCCCATGGCACACGAATGCCATTACGATATAAACAATCACCAAGAGGAGGAATATCAGTGCAACCCTGCATGAAAGCCGTTCATTATGTTAGTAGGCAACACACCGTCATTTTTAGCTTCCATATGATCTTATAGATGAAATCATGCAAAGAGAAGTCACAAAAATCATGCAAACCAAATTATTAATAAGGCTCAGCTCATATAGAATTATTTGGGAATTACTGCTATAGAAGGGTCAAAATGGATCAGCATTAATATCAACTTAAAGAGTATCTGAGTATTTGAGAAACAGATTAGTCTTTACAAAGTGAAGTCACAAAAATCATGAATGATCACTTAAATGCTCAATGAATTTTTGTAGAATACCCAATTTCAAATCTATAGTATGATATAATCAGGTGGCCAAATTATACACCACGGCACAACGTTTTTTATTTAGCTGCAGATTTGAATCTAATCCTTGCAGCTCAATACTTAAATTAGTAAATCAAATCCTTGCAGCTCAATACTTAAATTAGTTCTATAACAGTACCCAAAATCCAAACCAATTAATTTCTTATCATTTTCATCCCACACAACACCCATTCATCCACAAAGAAGCACAACCACGACATAATTTTAAGAAATCGTTAACCACACTTTTATCAGCTTAACAAATTTTTAGCCAGACTGAAAGAAATATCAATGGGAAGCACGAAAGGCGTGTTGAGATATTTCACATGAATCAAATATCGGATAAATTCAAGAGTGTAGATGAGTTAATAAGTACGGTGGAGTCTCAACCTAATAGGTTAACTTTTCAAGTAAGGAGGTGATCCAACATGTTTGTTGAGTCAGTCTACACAAGTATGCGCTGCAGTGGTGATGAATTGATGTGGGATGGATCATTTAATTCCGCTACAAGTGATATAAGAGTCCATGGTTCGATAGACCCAAGTATCAGGTTGGTAGTGGTACTCCAGGGTGGAGCACATTCGCAGGCTGCGTATTACCCAGTCCACGAGGTAGAACAAATATAGTTGAGTCGAGTGGAGCACAAGAGGATCACTCACGCGTTTGCCACTACATGGTGAAGTATGATTTGAGTCAAATGGAGCGGGCTCAGGATGGCTCTGGAAAGCTGCTCATGGTGAAGGGTTTACAAAGCAAGGTTGTACTCCCACGTTTGTGTCTGGCGTGGTGGAGTAGTATTAGAGTCAAGCAAGGCTCTTCAAGGATTCAAAAAAGGTGTGCTCAATGGTGACATACTCTAGTATGATACTTGTCTCTATTCAAGTGAAAGGTACAAATTATTGGGATATTTCACATGAATCCAACATCGGATAAATTCAAGAGTGTAGATAGGTTAATAAGTATGTTAGAGCCTCAACCTATTAGGTTAATCTTTTAGGTAAGGAGGTGATCCAACATGCTTGTTAGGTCAGTCTACACAGGTGTGCGCTGCATTTGTGATCAATTGATGTAAGATGGATCGTTTAATTCCACTACAAGAGAGCTTGGTTATTTTTGTGATTTTTTTGTGTGAATTAAATGGAGGATTGGACAGCAGGTTGCATGATTAAACTCAATGTTACAAATTGTGCAATTTGGAAGCCAAGAATGGAGGATTTGCTTTCTTGTAAGGATTTGTATGAGCCACTTAAGAACGATGGAGTCAAGCCCACAAACAAGAGTGACACGCAATAGAACAAGATGAACAGGAAGACTATTGGTCTGATCAGATCGTGGATTGATCAAAGTGTGTTTCATCATGTTACCGCGGATACTAAAGCTTATGCTTTCTGGCAAAAATTGGAGTCCATGTATGAAAGGAAGACGGCGTAGAATAAGGCTTTCTTGATTAGTAAGCTTGTGAATTCTATGTTCAAGGATAGAAACTTCGTTACAGAACACTTGAGTGATTTTCAGAGTTTGATAAATCAGTTGAGTACGATGAAGATGGTCATTAACGATGAGATGCAGGCTTTGTTGTTGTTGAGCTCTTTGCCTGATATCTGGGAGACGCTGGTTGTATCACTGAGTAACTCCGCTCCCAACGGTACCTTGACTATGGATACAGTCAAGGATAATTTGTTCAATGAAGAACAGAGGCAAATAGATACAGTAATAACTAGTGCTGAGTCACAAGTTTTGTCTGCGCGTAGGGGCAGAAACAGAGAAACTCTCTTGAAGATGACAAATTCAAGGGAAGGTCAAGAGATCGAAAAGAGGTAATTTGTTTTCACTGCCAGAAGTCGGGTCACATAAGGCGAGAGTGTAGATTCTTGAAGAAGGAACCGTCTAAGGAGAAAGATGAGGATAAAGACTCGATTGTGTATCTTTCTGACGTTGATGTAGCCATTGTTTGTGATGGTAAAACCAAGTGCCATGTTGATTCAGGTGCTTTGGTCTATGCTACTTCGCGTGGTGAGATCTTCACATACTACACTAGTGGTAATTTTGGTTATGTATGGATGGAAACGATAGTGCATCCAAGGTAGTTGGAATAAGAGATATTTGTTTGGAGACTAACAGTGGTTGCTGGTTAGAGAAGTCAGACATGTTCTGGATATCCATCTTAATTTAATCTCTACTGGTAAGCTTGATGAGAATGGTTATAATTGTTTCTTTGGTGAAAATCAGTGGAAGCTTACTAAAGGGTCTCTAGTACTAACTAGAGGTAAGAAGGTAGACACTCTTTACATGATGTAGGAGCATGTGAGAGGTGTTGAAGATAAGAGAGTTAGACGCAAAAAGATGTGGTATAAAGCCGTGCGAGATGGAAGAAAAAGCCTTGCATGAGAACCACGAGAGGATAACTTTTCACTTTAAATGGGTACCAAAAGTAAAGAAGGAAAGTGATAGCTCGTAGTCAGGGTACAAAGCGGTTGTGAATGAGTTTTGTAAGAAAAAATCTATCAAGTTTGAGTTAGATCCTCCCATCAAGAAGAACAATGCCAATGAAACAAAGTCGGACATGAAGATAGTTGAAAATTCCAAAAAGCTTGAGTTGAGCCAAGACTTCATTGGAATTAACTCCGAGTGAGGAGTTATGGTTGGTGATCCCTCCTCTCATGGGTTCGGAGGGAAAGATTGTTGGGTATGGGTCCTCACCCATGAAAGGAATCCAAGTTGAAAAATGATTTACTTGTTAGATTGGTTGGTGATCAAGACAAGGAGATGTGATCCCTAATTTGATTATGAGAATAAATTATTTTCAATCCATAATATGAATAGATTAGGAAGAGTACTATAAATAAGGCTATGAGGGAGTCTTATTTTTACGTGAGAGAAGCTCGGTAACAAAAAGGTGCCGAAAGAATAATTGAATAAATTGAGAGCATTACAGTTTGTTGCTCGTGAGTATATGCCGCCATCTCCTTTCAATTGAAAGCTTGAAGACTTTTATTGCTTATGGTGTTTTAGGTGATAAAGTTAATTAGGTTTCTCAATCTAATTAAAGGTAAATTTGTACTCTCTCAATTTATTGTGTAACCTCAAGTTTTAGGGCGCAAAACTTAGGAGGATTATTATAAACCCATTTTATTAGTGATATAGTGGAGATTCGAAGTTTGACCTATGGTTTTTCCCTTTTAAGAATTTTTCACGTTAAATATTCTATCTTGCTTATGGATATTTATTTGTTATTTTCGTTTTCAATATTGGGTTTGTTGATTTACTATTTAATTACACGAAGAGGGAAAAATAATTCCTGGAATTGATATTATTTTAGGCATACTTCTCCCAACAAGGCGTCCAGATACTTAGGCATCACCAATGTAAATTATTATATTATTATTATGAAATAGAAGTTGGTGAAGTTCAACGAAAAAAATATAGTTCTCAACTTCTTATCACACAATATTTTAAGCCTCTATAAACTCATATTTCCATCAGTGTTCTAAAAAGCGGCCTAGGCGCTAAGCCGCCCTGGGCGCCTCGCCTAGGCCCAAGGCGGTAAAAAAAGTGCCCTAGGAAATTAGGCGGCACCTAGGCGTCTAGGCAGGGCTAGGCGGGCACGGCGAGACCTAGGCGAGGGCCTAGGCGGAGTTTTTTTTTTTTAATAACTACCTAAACCAGATCTTGATATATTTATTTTTCTAATGATTTACCATATTCATAATGTAGCTTGTAGCATATTAAATCACAACAAGAAGTGAACAAAATCAAGTCAAAATGGATAATTTTATTATAGTTGTAATTTTTTGAACTTGTATCAACTTCAAATTATATAAATGATGATACATTTGTAATTTTTAGTTTAATTCAATATAATTCTTAAATTAATGTTTAGTTTCTTAAGTTTTAATATTGAATTGAATTTTTAAATTTTTAAAATTTATTATTTAATAGCAATCTTGTTTATGAATAAAACTAATACGTTAAAGATATGTTAACCATACTTAGCATATGGTATTTGTCATTTTCTTTAAGTCCTCAATTTTGAAGATTACACAAATAAAAATAATTTCATAATTAATAATATCAAATGTCTCATTCAATAAACTTCACACTAATTTTTAAAAATAACATTTATTTAAATTTTTTAGAGAGAAGTGCGTATATATATGAAGATACTAGTAACACTAATTCTATAATTTAATTATTTCAAGTAATGTGTGTGTGTGTGTGTGTGTGTATATAGTTTATTTTAATTGATTGAAGCAATTGTTTTCATTGAAGCATGATGATACAAGAATACTCTTAAAAATTCAATTTCAAACTCAAAATTAACATGAATTCATTTGTTTTATATCAACATGATTATGAATATTATTAATTACTTAAAAATACATTTATTATTTTTAAAAATTAAACAAATTATGTGTTTGAACTTTGGCATTGGCAATATGGATGTGTTTGAACTTTAAGCAAATGTCTTTATTATCTTTATTATAGATTGTTTTGCTTTATATTATTGTTTTGTTTGGATAAATGTAAGATAAAATATTAAAATTGGCTTAAAATAAAAAATCCCGCCTAGGCGCCTAGGCCCCCTAGGCGCCAGGCCCCCCCGGGCCGCCCGCCTCCCTCCTAATGCCTTTTAGAACATTGATTTCCATCTAATCTTGCAAAACAACCTACATTGGATATTTGGAGCAATAACTATGTATTAAAAACATTAGATGATTTGTAGTTCAATGATAGCTAAACAATATCTAGAACCTTGGTGGTAATTATTATGCAACCGAAGAACTTAAGGCAGACTAGTTGTCACTTGCCAAGGTCCAAATTTGGACCTTTAAGGAGTTGAAGGGAAAAGGGCCATGATGGTTTGTAGCATACATCACTTACTTAAATCATGAAATTAGCTCAAGTACAAATGAGAAAAGTTTACCACATAAAAATTTTAAATGAACAACATAAAAGTATCTTTTACTGATATCTACAATTTAGTATAAACCAATATGAAACTATAAAATAGTATGTGGTACCACATAAGATTGTCTATAGTTCATTTACCCTGATTTGACCGCAGATATTTGAAGATAAGATTATATGCTGAAACACATACACAACACGCTTGCATGTTTGAGAGAAATGGGATGTAAATTTTGCAGCTATGCTGCTCTATTTGTCATCATAGATGTGAAAGGATATCTTACAGGGAAATATCTAAATGGGTAGAAAATATGGAAGGAAATGTCAGGTTTCAAATTCTAGAGCCTCCTTCATCTGAATAATCGCTTGACATTCCTAATCATACTCATCTTGCCTTTGGCTATTGGGTGTTTACATATTTATTATTCTTGTAATGCTGATGTATAAATTTTCCACCATGCAAATTCTTTAATGTTTTCAAATTTTCATTTCTGAATTCTGATTATAATGAATTGCTGTATTAGAGATTAAATCCCGACTTAAAAATTTTCTGATAAATAGGTTTAGCCTAAAACTTTTAAGAAAATTTCACGTTTTAACGTCCTGCGTTGAGTCCTTTGTCAACCCTCAAAGAAAAAGAAACATATATAAGTAAATGAAAACCTTCCAAACAACAATACTTCTCTTAAAAGTAATAGGTGTTGAACAATCTATTCTGATGAAAACCATCAATCATTCAAGAAGTTTAGGTCAGAACATACGTGAGCTTGACATTTCTCCACCACACAGTACTTCTGAAACGGCGAGTCTGCTTTCTGAAGCGAAAAGTATTTCCTTGCAAATTCGCAGTTTTATCAACAAGCAACTCCAAGCGGTCACCTCTCTCTAAAACTTTATCGATATTCTCAATCATGACATTTCTAACCTGTTCATAGAAATGTTAGCTAGCTAAATTTCATTGTAAGCTGAAGCTTGTAAACCCTAGGTTTACATAATGAACTATATAATTGCAAATAATCATAATTCTTTAAGATGTAAACAGTTGAAGGATAAACAAGTTATCGCATGCAACAAGTTAATCTTGTAATTAATAATACCTTAAGAGCAAGCATTCCATGGGAAGTTATAGATCACTTTTTTAATTCAAACCAATATGAATCTCATCTCAAAATGAATCATATATTGCAATTGACCAATAAACCTTGTTGAGCACAATCATTAGTGGAATGGCTAGTTCATATGTAACTAATGGCCTGATGGCCCGATACTAATGGCTACACAGGTCATACAGAATTTTTGATTAAGCAATGATAGATAGACAGAGCAAGATGAGTTGTAAAACCGGATACTGATTTATTTTCTAAAGTCTAACTATTTTTTCTATAGAATTAGTCAATTAGGTATGTAATCTTCACATCACATAATCACCTGACTCATTTCCCCTTTAAGTCGGTTTATCCTATCTGCATTGGGATCGCTCGAGTAATATTCCATTTGTTGGCTCAGAACCCTTGAAAATTCGTCATTCATGGCATATGCTTGGGCTGACAGAACTGCTCGACCATAAGTCCTCACAAATCTCTGATGAATGTCTTCAAGAAATGCAAAAGGAATTCTTCCTGGACAAATTAAAAAAAAAAAATTAAAAACAAAAAAAACATAGTATAAAATTGTATCCCAGCAAGATGAACAATCTTGAGAAGCAATAGCCAGGTGAATTACAAACAGAAGACAAACTTGAGTTGATAGAATTTTGCACACATAAGAAATTATTTACTGCGTCATAGTCTCGTAGAACAGTTAACCACAGAAATATAGGAACAAAATTTCAAATGTCCAACTTTCAGTTAAAAAAAACATTCAAATCCCTCCTGGAATGAGTTATATTATTTTAGTTTATCATCAAACTGTATAGAGCCGTAAACAGAGTCCAACCTATCCGACATTTGTTCGAAGTATGTGATAACTTTATTCGGTCAAAGCGGATATTATCCGTATTCAAATCTGATCGAAACGGACACGGATATATGCAAATCTGCATCCGTTGATATCATATCCATATTCAAATTGTGGATATAGATATATTGTATTTTATTTTATATGATACATGTACTTATTTATAAACAAAACTAAAAAATAATAACAATAAAAAGAATAAAAATAAAAACTTAAAACTTATTTAAAAGAAAGTAACGGGTATTTAAACTTTATAAAACAATTAAAATCCTATATGAAGGGGGATGATTGGATCTAGATTTGCAAAGGGCATGGGGAATTGGAGAATATAATTAGTACAATCTATTTTCAGACTTTGTCATGACTATAGTATATTGGGTCGAAGAACGTAGACAATTTAATGTGGATGAACATTACATATGATTTTGATATTTTATTTGGTTGGTTGAATATTACTTTTGGTATTGTATTTGGTTGGTTGAACACCACTCTTCGTAGGGGTATTTTACAAGAATTTTAATGATTAATTTTGATATTTTTATACAATTTTGGATATTAACGGACACAGATATGTGGACATTACAAACTAGTTGTCCATATGTGATTGTAGATAATGGATACGGATAATATTCGCATCCAAATTATATCCATCGAATACAGACAAGAATGCTCAATTTTAAATATGCGCCAATTCGCTAAATATGGTACTGATGTTATATAAATTTTTTGAATACAGATACAGATATACTTGTATCTGCATCTGTTAATATCGCTTTATAACCCTAAAATTGTAAACCAACACATAGGAGAGAAGCAAGTATTGAAGAGGAAAACAGTATTTTCTAGAGGAAAAATACTTGCCGAATCATTGATCATCTAAAATGCAACAAATGTGTTGGTCCCAATGAAACATAATTCACAACATAGTTGTCAGAATCGTACGATATGTGATACGTATCGTACGATACAATACGATATGGAGACAAATCGATACGTATCGCAAAGCGAATCAAAAATGACCCCATATCATACGATTTAATTACGATTCAATAAGATTCTTACGAAACGATACAATACATATACCTTTTAAAATTAGCAAACGACTTAAAAAAGATTTAAAGAAGATCCAAAAGAGTAAAACCAAAACTTTTAATCCTTCTACCATTTCAAATGAAAAGGTTTTTTAGCACAAACATATTATATATTGTTTGATAAGCCCTTAATCACTTTTTAGAGTTTTATATCTTCTTCTTCAAAATGTCGCTCTATTTTTCTCACGCCACTTTCCATAAGTAGATACATAAATCTCAATTTGTTAATTTGAATTAATCTCTTTTGTTTTATAGATTAAAGGTGAATCTAAAATAATATCTAGTAAATCAATTTAGAGTATTTTGACCACTATTTAACTTTAAAATTTACTTTTAGTGATGTAGGACAAAGTGGGAAGAAGGAATAAGGGTACCTATCTCTGTAGAAAATCGATAAAGAAATACACACAAAAAACACACAGCTTTAATCTCAAATCAATTCATTCAATAATCTCTAAAATAATGAAGTATTACAATGCTTAAATAGAAAACCCAATATTTGGGAACTAAGTAAAAACCCTAATTTAAAAAGAAAACAATCTCCTAATTAAAATCTACTACTATAATTAAAACTCTCCTAATTAAAATCTACTACCATTATTAAAACTTATAGAATATCCTACTAAAATAATTACATTAATAATCCAACGTTTATCTCTAAATAACAATACAAAATTAATAATAAACTTCTTGAATTTCTTTTTTCGTACCGCATCATTCTCCTCATCTTTGAAAAAAAACTCGACCTCGAGTTTTGAAATATCGAAAAACAATAAACCACGGTCCAAGAGATGCCTTCCAACAAAACATGCGCATCCGAACATTCAATATCATAAGCACAATTTTCGGGAATAACAATGACATAATATAGAAATTTGAAGTAGCTTGGGACTCGAATGTATCAATCGGAAAGAAAAAATCAACATAACTGACCTCAACTTTATCTTCCTTGATGTTTTCACATATGGGGTCAAACTTAACTTCAATTTCCTCACTGCAAACCATCTCTGAATTTGCAAGTTGTTCAACACTTAACTTCCGCTTTATGTTTTTCACAAACATCAATATGTGAGAGTACTTGTTCTTCTTTATCCTCACCAATTTCATATTGATACGTTTAAGTATTGTGAGACATTCATCAATTGTCTTGTAAGAATTTACTTTGCGGGTCTCCTCTTGTGAACACGTCGCTTTAGGATGAACATTTTTTTGCGCTTAAACAAAATATGGACAAACATAGCATGTGGTAATGTACTCGTAATGTGCCTTTAAATTTGCAAGACTTAGTTCAGAAAGTGCAAGCTCATCGCATAATTTCCAATACTTGACACTATACGGGACATGATCTTTTAAGTTACTCATATATGACCAAAGTTAGATGTTCAAGTTGCTTTATCTTAGCCCAAAGAAAGTCTGGATTATTAAACCTGAAAGACATTGTACATATGTAGAGGGGCTAAATTGAATATTTCAAAAACTTTGGGGGTTAAATTGAAATTTTCAAAAACTTTGGGGGCTAAATTGAATATTTCAGAAACTTTAGGGGTTAAATTGAAAGTTTTAAAAACTTTGGGGGCTGAGTTGAGAACTTCATAAACCTGGGGTACTAAACTGTAATTTGGCAGTGGAATTGGTTGGTGTTTTTTTTCTCAGGATAAATGGAGACTACAACGACACGATTCCTGCTGTAGATCTCATCTTGGAAAATTGTTGTCGATTCTCTAGCAAACTTTGACAATTTGATGAAGGCCAAGAAAACTAGGGTAGGAAAGAATTGGGTTAAATCAAAAGATATCAGGAATTTTAGCTCTTGATACCATTATGATATAAGACAGGGTGGGAAGAATGAATAAAGGTACCTATCTCCGCAGAGAATCGGTAAAAAAACACAAAAAGCACACACCTTAAATCTCAAATCAATTCATTTAATAATCTCTAAAATAATGACGTATTACAATACTTAAATAGAAAACCCAATACTTAGTGACTAAGTAAAAACCCTAATTTAAAAAGGAAACAATCTCTTAATTAAAATCTAGTACTATAATTAAAACTCTCCTAATTAAAATTTACTACCATAATTAAAACTTATAGAATATCCTACCAAAATAATTACATTAATAATCCAACGTTTATCTCTAAACAACAATACAAAATTAATAATAAACTTCTTTAATTTCTTCTTTCGTACCGCATCATTTAGTCTACAATAATATTTACTTGACTACTTTTATATATACTCAAGTTAATATGCTTGATTGTCCAATAAATTGTGTTTTATATGTTTAAATATATATTATCACATTTTTCATTTTATTTTCGTATCGTACGATACGATTTACAATACGATACATGAAACACAATATGGGAGTTCTCGATACGATACGATTCATGATTTGACAACTACGATTCACACATACAAAAGGAAAGGCAAATATATAACATTCATCAAGTCGGTTCTAACGCACAATGTGTTGTCCAACTATTTGGGGTCACTTTCATAAATCCCAGTTCCCTAATTTCACATTCATAGCAGGCAACCAAGCATAATAAACTAATAATTAAACAAGAAATCTACTGATTTCCTCGCAGCCAAGACTGTTTAAATTAATATTTTTTTCATTACTTTTTTTAATAATAATATTTTTTTCATTAAGAGGGATTTGCTTGGGATAAATTCCAACAAAAATCTTGGTTTTGAGAAGTACATAAAATGAAAAGCAACAGTTATACTTTTACCAGATCAAACAAGTAGACCAGAAAAAGCTTCCTACTGATTCAAATAGGCTATGCTGTGCATAGATTTGAGTCACTCTCTCTCTCTCACACACACATACACATGCAGAGTATCCAGCACCCAAAGCAAAGCAAAAAAAAGGCAAAGGATCCAAAGCAGGGTAATGTTAAGAACCGTGAAATGAAAGACTAACAACCACAGACAACATATTTTGCTTAAAATAATTCTTTTGAATTTCTTCCTTATGCAGCTTTAGATATTATATTTTCTGTTAATCGTTTGTCCTAAGCAACAAACAAATGGCAAGTTGAAAGGTTGACTCTTTAGTTGTTCATTGACGTCCAAGGTTCATGTATGTTTCCTTCATTTAGAAGATTTCCCAATTTAACTATGTGATATTTGAGGAAACATTTTTGCTGAAGCATGTTTATCGAATGGAAGGGATAAAATTATAGTACGTGGTACACCATCTTCAGAATATATAATGAATGTAAATCCACACTCCCAGATATTATTTTTTGGATAAAGAATAACTTTTATCTAGAAAGAAAGATTTCAAAAGTTAGGGATGTGATGGAGAATTCAAAAGATAATAATACAAAATGAAAGGTGGAGAACAAAATACAAAATCCTCAATGGAGAATAGCAGCCAATCTAAACAAGATATGATATAGAAATTCCCCAAAAACTTCCATCATCATAGCCCACAAAAATGCAAGGAAACACACACTATCCCATAAAGCAGGAAAAGCATATATACACACTCTATCCCATAAAGCTGGAAAATGCATATATACACTCTATCCCATAAAGCAGGAAAAGGCATATATTGATCGCAAAAGATCTTAGCACTCTTGTCCATAAACACCAGAGAATAGCAAAGCATGCAGACCGCCATACAATCCAAAAAATTGGATAAGTCAAGCTCCTCAACAGCCAACGGACACATTGAACACTCCCCCAAAATCCAAGTAGTGAACACCATAGCAGGTGTGAGGTGTGCCATAGGGCAATGAAGAAAAGATGGATGTGTCCCACAATCCCTCATGCATATCAAACACATCAGGGGATAGAGATTTGAGGGGCCCACGCATCTGACCCTTATCATTACTAGTAATCTACCTAAGACCAACATCCAAACAAAAACCTTAAGCATTGAATAAACCTTTGCCTTACTAACAAATATTGCCAAAGGGAATTGGGAGGAAGGTTGGGAACCGACCAAGAAAGCAGAGAGAGGCTTGCAGCAAAACAAACCATGTTAATTCAAGAGATAGAAAAAAAATGGAAGTTCCAAGAGATAGTGAGACCTGAACACATAAAAACTAGACACAAGCTCATTACTCTAGTCTCCATCTGCTCAGAATGTCAGTTAATCGAGGAGCAACTCTCGAAAAGATTGAAGGGCTCAAGAAATCGACACGACATTCAACCACAAATTGCTTGCAACTGGTTCTCTCAACTAACTGTCATAAGTTAATATACAAAAGCCTACACACTCGCAGACAAATAATCAGTCCACTTGAGGCCAACTTACCTCAAAAAAGTAATCACATTGATATTCACTAGTAAAATGGAGACAGAGACAGATCAGAGGAAAGGGACACAAAAAGGTACAAAGTACAAACATCTAACTGAAGTGTAATAGTATGGACCAAGTACATTCTACAAATATATACATTCAAACCTACTACTAAAGTTTGACTCAAGCATGACCCATCAATGATCCTTCATAGGTCACAACTGGAACATGGAATTGGGGCTTTTGTAAGGTAGGAAGCTAATTTGTATTTAGTTTATATCCAGTCACAAATATGTTGGATAATTTATACACACACACACACACCCCACACACATATACACACCCCCACAAATATATAAATATATATATACAGCGTATCTATCACCAATTGTAGCCCACCCCAACTTGTTTGGACCAAGGCTTAGTTGAGTTGAGCGTGTATATAATTATATATTACCCAATGCTTTTCAAACACTACCATAAATTTCCGTCTAATTGACAAGGGCAGCTGCATATATATCAGCAGTTGCAATTTTTATTTATTTTAAAAATTCAAATAGTTGCACTATCAAAAAACAATCACCAATTTACCACATTGTAGTATCAAATTACAGCCATTTCCAGTCACTGAAACATGTTATGAATGCTAGAAACATTTGATTACACCTTTTTTAGTTGCTTAATCCATTGTGTTTGCTTCAAAATAAATGAGTTATTTTTTATTAAGAAATATAATGTAGGCATAATCATTCAAAAACACTAATAATTAATTCCAGCTCCATATTCAAATCCAAAATAACTAATCAAACTCAGAATGATCAAAATCTCAGTAATGATTCCAAATGATCAATTCTCATCAAATTAATAACAATAAAATAATAAATTATATTAATAATACTACCCAAAAAAAACAGTCATATAAAGGATCTTACTTCCTGCGGTTTCATCGGCCATACAGAGAACAGTGAGTCCATCGGTTCGCTTGACATGAAAAATGTACCGATCTTGAGAATACGAAACGTTCATATCATTATCGCCTGGTATTTTCTCCAGAATTTGCCGAGAAATCGCGCTCGCGTTTGTTGCCGTACCGCTGAATTCCGCCAGCACCACCGATCCCCTCGCCACCAGCACATATAGAATCGCCATCTCACCCTCTCTTCAATCAATCAATCAATCAATCACTCAATTCTCTCTCTATTTGTATAATTGAGCAATTGGGTCGAACTAGATGCACATAAAAGTGAAACCCCTTTACTTTCTCTCTCTATATGGAAAAGGGAACTGGGATTTAGCGGAATTTACTGCTGAATTTGAATAGGTTCGGGAATTTTGAGTTGGGGGAAAAGAGTGAGGTGATTGATTATGGTGCTGATGGGAAAGGGAAAATGATTTCCTTTTGAGGTGTTTGGGGGGAAAAGATTAGACAAGACTACTACTAGGATTAAAGAGCTTTTGGGAGAGCTGGCACCTGGCTGTTGACCCCATTTTTGTTATAATCAGTTAGCAAGATTTCTTTGTAAGTGTAGCAAATATGGTGCAGTACAGTTTAATAAAAATTTGGGACCCATACGAATTTCAACCATGACACGTAATAGCCGGCGGGAGAGTGTTAATTGAATATTTAATTCCATTGAACTTTAATCCCATTTTCATGCTCATCAAACTTAATATTCTGCGTTTTTTTTTGGTAGTGTGTTATGGTAGTGAATTTGAATTTTTAAATATTATTCCCTCCGTCCCAAATTAATTGCATTTCTAGAACTTTTTAAAGTCAAATTGACTATTTTTAAAACTAATCTTTTTACTATTTTTGCTAACATATAGGTGAAGATATTATAACCAAAAGAAAATATATTCAATTTATTACTAATTTCAATTTTTATAATTTTAAAAATATATTTATATATGCTTAATTATTAATTTTAAAAATAGTCAATTTGATTTAAAAAAGTCCTAGAAATGCAATTAATTTGGGACGGAGGGAGTAAAATTATTGGAGTGTATTTGAATCTCAAAATGTTGTATTTATAAGTTAGATAGTTTTAAAAAAAATTATTTTTAGACAAACAAAATGTTACTGTGCTTATAAATTTGTAAATTCATTAAACACCAAACACTCTCTAACCCAATAAACATTAAACACCAACACTCTCTAACCCAATAAACGTATAATATACTTTTAAACGTATTGATTCCGTCAGGATAATCATTCTAACCAAACTAAACATATCAAACGTGGAAAAGAAATTGTTGATAGAAATGACCATTCCTTTATACCCTCCATTCCTGCCAACCAAACGCCCCATTAGTCTATTAGGCTAAATGTTCATTTACGAAAGAGTTAGTTCAACCATAGCAAATTTGATGATATGTGTCCAAAAAGACATAAGCCACTAGTTTAACATTTCATTCGTTTTTTTAATTGACGTTTTAAATATATATATATATATAGAGAGAGAGAGAGAGAGAGATTAATAAATGTAATTAATATCTTGTCTGATTAATTAAATTAAGTTTAAAATTTAACATTGTCCTTTTAAAGTTCATTGAAAACATGAAATAAAGACAAATTAGTGTAATGTTTAGGAATCATATGAAAAATTAATTCATTAATTATTTATTTTTAAAAAATTTACAAACCACAAATAAAAAAAATTCAACAAAAAAGACGGGAAAAAAAACGGAAGGTGTATTTTATAGAGGCAACTATTTTCTTTGAAACCATCCGTATATATGTAATTATATATTATAAATTTAACATTTGTCTTCTAAACCAATTAATAGTTGTACTGTATAATGGATATAAATATCAATGAGTCGAATCTTGTATGATTCTCGTTTTTGAATTCAAAAATATTATTTTACTGAAATAACCAATTAAAATTTTAAAATTAAGTTCAAATTCATAAACTCAACAGAAATAAAAATAGAGTCGATTTTGTAGTTCAAGTACTTAACCCCCTTTATAGATTTTATTGTTCAAAAAAAAACATTCTCAAGAAGGAGAAATATTTTTACCAAATTCTGGTGAAGTATATAATGAAGTGAACGCCCCTTTAGAGATAAGGGTGAGCAAAAGAGTTTGTTCTTCTCATTTTATATTTTTAAATTCGTAAGACCGTAATAAGTCTCTTTTATTTGATATCCAACATTCGGGGGTGGATTCGTAAGATCATGATAAATTTCTTTTATTTGATATCCAACACTTGGGGGTGAGTGCGTGGACGATTTTAAAACAGATTCTCCCGTTCATTAAATAGAGAAGGTCACCAAATTTTAGTGATCCGCTGCCCACTATATCTTGAGTGGGTACATAAGTAGAATTTCCGATAGTTGACAATAAAAGGGTTCATATTTTCATTACTAAATGTGCTTTCGCTTGAGCCTCCAAAGAGATTCCCATCAAAGTCTACATTGAATTTTACGGTAAAAAATTTTAATTACTTAATTAAGCTTGATATTTGATTTGCTTGACCCAATATGATATTAAATTCAATCATGCATATTACTTTGTGTTAACATTTATGTCTTTGTTTGTTTTTCATAAATAATAAACTGAATTTTGTATACATGCAAATAATAATAGGACTTAAATTTGGATCGGGACATATACAAGGAATCGTACATGTAAACAATTTGCTAACTGTTTTTTTTTCTTATAAAAATATACTTTTTCTTTTACATTTTAAAAATCAATGATAGAAAACGTTGTTTGTTAATTAATTTTATTTCAAAAAATATTGAAGTAAAACCTATTTTGATACCAAAAATATGAAAGATAAGCAAAATTAGAAGGGGGTAACTATTGACCCAATCGATACCGAAGAGTGTTAGATTTATGAAATGGGCCCAAGTCTAGCATATAAAGCTTGACGTTAATTGACAATGAAAAGAATTGACTCTAGTCATTATAGAAGCAAACAATAAGTCTACAAAAACAGAATAAAGTGGGCATAGCTGTCCACTAAACTAACTGCCCACTAGCTGCTGAATGAAGAACTGTCCACTAGCTACCTGTTGCCCACTACGGCACTACCTGCTAATTGTAAAGTTGTCCACTAATTGTAAAGTTGTCCACTAACTGCCTATTCCATGTGATTAGTTGCTAAAGCTTGACTCTCAACACTTGTGAACTTGTGTATATATACCTCTTGGAATTAATGGGAACATAACCAATTACTTCACTCTTCTCTATATGGTATCACAACACCGATCCTAACTCTACAAACAGTTTAATCAATTCTTTATCTCCACCCAATTCTTTCTTATTCATACTTTCAGCAAAACCCACATTTTTTTTAAAACTTTCACGGCCACTGCTAGTTGCAATTATCCTTATCACTACTATATCTCCACCAAATTCTGCACACTTCTTCTACTTCAAATAATGGCCTCACAAGATCAAACTCACATTGGCGCCTCTCAACCAATTATTCCCAACTCTAATGAACCTAATCACCCTCTTATTGCCATAAACATCTCCTCCCATTCTACCATAAAACTCACACCCACAAATTATCTCTCATGAAAATTACAATTCCATGCAACATTGATAGGCTATGATCTCGAAGGATATATTGATGACTCGATTACTGTACCATCTCCCACCATTACCACTGATGGCAAGAAGTCACCAAATCCAGCATTCCAAACATGGCATCGACAGGATAAATTAATCTTCAGCGCCATGGTTGGATCTTTATCGGCTGCAATTGTTCCACTCCTAAATCGTGCTACCACATCTCGTGAAGCTTGGATGATTCTTGAAAACATATATGCCAAGCCCACTCGTGGCCATATCAAGCAAATTAAGGAGCAACTAAAGAATCTAATCAAAGGCTCGCGTACCATCAGCGAATACATGCAATATATTCGGAGTCGTGTCGATGAGCTTGCAATTCTAGGCAAGCCATATGATGAAGAGGACTTGATTGACAAAGTCCTTGACGGTCTCAATGACGAATACAAATCCATCGTTGACGCTGTCAACGCTCGAGATACGACTATCTCTTTTGATGAACTTCATGAAAAACTCTTGAACAAGGAAACTATGTTGCGTCAATCTCAACCACCACCATCACTCTCTCTTCCAGCAACAGCAAATCCAACAACCGTACATCCTCGAAACAAACCATGGCGTCCTCATTTCAATTCATGAACTCAACCATCACCAAATCAATGGTCGTCATCTAATAGTTTTCGGGCTGTAAGACCATCACCACGCCCTTATCTTGGTACATGTCAAGCCTGCAATACTCAAGGGCATACAGCCAAACGGTGTCCACAATTTCGATTAATCTTCACTCACCCCAATTCAGGCTATTCACCAACAACCCCACAATCATCAGGTTTTCAGGCAACAAGACCACG
Organism: Aralia elata; assembly: GCA_034770075.1. Taxonomy (NCBI): domain Eukaryota; kingdom Viridiplantae; phylum Streptophyta; class Magnoliopsida; order Apiales; family Araliaceae; genus Aralia; species Aralia elata. Next base: position 43,969,946 of record CM068381.1, on the reverse strand, counting down.
TTCATCATCTCCTTGGCAACCACGCGTCAACTATACAACCACTAGCACATCTAACACTCGATCATGGCATAGTACTTCACCGCAATCCAACATTATCTCTCCATGCCTTCTCAGATGCCGATTGTGCTGGTAACAAAGATGACTTCAGATCAACTAGTGCTTACATTGTTTATCTTGGTCCCAGTCCAATCTCTTGGAGCTCTAAGAAACAACGCATGGTTGTACGCTCGTCCACTGAAGCTGAGTATCGAGCGGTTGCAGGAACTGCTGCTGAATTGAGCTGGATCTGGTCACTTCTTATTGAACTTGGAATACAGACTTTGCAAGATCCGGTAATCTATTGTGACAATATTGGAGCCACTCATCTTTGTTCCAACCCAGTTTTTCACTCTCGGATGAAGCATGTCGCTATTGATTTTCACTTCATTCGCGAACAAGTCCAAAGTGGTGCCCTCCGTGTCGCCCATGTCTCCTCCGCAGATCAGCTGGTTGATGCACTCACAAAGCCACTTTCACGTGCTCAATTTCTTAATCTCAAGAACAAGATTGGAATCTCCACTAGGAGCTCCAACTTGCGGGGGCATATAGAAGCAAACAATAAGTCTACAAAACAGAATAAAGTGGGCATAGTTGTCCACTAAACTAACTGCCTCCTAGCTGCTGAATGAAGAACTGTCCACTAGCTACTTGTTGCCCACTACGGCACTACCTGCTAATTGTAAAGTTGTCCACTAATTGTAAAGTTGTCCACTAACTGCCTATTCCATGTGATTAGTTGCTAAAGCTTGACTCCCAACACTTGTGCACTTGTGTATATATACCTCTTGGAATTAATGGGAACATAACCAATTACTTCACTCTTCTCTATAGTCATTAGGCAACAGACATACTTTATCGACATAAAACTTTTTTTGTGGCGTGTTTGTAGGAATTTTTGTACCGAAACAAAGTTGCCCATGGAGAGAAGGTTCCTCACCCAGTTGTTGGGACTTGGGATAGCACAAAGCCTGTGCTTTTTTTTTACCGAATTTCAGGCTACTCGTTCACTACTTCAGCCTGCTGTTCTGGGGAGTTCTCGAGCTGCCCAAAACGGATGGCAAGAACCACCGAACTTGGTAGTTAAAATAAACTGCAATGCATCGGTAAAAGACAATGGGTTTGTGATCAGAGACAGTTTGGGAAAAATTCTAGGAGCTGGTGTTGACAGGATCCAAGGAGATATTGGAGTGGAGGCGTTAGCAGTTCGTTGTGCATTGTGTTTCGCAAAGGATTATATGTTCAACCGATTGATCGTTGAAAGTGATAATAAACGGGTTATCGATTGTCTTAATATATCACTATTAATGAGACTTTTTACCTTAATGATATTGTTGAAAATTGTTAGGTAATTAGTAGGGTTTTCAGTAATATTATTTTTAATCATGTTGGGAGGATGAGTAATCGAGTCGCTCATGAATTATTATTTTAATAGTATTCCTTTACGACTTTACTTGTAGCTGATGATTTGAATTAATAAAATTTTCAGTCCAAATTTTTTGGATGTTCCTCAAAAAGAGAGAGAGATATTCGATGCGGCACAACTTATATACCCCAATAGTATTTATTTAAAATAACATCCAATTTGACTTTTGATTCTTTTTCAAATAATTTTGAAACTTAATTATTCAAATCAATACTCCATTCATTTTACAAAACAATATTTATAAAATTTATAAATATTAAAGATGTAATGTTATTTCATGTTTCTCCTAAAATGATAGTTAATTTTGTATTGGCGGCAAAAAAATGAAATTGTATCGACAAACTTAAGGTTACCGGAACAGAGAGAGTACGTTATCCGGAGTATTGCTTTCCATGCCATGGTTTTAAATATAATGTATTTTTCGATTCTAGGTTACTTTTGTAGTACAACATTAGCACCAAAATGTTTGAAGAAAATAAATTTTATTGCATAACGCCTATTTTAAATTTTAATTGCCTCATGAGTGGTATTTCCAATTTTGTTGCCATCGTGCCCAATTCCAGCTGCTAAACCCAATTGACTCACTTCATGGGTGGTTTAAAGATGATATACTGTGATAAATTTATGAAGAAAATATAAGAAACAAATTGACGGATGATCGTTATGATAATAAACTTTTACCTTGTTTGATTTCAACTTCTTTTTTTTCTGGTCACCGGATAGTATGTTCGGAATTTGAAAAAATCAATTTGAAAGTAGGGGGAAAAAAATGAAATATCAGCATCCTCAAGAAGAGAAAGATAATCTCATCTTTATCATTGAAAATATAAATACCTCTATTAGTGAGGTAAGTGATTGTCCAAGTTGGGTGTTATTTAAATGTAAATAATTAGCATAGTTTGTTATAAGTCTGTTACTTGACTTAATAAGCAGAAGTTAGGTAGTTAGATAGCTTACGATTAGTTTTCTGTATGTGTGTGTATATTTATATGTGTGTATGTATGTGTGTGTGTGTATATGTGTGTGTGTGTGTATGTAATAGTTTACCAGTTAATGAATGTTAAGAAATCATTTTCACAAACTTATTTGCTCTCTAGAATGTTCATTTCACTTGCCTTTCAATAATCAACAAACATATAGGACAACTCTACTAGCAGTATGCTTTGTTTGTTCTGTGCCTGTTTACCCTTTTGAAAATTGGTGGACCTGGTGTTTGTTGTCACACACAAACACACACCAGCTGGTACTTGCAAGTAGTGTTCATGAGTTGGGGTAATATATGAGAAATTTAAAGATTGATATGCAATTTTTGATCCAAATTCATGTTATACTTTTAACCCACTTTCGATTTCATAAAAAGTGTCTCATTTTTTCAATGATAATATTAATTGACACTAAAATTTTTCATAAAATATCATTATCATGTAATCACCAGTTCACCACCAAACTAAGCACTCGATATATATATACACACACGTATGTATGTATGTAATAGTTTACCAGTTAATGAATGTTAAGAAATCATTTTCACAAACTTATTTGCTCTCTAGAATGTTCATTTCATTTACCTTTCAATAATCAACAAACATGTAGGACAACTCTACTAGCAGTATGCTTTGTTTGTTATGTGCCTGTTTACCCCTTTGAAAATTGGTGGACCTGGTGTTTGTTATCACACACAAACACACACCAGCTGGTAACTTGCAAGTAGTGTTCATGAGTTGGGGTAATATATGAGAAATTTAAAGATTGATATGCAAATTTTGACCCAAATTCATGTTATACTTTTAAGTTTTAACCCACCTTCAATTTCATAAAAAGAGTCTCATTTTTCAATAATAATATTAATTGACACTAAAATTTTACGTAAAATTTTATTACCATGTCATCACTAGCTCACCACCAAACTAAACACTCGATATATTTACTATAAATTTTACGAATAAGACTGTTTTGCAGAAGGAAAGAAAGAGTAGATGTTAGCAATTAGCTGGGACTTGGGAGGTAGAAAACTAGAAATTGGACCAATGAAATGGGACAATTTTAATAAATACCTAGAATGGTACTCATCAAAATTTAAAATCCGTGACTACTGATGCAAACCACATGGTGATACACCTGCATTGAGTATCAATAATTGACAAAATGACACAGAAATATGGACAAAACACTAGACAAGGAAACACTGGAAATATAAAAAGATACTCCGCCCTTTCAACTTTATCCAAAATAAGAAACTGTCCCTTGTTACCGATTCCCACCGGTACACTCACTTAAATTACTCATATACATATATATATGTATGTATATCACAAATCAGAGTGGCGCAGCGGAAGCGTGGTGGGCCCATAACCCACAGGTCCCAGGATCGAAACCTGGCTCTGATATCAATCTATAGAGTAGCTTCCCCGTGCCAACAATTTTTTTCCCTCTTTATTTCAATTTATGATATATTCAATTATACAAGATTTACACAATTAATATAATGATAAAATATCATTTAAAATATTTTTTAGAGACAAAAAAATTGACACCTCTAAAGTTATTCTTTATATTTTTATAATATACTCCCTCAGTTGAAGTTTGTTTGTTTTAGTTTGAAAATTATCTTTAAACTAGGCATCTTAACTTTTCTATTATCATTTCTTTTTTTTATTTAATTAATCTTCTAATTGTTTTTTTGGAATAATTAAAATAGAAAAGAGAGTGGAGAAAAAAGAAGTATGATTGTACTTACAGTGTCAAAGTTAATTAATAGTGTTACTTTTTTTAATGTATATCATATAGTTTGATTCTTTTTTTATATAAAGTTAAACGACGGTAGTATTGAAAAAATAAGGTCAAAAACAGTATTAAAATTAAAAGACAAATAAACTTGAAAGGAGGGAGTACAAAGTATTTCTCTGTTTTACGCTTTTTACTTCTAGTTGATGATAAGACTTTTCAATACTAGAGATTGTGTAAATATTTACCTATAGGTCACATATTTGAAAACAAATGAAAAATGACTTGACATGTGAATTTGGTAGTCAGATCCATGAGTTCAAACTCTGGTGATTCCTCCAAAATCATCAAAAACAAAGTTGCATGGCGAAATTAATGCACAACTTTTCCTAGGTATTTAATTCTGTATATATAGAATTTTACCCCCTCTATTTCTGGCAAATTACTACTACTAGATATCAAAGCATGCATGGATATGATTCTAATTTGCACAAACTTACAAAAAAATCACAACTGGTACATATTTTTTTTCCAGCTCTCTTCCACTCAATCAAAGATCTAACTCCCACCTCACAATTAATCTCCCTTTAAAGAGGGCACCCTCCCCTTCACTAAGCCACACTACTCCAAACCCTAATATCTCCTCAACACCATCAACCATGGCCACCAACAAGCTCTTTACCTCCATTTTAATCTTGTCTCTCCTCTTTTTCGCCACATTTTCAAGCGCGTGTGATCCATGCAGCCGGCCAAAACCCACACCGACGCCTAAAATCCCTAAAAAAGCTCCCCCAGTCAACCCTGCTGGCTATAGTTGCCCTAAAGACACATTGAAGCTTGGTGTATGTGCTAATCTACTTGGCCTAGTTAACATTGCTGTTGGGCCTTCTTCCAGCAAATGCTGCACTTTGCTCACGGGCTTGACGGATCTTGAGGCTGCAGCTTGTCTTTGCACCGCGATTAAGGCTAATGTGCTAGGGATTAACCTTAATGTGCCTCTAACGTTAGGATTGCTCGTTAGCGCGTGTGAGAAATCGCTCCCACCAGGCTATACATGTTAAGTGGAATGTTAATTTCATTGTTGCAGTCTTAATTAAGGGTTAAGACCGTATGTATGTATGTTTTGTTTATGTTGTTTTGTGTGTGATTATTTGTGGTTAATTCTTGTTTTTGCCTGCTGTCTTCTTTCTTTTTTTACTAGTTGTCATTAGGTTGAAGTGATTTGTGATTTGTACTAATAACTAGGCAAGCCCTTTTGCCTCAGTTGTATTTAATTATTGTGAGTCCATCTGTTGTAATCAAGAGAGTTGAATCTTTCTGAAAATTGAAAGTTTGTATTTTTACATGGAAAAAATTGATATTTTCATATAATTTCTCTCATGTGAAAAATATGAAAATATCAGTTTTCAAACCGTGAAATGTACTATGAATCATTTCTTGGTTGGAGTGTTGTTTTTCGACCCTTATAATAACATTGTTCTAGTTTTAATTAGAAGTATATATGTGGTACTCCCTCTTTAATTATATGTCGATTTTTATAACGCGTAAACACATTGTCAGATTACTCCTGAAGTTATAATTATTCATAAGTTATGTTTGTGTGTTTACTTGGCACTATATATATCTTCTAAAATATATAGCAGATCTATAAAAAAAATTTAAATATACATTAAACCAAACGAATAAAGAGGAAGAAAATCATACAGTTTGATGGCATGTGAAATGAAACCTTGTAATTGTTGGCCAAAAGTGGTCCATGTGATAATCAACTGGATAAAAAAGAACGCCCACCGTGGGGCTCGAACCCACGACCACAAGGTTAAGAGCCTTGCGCTCTACCAACTGAGCTAGACGGGCTTGTTTTCATATACCATTTTGTACCTACTTTCCCCATGCCCACACCTATTCATAATTATATAGATTATGAAGTTAATAATGTTATTAAGTGATTATAAGTTATATTCTTTTCTTTTAAAAAAAAAAAATTATAATTTGGTAACAATTTTCATGTTTCAAATAAAAGCATTTCATTTTTAAGTTAGAAACATTTTCCTATTTTAATTTGCTAACTTTTCTCAATTCATGTTAGAAAGCTATTCTTATTGTAAGCTGGATAATTTTGTAGCATATATTAAGGTGTGGTAGTATGATGCACAAACTTCTTCTATTTTTCTATTTAATTTCGAAAGAGTATTAGCTAAAATGCAACGCTAATTGTGCTTGTATCTTTAGTCTACGTTTGGAACTTGAAAATATGTAAGAAACGAAAGGAACATTAAAAAAATATTTTAGAAGAAGAAGAAGATTTAATTTTGTTTATTCACTTTAGATGAGTTCTCATTTCAGATGAGTGATAAATAAAATTAAAGCTAGATTGCTTTAAAAAAATGTCTTTCAGTGTTTCTAAGTGCAAATGTTTTATATTATAAATACTAAAATATTTTGATATTAAACAAATTAAATTATACTCGATTCGTACAAATAATATATAATTATGATATAGGCTCAAATTCCTATTTTCTTTTGAAAAGTCAGCTATTCAAGAGGGGAGAGAGGGGTTCCAACCTTATATCAATCTCATATATATTGGTATCTCATTCCACCAATGTGGAATCTACCCCCTGTATGACAAGTTCATATTGATATTCATAACACATATCATAGCACCAGAGCCGGCCATGGCTCAGGGCAAGCAGGGCGATCGCCCAGGGCCCAAAGTTGGAGGGGTACAAAATTAATTATAAGCTTGTGTATATATGTGTGTATATGTGTATATGTGTACATGAAACTCCAACTTTGCTCTACTCTACTGACATAATTTTTCAATGTTTACTCTACTGACATAATTTTTCAATGTTTAAATTCTAAGGGGAAAAAAAAGAAACAGCCTAATATGACAAATGACCAACCATAGGGGTAATTTCACACAATGACCTTAAATGTGACACAATATTAACTACAAAGGCAACCTTACTATATTTTTAATTTATTTTTTTTCAAAAACACTTTTACAATTGTTGATATGAAACACTGTTTTAATTATGTTGTGAAAATTTTTTTCTCAAACCTTTATATTAAAAAAAGTATTTCATCTCAACACACTACGAACCCCCGTCAAATTAAAAAAAAATACAAAAGTATAAAAGTATTAAAAAAAATTAGCTCAGGGGCAGCCCCGCCACTAAGCACACTCTAAAAATTTCGCCCTGAACCTTAGAAAATCAGGACCGGCTCTGCATAGCAGTATGAGTAGATATTTTTGGTACAAGGTTCTCCATGCCCACTACTTACTAGCTTATAAACTGTAGCTACCAGTTGGATCCTTAATGCATCTAGTGTTCCATGTTTCTTAATTGAAAAGTTGTCACACGTTCTGAGCTTCCATTGTTGGGTCGAAAGAAAATTAGGGCTGCAAGAGGGAGGCGTCAGAGGAGGCGAATCCAAACTGGGTAGGGATCAAGGGATGTCAAATTCATAAAGTGAAAGAATGAGATTTTTATTTATTTTTATTTTTTTTGTGAAAGTCCCGATAGGATTTAATTTTATTCAAACTTGAATGTCTTTTACAACCAAAGCAGAAATACTAGAGTAAACACCTCTTAACCAAAACGTTAAAAAAATAAAAAAAGAACATCAGATTGAGCTAAATTAGGTAATCCATAGGCTACCCTATTCCCTTGACGACAGACATGATTAAATGACACATCAATAAAATTCACTCTAATGAAAGATAATAAAATAGTACTTAAAATAAGAGCGGTCATCTGGTGGAGGATTAAGTAGTCTAAAGATAACGTACTACTATTATATATCACTTTCCATCACGATGTTGGTGAGGCCAATTAATTCCATAGTAAACTTAATTCATTGCCTTGGAATCCACTTTCCATTTACAGCAGACCCTGCATTACCAACACGTACGTACGCCACAACCCAGATTCAAACAAATTACGAGATTGACATAGACTTGATCGACATATATAGATCGATACGATGGATTTGAGGCCAAGGAAGCGGATAGGGTTCCAAAATACCTTGCTTGTTGTAAGCACTGGTGAAACCTCCGGATTAATTCTCCAACATTAATTGTTTAATTAGCTAATTAATATACTCCATAAAGCATCAATAAAGCAATTAATATTCAAAGTCCCTAAATCCCATCAATTCCACCCTCCAGTTTAGATGTACATAAGTCAAACCATGAATACCGGCCCATATATATATATATATATATTCCCACTAACCTTTACCCCACTAGAGTAGAATAGAATCTACTAATTAAACCATGCATTAATTAAAGCTCTGAAATAACTACGTACTGTTATTAGAATTTTGAAACATAAAACTATTCCTCATTATTAATTAATAAAGTGGAGAGGATTTTAATTGGGAAGTGATAAATCCACCCTCTTTTTGTTATTTCCGCCCACATTAACTATACATTAACCATGATTCAATAACTTAACAACAATTCAAAAATTACTTTCCAAAATTGCCCTCACCTAATATTCCCTTCTTTGCGCATACTCTCCATGTTCCTTAACTTTTTCTTTTTCTCTCTCTGTGAACATACGCAGGTACTTCATTTCTTCAACTTTTTCTCTTTTTCTTTCTCCTTTCAAACAGATCTAAGCTTTTCCTTCATGATTTGAGAATCAAACTCGATTATTTTCTTTAACTTGGTATATGCAGTGTTCACATCAAAAATTTTTGACTGCAAAAAGGCGATCTAGTGCAAGATTGGTTCAATTTGAGGTAAAAAAATTCATATATATATCCCCAAATTCATATATATCCCTTATTTAGCTTTTTAATTTATGAACTGTATTTATGGTTTTTTGTGATTTTTTTTATTATTTGTAATTGAGGCAATATTTTAGTTTAAAATAGAAATCAATTTTTTTCCCATAAACCCTAACTTTTTTTTTTGATAATATGAAAGATGTAAGCTTATTAAAATTCATGTTGATAATTTGTTTCTTATGTATTTAGTTTGTGTGAATTATTCTTCTGTTCTTGGTAGCATATTGTATGTCATATGAATAAAGTTTTTATGATTAGGATTATATATATATATATATTATGTATACAAGCTAAATTTAATAATTATATGATGAATAGTACCTAATATTTGTTCTGAAGCTTACATAATAAGAATTGGATGTGGACTGAATTATAGTTCAACTTCTCCTTTCAGTACTAGCCAAAGTGATGGATTATCTTATGTATCCCTACTGTAATTCATTCAAAAAGAAGAAAGGTACTTCAAATGAAATTTGTTTATATATAATCTGAATGTCTTATAAATAAACATATTTTTAATTCTTTTATTTTTCTATTTTGTTCATCTATGTCTACAGTTTTGGTGCCAAATTTGGACTGATGATGCTTGCAGCAAGTTTAGATACCAGTTTGGACTTTTGAAGAAAGTGAATTTGATGATCCAACAGTGGTAGAATTAAAAGTTTATTAGAAGATGTTATGTTTACTGTAATATGGTTTTGAAGTCAAGTTTATTATACAACATGTTTATTGTAATATGTTGGTGAGGGCAATTTTGGAAAAAAAACATTTGTATTATTGTTAAGTTACTCAACTATAGTTAATGTGTGGGCCATATGGGTGGAAATAACAAAAAATAAGGTGGATTTATCAGTTCCCTTTTAATTTTACACAAACTGAAACTGAGGTCGGTCGAGTTGGCTTTGTCTCAAATGTCTCCACTGGAAGCTCAGCCCCTGCTTCTGATGGCTTCCCTCATTTCTTTCAGACTTTATGGCCGGCCGGTAGTTGGAATTGGAACGGACGGATTTGACTGCTTCATGTTTATTTCAAGTTTTTGAATGGTTCAGGTAATAAATATTTCAGTCTTTTTAACAAGACTGTCATCTGCTTACTTCCAAATAAATAAATAAAATAAAATAAAATATTGTCGTGGAGATGAAACACTTTAGACCTATTAGTCGGTCTCTCTGCAACACGCAATCTATAAATTGGTGGCAAATTAAAGGTCTTGCATGGCTAATTCTATTAATTAAAGTGGTGTTGCCTCACTTGATTTCAATTAATTAATCAAAGTGCGTTTAGTTATTTTGTTTCTGATCGATCGCCTAATATCGGATAATGTACGTGATTGTGGCTTTTGAGCCCCTTCACTATCTTAACAACGGGAGGAGGTCTGGTAAGAGGGGATTATACGCTTTAAAGTTGTATATGAGAAAGAATGAGATTGAAAAGGGGAGAAAATTAATGTTCATCAAATGAATTGTTCTTTCAATTTGAATTAATACTATCATTAATTAACTTTTATTTCCTAATACTCCCTCCATTTCAAAGTATACAACTAATATCGACTTTTTAAAAATCAATTTCAAACATTTTTAAACTCAAAATTAACTGAATTCATTTAGTTTATGTCAATAAAATTTATAAATGTCAAAAATTACATAAAAAGTACTATTAGTTATAAAATTTATTGTTTTGAAAACTTAAACGAATCATGTCAATTTTAAATTAAAAAATATCTAAATTGACTTATGTAAAGTCAATATTGGTTTTATAATTTAGAACATAAGGAGTTATTACTCATGAGTTTTTAATATAATAAACACACTATTGAAATAAAAATTGAAAATTGCAGCATCTCAATTATTGAATGACTTAATTAGAAAAATATGTCTAGAATGACCTAATTGCGAAGATAGGCTAGTAGGTCATATTTGTTTACAAGAATTATAATCTCGAGACTATAAGACTTGGCAAATGAGCTAAGTCGGGTCAAAAATGGGCTCGACCAAAAAGATCCAGTTTATATTGGGTTCTAAAAGTGAGGCCAAGGACACAATGAGCTCCCATGGACTTTTGCATTTTTTTTAATTTAAAAAATAAGGTCATTGTAATGTTATTTATTTTTTTAATGAAACAAAGCGTAATAATCATCTGGAAAAAAAAATAGTGTAGAGCAAAACAAACAAAAAGTTGCAATTGATTAACACATCATCGATTTTGACTAACTTACTAATTATTTTATTTTTTATTTTTATGTTGTTTATGTTTACTTTTACACAATACTATTAGAATATTTCCAAACTTAATCTTTGGTTTGATGATAACAAAAATATCTTTAATGCATCTCATAATATGTTTAGGGATTATGTCCCAAAAACATTAGTATGTTAATATAGTTAGAAAAATAGGATAAAATCCTCTCCATAAGTCATACATATGCATTTGGTATATTTTAAATATATTATTTTGTTTTAATATATTATTTTCTAAATGTTTTCCAACTTATTGAAATTTGCTCTCATATAACTTTGACAAAATAATGTCTAATGTTAGGAAAGTTAAATTCATAAAATAACATTTCAAAAGGCAAATAAAAATAAGTTTGGCTTGAAGAATAGAGATACTTTTCACTCACAACTTTTTTAAGAAGCATACAAGCCAAACTGATAAAAATCTTGCCTAGATTTTTGCTCTCAAATATTCGTCTTCTAAAGATCAATACTTTGCTATATTTGTTATGCATTGTTATAACTGCTATATTACACAAGTATCATACTTTAGTATTGAATCTTTTTTGAGTTATTATATTTTGATTGGTTTTTAAAAAATAGCTTTTATAAGATCAAACACATTCCATCGCCGTATGTAACATTTATTATTACAATCAAGTGATTCGAGTACAAATAAAGTTGGGGTAGAATTTAATTCTTTACCACTTGATAATCGAATATAAGTCAGGTTGAGCCTCTTAAAGTCATCTTGAGTGTTTGACTTGTGTTCTTGTTAAAAATGATATTCGGTGATAAAAGATTAAATTCTCTCCCGAATACAGCTTAATTAAGATAAATCCAGTTATCTCAAAATTGAAGGATATAGATAGTTTTGAGAAAACATCTATTATTAAAACGCTCTTGAGATAGATAAATCAAAAAGATAAACTCAATTTGCTTCATTACAACAAGTATCACACACAAATTCAGAAATTAATTATATACTTGTTTAGTAAGCATAAAATTCAAGTATTTAATATGTATTGATATATATATTTGCGTGTATATACTTGAATTAGCATATATTACAAAAATTGTGTTTAAACTTTAAATATTTGTTTACTTGTAATATTTGCTTATATATTCTTGACAAGCTTTTAATTGCAAACATCATTAAGTTAAGAAATATACTAAACTTAAACTCATATCTGCGTAGGTAAAAAGCAAACCATTAAAAAAAATTATTTTTAAACGGGATTGTTGAGATTGTATATTTTTAGTATCTATGAGAAATAGAGTGATCTCATACCAAGACTAGAGTCTTATATAGAGTCATTATTGTACTTGTGAGGAAAATAAAAAACCTTTAGTTTCAAGTCCAGATTTAAAAACAGTACTGATCTCAAGTTTGCAGGGTACAATTATATTTGAGGAAGCAGAAGGGAGCTACTTTCAAAATAAATAGTTGTAGAAAAGTTTTAAAGTTTATCTGTAAAACTGTGTAAAAGTTTCTCCACCTATTGAAGGAGAGGTTTATTATTATAGTGATAGGATCCCAAGTCCTGAAAAAGAGCTTGGAACTGGACGCACCAAAATGTATATTACGAACCAACTAAATCTACTGTACATGTCCTGTGCGATTGATTTTGTGCGATTGTTTAAATTTAAAATTAACATAATTACTAAATTATTTAAAACAAATAATTAGAAAAAATAAAATTTAAAAAGCTTAAGGATTTTAATAAAATATAATAATTTATTCACCCCCCCTTCTAGATTATTATTACCCCTTCAAATACAAACATTATTTATTATTTATTTTGTTTTCTTGACAAAATAAACATAATAATGAATATATAGTTATGACATTTGTATCATGCAAATTCCAATTCAAACATATTGAAATAGATGAAAGCAACTTATCAATAAAAACATTGAATTGAAAGACTAAAAACAGTTAATTTGAGTAAGACGATTGGGAGACAAAGAAAGTGATAAAACATTGAATTGATAGATTATAAACAGTTGATTTAAGTAAAATGAGTGGAAGATAGAGAGAGTAGGAATGAAAGTCGAGAAGAACCAAACTAGAAGTAATATTTTTTTTCTTTGTTTATTTATTTCTAAATTCCTAAAAGAGTTGAATTTGACTCTTAACTTAAGAGTAGTGTTATAGTAGATAAAATTAGTGGAATAAATTAGTTTTGGATTGGTATTAAAGAATAAGTTGGGTTGGGTTGGGCCACTTGTGGGTTGGGCGACTTTGGATTGGGCCAAAAGGCCTAGGTTTATCGGGCTAAAAAGTATAAAACCCAAATTTCACTTTTTTTTATGGGCAAGTTGGGTTGGCCCGTGGACTTGGGCCATTTTTATCATATTCTCATGAATTATAATCTTAAAATTATTAATCTTATGATTAAATAGTAATAGTCACATTTTTGTTTAGAGTAGGATTAATGATTATTCATTAGATAGTTTAAAATAATCTTATGTCATGTTTGTTTTGTATAAAATTATTTAAAAGATTAAATAAAAAGTTATTGATTGAACTATTATACCTTTACTATAATAACAAAAATATTTTATTCTCAGTCGTACGAGTATAGATAGATAAAATAGGATACATCCGTCATTTTAAAAAAAATATAAAATTTAATTTTGTCCATAAATTTTTAATCTCAAATAATAGGAATTATAATATTTAATTGAATATAATATTAAATAATTTTTCATTCTAATTTATTTTATTATCTCTTGACTAGTCTCACGTCTAATTTTTAAAATAAATAAAGCACTTTAAATTAGCACTTCAATGGCAACAAGTACACAAAGCAAAGGTAAAGTAATATTATACTCTTGTCATTTTTTCATTTGTTTTTCTCTCGTCATCGCCGTACCCAAATGTGCAAAATGCATCTTAATGAGACGGAATGCATCACCTTCACCTTCACCTTCACCTTCACCTTCACGTTTAATAAAACAAATTTTTTCTCTCTCTAAAAACACAGCTTAGAGCGAGAGGAAGCTGGTGAATCCAGGGGCGTCATTTAGTCAGGTTCCACTTTCCCTTCTTATCATGCGCCGCGTCAAGCTATAACTATAGTTCTTACGGGCTCCACCTGTCTCTACTTTCCAAGTCGTCGTCTTCTTCCTTTCTTTGTTCGGTCACTCCGATCCGATCACCAAAACCCCGCCCCCTTTAATTGTTTGCTAAATTTCCAGAAAATCGGAATTACAGATCAAATTGAAGGATGCAGGGACGGAGTCCGCCAAAGCACAGACACGATGGAACTTCGCCTTTGCCTTTGGGAATGGATTGGAGTCCTCCGCCTCGGAAATGGGTAATTACAGCTTTTAATTTTGTTTAATTTTGAATGAATTGAATATCAGCCTTTTTTCGATTTCATAGGTTTGATATTTGGTTATATGTAAGTTTAGTTTTTGAGTTTTGTTTGGTATTTTTAATTGTTTGATTTTTGAATTTAAAAATTGAATTGCAAGGTTTCTTAGTCATGAATGCATTTAATTTGGATAAATTGTTAGATGAAATTGTGCTCATATACAGCACTTGGATATAGTTGTATAAAATAACTATTAAGTATTAACAATTTAACATACTCTCTATGCTGATGAAACAGTACTATTTCCAATATAAATTAAAGAGAGTGTTTTTTAAGTGGACCCTGGATAATTATGGCCTGCTGTAAACAACACTGAATGACAATCTTCTAGAGCTAAAAGTACTGAAGTCAAGTTCGTTTAGTACTGAAAAATGAAACATTTTTGAACAAGAATGATTGCACAATTTTAAGAAGAAGTTAGCTTCTTATAATACATGATGGGGGACCATTATGATCCCCCAGCTTGAATTTCACCCTTTCTCAGCAATCAGAGCAATCGAGATTTGTGTACAACTCTGCGATAAATTACTACGTCTCACCTATAAAATTACCTGATTAATACTAAGAAACAGACCTTGATTACTGCTTTAATTTTATTTATTTTTGGATGAAAGAAGAAATTTTGTTCGAAAAGAAAAAGAAGAGATAATGAAAAATAGTCCAAACCTCTGTCAATCAGGAATAGACTCCCCACGAAAACTGCATGGACGCCCACAACAAAGGAAGAACAATGATTCTGCCCCCAAGGAAGATTGAAGAACAAGAGCGATTACTAAAGACCTGAGCATTCCTATCCATCCAAACAATCCAACGAGTAGCAAAACAGCCACACTGCCAAAGCACCTTACTACCCTTCTTCCTACCAGAACATGGTTCAAAATAACAATAATAAATAAATAAATTTGAAGCTCTAGTTATTTATTTCACTTTGGTTCCTCCGTTATGCCGTTATTTCTCCTCGATTTTTCCATCACTATTATTTTTTTCCTTTTCCGTTACGGCGCAATTTCGTCTAGCGGAAATTTACATTGATAATGCTTGAAATTACAGTTCATGACTCGTTATCGGTTTGGTGAATAATGAAACCACACAGATACGCCAAGTTTTAAACAATTCGGCCGATACATTGAACCATGTACCAGAACCTCGAATCTTAATAAGAAGTAACTGCTCAACTCCTGAAAGACACCCACACCACAAATGAACACAACAATTGCCACACCACATGACAGTCGAGAAACAAATGAGAGGTAGTCTCTCTTGCCTCGAACATATCACATACTACACATCCAAGGAGAAGGCTTTGGTTTGCTTGCATGAATGAAACAAGTCATTAGTATTAACTATAAGCCTATCAATAATCAGAGACCAATCAAAAGCTTTAATCTTTGAGGGACTTTTGCCTTCCAAATAAATTTTGTCAGAAGAAACCGCTCCAAGGGATTGCCGAATAAAACTAGTTAACCCAAGAAATTTCTAATAATAATCTTCTTAAGAGTCCTTACCAAATACAATTAGATTACATTAAATCTTCTCATAATCATTCTTGAATGAAACAAGATTACATTCAATTGCATCAACAAAAGAAACCTTCAATAATTATGTTCTCAATGTTTACCAAATACAATTACATTACATTCAATTAATTACCTTAATAGAATTTTGTATTGTTAATCCATTTATGCATTGGCAAATATTTTTATATTATTAGGTAAATAAAAATATATCTACATTGATAGACAATACCAATATTGAATACAACTAATTTATGTTATTAATTAAATAGATATAACCATTAAATTAAAAAAAATATGTACTTCGCATGGGATAACGAGATTGTATATAAAGCCACACAAAAATAGTTTTATATATACACATATTACACCTTAGTGCTATTCTTTGATGCAGGATGAATAATTTGAAATATGAATAATAATGTCAAAGATAGAAATTTTCCTATCTCCTCTGAAAAATAGTCACCCCATTTATTATTTTGTGATCTTTTCACAACAATCACTCGTTTTCGCAGACAAATAAGAGCAATAATACTCAACCCATATTTCAACAATTTATAGTTTGATTACTAATGAACTTGTGGGGATTACTTGGCTATTTAGAAATAATGAAACCCTGATTTTACTTGTGGAATAAGAAAATATTAATTTACTAAATATCCTAACTAAATAATATTATTTACTAATCACTAGTAAATGTCTTAAATCCCCACTAATAAATAAAATAAATAATTGCATTAATTAAAACCCAATTAAACATAATAAAATATCACATACCAAATAAATCATTTCTTGTTTGGCTCTTGCTTGTCGTCCTCATCATTCTTGTTGACAACTAGGCATGGCGGGTGAGTTAAGTAATGTGCTTTAGAAAATCACAAAAGAAAATTTAAAATTACAATTGTTGGGTGTTGTACATGAAGCCTCCCTCCCCCCTCCTCTCCCCCCCAAAAAAAATAAAAATAAATAAATACATAAATAAATAATCGAAAAAAGGGCCACTAGAGAAAGTATTGTAGAAACATCTCTTATAGCCCTATATCTAAAAAGAGGGGGATTAGCCAGGTTGAAATTATGAAAAAATCATTACTTGTTAGAAAGGCCAATAATTGAGTATGGGATCATGGGGAATGACTATGGAGTGTTTAAGCGTTTTCAGAAGCTCTGAATAAAGGGATTCCTATTATGAATGATTTCTTAAGGTTATTGTTGATTTGATTAGGAGCTTGTCTGTTAAAGTTGTTCGAGAGAGATTCCAGTTTGAGTTCCAGGAAGAGGTTGGAGAGAGTGATTCAAGCACAGTCCTTTTTGCCCCACAATTAAATTGATGCTTGATCGCGAAATTTTTACACCTTGTTAGAGATAAAATAGATGTATTGAATATTTTTGTTATATTTTACAAAGAGTACTAAAACCTTATATATAGGCTACTAGTTAAATAGTGATCAAGTATGTGTGGGCACCAAGCATACTTTATAACCAAGCTCTAATAAAAATATACTCTAATAAACTCGTGATTCTAGAATAATCTTCTAACACTCCCCCTCAAGTTGGAAGTCTTATATCACGACTTACAACTTGTTACATAACATAATCTTAAAAATAAAAGACTTAAATCAACTATAGCACGAAATTATTTTTATCTTCAACACTCCCCCTCAAATTGAGGTCCTCTTCGATTTGCACTTTTTTTTTGATTTTTTTTACGTACAAAGTTAGATTTCTCACCCTCAATACAAAACTTCACACATCCCTTTCCAAGGATATCATGTGCCAACAATAACGGTAACACTCGGTCTCCTACAATAATGTGAAGAACTCTTTATCCTTCAAAAACAACTACGAAGGACTTCTTGCCTTCCTTAACAACAGAGGAGTCTCTAGCCTCCAAAAAAAATGAAGGACACACGCCTTCCTGAAATCTCGACTCCATGCAAGTAACTGCTCTGGACATATCACTCTTGTTAAAGAAAAAAATAACATGCAACAAGGTGCATCTTTGAAAAGGAACCTCAAATATGGGCATTAGAGTACTAGAGCATGAACTTTAGAAACGCATGACAAAACTCAAACTATAGCTCCAACAAAAGAACTAAAACTGAACTCTAACCACCTAATTTGTTTTTCTTTAAGATGAAGTTAAACAATAAAAATAAACGATACCCGCCAGCGACTATGTGCTACCTGCGACGGAAGCAAGAATTTTTGATTTGATTGTCAAGGTCAACCTAACTCTGATACCATATGAACCAACATAGGTCAAATCCTGAGTCCGGAACAAATCTTGGGTCAAATTCCAAGTCTGAATCAAATTCTCGTTAGAATCAATCACGCACACGGCCCACATATCTTTGTCTATCTGGTCATTGTGGGATAATACCGCAAGTCTTCGTGTCCCCACCTCCGGCAACCAGATCGGATGAACTCGATCCGAGCTTTCGAGAGTCGACTTTGATACCATGTTAGAGATAAAATAGATGTATTGAATATTGTTGTTATATTTTTACAAAGAGTACTAAAGCCTTATATATATGCTACTAGTTGAGCAGTGACAAAGTATGTGTGGGCACCAAGCATACTTAGTGACCAAGTTCTAATAATAATATATTCTAATAGACTCATGATTCTAGAATAATCTTCTAAAACACCTATCTTAGAAAAATGGGAGAATAGCAGAAGTAGTGGGGCTTTTGATTTAAATCAAAAGAGGAGAAAGGTAGGATTTGATTTGAAAACCGGCATAGTTTTGAACAAAGAACTATCGAGGGTTTGAATCCCTCTCTCTCCTTTTTTTGCTCGTTGTTCACCCCACAAGTAAACTTACTCTTCTCGAGACCTTGTGGAGACACACTAGAAGTTCTTCAGCCTCACCAGTAACTCACGAAGAGGTAGCAGAATACTCAAGTTCTTGTATCCTAAGTTTAGGGTCAAGTAAGTTTCAGACATAGGCCTGTACCGCCATCCGTGTCCCATGTATCATAAAAGCAGATGCTGCTATGTTAAGATGAAATTGATATGCCCTCGCACCCTGATTATTGAAATATGATCCCCAAAGATGTGAGTTTGTAAATTGTTGTTTCAGGCTAGCTGTAATAGATATTAGGTATCTACATATTAACTTCTTACACTCTTATAAATTGAATTCAGATTCACTATGTTTGTTTACTAATAAATTTATGTATTGTGTTTGTGTAGAGTGGGCAGGACACTGTTTGGCCACATGATCCTCGCTCTGGATGGAGTTTCTGTGTCACAATTCCTTCCTGGGTTGTCCTTCCAAAATCAAGAGAATCAGATCCCATAGTGGTACTCAAATTGAATGAATCTCCCGTCTTTATCTATGCGAAGGGTTAGATGTTGTTTTTATGCTATCATTTGGGACTTGGCACAGTTACTTATTAAAATATTTTACTAATAGAAAAATAAAAGAAATTACTTACAATATATGGATGGTAATTTCTCTTCATGTCATTTATAGTGGTTGTGTATTAGGCTAATCCTTTACTTTTTCTGGAGTCTTTTAAATACAGCTTTTGTTTAGTAAGATTTAGAATGAAATCAGATGGCTGATTCCATTTTGTTCTTTGTCTGCCAAGTTTCTGTGTTATTGATAAAAGCATTATTGTCATCTTCACTTTTTAAATTGCAAAGCAACACACTGTTGCATGCAGTGTATTGTACTTGATTCGCTTAGGAGTTTCTAGTGAATAGAGAGATTTTGATTCTGTGTATTACAGTAGAGAGTACGGACCTAAGTTTTAATGGCTACAAACCATTAGTGGATTATTTTATACTCCCTCCGTTCCAAAACATAGGCTAAATTAAGTCGTATCAATTTTGAATTAGAAAATAGCTCAAACTGACTTCAAAAGGTCAATATTGATCCTATATTTTGGAACAGAGGGAGTATTATATTACTTAGCGGTCCAATGTAATATTAAGAACATCATGTTATGAGGTTTGGAAGCGGTACACCATATTTTCCTTTTGGTGTGCTTACTCAATATTATAGTTTGCAAACATCCAACATTTATGCATTAATGTTTACTATCCTGGGCCATCTAAGTGGTACATTTGAAGTAATTACTCACCTTTTATTTCTTTACAATATAAAAGAAGAATATTACAATATTACTTGTCATATAAGTAAAAGAAGAATATTCTATTATGTTACTTATCAAAAAGAAAGAAAGAAGATATTCTATTATGTTCAGGCCCAAAAGAACGGGTTAGTGCATATTTCGTAATCTTGGATCACTTGGTCTTGTGTATTCAATTCGAGTCGAGTTCTATTTCATTGGAATTAAATTTATATATCCAATAAAATGTATTATCTTTTCCCTTTTCCCCAATTTTAGGATTGAATTTGTGGGGGGTTTGGGGGGAGAGAATGTGGCAACCCTTTTAATAAGAGTAGGAGTACTCTTAAGATCACCAGAGTTACTCTTCCAACTTATCTGCATTTAACTCTTATAAATTTTCCTATTAATTTTCAGATTTTCCTATTAATTTTCAGCTTCTGTTATCTGGATGTTCATATATGTCTTTCTACTGTTTCACCTTCCTAAGTTTTCAATCTTAACATTCCTAAGGGACAGTTCTACAGGGTTCAGGTTGGCATACAATCACCAAAAGGAGTTACAACTACACGAGGAGTATTAAGAAGATTTAATGATTTTTTGAAGCTATTTGCTGCAGTAAGTGCATTATTCTTCCGTTGCATTTTAGTAAGAGGAAATATATTTGTTGTTGACTGTTAATGGATGATGATGATTTTTAATAGTTAAATTGACTTAAAAAGGCTTCTCATATTGTTGTTGACTCTCTTTTACAGCTTAGAAAAGCATTTCCCAGAAAGAATCTGCCATCAGCTCCGCCAAAGGGACTATTACGGATGAAAAGCAGCACACTGTTGGAAGAGGTATTATGCCGAAAACACCCAGAGAAATGGTCACTTAAAATGGGAAGTAGGGAGTGTATTCTATTTTGGATGCCATAGACTGGACCTTGACAGACGTTAAATTTTCCACCATAGCACTTAAATTTTGTTATTCTTAAAAACCTTGGGTGTGTTGCAGCGCCGGTGCTCCTTGGAGGCTTGGATGGAAAAGTTACTATCAGACATTGATATATCAAGAAGTGTAGCAGTGGCATCCTTCCTCGAACTAGAAGCTGCAGCTAGGTCCTGTATGTGTCTTCTTGCTGCAGAACATGTACTTTACAATTTTTGTCAATTTAAGACATGAATTCAATCGATGAAAATTGAATCTTTTTCTATTTTTCCCCCTATTCCTCTGCATTACATTGTTTTTGTACTGTTTTAAGAGGTTTTACTGTTGATTTCTTGTTATGATACTTGCAGCATTCGAAGATGAAAAACAGAGCAGTCCAGATTCAAATTCTTCCGTGAATAACGCAGTTTCTTCACTTCAAGTTCATCCCAACTCAATCCAATCCGTTGCTGGTAGTGCATCTCTCACATCTGATTATGGTAGTGATACCGCTTATGAGGCATCTGAGATTGGTACATCAAGCTTGGGGAGAGATAACAGCTCTGAAGTTGGTATGGAGGATCTGTCTTTAGATGAAGATTTGACTGGCCCAATTGAAAGGCTTGTGAAGTATGGCATGTCTAATATAGATGAAGGCTTGTTTATGGGACAGGCTATCTTAGAGCAGCTTGAAGGTCTTCCAAGGCTTAAAACAAATGCCGGAGAGATAAACAAAGTTGCCAAGACTAGTACGAATAATGGAAATGCTTCTAGAGGTGCTTATTTAGCATCGGATACCATGGAACTTTTATCTGATCCAGAGCACAATAAGGTATTTCATCATACTCGAAAGCTCTCAAGTGAGAGTATTGGAAGTGAGGTGAGTTCCTTAAAAGGCAGCGAGTCATCAAACTCGGGGCCTAATGCCTTGGGAGATGCCTCCCTTGACCTTGCTAGAGGTTCTGAAGTTTCAAAAACCGTGGAAATTCTTGGCACAGAGTTCCCAAGTGAAGTAAAATTAGTGCTTCCATTTGATCATCGGCAGAATGTGAACAGGTCCCTTGTTACCATGCAGCGGAGACTAGTCACAGCAAAAACAGACATGGAGGATCTGATATCGAGGTTAAACCAAGAAATAGCAGTGAAAGATTACCTTACCACAAAGGTATTTTAGACTTATCAGTTATGTTATTCTATATACGGTTTTCATAATCCATCTGCTCGATCTTGATAAATTTCATAGCAATATCGACTAAGCAATTGTGTACAAGCTATATATTCCTGGAACCCTTTTAAAGTCCAGTGCTTGAAGCAGTTTTTCTGTCTTTTTCTGTACTTTCAAAACTATTGAACTGCTCTCTCTATATAGGAAAAGATATAGTTTTTCCTAAGTATTGTTTATGAGTACTAATCAAGTTTTAATTCAGATATTTGGAATTTCTTGTTGAACGTGTAATGGGTCAGCTTTTATAGAAATTGGTAGATTATATATATGACTATATTCACAACAATAGACCTGGGTGAAGTTTCAGTTTTCGCTCTTATATTTATAATAATTCATAAAATTGAGCCATCTGATTGCCCGTATAGTATTTTTTCCCCCTTGAATGGCTCGTTTTCTTGGAACATACTGCTTACAGACCCTGACATGTAACCATTTACATATGGAGAATATTTTGGCATATCTTATTTCATATGCACAGGTCAAGGATTTGGAAGTGGAACTTGAAACCACTAAACAAAGAAGTAAAGAAAACCTTCAACAAGCAATTTTGGTTGAAAGGGAAAGATATACCCAAATGCAGTGGGATATGGAGGAACTTAGGCGAAAGTCGTTTGAAATGGAGTTGAAATTGAATTCTCATCAGGTCACCTGTTTATGCATCTTTACTTACTATGTTTTCTTCTCAATTAGATACAGCGATGATCTCATTATTGTTATGTGAAACATTCCAGGGTAACAAGCCAGATACTACCGAGTCAACGAAGGAGTTCACCAGTCGGGGGAAAGATAAACTGATGCAGGAGTTGGATGCTACTAAACAGCAGCTTTTTGACTTGCAAAAGCAACATCAAGAGCTAGAAGCGAACTCAAAAGCAGATATTAAAGTTCTTGTCAAAGAGGTTAAACATCTCAGAAGTTCTCAAGCAGAATTGAAGCAGCAGTTGAATCAGTCACTCAAGGAAAAATCCGAGGCTGAGGTAGTTTATCAGTTCAGCATAAGAATATTTATTATCATGTGAGAAAATGTTGCTCTTAATGTATGATTATGTTTCTTATATACTCATAAACTGAGGGAGGTGAACACCTCTTGTCGTGGATAAATATACATTAATTATTAATTTCACAACTTGTCGGGGTCTTACAGGCTCTATGATCCTTCACTTTATTCACTTATGCATATATTACTCCATCCGTTCCACATTATAAGATCAATATTGACTTTTTAAAAGTCAATTTCAAACATTTCAAACTCAAAATTACCATGAATTCATTTATTTCATGTCAATATAATTATGTATATCATAAACTACCTAAAAAGTACTACTAGTTGTAAGATTTATTGTTTTCAAAACTTTAATAAATCATGTCAATTTTAAATTTGAAAATATCTCAATTGACTTATAGAAAGTCAATATTTGTCTTGTAATTTGGAACGGAGGGAGTATAAAATCAAATGTTTACCTGTTCGATTCAGTTTATGTAACAGTGCTCATATCTTTTTATTTCTAATTTTCTATTCCATCATTAAATGGTTTCTTGTTAGATAATGACTTTGGGTTGAGTGTGATAAGATCTAAATTTCACATGTTCTACAAACTTTTGTGTTCTCCAGAAACTCCTTCAGCAGGAAAAGCAAAAGAACGAGAATGCAGATACTGCTAGGAGGAAGTTGCTTCATCAATGTGAAGTTCTTCGCAGTAAACTTCAGGTCCAGGAGAGCAGCATTAACTTACTGGATGAAGATAAGTTAGTCATGGATTCTTCATCACCAAAAGGTGCCTTTGATCTCCTTAAAACATCTGACGATCGCATCAGTCTCCTCCTTTCTGAGGTACTTTTATATAACTGAGAAAATATGCTACCGACTTATGGTTCTTGACAAGATTACCATCTTGATTTATTAAATTCTTCTCAATATAAGTTATTTGTACCTGTTTTTTGAAAAAAAATAAAAAAATGCAGGTTCAGCTATTAGCTAAAGATGATTCTGTTTCTACGGCTGAAAACGCCAACTGTGTTGATGATGGTGCGAAGACAATAGATCGTGACTTGAGAGAAATGCTGACAAATATCTTCATTGATAATACTAGATTGAGAAAACAGGTGAACTCACTTCTTATGCATTATGCGCTGAAAATGGACATGACATCTGATAAAAATGACGAGGAAGCACTTTCTGAACATATTGTACAAAACAAGTCTATAGAGAAATGACATTAGGCCGTGTATTTGTACATTTAATCATATATTGTATGAAACACCCCCCAAGTCACAATTACCACAGCGGTTATCGGTCATTTAGTTTTAAAATAGTGAATCTTCTAACAACGGCATTTAGCCGTGTGATTTTGTGGATCTATATGTATAGGAGACTTCAAAAAACTACTTTTTGCAGATGTATTTTTAATATACAGTCACCTCAATAAACTGAGGGGGAAAATAATGGAAACAGGAACAATGAACTTGAATATTTGTTCATAATTGTGATGGCAGCTACAGTTCTGAGTGGAGTAAAATGCAAAAGTGAGCCCTCTACTATAGGGTTTGTTGGAGGCGTGAAAATAAAAGGGGCACAATATCCAAATATTCCTATAATACAGGGGTAATTTTTGTATTTTACTCGTTCTGAGTGCCATATTTTACTGTATGGTTGATAATATAATTTGAAGGTCCTTTGATGTGGCTTTCTCATTCTTTTGGTGGTACTGGTTATTTTTACCGTTCTTTTTGGTGGCGTAAAATTGCAAAAATAATGAGAATTAACATCTGAAAATGATTCTGTGATGTGCGTATTTTATGCAGTGTAAGGGCCACCCTAAGTCCCTAATTCACTGAATTTTCGACCTTGATGTTATTAGGATATAAATTAGATAATATTATTATGAAAATTTAAATTATGTAAAAGAAGTGTTACTAATTATGAGATTTATCATTTTTAAAAATAAAATGAGTTATATTAATTTCAAATCTGAAAATAATTTTTATTGAATTTTAAAAGTAACTTGTTTTTATATTTCAAAATGGAGGGAGTATAATATCTCATTTTTAGCCAAACATGTAGGTCCGAGGATATTGTGGACAGTAAAATTAAAAATTAAAACACAACCTTTTGAAATAATAATTTTGGTATTATTATTTAAAAGAATTCCCCCTTCTCTGCAATTTTATTTTTTACGGACCATTCACATTATGGTACATTTCTCGCTGAATTAACATATGCTTATTAAGTCAGATTTTTAATAGTTGAAATGATGTAATGAAATAGAATGATAAAAATTCTTTCTAATCCTTCTATCTTGTTCAGGTTCATTCCTATTATTAAAAGACCAATAGCATATTTTGATAGGACTTCATTGCCAATAAATAAATAAATAAATAAATAAAAAAAATTGGCGACTTATAATTACAATGTATATTAATACATAAGACTGAGGAGTATTATAGGGTTGGCCTACTGTAAAGTGAAGTGAAATCAAGCAATATAAGATGCAACTAGATCAAAAAATAGAAGAAAGAAGCTGGAGAAGAACATATCTTCATTACTGAAACACAAAGGAATACAGAGTAATTTCAAAGGATTAGCTTCAATATTCAAAGAGCTTGCTGTCTATTTATATACAAAATCATGTTAGGATTATCATTATTTATGTATGTGGTGTTGTTTATTATTTATTATTATAAATTTAATTTATTTTTAGTAACATACTTGAAGATTTCATGTTTAATAATTAAATAAATCATGAGTTGTTATTTTATAAACATATTAAATTTTTTAATACGATTTATTAAGTAATACCGAATTAATTAGTTCTATAGTACTTTGATGATTGTTGATTACATTCGACAATAACTACATGGGTGAATCAATTATTCAATTAAAATTAGTCAAGAATATTTTAGTAAAAGATCAATATTAGAAAAAATATACACAGTAATCTTGAATTAATACTAAATACTCACAATAGCAATTACTGGTAATCACATATTTTCTACCAGACATAAATGACACAATATGACCATTTTCTATTACACGTAATCAGATACCCAAAAATTTGTATTTAGGTGGATATCCATCATGATTTATAATAAACACCCCCTAAAAACATTTGGGATAACTTATAACCAATTAATATGTTTATAATGAATTTTAAAAAACAAAAAATATTTGATGACCTGTTTTTTAAATTGTTTATAATTAATTTTATTAAAATAATTAGCAGAATACAGTTTGGTGCTTTTAATAATTTGTCACTATGTAATAATCAGGTTTGACAAAATATCTTACTAAATACTTTGTATCAAATATTTTAATACCAAATAAAAATTTATGTTTAGGTGGGTATCCATCATGACCTATAACAAACACCCCCTAAAGACATTTGAGATAACTTATAACTAATTAATATGTTTATAATTAATTTTAAAAAACAAAAAGTATTTGATGAGCTGTTTTTTTAATTGCTTATAATTAATTTTATTAAAATAATCAGCAGAATACAATTTGGTGCTTTTAATAATTTGTCACTATGTAATAATTAAGTTTGACCAAATATATTACTAAATACTTTATATCAAATACTTTAATACCAAATACTTTGTTTTTTTTTCTAGTTTAAGTGTTTTTTCATTACCAAACACAAATTATTATTTTTATATAAAAAAAATTATAAAACAAAAAATACTAATCAAAATCAATAATAACATTTTCTTTTAAACAAATCCCAAACATAAGGCTAAACACTATCAGAAATTTCTTAGTATTTAGTTGTTTCTTCTCACTAACCAAAAATAAAAGACAACAATAAAAATAAAAGTAAGAATTTTTATTTAAAATGTCATTTAATATTTATGACATTAATTATTAGTAGATGATAAATGAGTCATCAACAAAAAGACTCGCATTGACCTTCGCTTTTAAAACAAAGTGTTCTTCTTCCAATACAACACCAACAAATATATGTTTTATGCCGAAAACCTTCACAAATACTTGGTAAACACAACCTAAACTTATTATTTTGATTCACACCTTCATCACTTCTAAGATTTGTAACCAAATTATTGTCACCACCATTTGTTGAACTAGGGTTTTTGTTGATCACACCTGTTCCAAAAAATAATAATTGCAATTAATATTAAATGTGGGTGATCAGCGTAATATCTATTTATACATTATTAAACTTTCTTAAAAGATATACTCATTCCGTCCTTCAAAAACTGATTTAATTTGACCCTTTTGATCAAACTGACTAATTTACTCTTTTGGTAATAAATTTGACATAATTTTTTATGGTTATAGTTTCTTCACAGAAAAATAGTATAAATTTTGATTATAAAAATGGTTAATTTAATTAAAAAAGTTAAATTAAGTCGGTTTTTATGGGAAAGGATGAGTAGAAAATAATAGCTAAAAGGGCATGTTTGCATGTACTTCTTAGTAAAAAGGAGGATGATAATATGAATATACTTACAGTCATGGGTAGCAAACTGAAAAAGAAGAATAGCGAAGACCAGGATCAGAGATAGAAGCTTAGAAGTGGCCATAGAAAATTGTCAGAATTTTGGTAGTTGTTACTTCAGTACGTTTAGGTTTCAACATATTGGTTTATATAGGGGTGGGGGTGGGGGTGGGGGGAATACAAATTAAGAAGTATCGGATTGTTACAACAGGTATAGAAGATATGTGTTTAATATAAGATTTTCAGTAATCTTTTTTAGGAATAAATATTTTTACAATATTTTTCTTACATTAATTGTAAATCTGCATTTATGTGTGACAGTGTGGAAATACCAAATTTTCCTCATGAATTGAAAATAACACTTCCTTTTTATTAGAAAACTGATATTTCTATATGAAAAAAATTATATTCACATGTCTCTCTCACATAGACGTAGAATCACTCACTATTTATGTGAGAGAAATCATATAAAAATATCAATTTTTATTTATTTATTTATTATTATTATAGCTAAAACGGAATTAACCCTAAGGATGTTCAGAGAGCCATAAAAAAAAGAATTGAGCCTGTTCCAAGAGTAACAAAACATAAATAAAAAGTACATTAACATAAATGGAATTTTATTTTGTACAATCTCTATTAATAAAACGTCTGTGTATAAACTTCTTGCGGGCAAAAAATTAATTATTAGTTATTGCTAATGTTGAAAAAATATTTAGATAATAAATAATTTTAAAATAATAAAATTATTTATTAGAACCAGACAATTGTACGTTATACCAATCTCAATCTGCAAAACATCCACGAGTAATTGTATCACATCTAAAACCCAACGCACTAACAAATTAAGATGCTACAGCGGCTGGACATGCTATTAAAGCATGAAGCACAGTTTCAAACTTTAAATTAAAAATTATGAAATAATTAATTTTATAATGAGTAATATTTTGCAGATGATTTATAATATTCGTTAATATATTGACTAAAATTAAAAAAATTCATGTCATAATATTGACTTCAAAAAATCAATAATAATTTTATATTTTAAAAAGAAGAAAATATAAGTTTGTTTAATTAATTTTTATTATGTTAAACTATAATTATATATTTATTTAATAATATTTAAAATAAATTAATTTTTACTCAACTACAACAAAATTTGCTTAAATATAAAAAATATATGTAGATTTAAATAGAATGAAGTACAATTTACACCCTATAATTTACGTGTCAAACATATGATACGCCATAAGCCCATAACCTTCAAATTTTAAAAGGTACTTCTTCCGTCCCATAATATATGACGTTTTAGAGTTGTGCACAAGAATTAAGAAAATAATTGTATAGCATTAAATATAGTATTAATTGTCTATAATACCCTTTATCATATATTTATCTCATACCCTTTCTCTCTCATCTATAATATTTTCTAATGAGAGGTAATTTTGAAAAAATTATGGTTAATTCTTCTAAATTATATAAAACATCAAATAATTAGAAAAAATAAAATCATATAAAACGTCATATATTATGAGATAGAGGAAGTATCTCCTTGCATTCTAAAATTACAGATAACGTGTTAAATTGCACACGTCGAGTTTTTAACCGGTCAAATATGGCCGGTTGCTCCCATTTTATTTATTTTAATCTATTTTTTTTTAGGGTAAAAGCATCACAACATGTTAATCTATAATTTAAATTTAAATTTTTTAATTTTTTAATTTTTTTTGGTTAGATTCTTTCAGTGGCTTGAGAAGCAACGAATCATCGTCCAGAGAGTACCCGTGAGTGGACAACGATCTCTAATCTCGAGAATCATAACACCCTACTCGCGGCGCATCTTTACAATCAACAGATACTGTCACTAACCTACGCCTTTCTCTCTCTTTCTCTCTCCTTCGTTTCCCTCCAAGCTTCCATTCCCTTCCTGTATCTTCAAGTCTCTGTGCTGTATATATATACACATGCACACATATACACATCTGTAAGTTTCTATCTGTATTACATATACACATATAGATATATATTAATTATAGTTCTGTAAATTGAAGAAATTGATTGCATTTACAAGCAATCGAATGCCCTCGAGCGGTGAATCATGGAGTTGTCAGCGGCTCTGCAAGCCAATCTATCATCCAAGGTACACCCTTTCCCCTTTCTCTTTCTATATTTATAAATACGTGTGTGTATAAATTCACAAATTCGATATTTCTTTTCATTTTCTTATGAATATTGTGGTAAATTAGAGAGCGTGATTGACTTTAGGGTATAGACTGACTAAAAAAATGTTGATTCGTTGTATTAATTTGAGATTAATTTTAGAGTTTTTATGTATAATTAGTAGAAATAAATGTTGTGATTAGGTTCATGTATAATATTCAATCTTCATACGAAAAGGTCTTAAGTTTCTAGATTTTCCCCCATTTATTTGTTATAAATCATCATGTATACATGAGCCTTGAAAAAAATGTGATGATGAAGTTTGGTTGGATGTGGAACATCATGCTTGATTTATTTTTTGAAAAGGACTCGTAATTTGTGAGTTGTGACAACCCAAAAGGGAAAGACTGACTATTAAATTGGAATCGAGTGAGGTGACTCCTCTGGCTCTGGAACTCTAAAACTCTGAAACTAGATGATAAATTTACATATATAACAAAATATGTGCATGTAAGAATTCTATGCAGTTAGAAAATTACATTTTACAGTTAAAAAGGAATTATTTTGTGTTACGTTCTTATGATGACGTATGCTTAAATCTATGACTGTTAAGACATAAACATGGATTTTACCTTTAATCATAACATAGAAAGGGATGACATAATTTCACCCATCAGAGAGACATATCAAGGGCATGAAATAATTGCTATGCATGTATATAGGATATGCTTATAAGTTGAATCTCTTATAAGTTTTCCTCTTTCCAGATCTTCTTGTAAGCCATATTGTGTAGTAGTTAGTTTTATTTTCAAAATTTGCATCTTTTGTAAGCCCTCACATTTACGGACTTTATAATTATGCTTATAAAATAACTTGTGAAAGTCTTTAATAAACACTGTTCCTCGTGCTATTAGAATCATCCTCCAATATCCATTGTTTCTTAAACTACGGGAGTCATACCAACATTAATTGTAACCTGTGCTCTGACAGTCAAATTCCAACATCCAGATTTTGGATATCACTTATAGGAAAGTTTGAAATCAATCACGTTTGAAACAAACGAACCAAATAATATGTACGTCTGCACCGTGTTTGAGACCAGTCTGGGAGTGTCCATGGTATAGAATGCGTGTTGGACAAAAATATGGCTGCCAATCGTATAGCTTAGTTGCAAAAGTGTTGGTGTATTTTCTGATTTGCAAAAATTACTACCAACATCAACGAGAACCGCTCTTTTATTGGCAAACAAATCGGTGAACTGGGAACTAAATGTCATTCTCATGCTGAAACTCCAGCCATCCTATCTAATTGTGTATGGATACACGTCCACATTAATATTGTAATTCCTGCAATTCCTTTATTATACTTCTTCTTAAGTTGCTCAACATTCCACTCCATATAGCATTATTTTCCTCACCGCTGTACTTTTATCTCAAACTTAGCATTGACACCTGCTCTAGTCTCATCGATTAACACAATATAGTCAACAAATAACATACATCATGACACCTCATCCTAAATGTCTTTTATTATCCCATCCCTAACTAAAACAAAAAAATAAGGGCTTAATGTCAAATTGTCAATCCTTAGTGTAATCCTATTAGGGCTTAATGTCGATCCTTAATATAATCTTATTATGACTTCACTTTGTGTGTCATCTCAAGTCTGAACAGAATTACTTGCTTCAGAACATGTCCTTATTCACATCAACATACTTTGTAGATATGCCTTCTCTAGATCAATGAACACCACATATGAATGTCCTTCCTCTTTCCTATACACCTTTCCATCATGGTCTAATCAAGAAAATAGCCTACATGGATCTCCTTGGAATAAAAATAAATTAATTATATGATATTCCGGTCCCTATTCTTAACTATGTTCAGTTACTCTGTCCCACAACTTCATGAATGCATGGCTCACGAACTTAGTCCTTTGTAGGTAGAGCTATTTTGAATCTCTCTGTTGTTCTTTAAGCTGGCACTAATGTACTTCTGCTCCAATCCTTGTCCTTGACTTGATCTTTTATTGTCTGCTGAAAACTGTGAAAGGTTGTGCAAACTAACTTATAAAGGCTAATGTTGGTTAAGGTGTCCATAGTTGGATCTTCACATATTATGATTAATAACTGTGGAAGTTAAAGGAAATGATTTCCACTCCCTTGCAATATTTTTATGGTAGGAGGATATTTAAGGAAAAATATGAGTTTTGACTCTGGTATACTTGTGAGCCTGCCTTTACATTGTTGCCTTTTTCCTTGTTATTATTCCTCTTACTTGCCATGTGTGTGTCTCCTTCTTGACTAGTAAACCAGTACATTTTCAGAAAAAGGTTTCTATTAGTTTCGATCTAATATGCTTTGAAAAAATAAAGAGAATTTGATCTATGAAATGCTCATTATTTGCCTCAATTGGTCTCTAAAGAGAAGAATATCCTTTGTCAAACTAGTAATTTTTTTCCTTGCAGTTCTGCTTTGTCAGGCTCTATGGGATCCAGAATAGGGTAGCACTTGTGCCAGCTAACAAAAGAAAGGGCCCTAGTGTGTGGATAATCAAATCAGTCTTGCATAACAAGAATTCGAGTTTCAGTGACAATGGGGCAGCTGAACCTGCAAGAATTCTTCTCGAGAGGTTGTTTGATCAGAAACAGAAACTGGAAGAACAGATGGGCAGAGATTTTAGTCTATCTCAGGATGTTCAACTAGGATTTAATCTCGGAAACCTAGAGTCTGATCTTCAGGCAGCCCTGTCAGCCTTGAAGAAGAAAGAAGAAGATCTACAAGAGGCAGAAATGAAGGTCATGTTAGAATACAGTGAATTAAACCGAGCAAAAGAGGAGTTGGATACGCGAGAGGAAGAAATATTGGCTGCTTCTTCTAAGCACAAACAACTTGAGGAGGAGCTGAAGCAAGCTAATCTAAACTTGGCTACGAAAGCAACTGAAATTGAAGATCTCAAGCTTCAACTTAAGGAAAGAGATCAGGAGGTTTCTATGGCCCAATCTGCACTTTCATTGAAAGAAGAAGAAATTAATAAAATGATGAAAGAGTTGATGAAGAAGAGCGAGGACGCTGAAAATACTAAATCTGAACTTCGGTCCAAGGATAAGCTTCTGAATGCAGCTAATGATGTTGTGAAAAAGCAAGAACTTGAGCTTCAAGAACTTCAAAAAAGAATACAAATGAAAGAGGAAGAACTAGGAGTTTCTACAGAGCTGCTAAATATTGAAAAGGAGAAACTGAAAGTTGCTGAGGCCAATTTGGAGAAGCAGACTATGGATTGGCTTTTATCACAGGAAGAATTGAAGAAGCTGGCAGAGGAAGCATCTAGGAAGGACAGGGAAGCAAAAGAAACTTTGGCGGATTTTAGAAGAATAAAGAATCTTCTTGCTAGTGTGAGGTCTGAGTTAGTCTCGTCTCAGAAAGCTCTGTCTTCCTCCAGAGATATAAGGGATGAACAAGAGAAGCTGATAGAGAAGCAGCGTACAGAACTTGAAGAACAAAAGAGAAGTGTTATGTCTTACATGACTAGTTTAAAAGATGCTCATGTAGAAGTAGAGAGTGAGAAAGTGAAGCTTAAGGCTGCCGAGGCTTGGAACCAGGAGCTTGAACTTGACCTATCCTTGAAGAAGGAGCTAATTAAAGAGCTACAGGAGGAGTTAAATGAAGAAAAATCTTCTTTGCAAAAAGCAATTGGAGAGATGTCTTTTCTCCAGGAGCATCTAGAAAAGAAAAATTCTGATTTTGAAGAGGCACAAAAACTTCTTCAGGCGAAAGAGGCAGAGCTGGTGGAAGCTAGACTAGAGATCCAGCATTTGAAATCCGAGCAGGCTTCTCTTCAGCTAATATTGGAAGAGAAAAATTTGGAATTGTCCAATACAAGGAAGATGTTGGAGGACGTAAACCAGGAAATTTCTGAGCTAAGGATTCTTATGGACGGTAGAGAAGACCAGCTTATTCAAGCGACATCCATGCTGAAGGAGACGGAGGAACATGTTCAGACAATCCAACATGAGCTTAGTGACACAAAGCTGAAGTGCTCCGAAGCAGAAACTGTTGTGGAATGGATTGCGGAGCTTACCAAGAAACTGGTTACTTC
Organism: Aralia elata; assembly: GCA_034770075.1. Classification (NCBI taxonomy): domain Eukaryota; kingdom Viridiplantae; phylum Streptophyta; class Magnoliopsida; order Apiales; family Araliaceae; genus Aralia; species Aralia elata. The sequence goes on along the minus strand of CM068381.1, from coordinate 43,935,918 downwards.
CCCAAAGGATGAAGATTACGATGATCCCAACGTATCTTATGAGATGGAGCACAAATCCCATCAGCTTTTAGAGAAACCCAATGACATTTTTAGGTGGCAAAAGAAACAGCTTGAAACTGAACTCGAGATTACTTGGGAAAGTTTGAGATTGAAAGAAATGGAAGTTCTTGCTGGACAGAGGGCTCTCACAATCAAAGACAAGGAGCTCGAAATGGTTCTGGGAAGATTAGATGAAAGAGAGAAGGAATTAAAGAAGACGAAGGAAGAATTTAACCGAGATGGTGATGATCTTCGGAAGCTGTATACACTAGCACAGGAGAGAATTGGTGAGAGAAGTGTCGGGGAATTGGCAATTGAGAAGCTACAGTTGGAGGCTGCTCAATTGGAAGTTGAAGCTGCAACTAGTGCACTCCAGAAACTCGTTGAAATGAGTCGAGAGCTTATAGATAAAGCTAGTTTGAGCATGGAGGTTGATTATGACGTGGAGACAATCATGCATGATGTCTCTGAAAGTGGGATAAGTGTGAAAAATGAATGCTTAAGCGAAGTTGAAACAGAACTTGCTCGGCTTTCGGCTTTGACTGACCAGCTTGTCGGACAGGCCGGTATTGTTGGTGATGTGCTCTAATGGAGAGAATTTGAAAATTAGCAGCGACACTTTTTATAGTTGTCCAAGTCTCTAACCAATGTGTCGTCATATGTTGTAGCACTACAAACAAGAGTTTCTATGTGATACCAATGTTTGTTGTATAATGTAGGACTTTTTCTGTCTACCCAATACCCATATAATTGTACTTCCATAAATCCAAAGAAAATACTTTTTTCTTGCTCTCTTGGTTAGCCATTTTAAGTAAGACTTGGGAGTGCATTGAACCATCCCAACTATAGTAAGCTTGAATTTTTATTTTTTTTCCTTCATTGATACATTATAAAGAAGAGGGGGGGGGGGGGGGGGGAAGGAAAAACAAGAAAAAAAGCAACACCACCACCTAATGGTACTTTGGGAAGGCTACAAAACTGTTCCCTGGGGACAATGTGGAACGTGGGAAGGATTGCAGATATGCAAGCATCTGTACGTAGTATGAAGGTCATTTTCTTGATGTGCAGAGTAGTATGAAGGTCATTTTCTTGTTGTGTTGAGGATTCAAAGTTATACTCAACGCTGTCCGAGAGAGCTCATTTAAACACAATTGCTTTTAACTGTATTCTCAACTTCCATCTGCGTCTGTTTGGATAAACTAAGGGAACTTGAAAATAACGAAAACAGGATTGAGTTTATATCCAAAACCATATAAGAATTGCAAATGATCAAAAAAAAAAAATCTCATTTAAGTACTTGAAACTGCTCGATACACTTTCTTTTTTAAAGTATATTAGTATTTTATTACGTGGTCACCAAGTATGCTTGGTGCCCACATATACTTGACCATGACTCAACTAATAGTCTTTCTTTAATCTTTAGTACTCTTTGTAATAAAAACAACAATATTCAATACATCTATTTTATTTTTAACAGACATCGTATGCAAAGTTTTAGTAGCTAGAAGACTCGAGCTGTTGAGCATAAACAGTATGTCAGATTATTAAAGTTCGTGGGACCATGGCTACTGGCTTTGCCAAGCCGACTTCAACTTGATAGCTATCGAGTGGTAGCTGCACTCGCACCTTCTCTGAAGATTATATTAGCCATGTTCGGAGGAAGCCATCCAGCATTCTGGCCATCTATACCTGGACCATCACCATCCTGTATCACGGGGTTCTGATATTTCTTCTTCACCCTTGATCTCTTCATTTTCTTCCCGACAAACAAGGCCTAGCTTCATGGCAGTAAATAGCCCCAGAGCAATTAATAATGGCTTTACAGCCCAGTGAAAATCCTCAAGATGCTGATACTTTTTTATCATGCCTGGACAAGTATTGAAAAACTACTGCTTTCATCGCCAAACGTCAATCTACCAGGGAATTCGACAGCTAGGCACCCATTCGGTAGTATCTGACAGATTCTCCCCGTGGCCCATTCGGCACCTCTCTTTCGAGGCCATTCAAATCGGGGACTAATGACATTTGACTTCACCCTCACAAACTGACCAACACAGTAAGATTCTGCCATCTCGAGGTCTGAATGACTGCCCTTCCAAAGAGTTTCCACACCTATAAAACCAACAGCTACTTTCCCATCACGGCGGATGGAATGAAGAATACCCACTGGCGAGTGCTTCTTGTCTTCCTTCTTTAAACGTACCCAATCGCCTGCTGCCAAGCCAAATGTGACTCGCTCCAATGTAGATGCCTGAACTCTTACTGGGTCATGGATCGCATGTAGCCTCACTAAAACAAAACCACTTCGATCAGTGTCACGTTCCAAACCCACAACTACCCTTTCTGGGACTACCATATTTTCAGGTTTGCATGAGTTTGATGGCTTTCTAGCTCGCACAGTGTCACCCACTTGGAGATTATCTTTTGAAAGGAACCACTCCGTGTAACCATGATTGCTTGCTTTGTCCCCTACTACCAAGACCTGTCCAGCCTCCATCAGAATAAACTGCATTCTGGGAACTGCAAATTAAATAGCTTTCAGCATAGAGGATAAAGAACAAGCAAAGCAAGTAATATAGCTCCCCACGGAGCAAAGGCATATGTATTGTATGTGTGCATGAGCTATATAATTATCTAAAACCTCTATTTCCTATACATTGAAGTTATGTTTTCGACTCTCTCTTCAAAACTTATGGCATGTTTGTTTTCGACTCTCTTCAAAACTTTCGACTCTCTCTCATTCTTTTGTTTGGTTACTTAAAAAGTGAGGGAATGAACATTCCAATGGAATGCCTAATCATATGTTTAAAGGATGCTCATTCCACCAGGATGGATAAAGATTGACCATTCCATTACAATCGACAAACTTTAAAAAAAAACATCGATCGATCAAAATCGTGTAGCTTCTCATTCTAACCAAGCATAGGAATAGGAATGTTCATTCCATTCCATTCCCATTCTCATTCTCATTCTAATGTTGTAACCAAACAGACCAGGACTTAGTCCTCTCAAGATAATGCTTTCATTGTTGTTTGTGCTCCTTGTTATTGTTATTTTCGATGTTATTGAGTACGGAATTTGTGGTTAATTTGCAAAAGTAATATCATAATTTTTGCATTATAATTCCAAATTTGACGCTACATATGTATATAAAAGTATTTGATAATGAATTGATCAATGTATATGGCTTTTATAGCTCCTAATTTTCAAGAATTTTAAGCTGTCTTCATATCTGCATGGTTGGTTCCTATCTCAACACCTAAAATAAGTGTGAAAAATAACACATTCTCTGACATCAAATTCAGGATATGACAAGTTGCTCTTATTTAAGTCTCAAGGAATGCGTTTCTCCTTTCTTTTTCTCACGCAACAAACAACACCAAGTTTATGTTGTCACAATTTTCAAGAATCAATACATTAAAAAAGAATGTTTGTTTTCAAGAATACGAAGTGATTTGATATTATGCTTTGAGCAATCAAGGACAAACAATAAGTTCAACTGATCAGATGACTATACATTTCTGTGACGATAATAATATTATGGTCCTTGCTGTTAATGTTGGTTCCTCATTCCTGCTCTGTTACAGGTAAGAACTTAGTTTCTGTTGGGAATATATTGATATGCTTTTTCCTACAAATGTTAAAATGTTTTAAATTTTAATATAATACAGCATTGATACGTTCTGATCTAAAATGAGAAATGATTCAGATTCAAATCTTCAATATCTATCTACGTCCTTGACCTTGACCCAATGGGTCAGCAAAAGTTAGGTCAACATACTACATAGCTAAAAACACAAATGAACATGGAATGATGGTTAAGAAAGATACCTTTTGAAAGCATGTAATATATCTGCTATTAATGGACGACTCCTGAAGTCATACTCGAAACAACCAATAATGACATTCTCAACTGCTGGAGGAAGGCCTTCAGGAATATGCGGTTTTTCTTGCTTTTTCACTCTTGAGTTGTATATGTTACCAACAGACATACCACACCAAGTTGAATACCAGTCAACATCTCGACAATGCTGCAACCAAATCCCCAAGAATCGGTCTCAAAGGATATCGGGCCTCTTATTTCTGGTTCCCATTGTTCAGGAGCCATGTAGTTTGGCATACCAAGTCTTCGAGTCATAACTGAACTCAGCAATGCAATCCCAAGCAATATATGAAGAATCCCTAAATCCCCCAAAATTGCCTGGTTATTTTCTTCGAGAAGGAAATTAAAAGGTTTAAGGTTAAGGACTAGAATCTTTTTCGCATGTAGTTCCATGATTCCCTGAGCCAGATCAATCCCATACCTGTAAACATTACCAGGAAGATAAAAAAAATAAAAATAAAAAAATAAAAATCAGGAGTCTGAATACAAGATATGCCATTTTATGCTTCAAGAGAAAATTTAGATGCAATATAAAGACCATTACAGCATATTTTGCATCCACAGTAGACAAACATCACCTTAAAACATCAACCAACGAGAGTTTTCCCCCTTTAAGGCGAGCCATCTTGTCACCAACTGATCCCTCATAGAATTCCATAACAACACATATCTAGGACATACATAACTTTTACTAAGAAAGGTAACCAAGTAGCAATATTTTCGTAAGTAGAAAGAACACTATTTACCTTTCCACTTATGATTGAGATACCATGCAGGCAACAAACACCTTTTAATCCTTGACACTTAGAAAACAAATCATCCATCTTATCAAATACAGTTTTGATGTTATCCTATGTAATATGATGTAACATCTTCACAGCCACTTCATGATATTCTTCATAATCTTCAGTTGTCTGATGATGAGTGGCTAACCAAACATCACCAAATGGACCCCTTCCAAGTCTGTGTCTAAGTTTTATAGATGCAGGGTCAATGTGCAGACTACCCCGTCTTCCTGAAGCTACAACAGTCTTAAGATGATCAGCATCACCTTCAACAAACTCAAACTCATCAAAGGAAGCTGCTGTTTGCTTGGAAACAACTTGCGCAGCCATTCTGCCTGATAAAACACAAACTAATGAGTGGAACGTAAATTAGATAACAACGATAACATCAACATGTAGAAGGGAAAACGGGCGAAATTGAAGAACGCGGTAGCAAATGCATCAAGGACCAAGTTTTGGCAACACTTTGATGTTGCTCATACTCGATTATTGTGTGCAATTGCAACTTAATCTACTTAGAAGTGCACGAAATACATATTAGCTAAAAATCTCACCCATTAATTTTAAAATTTGAGTCCCATATAAAGGAAGATTCCTAAAATATCACTTCATCACCATACAACCGAAGTCAGTCAAAGGTAAATTGACTTAAAGAGACTCTAGAACGACTTCCTCCAAAAAATGATTCTTCAGATGGTCTCCAAAATAAGAAGATAAAGAAAGAAAAGAGGCAACTCTTTCTCTATTGGACTGAATCATAATGGGGAAACGAAGACGAAAACACTAGTAAAAAAATAGGCAAAAGGGTCATCAGTAACTGACATTTAATATGCCTTCAAAATCTAGTGCTGCTACTCCACAAAGATGAAAGAAAATATTCCATTCTTATTATTTTAGGAATCTTTAGCTGGTTAAAGTTATTCCATGTGTGCAGACTAAATTCAAAGTAATAGCCCTAAGAAAACAGAAAACTTCCATTTCATGAAGCCTACTGGAACTAGAATATCTTAGGCTTCCTAGCTAAGATACCGACAATGAAGAAAGCCAAAAATTCTAGTATTCTTTTTAAACTTTTCTTTGCATTATTGAAGAGTAAACAAATCCATGAAAAGAAATTCTATATTATATCTTTTTTACTTTCTTTTCTGATCAAGTAAAACTGCTATGAATTAGAACTTGATCAACGTCAATTAATGGATAATGCTAAAACCTTTTGATAAAAAAATAAATAAATTAAGGACAAAAGTTTCAATTACTATGGTAAGCATTAATAAACTATAAAAAACCCTATTGAAGCCCCAATCATTTACTCCCTCCTCCGTTCCAAAATATAAGATCATTATTAACTTTTTGAAGTTAATTTAAGACATTTTTAAACTCAAAATTACATGAATTCCTTTAATTTTAGTCAATACAATGATGAACTTCAGGACTTTAGGAGTAAGATTTATTGTTTCATAATCTTTGATGAATCATCTCAATTTTAAGTTTGAAAATGTTTCAAATTGACTTTCAAAAGTCAATAATGATCTTAAAATTTGAAACAGAGGCAGTACAAGTAAATCATTTTGGGTCAAATTAATCACTTCAATGCTCTGAATTATAAAAGTTTAAAATAATGAAAACACTGAAATTTTCTGCAACTAGAACAACATACAGAGTCAAAAAAAAAATCTGAACTTTTGTCAACACTAAAATAAAGGGTAATAAATCCATGAAGAATCTAAGAAAACCCAATAAAAGTTTAACCAAATTAGCAGAGCTCACAAATTACAGATAATAATAATTACTGACACAGACCAAATAAACTCAAATCACATATTATAATAACTTAAAAACTTACTGATTTAGAGAAGAGTAACAGATTGTGATAGAATTGCTAGCAATTGAAGAAATTGAACCGATTTTTCGACAAATTAAGGAGATTCAGCAACAATTGTTCGTATCAACCTGAAAAGGAAAAAAATTACAACTTTTATGAGAGATTACACAAGTTATCTAACGGGTTAAGAGCAAGTCAAATGAGGGAGAAACAAGTGCTTGAGAAATAAGAAGGGAGAGTAATGCAGAATAAATCACAGAGAATCCTAATGAGTCGGAAGAATTACGCTGTCGTACCCGTACGTTAGTATGGACTATGGAATATAGATACACTAGCACTTCGCCCGTGCCTCCGGCACTACGAAGAGTACGAAGCGCGGAGAAGAGGAAAGAGAACGGAGAAGGAAAAGAGAGAGGCGAAGAAGAAAGGGGAAGGACTAAGGAGGGAAGAAGAAAGGAGAGGGAGGGTAGAAATATAAAGAATGAAGGTTTGGATTTAATCCGAAGTTTCGACGGTCCGGATTATTTAAAAGAGGTTGAGGTGAAAAAATTTTAGATTCAAAATTATTTGTGTTTTGTTATATAGATGCACACAACATATAGAAATTTCAATAATTGTCGCTTTTTCTTAAGTAATTACTCCCTCTATTTTATAAAAATAGTCTTTGATTTTATTTTATTTTTTAAATTTCTATTCACTTTGTCAATTTTAAATTTTAAAATTGATGTACATTTATTACTATTTAGAAAACTACGAAATTATATTAAATTAATATCATAATTTAAAATTTTGCAAAATAAACTAAGATCAAAAGTAATTGCTCTTTCTATTCCAAATTATATGATCATTATTGACTTTTAAAAGTCAATTTGAGATATTTTCAAACTCAAAATTGAGATGAATCATTAAAAATTATGAAACAATAAATATTATAATTTTGGAAATATATTTTATTTGACTTAAATTAATTCAAAAATGTATTGATTTGGACGGAAAAAGATTAAAAAAATTTATGTCAATTTAAACTTTAAAAAAATTTTAAATTAATTTTAAAAAGCCAATAATAATAATATAATCCGTTAAAATTGAGTATATTTAAATGTTTTTTTTTGATAAAGTGATTTTATAAAAATATTAAAACTTTTAAAAATATAATAAAATAAATTATTGATTTGTTTTTAACAAGTTAAAGACAAATTTATACATTTTATGTTGACTAAAAATACTTTGCCAAAAGCATCGATATTGATGTTTCTTTGAAAAGTTTTTTTTTTGAATTTTATATTAATTTAAAATACTTTTAAAGAGTCACCAAAATATTAAAATATTTTATATTTAATTAAAAATATTTTTACTCCACCACACCGTTTTAAGTAGAAAGAAATTTTACTTGTAAATAAAATATACACGAATGAAAAGAAATTAGACATTATTTGTTGATTTTTATTTCATATTTATTCTTTTAAGTTTTTAATTTTCAATGTTTGAAAGATAATAAAACAATATATAGTAGTAACCTTCTATATTATAAAGAGGTTCCATGACGTCTTTAGTGAAACTGTGTCACATTATTTTTTTCTTTCTTTTTACTCTTATAATTTTAATTATACTATTATTTTATATTAATTTTTTATTTAACTTTCTTAGAATAATTGTGTTACACTAATTTTTTTCGCTCGTATAATTGTAATTATATTACTATTTTATTCTTTTTAATATTAATTTTTTTATCATTCTATTAAATCCCCCATATTTTATAAAAGTTTTACTTTTACCCCCACATAATTTATGTGCCACCGGGTTCGTAAAATAAAAATGTAAACTGTTACATTTCAGTCTATCAGATCTGAAGAATATGTGTTGGATCGTTTCTTTTTCTTCTCCCTCACACACTCCTAATTCCGCCCGTCTGACCATGTAAGCTTCTTCATCTTTGTTTTCAATCTCTCAAATCACACCCCACCATTTTTCAATTTCGTATGTACCTTAAATTTTTAGATCATTGAATTGAATAACAAACTTTTTACAGTATCCAAAATTATAGATCTTGTGTGTTTGTATGTATATACATGTGTTTGTGCCTTTTTTTTTGTTTGTTTTGCTTTTTTTCGAGTGTCTCAATTTGTGTAGGTGAATCAATTCGTCAGTTTAATCTGTTTTTCATTACTAGAAATTGTTTCGGCAGCCTATGATGAAGGAATGCGCTTCTTTGATTAACTTCTTATGCTGTGGTTGTTTGCATGAATTATTTGGGGGGGGGGGGTTGGATTGTAATCCTTTGATTGATGATCCCTTAGAATAGTCATTGCAAAACAAATTGTTAGTTATTGAATTTACATGGTCTTTTTTTGCCTGCTAGAAACAATGTCTGGACAATCGAGTAGTGCATGTATAAGGGTTTTATTCTTATTTTATAGCAAAATGTGTTTAGATCTTCTGATTTGTATTTCAAGTTTGGATCTGAACTGTAGCGAAATGTTTGGATCTTCTGGATTTAGTCATATGAACCTGCATGGGTATCATTTTCTGTTAAAATGATTAATGGGCAACGAACCGTGCATTAATGAAAGTTTTAGTCTTATTTTTTACCAAATTTTTTGATCTTCTGCTCTTGATTTTCAGTTTTGGACTTGAACTGAGAAGATTTATGTTTCATTGCTGAATTAAAAAGAAGTGAAATATGGAGAAATCTTGCTCCCTACTTGTTCATTTTGACAAAGGGACACCAGCTCTTGCCAGTGAGATCAAGGAAGCCCTAGAAGGGAACGATGTAGATGCAAAGATTGATGCCATGAAGAAAGCTATCATGCTTTTGCTAAATGGAGAAACGCTTCCGCAGCTTTTTATCACGATCGTTCGATATGTGTTACCTTCTGAGGACCACACGGTTCAAAAGCTATTGCTTCTTTATCTTGAAATCATTGAGAAGACAGATGCCAAAGGACGGGTTTTACCTGAAATGATTTTAATTTGCCAAAATTTGAGGAACAATCTGCAGCACCCAAATGAGTACATTCGAGGGGTGACCTTAAGGTTTCTTTGTCGGTTGAATGAGGTGGAGATTATTGAGCCATTGATTCCATCTATTCTAACAAATTTGGAGCATCGGCACCAGTTTATTAGAAGGAATGCAATTCTCGCAGTGATGGCCATTTACAAGCTCCCGCAAGGGGAGCATCTTCTAGTTGATGCTCCGGAGATGATTGAGAAGGTGCTTACAACCGAGCAGGATCAATCTGCCAAGAGGAATGCATTTCTTATGCTTTTTAATTGTGCCCAGGATCGTGCAGTTAATTATCTTTTGACCCACGTTGATAGAGTATCTGAATGGGGAGAGCTGCTCCAGATGGTTGTGTTGGAGTTGATTCGAAAAGTATGTAGAATGAATAAGGCAGAGAAGGGGAAGTATATAACTATCATCATATCTCTACTGAATGTGCCTTCTGCTGCTGTTGTTTATGAATGTGCTGGAACACTTGTGTCTTTGTCGTCTGCACCTACGGCGATTAAATATGCAGCCAATACATATACTCAGCTTCTGTCGTCACAGAGTGACAACAATGTGAAACTTATTGTGCTTGATCGGCTTAATGAACTCAAATCTTCTCATAGGGAGATTATGGTTGACATGATTATGGATGTGCTCAGGGCTCTCTCGAGCCCAAACCTTGACATTCGAAGGAAAACACTTGATATTGTTCTTGAATTGATCACTCCCCGAAACATCAATGAGGTTGTTCTTACTCTGAAGAAGGAAGTCATGAAAACTCAAAGTGGGGAGCTTGAGAAGAATGCAGAGTACCGACAAATGCTCATTCAAGCCATTCATTCTTGTGCAATCAAGTTCCCAGAAGTAGCGAGCACTGTTGTTCATCTCTTGATGGACTTTTTGGGAGACAGCAATGTTTCTTCGGCTATGGATGTTGCAGTTTTTGTGCGGGAGATAATTGAAACCAACCCAAAATTAAGGGTTTCTATCATAACAAGGTTATTGGACACTTTCTACCAGATACGATCGGCACGAGTTTGTTCATGTGCTCTTTGGATCATTGGAGAGTACTGCCTTTCCCTATCTGAAGTTGAGAGTGGCATTGCAACCATTAAGCAGTGCCTTGGAGACCTTCCCTTTTACACGGTTTCTGAAGAAGGGGAGTCTGCTGATTCTTCAAAGAAATCTCAGCAAGTAAACTCCATTACTGTTTCATCTAAAAGACCAGCTATACTTGCTGATGGGACATATGCCACTCAGAGTGCAGCCTCTGAAACTGCTTTTTCCCCTCCCACTGTTGTTCAAGGATCTTTAAGTTCTGGAAATTTGAGATCTCTTCTTCTTACCGGTGATTTTTTCCTTGGGGCAGTTGTGGCCTGCACATTAACTAAACTTATCCTGAGATTGGAAGAGGTTCAACCATCAAAGCTTGAAGTCAATAAAGCATCAACCCAAGCATTATTGATCATTGTCTCCATGCTACAACTAGGACAATCTTCATTTCTTCCGCACCCAATTGATAATGATTCACACGACAGGATTGTCATTTGCATAAGATTGCTTTGCAATACTGGGGATGAGATCAGGAAGATCTGGTTGCAGTCTTGCCGTGAAAGTTTTGTTAAGATGCTTTCAGATAAACAGCTCCGTGAAATAGAGGAAATCAAAGCAAAGGCTCAGGTTTCTAATGCACAGCCAGATGATCTTATCGATTTCTACCATTTGAAAAGCAGGAGGGTAAGAAACTCTACATTGGATGTATGGTTGTTTTTGATTTTAACAAGCTTGATGAACATAGTAATACTCTGGTGCTACTTTTTCTGTTCTTCGTGGTGTTTTTTTGGTGGATAAATTCCTTGGGAGATTTTGAATGAGTGTCTTGTAACTCTACACTTTTGAGAGACAAATATTCATCTTCATTCTTCTGATTTGTTACAAGATATGTTTGTTTTTCTTGCTTCTCTGTGGGCCTCTGCTATGGGTGCCTTTAGGCTATTTTAGTCTCCGAAATGCCACTTCTTTTTCCTACTTGATATAGGGTGGGTGCCTGTGTGCACGCCCTGTCCTCCCTCTGTATGTAGTCTCTTCATTCTTCAAACAAATTTTATTTTTCTTATATAAAACAACATTACTTTGATAGTAATAACAAATAATAAGCTGGTGCTATTGCTTTATATTCTATCTTAAAAATTACGATCAGTTTGTTCTTGTTAATAGATGAAAAAATAATTGACATTAACCTTTTCTGCTTGTGACTTGTTTACTGAAACATGTCTTTCATAATATGACCTATTTTGAAAGGGACTTCATTATTTGTTGTTGATGGGCCCAATTGAGCATAAATTTCTTGAGTTCTTGTTCTTATATACTTTTTGGTGCCTCGTTGATTGCTAAATGTGGTCATGTTTTATCTACTGTTATTTTAGTATCTGAGCTGATTTTTCTACAACTGTGGTTGAGTGCTTTCAAACAATTCTACATTTCTCATTGCCTCTATTTTCTCTGGCTGGTAAAGTTATTACTTATAAGTATGATAAGTACTTGGGAGATGCAATGAAAAGAGACTTGAGAGTAATTGAGGACTTAAAACAGGTAGAAGTGTAATTATACCTAGACTGGAAATCCTATAATTATCCTATGTAACACAAATATTTCATTGATTCAGCATCGTATAACTTTACCATGTTTCAGTGTAGAATATTCCTGATTTTAAACTGCAAAGGAGAAGGATCCCCTTGAATTGAGCTTATAGGAACTTTGCTGTTTTATTTATGGACCATTTTTTTTAAGATTCTGATGATGTTTGAGGTTGATTGAAACAATGACCATTAGGTGTGCCGTGCTTGTGACCCACCCTCTTCAAATTATCTTTATCTTACATCAGCTATCTGAAATCATAAGCAAAATTGTGACTCTTACTTATTGAAACGGTTATGGTTTTGCAAAGTTTGATGCAAAACCTTGTAAAATTGGTATCTTTACGCAGCCATTTAGCTGAGGAAGCAGCCGTTAGTGAGCACACGAGTAATTTCTTCAAGCCACACAGTTTTTTTTGTTTTGTTATCCTCTAATCCATGAATCATTAGTCAATTCCATGTTCCCTTCCTGTTAACACCCCCCTTTTTTTCTCCTTAGCTAATATCCATGAAGTTATTGGTTAAGCAGCATCTACATCTACATTTTCATGGTTGTATGAGGACTACTTTTTTTAAGAAGATCAACAAAGCATCTCGCTCTTGTTTTTCTCAATTTGTGTTTTGGTACATGTCTTAGATTCGTGAATGCTATTTTCTCTTTACTCTTATATTTTGACTGTAGAGTTGGTGATGTAATATTACTTAATATGTCCCGACTTTATTTATATTCCAGGGTATAAGCCAACTAGAGTTGGAAGATGAGGTCCAAGATGATCTTAAGCGTGCTACTGGTGAATTCATAAAGGATGGAGATGATGCAAACAAGCTAAATCGTATTCTACAACTCACTGGGTTTAGTGACCCAGTTTATGCTGAGGCGTATGTGACAGTTCATCACTATGATATAGTTCTTGATGTTACTGTTATCAACCGAACTAAGGAGACCCTCCAGAACTTGTGCTTGGAGCTGGCAACCATGGGTGACCTTAAGCTTGTTGATCGTCCGCAGAATTATACTCTAGCTCCTGAATCAAGCAGACAAATAAAAGCAAATATTAAGGTGTCTTCAACTGAGACTGGAGTCATATTTGGGAACATTGTTTACGAAACTTCAAATGTGTTTGAGCGAACAGTTATTGTCCTAAATGACATCCACATTGACATCATGGACTACATCTCTCCTGCAGTATGTAGTGATGCTGCCTTTAGAACTATGTGGGCGGAGTTTGAGTGGGAAAACAAGGTATTAATTTCAGTTGTCGCATGTGGTATCTCATATCTGCAACCACTAATCTTCGCTTCATTTGACTTGATCCTTTGCTATCTTTGGGCCGTCTTAGTTTGTTTGTAGCCTGCCTTGTTACCTTTGATGTTTATCAGTTCCTTATAACAATAATGACCTGTATTTGTCAATGGATGCCAAATCTAACATAATGCATTTTAGGTTGCTGTCAACACTGTCATTCAATATGAGAAAGAATTCCTTGATCACATTATTAAGTCAACCAACATGAAGTGCCTCACTGCACCGTAAGTCAATTTTCTTTGCCTTTTGTACATATTCCCTTTTTATAACATTTATGTACTGTTGTACTCCCTACGTCACACTTTAAGTGATGCAGCTAATAGTTTGGTTGTTTTCGGCAATACAAAGTGAATTTTAGATGATTTATAATTTTATATATCTGAAGAAAATTATCTCTAACAGTAGGTCAAATATTGCTTTTCTCCAATGCTTTGGGTACACCTCATGGGAATGAGTTGATCGTCTTAAACGGCTATTGGTTGCCGTGTTGATAAATTCAAACTCCAAACTCCCGTAGTTAAAACAAGGACATATAGTCAAATACTACTCTGTTTCAATTTAATTGCTACACTTTTCTTTGGCATCTGTATATGGATTTTAAGACTCATCGAAAATACATTTAGATTTATTTTTTGATTTATTTGTAATATAGTTGAAAATATAAAGTTAAATTATAGTAAATATATAATATATAAATATTTAGATATGTTTATAGAATGTCTAAATATCAATGCCACACACAAAAGAAAAAGTGTGGCAACTAAATTGAAAAGGCAGGAGTATAATTGATTAGATAAATGAAGAGAAACCTTCTCAGGAACCCTTGAAGAGTCCTCAAGTGAATGAGTCTGTTGGGTTTTACTTTTTGGTCATTTGTAGTCATCCTTTATGTTATAATGCTTCATCTAGTTCGCAAAGTAGATTAACAAAAATGAGCTTACTTTGTATTCCTTTCTTTTATTGCATCGTCATATCTTGGTGATCAAACTGTAAAATTTTTTGCTTCTATCTGATTGGCATGTTTGTCAAAGGTCCGCTCTGGAAGGTGAATGTGGTTTCTTAGCTGCTAACTTATACGCGAAGAGTGTATTTGGGGAGGATGCTTTGGTAAATTTGAGCATTGAAAAACAAGCTGATGGTAAGCTGAGTGGATATATAAGAATAAGAAGCAAGACCCAGGGAATCGCTCTAAGTTTGGGGGACAAGATCACTCTCAAGCAGAAGGGAGGTAGCTGATCTGATCGCTATTTGAGCAGATCACTCTTAAGTTTAGGTAATATATTTGATTTTTTTGTTCCTTTGAAATTATGTGATTGTCATCCAAGATCTTAGGGTGCAATAGGGAGAAAAGTTCTTTAATTTGCCCTCCCGCTCTTTTTCTCTTCCCTTATCTAATTTACTCAATAGTTTTAAGTTTTCCATTCCTCTCTGTAGCTTAACCAGAGTTTTCTTTTCCTTGTTCTCTTTAGATGTTTGGCTTCTAACCCAATTTCTTTTGGAAAATGATATTTTCACATGTGACTCTCCACATAGATGTTGTACCCACTCCCTATTTATGTGTGAGAGAGAGAGCATGTGGAAATATCAGTTTTTTTTTTTTTTTTTTATGTTGGATTTGTTTTTAGTCATTGTATTTATTACAACTGCTATATTGCAGGTTCTTGCTATTGAAATTTGATGCAGTGTTTGGTTCTTTCAAAATTTTCCCTTCACATTCAGGGAGAATGAAGTTCATATTTGAGGACTATCTGTAGAACTGTTTTTACATTCATTTCAAGTTTGGGAGATATTCAAACCATCCCTGAGTTAGGTTTTTGTAGAGAGAGATTGAAAAAGAATAATTGGAATAGTAATTCAAAAGTTCTTACGTTCAGTCATTACATTGTAAAGAATATTGTTTTTTGAGTCATGGTACTTGTGAAATCATAAGCAAATGTTCCTTTTTTGGATCATCTTTTTTCAGCTTCTAACCAACATGAACACAAATACCCACATCTGTTTTCTTTTCTTTTTTTAAAAAAAATTAGGGGTGATGGATAATGTGGGTGGAGATCAATAGTTGAGAAGCAATGGCCTATTTGCTCTCTATGGCCCTATTTGCTCTCTCTTAATAATTTAGATGGTGTTTGATTGTATCTTAATAGTTCACCTCTTAATGCATCTTAAGAGTTCATATCTTTGTATTAAAAGATTCTCTAAATAGTTTAGATTCATATTTGTATCTTAACTATTCAGATGACTTTTTAATACAACTGTTAAAATATATTAAGGGATGTATTAGGGGGTGGACTGTTAAGATATATTAAGATATATTAAGATCTAATCAAACACCATCTTAATCTTTATTTGCTCTCCTTTAATAATATTACTCCTTTTACTCTCCCTTGAGCATTGGTAACTTGATACTCCCAAGTTTTAAAATTCATTGACCTTTTTATTCAGTTTAATTTATTTAAAAATTTAAAATTATTATGAACTTATTTAATATATATTATTCCTTTGCCTCACAAATATTATAACACTTTTATGCTCAATTTTAAAAATAAAAATAAAAATCTCATTTCTTTTCTCAATTGATTCTTATTTCATGTCATTCGGGTTAAGAGTGCTTTAAGAATGTGAATCATAAAAATTTAAATTTTATTTAATTGATGAATTCACTATATATTTATATAATAAAATTAATACGAGTCATTTAATTTTACACTAATTACTTACAAAAAAAAATTATAATTTTTTTATGAGACGGAGGGATACATATTTATGAGAAGGAGGGAGTATATATTTATCAGTTATCACAATTGAACACATCCCAAAATCAAGTGGGGTTTTACAATTATAATTTATAACTCTTTCACTACACTAATTTAGTAACAACACTAAAAATTCAAATAATTATAACCAAATATTCATTTCTATTTTCTATAAAATTGGATAATAGTACTAATAATTAAGCAGGAAGGACCTTTTTGACAATTTCATCGGTAAGAGCAGCAATTTGAGAGTCAAGTGACTTGATAAATAGTCTCTTCCTTTTGCTTCTCCAAATTAGTCAACGCCTCTTGCAACTCCGCCACCACTTTCTTCCTCCCCTCCGCCGCCGTCTCCTTCTTCATCTGGTTCATCGCCGCCGCCTGCTCCTCCAGCTGCTTCACTTCCGCCGACGTGTCCCTGACGCTGCCAAGCTTCTCCTTAATCGCCGCGTCCCTCTCTCGTCCATGAATTTCCCCAGTGGGGAGTAGACGACCTTGTCGAGGGCGAACATGAGGAGTAAGAATTCGGCCATCATAATCGAAATCGAAAAGCTGCGCTTTTTCGAATTCCTCCGCGAGGAGTGGCGGCGGGGAGGAGAGAGTAGCGGCAAGAATGGCGACGAGGGAGGTGGTGGCGGTGGACGAGAGGGAGATGAATTTGGTGGCGTTTGGGAGATTGTGGAGGAGAGAGAATTTGGGGAGGGGATAAAGATGTGATTGGGATTTTGGAGGCGGCCATTATCATGTTGGCCATGGTTCTGCTAGTCTTCTACATCTCTTTTCTGGGTTTGGTTTGGTTTGTAAATTGTGATTTTTATTTGGTGTGGTTTAAAATAAAATCGTATAATTAATATTGGAAAAAATCATACCACAGAAATTAGTTATGTTTGGTTTTTCTTTTTTTTGAATGTTGGTCATGGTTTCTTGAAGTTTATAATTTGGTTACGTCTAATAACCGCACTGATACAACGAACCGTACGGAAGTGAATGTTAAATTAATTATTTTTAATTATTCTTTTTTAGAATTTTACAGTACGTTACGATAAATTATTAAATTATAATTGCGAAATCTATCTATATATAAAATTAAATAAAATTACAAGAGATTCTCATTTATTATACATCTATTCTTTTAAGTTACTACTAAATTTTTGTCCCGTTTTATAATATATATATATGTAGATACTAAATATTTTATTCATTCCATCTATGCATTTTTAAAACATAAACTTTTAGGATAAATTTAAAAATTTGTAAATTTTTTAGATCACACTATTTGTGGAACGAAGGGATGGAGTACTATTCTTTGATGTTCTAATTCTAAAATTGGTGATTTGAGCTATCATAATATTATGCTAAAATTTATTCCATCCGTACCAAAAAGATAAGTAAAATACAATTTACACACATATTAATAAAAGTAAAAGTAGATAAAAAAGAATAAAAAAAATTCAAATTACATATTTACCCTTCACTTTATGTACCTAAAAAAATATGTACCTAAAAATTGGTTTATTTATGTACTTATTTAGTGGTTTATAAAATTGTAACAGCACTTCACAGAAATCTAAAAATGGGTTTCTTTCTAAAACTGGATTTCATAGAACCACCACAAAGAGTTTTCACCTCAACATTTGTTCTTTCTGTGGCAGTAGTTAAAGTGGGAGGAGGGGGGAGTGTTGAGAGATAAATGGTTAGAAAGCAAAGAACATTTGCATAACTTCAGAAAAAGAGTTGCATCAATAGATTCAGGTTCACTCACCTTTCCTTAGCTACAACACTACTGCTAAGTACGTATATTTATACTTGTCCTAGTACTATGCAAGCTTGCACCCACTGAACTCGACCTAGAGCAAAACCCTCCACTAAGAAAACATAATATCATCAATATCATCAAAATCTCCGTAAAGACGTACAATTTATCAAAGAGCCTGGATGATATTGTAGCCAGAATGTGTTGTTGCTATACCAAACGCCAAAGGGTGTCTTCAAATTCAGGAATGACTGACCATGGAGCCTACACAATCCTTTTCATCAGCTAATTCTGATATGTCAAGAGCATTGGAAAATTAATATTTGCAGCTACAATGAGATCCACCAACCGGTCAGGGTATCCCAGATCCTAGTGCTACTAAAATTCTGATATTACTTTGCTTTCCAAGTCTCTATTCGAGGATAATGTTTATTACTATAACCCCGTACCACATTTCTAAAACAGCCCAATAAACCGTTGGACAGTTTTGGTGAATTTGAATAACTCTTCTGCTTAAAGTTTGGGTCCGAGCTTAAAGACAATTTGCGGTACGAGAACCACCCTCTAACTACAGTAGTCAGCTTGTATTCACAATGCGTAATAACAGTATTGTTATCCACGACATCATCTTGCAGGGAGGAGGAGATTTCTTGATCATCACAACTTTCCTCAACTCCACCATTTGTTTCTTCTCCCAGTTCACATGCATCTGATCTGCACAATGACCAAAAATTAGTCCGTCTTTTATCATCTAAGCCAACTGCTTCAATTATTTAAAAAGAGCTAGATATGTAGAATATGCCCAAGGTCCCAGAATTAAAATGAAAAAATATTGATCTTTGAACACCCAAACTTTACTGCTTTAGATACTTCCGACCCACTGATGAAGGAATTTTCCGTTGACCAGATAAATTTTACTTTTGCAATAGAAAGATGAGGAAAATATAAAAGGTTTATTTGGTCCAGTGTCTATTGGTGATATACCCTAATGTCTCGAGTGAGAGGATGATGTTCAAGCAACTAGACAAAGTGGGACAAAAAACCTCTGGTAACACTTAATGCTCTTCTGTTTTTTGGGTGCTACGCAACACCAAGTAATGGTTAACAGTATAAATCTCTTTCCCCTCAAAAAATTGGTATTTCCACCTTGAACTATAGCTGTGATGCTTATGGTGTTTTCCACAAAGTAGCTTGTTCTCCTTTACCTATTTTCCCCCAAGAAAATGACGAGGTTTTTCATAATTCAGGTTTCTTCATTGATGACTGAGATGAGATGCACGCTAATAGCTTTTGTAGAACAATGTTATAAGAAAAGGGATAAATTCCACATGAGGTATTATCGACTTTTGTCCCTCTTCATCTATAGGAAAGTGTGACTTCACTTGGATACTCTCCTACCGAATAGGCTAGCTACGTGCCAGTGCTTAGCTTTGTAAGCTGTGAACAACTTTGCACTTCTACAGAAATATTAGTCAGCAGTTAATAGAGTAGGGGAAGAAAAAAGATATTAATAGAAAACTTACATCTGGGGTTGCTCTAGATCAGCAACCTGTTCTACTGGTCGGGTCCTTTTCAAGTTGTAATTCATGGATAGATGCCGGACAAAAAGAAGCTGCACATGCAATAACAAGATATGTTAATTTAGCAAAAAAAAAAAGAAGAAGAAGAAGAAGAAGAAGAAGAAGAAGAAGAAGATATGTTGGTGCACAAAAAGAATTTTTCTGCAGTCATCTCTTCCTCAAACTTTATACGGATTCCAAAAAAAAAAGAGAAGGAAAAAGAAACACGAGTAAATCTATCTCATGTCACAAATCCACAAATAAAGGCGAAAGTAAGGCCCATGTTTGCAATAGAAAGTTTTGGCATCTAAAACCCAAGAATGAGCACCAAGTTAAAAACGTAACCAAATCAATTTGCTAGAAAAGATACCACTGTACAAGGTAAGGCAGAACTAATTACTTAAGCAAGTTTGCAAATTCACTTGTTCAAGAAGTCTAACGTCGAAAAGAGATAATATAAGTTTATTACAGAATAATTTAGCCAAAGCCTTCTATGCTACAAAGCAGTGGTACTCACACCATATTGAAATCATTAAGGAGTTTGTAAATTAAATTATTTACTTCATCCAGCAATACCCAACAACTTTGAGAGTCCTAAATTGGATCTCAGCAAGATTTTGAAACCAAATTGTCCTCACTAGCTTTTCTCTAAGAACCTAGCCACATTACTTATCAGCTTCCAAAAGCTGATTAGCATTCAACCTTTTCTTACTTCATTTGTTCTCATCAATTATAAGAATTACAAATTATAGACCGTCTTGCTGCTCATTTTGAAACTATATCCCACGTAGATACCTTGATGAATATATCTACTTGGAGCAGCACAACAATACATGATTCAGGGTTTAAGTGATATAAGATTAAAAATTTGAACACGGTCTTTCTTTCTTTGAATTTCTTTTCAAGTAAATAATCTAAAGGATAACTTTGAACTACTATTATTTTACAGAACTCCAGTATAAGTGACCTTTGTCACATAGGCTAAGAAGCCTATTACATCCTAGTTAAGAAAAACACAGCAGGTTCAGTTCCAATACAATCGAGCAAGCTAAAATTCATAGCTGACCAATATGGAAAGAGTTAAAACTCAAGTGGTTCTAATTGGAGTAATGATTCAAGAAAAGTAAGACAAAACTAAAGAAAACTTCTAAGGTAGCCTCACATCAATAAAACAACAAGATGCATAAATCATGAGAAGACCCAGATCTAAGGTGTCAAGCTCAACTGAACTGGCCTGAAGTTGAATTCAATATAAGTCTGAAATGAGAAAGCTAAGCAACGTTTTTAGGTAGCATCAGGAAATGAAATAAACACATCTATCTTTACCGTGAGTTTCAGCCCAACCAATGACCAACTACTAAAATGCATATGCCTACAACATATAGCATGAGAATACAAGCATACAGGGATTCATATACTGCAGAGGTGTACAGAATGAAAGGGATAAATTATGTTCAACTTGAGATCATTATCTTTGTACAACATAAATATTTAGAAAGCACAATGCTAACCTGATCACCATCCCTGATATCATAATCTCCGATATAATCACTGTCTTTAAGGAGCTTCTGACCGTCATAGCATAAGCAAAAGTGCCCCCACACATGAGACCTACATGAACACATGAAAATTCAAAAAACATGTCAATATGAACAACATAATAGAATGTATACAAAGCAATAGAGAAGCTAATATAATTGTATATGAATCAAACCAATGCTAGTTATACACTATCCATATACTTAATTGTGAAAGTTGGCATACATTACAGAAATTCACTCGAAAATAAACAAACTTGTACACTCCCAAAAAATATTTACCAAGTAACAAATTACAATAATACTAACAAATTAGACATGGAATACTGAAATAAATTTGCAAATGTAATTAAAGTTTGCTTATCCTTCTTAGGTTAAATGAGCTAATTTTAAGGGAGATGGCTGACTAATATAACTTGGAGCTGATATCCTGACTAAATGTTTAAATTCTTTAACAAGCTTTGCAATTTGATGATCCACCAGTACCATTAAAAACTCTGCTATCTAGTGACCAATTTCACTCTAATTGCACAATTTGCCACTTCTAAAACCCATAAATAGTGAAAATGAAAAATAATCATACCATGACACCTTGCCAGGTCCCTCTTTCGGTAAATGACTGAACGCAGCCTCCACTGACTTCTTCAGCTCTGCCACCGTAGCTGTCTTCACAACTTCAATTTCTGCAGAAAAAAAATTCATCCCAATCCAAAATTTTAAAATGCCAAGTTGTCAATAGATAGAAATATAACTGTTTGTATACTAAGAAAATCTGTATTCATTCAAAAATCTAGATAGAAACAGAGAACTAGGATTTTACAAACATTACCGAAGGAAGAGTCATCCAATTTGAGAACGGTAAGCTTGAGGGGCTTCTGAGGGAGCTTATCATATGAAAAACTCTTACGAGATAAGCTATCGATGATGGAGAAAGGAGAGAATGGAACGGCGCATGTGATCGATCCTTTCCTTCCGCACGAATCCCCAGGGGGAAAATCGTTCTTCTGCTCCAAAATTTCCATAGTTACAAAATTTGATTCATCATTTTGCTTCTGTATATATATATATATAAATGAATTTGTATTGAAGAGATTCTTTGATGAAAGTTAGGGTTAGGGTTTTGCTTTTGGAAGAGAGAAATTGTAGAGAGAGAAAAAGAGAGAGAATCGAAACACTTCTCTTCTCTCTTTTTTTCCTTCACTCCCTCTGCTGTTTTGTGCTTTCTCTGGGAAGAGGAATCACAGTTAGTTTAGTGTACAAGGGGTATATTAACTGCCTACGCCACGCGCCTCAAAAGCGTGACGGACTTTCGCCTAAGTCTTGGACTTTCATGTCTCTCAAACTTTGGTCAACTGATGCTCAAGATTTATCTATCTACAATTGTAAATCTTGAAAACTGATATTTTCACATAATTTTTTTTATATATTATTTTTATATGATATATTAATAGTAAAATAGTAAATAACTCACATATTTATATTAAAAAAAATCATATAAAACTATCATTTCTATATGTAAAAATATCAATTTCTTAAATATTATGTCCAATAATTATTTTTCTTTTTCTTTTTTGTAAAACAATCAAAAAGATCAAAATATATTAAATCCATAAATTTATTATAATTTACAAAAAAATATAAGTAATTAAATAATACATGAAAAATCCATTTAAATAGTTAATATATTTATTTTTTTGAAAAAGTCCAAAAAACTTAAAATATATTAATTCTGTAAATATGTTACAATTCATAAAAATATTATAAGTGATAAAAGAATACAAGTATATTCTCTTAAAACAGTTAACAAATCAAATCAGAAAAATAAGTTAATACTTAATAGTAATGAAATGCAATGAACATCATATTATAATTACTCCTGAAATACAAAAATTAAAAATATCAATATTTTTTTATAGATTTGGCCAATACTTCAATATGATAAATTGATAATCCAAAACATATCTCAAAGCATATCGCTGGTAATCATCTCGTACCCATCTCTGAGAAAATCTATCACCTATAAAGCACATTAAAAATATATCTTCTATATCATTCTAAATAATCTCACGTAATTAGATAAACAAGATCCTACAAGAGAGAAAAAAAAAACTCTTTTATCATAAAATTTATTGATTCGTAATTGTTAATGATTAATGATTATATTAATTTTAATTTGAAAAAATCTTAAAATTAATTTTTAAAAATCAATAACAATTTTATAATTTAGAACGGTTAAAATATTTTCTAATGTTTTTTTTTAAAAAAAAATATTAATATAAACAGTAAAGGTAGTGCATCAAATGATGAATCACTACTCACTAGCCTTTAAAAGTAAAAGCATGATGAATCACTTTTGACTCAACCTACAAATATATCCCCTTTATTTTGTGCTCCTTTTTTGGTGACTTATATAATACAATTCTTCAGTCCTAAAAACGATTACTAGTTTTGTCAAATTCTTCTCTCTCAAATATTAAGGTTT
The DNA here is from genome assembly GCA_034770075.1 of Aralia elata. Lineage (NCBI taxonomy): Eukaryota > Viridiplantae > Streptophyta > Magnoliopsida > Apiales > Araliaceae > Aralia > Aralia elata. The sequence goes on along the minus strand of CM068381.1, from coordinate 43,912,373 downwards.
TGATCTTATAATTGCAATCATATGTTTTCTAGTTATAAGACTAGAATGTTTTTTTTTTATTGGCAAGTTTAAAGAGTTCAAATATTATTAACATGCTAGTCGAAAATATTTGATTGTTCAATAATAAACAAATTTCATACGTAAATATATTATTATTTTAACAAAATTCGAAATAAAGATTAAAATTGTTGAAGTCAATTAATCAGTTAGTCCATTAATATAACTCACTTTTATTAATATAAAAGTTGAGAGTTCAAATCTTGTTGACAACAAGTTATTACGAAGACAGGTCCAGAAGACGGCAACAAAGCGATAAAGACCGTAAGTTATTCCCTCTCTCATCTAGACCTGTGACCCCTCCCCATAGGTTATGATAAATTATTATAATAGATTAAGATAATAAAAAAGAAGAAGATTATAATTGTTCATTGTGAATTATATCGAAAGCATTTGTGTAAATTAACCAGGTGGGTCATTATGAAGTTTTAACGGATTAGCGTAAACATCTCTTATATTATGATTGAGAGAAGGTGTAACTGGAATCTTGTTGTATAGAAATAAAAGTACAACTTTTGTAACATATACTCTTTGAATTATTGCTCCTTTAACTTTAAAACCCACTTTATAAACTTGTAAAAATATCAAATTTTATTTGTAAAAATAATAATTCCCTTAATTTAATATATATATATATTAGTATTGTTCTTTCTTTTTTTTTATAGCTTTTCGGGTTTATCCTATAGTTGACAGGTATCAAAAAACTTGTAATAACTTTTTTATTAAAAAACAAATCTACCACTTCCTGTTGTATAAAAGTTAAGTTACACTTCTTCCACAAACAAAAAACAAAAACAAAAAAGTGAAGAAGAAAATTAAAGAAAGAATATTTGTATTTTATATAAAAAAAGAATTTTTTACCTTGCTTCCGCACAAACTCTGACAAAATTAACAGTCCTATTATTTTCTGTATATATTGCTATATTATTTTATATTTATAAAATACTTTAAGTACGATATACAAAATTATTTATTATTTTTATCATGGATTGTTGGACCCCTTTTTTTAAAAAAAATGAAAAAAATATTAGTATTATCCTTTAATGCGATAAATAAAAAGTGCTTAATTAGATTCATGTATCATGTTTCCACTATAAAATGAACTAGTGAAGGTCTTACAGTAGCTTCAATGAATAATTGACATGCAAAAAGTCAAAAAGAAACCCCAAGTTTAACTATTGAGGAAAACTAAACATGCCTAACTTTCCAAGCAAAAAAGAAACCAAGCCAAGCCTACTATATTTTATAAATTGGAGGAATGAAAAATAGCTAAGATAACTTTTGGTTTTTTTTTTTTGTGTTTTCTTTTTCTTCTATATACTTCATCTATTTCACAAAAGATTCTTAATTTTAAATTTTATAAAATTTTAAAATATATTTTTATTCTCCGTTAAACTGTAAAATAAATAATTTGTTGACTTAGCAGTAATTACATGATAATTAAATTACAATGACAAACTTGAGAACATGATATTATTTTATATTATTATTAATAAAAAAAAAGATAATTCTTTTTGTGAATTTATACCGATGAGACTTTTAAATGAAAAATAGAGAATAACAACTTTTTTTTTAATGATTCGTATTTTTGTAGTAGTATTTATCAATAATTATAGTGCACTTGCCAAATCAAATATAATATTATCTATCGTCCAACTTTGTATGACAACTTCAATTTGATATTTTTTGGAATAGATTTTAAAGCGTGTCAATATTATACTTATACATAATGTCTTTTTACCCTTTCTTTTCTTGATTCTGTATATATTTATATATTTTGTTGTTAATTAAAATAAAAATATGGCATATAAAAAGTGTATTATGTATAATTGTACTTTGGATTTAAAAAAGGCATAAACTTGGTGGAGGGGGAAAGTATTACTAACCCCTACATGAAGTAAAAGTTGAAGAAATGAATTAAAAGGTTAGTAAAGGATACCTTAATACCCGCTAAAAGTATCTACCATAATATAATACTCTTCGTTTCACAAAAATAGTTATATTCGTAACTTTTTATTTGTCTCATAAAAATATATATATTTAATTTATAATAATATAAAATGACACATTATTTTCAAGCGTGTCATCAAAATTTTATTTCCGTATCATACTATTAAAACTAATAATTTATTATTTTTATAACTATACATGAAACAATTTTTTTTATTATTAATATTTGTAAATTTTACAAATAAAACTATTTTTATTTGTTCATCCTGCTGACAGTCGATGCATAAATTATAATTATGCCCTCAGCAATCAGATGACCATTGTGAGTTCATTAATATCGTTATATGTCAGTTGTGAGTACTATTAGACCACAGCTTGCAACTGTTTGATATAATTACCCACATAAATAGAATTATTCCATATTGAACCATCGGTTATCATATTGGTAAAGTGTGTTAGAAAATAATAACATAACGACAAATAATAGCAAAGAAATTGAAAGAAAAACAATTACATAACATACAAAACTTACGTGGTTTACTCGAACGTTGAGTCAGTACATAGTCGGCAAACCCCTCCTTATATAAGAAACTTTAATTCAACTTGAAAGTATAAAACTCCAAGAACAGGCCTAAATTATCAATCACACATCATCCTTTTTATATAAGAAACTTTAATTTAACTTAAAAGTGTAAAACTCCAAAAATAGGCCCAATTACCGATAACACAAGACCTACGAGTCCTCCGCTCTAGAAACAGACCTAATTATTTTTTGGATGATTTTACAATCACCTGGTTCAAATCAGACTTCGCCCCTAACACACGGTATTAGTCCCTCTATCCTAATATGGATTCCCACGTAATTCATCTTTGAAACATGATGTTTTGCATAGTAAGAAATCAAAAGTCAATATGAATCTCTTATATTCAGGGACTATATTATTTTGTTTGAAAGACCCAAGAATCATAAACTGTAGATGTCTTAATCCATTATATATATATATATATATATATATATATAAAACCACAGGTCTTTGATTTAATGGGTTGGCCGGCAATGAACTTGACATCTTGTAAAACATCCAAAATTAGCCTTTTGTTAATTTGGTCTAACTAATTGTACTACTTTTTTCCAAGAAGTATATGGATACTGAAGTCATACTCAGCCGAACAATTGAACCTGATAGAAGCTCAACCTTTTCTTGTCAAAAATGAGTTTTAGGGCCATTTTTCATTTGATAATTGCGAAAACTGTCTAGTTTGAACCCCCTATCTTACCCAGTTCCTAGCTAGTTTTTTTTTTTTTGTGTGTGTGTGTATTTATGATTTTGTGGTATTGAGGGAAGTGGGAGGACAAAAGGTCGTTATTTCTGTTGTTGTCAAAGAAGACTGAAAAATGTATAAAATAATACCAGCTTGACTTATAAAATAATACCAGCTTGACTTAAAAGAAGCCAAATACTCCCTCCCTCTGTTCCAGAAAAGTAGTCCTATTGCAAATTTTATGAATTTTTTTTGTTTCGTGTTAACCCCTAAAAATAAAATTTTGACGAAAAAAGTGAGCATTTTGCGTGATTTTATACTGATATGGATATGGATATAAAGAGAACTCTTTTTCGGAATATGATTTTAACAAATGCAATTTTTTTTTGTGAAACAGGAGTAACAGACTTTGGTGGGGGAAAGGAAACAGTCAAGAGTTGAAAAGGAGAACACATTCAACTTGCTTAATTACTTTTTTTTTGGTACATAACTTTCATACTTGTCTAGTCACCAAATTCAAATTTTCCTCAAATCATATATTATTATCGGGTCAATGAAGTCTCCTATACATTAATACATGTGAAAATAATATGATGGTAACAGAAATTCAATTTTCTCATGACTTTTCTTTGTTATAGTGTCAAGTAGATTAGTCATATAAATTGATTTAGACCCATAACTTGTAGCCGGCCTTGTACTTAAATTCTCCCCTGGTTCCTCTCTTTGTGGGTGTTTTTGTATATTTACAGCTCTGTAATGGGAATTCTGAGCCTCTCTTTCTTTGTTATTTGCTTGCTTGAGATTGTTGCTGCACAACAATCCACTGACCCCAATGAAGGTTTCTCTCTCTCTTAATTTAACAAATCCATGTATTAAATTTGTTTTGCTATGTTAAAGTTGTACTCTTTTTTGGTATTTGTTGAGTAGTTGCGGCTCTCAAGAAGTTGATAGATTACTGGAATTTGAGTACAAAGTTGAACCTCACCATTGACCCCTGCAATCTGAATGCAACTTGGGCACCAGAGAAGGCAAATCCCCGAATTTCGTGTGACTGTGGTTCTGGCACTTTCTGCCACATTAAGCACTTGTTTGTTCATCATCCTGATCTCCCATAGTTTTTTTTTCGACTAATTTTTTCATGGTTATGAGTGTTTCTATTGTTTGTTGGCGTGGCTCAGGAAAATATATGCTCTGGACATTTCTGGTGAAATCCCCAAAGAACTCTTTGAGCTAAAGGAACTTATGGACTTGTGAGTGATCATTAAAGTTCTATGGGTTTTTAGTTCTCTTTGTTGCCTCCAATTATGCAGATTTAATGGTTTTGTTATCATAATGCAGGAATCTGGCACAGAATATATTAAGCGGACCAATCCCACCTGAAATTGGACAGTTATCACAGATGCAATACTTGTAACTGCCACTAAAACTTCAAATGATCGAGCCTACTAGCTCTTTACTTGTGTTGAATTTATGAAATGACTCATGAAAAAAATTGAAGTGAAGTCATTTTGAATTTTTAAAGTCACTAATGTTGGTAAATTTTAAAAAACAGGAGTTTTGGCATTAACAATCTCACTGGGACTGTACCTCCAGAACTTGGCAATCTGACCAAGTTGGTTTCCTTGTAAGTGCATGTCTGTGACATCAACTATTTCTATTTCGGTTATGCTTCAGGTTATACTATTACTATTGATTCCTGGTCCTTTCAATTTATACAGAAGTTTTAGCTCAAACAATTTCCATGGATCCTTACCCACCGAACTTGGAAAGTTAACCGCCTTAGAGCAGCTGTAAGTACTCTTTAAGTACAATCATGTATTGCATGTCTGTTTGTTTGATTTTGATTTTTTTTCCCCCAGTAATAGAGTTTATATAATGGTGAAACATGGTAACCATCTACCTACTAATACACTTTTGAAAAGGAACACCATTAAGAGGTACTCTCAAACAAGTCCATCAAGACCATCCAATAATACAATTTAATGACTTCTAATCAAGATTTTAGACTATCAAAAAGCTACCTAACTGGATATATATATCATTACGATAGTTAGTTCGCTTGTGGCTTGGTTTTGGATTCCAATCCTGACTTGTGAACTACTTAGGAGTGACATATTTTTTAGGGAACACATTCATTTATATGCTCTTTTGCACTGATTTTTAGCAAGCTTAAAGCTTGAGCAAGTATTTTAACCATAAATTCTGAATAATAATTATTTTGTTAGTGTACATTCAGGTATATCGATAGCAGTGGAGTGAGTGGACCAATTCCACAAGAACTATCAAATTTGAAACTCCTCCAAACTTTGTACCTCCTCACAACTTTCCTTCAAATGGTCATCATAAGCTGATCTCTTTATGTTGATGCTTCGTTTAGGTAATTTGACACAAATTAGTTTTTTGTCTTGCTTCAGGTGGGCATCTGATAATCTTTTTACTGGAAAGCTTCCTGAATTCTTTGGAACTCTCACAAATCTCAATAACCTGTATGTATGAATTAATATATGTACAGTTCTATATATATTTTAGGATTGAGGTTTTTAATCCTTTTTAAATGATCTAGTAAATTATAGTGATTCCCCAAGTTTTATCTTTAACAGGAGACTGCAAGGGAACAATCTTGAAGGTCCAATTCCGCGCAATTATGGTGATCTAACCAAACTGGAAGACCTGTAAGGATGTGCTTTAATTTCTCAAAACTTCTAATTCTTCAATATGAGTCAGTTTTATAATTTAAGAATAATGTCCAACACAATTGTATCTCATAGTAGGCGGTCACATGCCCGATCCATCTGAGAAATCTAGAGAGAATAGTACTGTTACTTTTACTAAATATTTTGGGAAATACATTATGAATACTAATGAGAATAACTCCATGTGTGATATATATATGGTTAAGTTTCTCAAGAACTTTATTTCACTCATTTTCCTCACACTCTTTCTTTTTTCTTCTTTTTAAGGAAGGAAAGAAAGAGGAGGGTGGGGGATGAGAAACTGTAACTGTAAAAAAAAAAATGATAGGTGCATTGGAAGGAAGTTTGTGAATATGTACTAATCATTTAAGTTACTTCCACTACTTTTCTCTCAATGATGTATAGGGTTGAATTCTATGATTTTCCTTCTCTTTATGTAGGAGAATTGGTGATCTTAGTAATGACGATTCCTCTCTTGACTTCTTGGGAAACTTTACAAGTCTGTCCATATTGTAAGGATTCGTATAAGTACTTCTCTCTGATTAAATTCTCTTTTCCTTTCAACTGCTCATGATATATCTTTAGTTCCAGGTTTCTGTGTATAATTAATCTTTTGTCCTATTTCTTGTAGATTGTTAAGAAACTGTCGCTTGGTTGGCCAACTTCCAAACCAACTTAGCTCGTTTTCTAACTTGAAAATCTTGTAAGATTGTCTATTCATGCTATTTTTGGTTATACTGATTTCAAAGTTATCATTATCAAAATTAATAATTTTGGAAACTGTGGCTTATATGATGTTTCAACTAATCCTCATTAAGCTTCTGTATTTGATAACCATGAAAGGGACTTGAGCTTCAACAAGTTGACAGGCCAAGTACCAGAATCGTTCCAAGACTTCCCGTCATTGCAATACTTGTAAGTTACTTATGTTTCATCTTCTTCTGCATTATTATAATCACTTTGGGCCGTTTCTCAAATGCTAGTGAACAAATTATGCATAAGGTGAAGCTCCGAATGTTTTCAGTTTCCAAGTTCAGTGTTACCTGGAAGGTGATTCGTTCGGTACGCGGTAAGCTACATAGCTAAAACGCGATACGCTAGGGTATCTTTGTATAAGTTTTTATAATTAGAAATTCTCTTAGAATCTAACTATAATAAACTAAGTTTATGGAAGATTTTTAGTTGAATCAACAAGTTGATTGTTTTTTAGATAATTTAGTACAAATGTAATGTTTGAGCATCCAATACTAAGTTATAATATTGATATTTTGTGGAATTATAGATAAAATAACAAAGAACGTGAGAGTATCACGTTTTGATACACAAGTATCAATACACGGTTCGGTAGGTCAATGAGAGTATGTGGTAACTCTATGGCCAATGTTCATTCTGGTGATAGTCATATTATCATCAAATGGTTGAGTTATATCCTCTTTCAACAAGACATGGTTCCTTGACATTTTAGAGCTGTGGATTCTTAATATAATTACGATGGAGTGGTGTTTGCGAGGCTCAGTTATTGGCATGAACACATCCACATTATGGGTTCTCATTATAAAATCATGTTATAGAGAGACCCTTAAGCTAATAAACACATCGAAGGAGATGAAAAAGTGAAGTTATCTTGATGATAGAATTGTATTATGGATCAATTAAAAAGATGCCTGATTATGAGAATTATAATACACCTGGTCTAGTAATGATATCCTTCATCCACAAAATTTTGTGCACAGAGTCGGGTCTTTATTACATGGACTGAACCTATACCTTGAGTATGTGCAGTGAACCTATACCTTATTTGTTTCATCCTGTTGTTAATATTTTGTGTGATATTTGAACAATGCCTTGTTATGCATCTTAGATTTCTTGGAAACAACAACTTGAATGGGGAGCTACCTGCAAATGTCATAAGTCCAAAGCTTGTTGCTCTGTAAGTACTGAACAACACTATAGTCTAATGTAATTTCCCCTTCTTCCTTTTTTTTTATGTGGAAATAAAGGATGGAAATTTCTAGACTAGTTGAAGCATGCTTCATATAACTTACGCTTTGTTTTAGGATAGGAAATTTCAAATGCATTGATATTTATGATTCAAACCAATGTTACATAGATCGTGGTTCGATGAGGTATGTCGAATTAAGTCAGGAGCGTAAAACGGCAATTTACATAGTGCAAAATACAATTATTTCCACATATTTTCAGAACATGGTAGGTTATAAAAACTTTTTTAAAAGAACAAGTTAAAAACTAGTTGACATATAATTAAAACTTGTTGAGTTATTTCTAAAGCGTAGTGTCACAACTAGAATTTTCAATGAGAATACATCATGTCAGAGATTACTTGACACCCACAAGACACTCATTTGGCTAGATGAGATGGCATTTCCTTGAATCTTCTTTTATATATTAGGGTTTATAATAACATGTTCTAGATTTACTCATTGATTATTATACTTTGTAAATATTCTTAATATTTTAAAGGACGATTATAGATAGCCGATCCTAGCCTTCTATTTGATTTGATCTTAGCCATTGGTTGTATGGCATAAGAGCTATATAAAAGGATGTCCTTATTTATAAAATTATGAACCCTTGTAGAATAAATGTTTAAGTAGATAGGGAGAAAAAGTTTTGGATAGTTACATTTGATGTTCCGGAATGAACGAGTACTATGTTTATGTTTTGAAAAGTTCGTACCAAAATGCAATTGGTTACGTTAGCGTTTTTTGGTAACCATAATCCAACTACGATGCTTATTGCTTAGAGATAATTTTTCCTATACAAAGGTTGTATTACTTATTGGATGATGTATTGTGAGTACTTTTAGTGTGTATCAGTAACCTTATGGTTTATTAAAAATAATTGATGATAGAATTTTTAGTAAATCAAAATCAGAATATCAGAACGAATGTGTCTGGATAAAAATGTACCCAACCTAACCAGTCTTTGGACTTGAATTGGCTAGGTGTTAAGAAAACACTACACTCACTCACTCACGTGTTTAATTGAATTGGTTATCTGTCAAACAAGATAGGAAAGGATGATATTTAACAAATTTTTGGATGCTAATGTAATGAATTCCAATTTTTCCTTATCTTTAGTTGTTCACTGACTTAATTATTCTTTGCATATCTTTTTACACTTCATTTTGTGATAGAGATGTATCCTTCAATCCCATCTCCGGAAATTTACCTCTAAATTTCGCCAAAGTAGGGTTAACAATGTAAGTCAACCTCTTTTACCTTTACAAATTTGATTTATTCATTACATTGAGTGAGGTAATTGAGTTTATGCACACTTTTTCTACAGGAATGTTGTTGGAACTTCCATAAATGCAAACCGTTTATATGACGGGTAAGTTGCCTATTTAGGATAGCAACCAACTTCACGGTGCAATGATAGGAAGGACATTATAATAGTGGTTGGCTTTAAACACAATCAAGGTGTTATTCGCATACATATTTTTCATGGTATAAAGAACGAAATTATAATCCACATGATTTACTAATTCATATTACTCATTTGCTCATTTAGCGGAAAATGGATTAATGTTAAATTAATAACTCTATTGTCAACCAAGACAATTTGACTATTAAATATAATCAGGTGAATGCTTGAACATCCCCATTTTTTATTTTGTTTTGGTTGCAACTGATAATTTTCCAGCTTTATGTTCTAGGTTTCCTAATTAAATATATCAGAGTTTATTGTGATCAAATTTTACTTTCTCCTTTCTTTCTTGCTAATGAAGATGATGTTTGATGATGATGAAATATAGCATATAAGTGAAACTTACAAAAAATTCCTTGTGTTAATTCCAATGTGGAATTTCTCACTCTTTATCGGTCATTTCTGCAGGAAGGCGTCTACGATGTTGCAATGCCTCGGGGATACCAAATGCACCAACAAAGCTTCATCCAGTAAGTCCATATCACATTTTTCCAACTGATGAACTAATTATAGAGACTTATTTTCTGAACTTTCTAACACTTGGAGAGATTTTAAGGGTAATAATATTTGTTTGATATGAAATTACTGAAATTATATGTTATAGATGTTACTGCTGATTATTGGGGTTGGTAACTCTCTGAAGAAAAGTTGCCATGGGAATGTACAGGAGCTATTTCGATATATCTCCAACTCACAAGACAGATCACCATGTAGATGCTTAATCAATCAACATTCTGTAAACTTATAGCATATGCATAAATTTGTCTGGTAAATATTTATCCAAAAAAATGAGTAAATATGTCTCATAACTGAGATTCCAAGAGCTGATAAAAGTAGCTGTAGAACTTTGAGGTTTAAATTCAGAAATCTTATAAGATTATTTGTCTTGTAGCTTCATTTTCTATCAAGTGCGGAGGCGCAGAGCAAGTATCTGCAGATGGCACCAAATTTAATGATGATTCAGAAAAACTAGGAGCAGCCTCGTTGTACACAAGCTCCAATCGGCAATGGGCTGTGAGCAGCACTGGAAATTTCATTTCTAATCCAAATGGACCTCAATATATAACATCAACAGATACTCAAATTGTGGGAACTTTGGACTCTGAGTTGTATAAAACAGCAAGGATATCACCAAGCTCATTGAGATATTATGGCCTTGGTTTAAGAAATGGGAGGTACAAAATTGAGCTTCACTTTGCCGAGATACAAATGGAGGACACTCGTTCATGGAAAGGTCTGGGCAGACGCCTATTTGACATATTCATCCAGGTACTTGAATTTTCTCTCGCAAAAATAGTAAAATTTGAACCAGCAGCCTTTGCTTTCCACCACCTGGCTTCATTAATAACGTTTCCAACTTAGAAATGTCACATTTTCTATGCCTCGGGTCTTCTGATATGCTACATACATATAATATATTCCTGCAGCAATGGTCCTAGAGCTTTATACTAATGATATTTTCTTGAGGTGATGATTTTGTTCAGTCCTCTGGATACCATTTTCTTTTTATAACAAGAGATGAATTTCATAAAAGTTGTTGCAAAATTTAATTTTCCCCCCTGCATCACTAAATGACGACTAGCTAGCTGCTTAGTAACATCTTTATTTACATTGATTTGTTTCCTTTCATTTATTTACATCTGTTTGGGTACAATGTTTCTTCCACAAACGAAGGGTGAAATGGTTTCCCGAGATTTCAATATTCAGAATGAAGCAGGAGGATCCAAGAAAGCCTTGGTAAAAACATTCGAGGCAAACGTGACAAACACAATCATAGACATTCATTTCTTCTGGGCTGGGAAAGGCACTTGCTGCATTCCATTTCAAAGTACATATGGTCCACTAGTGTCAGCTATCCATGTTTCACAAGGTTCTCCAACAACATTCCCATATATCTTCCATCTTTTTTTCAAAATCTTGAACAAATTTCTCATACTAATACCATTTTTCGTCAATTTTTTTACAGTTTCTGACGGCCTCAATTCTTCCAAAAGTGACAAGAAACACATAGGAAAAATTGTGGGAATAGCATTTGGAGGTGCAGCAGGGCTTTTGATCATCTCTTCAATTTTCTATCTGTGGTGGATAAAGGAAGCTCCAGGACACCAGAAAATTTACACGGATTCGCCAAAGAGAGGACTAACTTCCCAGTAATATGCTCTCTTTCATGCTCCCTATAATCATATCTATGCTGCCTGCCAATAATCTTGTACTAGTACTAGTGTATTATCATTTGAGTTGAAGAGATAAAGGTCAGTTTAGTGCCTATAAAACTGGCTTTTTCTGCCCCTTAGTTTTTAAGTTGTGAGATCTTAAGGTTTCTTGTATATATGTGATTGAAATGAATGATCAATGCAGGGCCTGCAGGCCATGTAATCTTTTGGCTTGGCTCATGCAATGTATTTGGAGAGTCTGAAGAATCAGATTTCAAGAATTTGAATTGTTGATAAAAGTGTGTGTTCATGATTCTGGAGTGAGTACTTCGTGATACAGTGATGAATATTGTAAACTATATAAAAAATATTACTCATTGTTAGTTTAATTATTTCACAATTTTTAACAAGTCATTTTAATTTTGAGTTTAAAAATATTTTAAATTGACTTTCAAAAGTCAATAATAATCATATAATTTGGAACGTAGAGAGTATAATTTATTATCATGTCATTATTATTAAACTAAGAACTTAATATTTTTAAAAATTTTAAAAATAATATGAAATAAAAATACATCCTTAATATTTAAAATTCTATAAAGGAGACTCTTTTTTAGATGAATGGATATATGAGGTTAATTAAACAATTCAATGAACAATTGAGGTGATAAAACAATGAAAATGTTTGTTTGGACATTAAAAGTGCACTGCAAAAAAAAAGGGAACGATCACGATGGGACTCGAACCCACAATCTCCCGCTCCGGAGGCGAGCGCCTTATCCATTAGGCCACGCGATCACTAACGTTTTACTATATGAATTCGCAGTATCCATTGATTATATGGCAAGCATAGCTCATCACACATACCTTCCTGCTACATTATTTTACATTTTATGTGAATTAAAATACTAAAGAGTGGAATATAATCAACTAGATGACATACTATTTTAGAAAAAAATAAAATAAAATTGAGCCCCTTAATGTTACTTGGATGGCATAACAAATGATAAAAAAAATATATTATATTTGTCTCAAATTATTTGATCATTATTAATTTTTTAAAATTAATAAAAAATATTTTTAAACTCAAAATTAAGATGATTCATTAAAAATTTATTTGATCAACGACGCTCTAAAAATATGAGTTAACTATTCCTCTTTTTTTTTTCTTTTTTTTGGACAATAAACTTTACTCGTTTAATTATTTTAACGAGTTAAAATTTGTCAAGTCAAAATTTAACAATCCTAATCTCACTTACAATCATAGATAGATATTTTAAAATTATTAAAATAATTTAAGAAAAAATAAGAGTTCAATTATCCTTAAAAAGAAATATGTATGAGTCTAATACTCGTGTATTAATTCCATATTCTTGTAAAATAAGTATTATTACTCTATAGCACAAAATATAAAGTGCAAAATTTGTTCAAACATCCTACATACCATTTTGTACGGTTATCACTAAATAAAGACTAAACAACCATTTTGCTCCTTGTATTTTGTAGTTGGTTTTAATTTTATTTATATATAATTTTTTTTTATAATAGTCCTTGTACTTCAAAATAAATGAATAATTTAGTTCTTTTTTAACTTAAATAATGACGTGGCTTTTCTTTTTTTAAAATAATATGCAAACATTTATTTTAATAACCTACGTATAAGGGAGAAATTAGTAATTTGACAAATTGTGTAGAATTCTTTATGCATACAAATTTATTTGAAAAAAAAAAAGAAGAAGAAAGAAGAAAATTTTGCTCGAAGTTATGATAAAGCAAAATAATAGTGCATATAGGATAGTAATTCTTGATGAATCTCAAGTTCTAAACTTAATAAGTGGTATTTTTTGAATATTTAGTACCAATTGACTTTGAATTTATTTATTGGGATATTTAATGTAATAAATATAAAATTGAGTAGTAATTCTGCCGAATCAAATTTTTTTTTAATTTAGACTTATATTTATATTACTCTTTATCGAAGAAATTATGTTTCTTAATTTACTCTTGTGCATATAATCTAATGTTTATTATTTTATTTTTTTGAATATGCATATGTATTGTTTATAATATCACTTTTTTTGGTATTCTTCGTTTATAACATCATTATTTTGTTTTGTTATTGGGTGATATGATCACTAAAACAAAATAAATTGAAGTTTTATACTTATTATTTTGTACAAATGCATGCAAATTCTCAAGGGATCTAAAATGGTGTGAGAATGTAAAAAATAATTAGCCTCATATGTATATCTTAGAGAGTATGAATGTCATATAAGACTCTAAACAATGAGAAACAAAGACATGACTAAGTTGTGGAGGAAAATGAATATAAATATATTACTTGGAAAAAAATAAATAGAAATTTAAAATATCACTTAATAAATAAATAAATAAAAATAATAAAAAGACTTGTTTATCTTTATTAAAAAAAATTATTCACGCTGACACTAATTTATATTTTTTTAAAAACCAAATCATCATTATTTTTTAAGAAAAAAAGATTAAATTGTTCTTCTACAAGGACTATTATGAAGGAAAAAAAATTATAATTGAAATAAATTATAAAGTACAAGGACTAAAATAATTGTTTAGTCATAAATAAATAAATCTACTAATATAAAAAGTGACATTGATATTATTGTTTGAACAAAAATAAATTTCTCACATATTTTGTAACTAACCAATAATTAAACTTTGACTGATGACTACTTGACTAGAGTTAAGTATATTAATCAAATTGGAAGTGGTTCATAATACCACCTGACAGCTGGCAGCAAGGATGCCAGCCGGATCACATAGTCAGACCCGCGTAGTTTCGGAACACCGGATCAGGATCACATAGTCGGACCCGCGTAGTTTCGGAACACCGGATCAACTTAGTTTCGTATATAAATCATTCCCTTCTACAAATTTATATAGATAATAAATATTAAAATATATATGTAATAAATAAAAATTAAAAATAATTATATTTTAATTTATTATATCTTATCTATTTGAGTTTTGTATTAATTGTAATTTAATTTCATTATAGATTTATAACATATATCATTTTCTTTCCCAAATTTTACTATGTATGTTAACGAATTTATATCAATAATAAATATTGACATATGTGCATACATAGAAAATTTATCTTTTGTGTTTCTAAATTTAAAATTGAATTTTAAAAAAAATAAAAAGAAGAAAAAGATTAAGTTCTTTGTTTAGTTAATTTATTACCGAATTTTTAATGACTAAAATAGAAATAAAGGATGAAAGAAAAATTTGGCTATTATTTACCAAAAGTTTTCTTTCATAAATAAATAAATTTAGATTAAAAAATTAAATAACATAAACAAATATTCTATATTTTATATTTTATTATTAATATTATTACAATAAATTAATTATTTAATATAAATTTAACAACAATATAAAAGAGTATACATAATTATTTTATTATTATTATGAATTAACAAGGCTTGTTGTGATTAATAAATATTTACTATATGTGAAAACATGAAATGTTTTGAAGTAAGAAGGAATTAAAAAGAATCGTACATTTACATTTAATCGTACATTTATTCAAATCTACCCCTTCTCTCTTATTTCCATTTTAAAGAAGGCAAAAAACTCCCAGAATATAGGTGAAGAGAGAGAAATCCGGCGGTGGACAAACTCAGCTCAACTCAACAGATCCCCCGTCATTTTGTTCACCGATCAGACCCTTTTCCCCTCTCCTTCTCTTCCCATCCAGATCTTAAAGGTACTAATATTCAATTCACTATATTAATTTTAAACCCCTTTTTAAAATCACAACTAATTCCTACATAATCTGGAACATTAATATTTTGCATTGATTTTGTGTTGTAATTGCAGATCTTAATTGTAGAAACTTGATTATTGATACATTTATCCTCTTGATCATAGCAAACAAGTTACATTTGTTTTGAATTAATAAAATCTCCAATTTCATTTTTTGTATTTGTATGTGTGTGTGTGTGTGTTCTTTTTTCTTTTTCTCATGCTCTCCATATGTTAATTGTGAAAGGGTAAAATAAATTTATTTTGGGTATTGAGCGTTTCACAAGGAAAGAATTTTGATCACTTCCGGGTATTCTAAACAGTTAGCAGATCTCATAATCTATTAAAAAAATTCAGCTTGATTGATGACTTATATCAAACATATTCTTCATTTAGTTTGAGCTATAAGAAATACAAAAAATTTTGTATATGTGTTGCTGTTTTAATTGAGTTTTGAATTTTTTGGGTTATTTGAGGGTGATAATTAGGAACTTGAAGTAAAATGAGTTCCACTACAATACGCAAGGCCATTGGCGCCGTAAAGGATCAAACTAGCATTGGCATAGCTAAAGTTGCCAGTAATATGGCGCCAGAGCTAGAAGTAGCCATTGTTAAAGCAACAAGCCATGATGATGATCCGGCCGACGAGAAGTATATTCGCCAGATCTTGCAGCTTACTTCATACTCACGAGGCTACGTGAGTGCTTGCGTATCTGCAGTATCAAAGAGACTAGGGAAAACCCGAGACTGGATCGTGGCTCTCAAGGGTTTGATCTTAGTTCATAGATTGTTAAATGATGGGGATTCAGTGTTCCAACAGGAGATCATGTACGCCACAAGAAGGGGCACGAGGTTGTTAAACATGTCGGATTTTCGGGATGAGGCACATTCGAGTTCATGGGATCATTCGGCTTTCGTTAGGACATTTGCCTTGTATTTGGATCAGAGACTGGAGATCATTGCATATGAGAGGAAACTAAATGGGGGTGATGGGGGTGGAGAAATTGAGAAGTGGAAATCACCTCCCAATAACCGGGCTTATGAGTACGAGTACAATGAGTTTAGAGATGAAAGCGGGTATGGAAATCAAGGGATGAGGCGATCAAGGTCTTCAGGGGATGTTAGGGAAAGTGCAGCAGAGAGGAAAGATGTTACTCCATTGAGGGAAATGAAGCCGGAGAGGATATTCGGCAAGATGGGTCATTTGCAGAGGCTTTTGGACCGGTTTTTGTCGTGTAGACCGACGGGTTTGGCAAAAAACAATAGGATGGTGTTGGTTGCTTTGTATCCTGTTGTGAGAGAGAGTTTTAAGCTCTATTCTGATATTTGTGAGGTTCTGGCTGTGTTGCTTGATCGGTTTTTTGATATGGAGTACCACGATTGTGTGAAGGCATTTGATGCGTACACCAGTGCAGCGAAACAGATTGATGAGCTGGTTACATTTTATAATTGGTGCAAGGATACGGGTGTGGCAAGGTCGTCGGAGTATCCGGAAGTGCAGAGGATTACAGGGAAGTTGTTGGAGACTTTGGAGGAGTTTGTTAGGGACAGGGCAAAGGCAATGAAGAGCCCGGAGAGGAAGGTGGAAGCTCCCCCTGTGGTTCAAGAGGAGGAGCCGGTACCAGATATGAACGAGATTAAGGCATTGCCACCGCCGGAGAATTATGCTCCACCACCACCACCTGAGCAGGAGCCTCCTCCGCCCCCAAAGCAACAAGAGACTGGGGACTTGATGGATTTGAGGGAGGAGGCAGTGACTGGAGATGATCAAGGGAATAAGTTTGCCTTAGCTTTGTTTGCTGGCCCGGCAGCAAACAATGGGAATGGGAATTGGGAAGCATTCCCGTCAAATAGTGAGCCTGAGGTAACTTCTGCTTGGCAGACTCCAGCTGCAGAGAGTGGTAAGGCGGATTGGGAATTAGCCTTAGTGGAGACGGCAAGTAATTTATCGAAGCAAAAGGCAGCACTAGGTGGGGGCCTTGACCCATTGCTTTTGAATGGCATGTATGATCAAGGAATGGTTAGGCAACATGTGAGCAGTGCCCAATCGGGCGGCGGCAGCGCTAGCAGTGTGGCTTTGCCTGGGATGGGGAAGAATGCAACACCTGTACTGGCTCTCCCTGCTCCGGATGGAACTGTTCAGACAGTTGGACAAGACCCATTTGCCGCCTCATTGAGCATTCCACCTCCTTCATATGTGCAGATGGTTGAGATAGAAAAGAAACAGCAGATGCTTGTGCAAGAACAGATGGTATGGCAACAGTATGCTAGGGACGGAATGCAAGGTCAAACGAGTTTAACCAAGATCAACGGTGGTGGATATTATGCACCAGGCTATCCACAAACGATGCCTTATGGAATGCCGCCAGTAAATGGAGTAGGATTGCCACCACCCGGGTATTACTACAATCCTTACTAATTTTCCATTATTATCGGTACTTTAGATGATGTTTTCCTTTCCAACGTATATTACTGTGATTTGTTTGCAATTTGTGCATGTCAAATTGGGGAAGAGAGGGAGGGAGAAAGGAACTGAGCTCATGAAATTTTGATGTTTATCTTTGGATAATGATGTTGGATGCTCTGTAATCCTTTTACATGTTTCTTTTTTTTGTTCTTTCTATTTTGTAATATTGGGATTCTTTGGCATCTTTATGTTTACGTGTTTCTTATTTCCACAATATGTACAACCACCTTAATTAATTTACCAAAATTTTATCTCCTCAATTGTGGTCAATTATAGAAACTAAGTATTTTAGACTTTTCTTGCATTGATTTTTTAGGTATTTTCCGAACTCATACTACATGTCTGTCGTTCTACATTTAGGCTTGTTTTTTAAGAAACTCCTAAAGAATTGGTAAACTGATAACTTTCATGTCATATGTATTGGACAACTGGGCATTGCGATTGTTCATTGGCGATGAAATAGTATCTCTTAGCTGCAGAATTATAGGACGTTAAGGTGTTAAAGATTCCTTTTTGTAAAGTTATATTGTCTTGACTATTGTGGTCAGTAGCCATAATCTTTTGTACTTGCAAGATTTTATCAAAAACCATCTTTTGCCACTCTTCTTGCATTAATAATTTCTCTAAGACTTGATATTTACCATGTAACTACATCTATTATGCTGTTATGCTGATTTTTAAAAACTTATTACTCTAAAAAAAAGACTAAAATTCACTTTGCACTCCAAACTTTGCACCCTAAATTAAATTTTAGATTAAATGCGCCCTAAACTTCAACCGAGACAATTAAATGCACCCTACACTAGATTTTCTGGCCAAATCTTCAAAAATAGGGATGACGACGTCATTAGAAACATGGGCAAAATAGTCAATTTACTTACTATGTTGACTAATAATTAAATTTTAATATATATATATATATATATATATAACCTGAAAACTAGTTAAATTTCAGAATATCTGATTAATATTCAAGAAAAGCTAACTAAAATTTTAGAAAAATTAGTTAAAATTCAGAAAATAATAAAGACTATTAAATTACTAAAAAAACTATTACAAATTAAAAATATATTCACAATAATATCATTACATTTATTAAAAACAAAAATTAGTTCACTTAAAAGAAATCAAATCAAAATAGAAAACAATCTTTAGTTTAAAAAAAAAAGAAAAAAGAACAATTCAGTTTAAGAAAAACACCAATAATAATGTAAAGAAAACCACAACAATCTAGTTCTAAAAAAAATAAAACAATCAAATCTTTAAAAAAGGGAAGAAAAAAACAAAGAAAAAGAACTCTGGTACTTCATCTTCTCCATTCAATTCCAAAAGATAGATGGTTAAGTAACTTCAGCCACCAGCGCAGGGATCTTAAACCAAATCATACCTGACCCATACCTGACCCAATGTCAAGCCTATTCAGTAATAATCATAATAATAAAAGTACCTAATGGCACACCAGCAATTTCTATAGCATGCATTAATATAGAGATGACACTCATTTGGACGGAGGAGTCTCTTGTTTATTATCTTTGCAAGTTACCTTCAAATTATACTTCAGTTTAAAGCATAATAAATTATTTATTATTTATTATGCATTGATATAGAGATGACAATTCTTGTCTCTGCTTCACCTTATAAGTTATAATAATGCCAAGGACTCTGAAATATATCTCATTACATAAAGCAAAAGAAAGTTCAAGCTGCACATTACTATATGACTATATCCCTCTTTGGTCTTAGTTAGCTGAAATGACCTGCAATGATTCTATTTTCCAACTTAAATAACTAAGTTTGATTAAAAAAAAAACTTGGATTAAAGAATGTGGTCAAATTACACGACAATTTCGATAAGCGTTATCAAATGCTGAGTAAGGGAGGGGCTGCGGCACTAAAAATGACATTTGCTTTGCTCGGATTTGATTAGTTTTAAGATTTCCTTATTTTGTTTAGTTGTGAATTTAATGGTAATTATTACTTGTTAGATTTAAGATCAGATAATAGATACCGTCGCTCAGAAATCAGATGAAGAATGGAAATTAAATGTCACTAGATATTAACAAGTTCGCCAAATGTGACTAGTATTGCTTGTTTGATATACATATACATATACATATATATATATAGTAACTAATTAAAAAAACTTCAGCTATTATAACATGAGATTAAACTCATGAGGCCAACACATTAGTCAAATCCAAAACCAGACTATTAATAAACTCCCAAACATAAATACACATTGCGCTTTGCGAGACCCTTGATTACGCTGTCGTAACAGTCATTGTCAAACCCACTAAAGTATAAATCAATCTCAACACTATTAAGCTTTCATCAAATACATGAATTTTATATTTGGGCAAACTTATTTATTACTGTTTATAGGAAAAGTAGACGACTCAAATTCATAAAAACTGTTACCTGCTACTAATAATGACAAAAGGATTAAAAAAAAAAAATTGAATCGTTCGTACTTCTTTTATGAACTGTTAGAGACAGTGACGAAGCTAGGAAGGGGTCAGGGGCGGATCCAGGAATTAAATCCAGCAGGGGCGAATTTTAGTCTTAGAACGGATTTGGCGGGGGTTCGGGGGCTGCGCCCCCGAGCCAATTTTTTTTAAATAATTTTGTGTTTTCCAGCCAGTTGCATATGTAAAACATGTATTTAATTACAATATAGTTAATATAACAAGTAATAACATTATATATATAATAACAAGTCAACAACCCATTTGAAACCAATTATTTTATGCAACGTACATAGAATTTTATAATATACAATAAATAAATATTCATAAATCATTATCTAAATTAAAAAGAAATCTCAAAATAAATAAACATTTAGATAGAATTTAAAAACTTATTTCAATTATTTTTATAGTTCAACTTGAATGATTCTCCAAACACTTACAATTTTAACTGTATGCACAAATCTTCAAACCAAATTTGTTTTAATACATATGTTACTACTTTGCTTTGTACTTTGTAGAATAAGATTAGCATGAACTTGTTTTCTTTTAATACATTAAGTTTAACTTTTTATTAAATCTGCCCCCTTGAATTTATTAATTTATAAATTCTGCCCTATTCCTATACCTATAAAAAAAACAAGCATAGGAAAAAAAATCCAACATAGGCAGCTGCCTATGCTGCCCTCGAGCAGGTCCGCCCCTGGAAGGGGCATCCCCCCCCCCCCCTACGCCTACCCTATTCCTACCTATCTATAATATAGTATAATTTTTCTGTTAATATTGATATTAACCACTCTCTCATTGTATACATATTTTTAATAATGGACTCATATTTTGAGAATATGAATTTATTATATATTATACTTTAAATAATATATAAAATGTATTTTCAACTTTCAATACATTTCAAAGTTTAATTATAATTTTTAAAGGCGGATAAATAGAGTTAATATTAAAGTTCATAAGGAAATCTCCTTGCTTCCCCTTTCTGATGAAATTACAAAATGGTCGCACACGCAAAAATAGTTATATGTCTCAAAAACGGATCTGATTAGATAAATTTTGCGATTTTAATGAAAGAAATTGAAGAATCAAATATCTGACTGGGCATGTTAGTTAGTACTGGACCATCTTAGTTGATGGTCTGGTGGCCTTTCATTTTCATTTGGTGATTACCATACATTTCTTAAATCAAGAGAAAGGAGAAACACATGACAAATCAAAGCCCAGCCCAGCCCAGCCCAGCCCAGCTATAATTATTTCACCTACCACAAGTACACACAACACATCCAGGTGTGATTGTAATAAATAAGGGGACAAGTACAACTGCATCCTCAAAAAGTAAAGAGCCAAATTTTTATTTTTAAAATATTATATCTTGTGAATTTATTTATCGATTTTTTTTTTTGGTCGGTAGTTATGTGAGTAATTATTAATGGTAACTTTTTTAATCAGATATATTATATTGTGAGTTAATCTTATAATTTTATTCAATTGTATGTATTGGTGTAGGTCGTAATAATAATTTGACTGAAAACTTTCAATACATATAATAAAAAATTATTTTTTCTATCTTTATCCACCCCCCACCCCTCCCCCTCCTTTTTCAGCCAATGAAGTTATGAAGATAGAAAGCATGCAGAAAGGCTGGCCCGGCCAGGCAGCAGGCGTGGCCAAGCTTGCATTGTGCCGGAAAAATCTGGTTGTTCGGGTTTTCAAGCATGTTTACTTTTCTCTTTTTCTTTTACTATGCACATGTTATAGTTTGTCGAAATTAAATTAGAAAAAATTCAGAATCAGAAACAAAGATAACCATAATTTGTAGAATTAAATTGTAATATAATCGGTACTCAAACAAAGATAATCATGCATAATTTTTTTGAATTGATTAGGTAGGTATGTTAATGTTCCTTCCATGGCCATAAAGCTTATAGAGGAACCATCCATTCAATTAGTCAATTGTGTTCATTATGTCAAGCAAATCAATTCAAACGTAGAATCTACAAAAGATATAATAATTTACCATATTTGTTGCTTGTTTCTTTATTCCTCTTTGCTTTTTCTTTTGCATTTTAGGTACAATACCACTCTATATATATAGTAGTAAGTATTTGATTATTATGAGTAGGGTGACAGCATATCAAGTCTTAGCACCTACCTTAAGAACAGATGCAAAGTGAAGTATGACTAATCAACCCTATTTTATTATGTTCATTTGTATAATACAAAAAACACATCATTTATATGAGGACATATTTCAAAGACATTCCTTATGATGATTTTCTTTTTCTTTTTTTTTTTTCTTATAACAAATCAGTCAAACTTTTACTCGAAACAAATTGGAGGTGTTAGGCGATGACACCACTCAATCGCTCAGACAATTGTCAAATTTTTCTTTTTCGAATTTAGTACGATATATAACATGCAATTCCACAATTATAAATATTATTTTTATTTATTTGATCGACTCTAAATATTTGCTGATATACTAATTTGTTATTTAAAAAATTAGAAAAAATGTGTGTATTATTATGATTATTTAAAAAAAAGTGTAATTATATTATATTACATATAAAAATAAATGAGCGTTCAATTGTAATATTTTAATTTTACATCGCGTATAAAATTTTAAATTACTAATAATACCTTTAAGCATGCCGAGATTAGCCACCACTTACAATTAGGCCAAGAGCAAATGAGGAAAATAAAATAATAAGAGGATGGATGGAGAAAATTTGATAGTAAAAAGAAAGAACAATTATTATTTATTGATGGTGAAAGAGTCAAGAAAAGAATCTTTCTACATAAAATATTTTGTATAACTTTTGAAAGGGAGAGCAAAAGTAATGCATAGCAAACAAATTTTAAGTATATTTTTATTTGAGTGGACTCCCGACCTGATTAAAATGCGGACTCTAAATTTTATTTTATTTTTTATTTTTTTTTAAAACAACTAATAAAAAATGTATAGTTATTTTTTGTACTGAAAAAATTTCATAATACAATATTTTGGGTATGATTTGAATACATATAACAAACAGTGTTGTACAGACCGTTAATTACATAATTCACTACTAAATGCTTTTAAAAGTGATAATGCCATTTAAAATAAGTGTCGTATGATGTTTTATTTTTTTCTAACAATTTAAGTATAATTTGTACTATATGTTTTTATCAAAAATGCCGAAGATAAAAATACAAATTTTCTACTTTAGTTAAAAATATTTTTAAACCTAAATTTTTAATATTTAAAAATACTTTACCCAAAAACTCTCCCGTACAAGATACTTATTATTGTTGTGACGAATTTATGTTCGTTCATTTTTGTTCTGACAAAATCAACCGTCTTTCAAAGTACAACTACAACTCATGAAATAAAATACTCCCTCCATTTCATAAAAGATAAGTTGAGCATATTTATCACGCAAATTAAACAATTTAAAAATGAAGAGAGAATACTAAATAAATTTTATATTAAAAATTAAATAAAAACCAATCTTTTTATGGGTTGAAAGAGTAATATTTAACTAGTACATTCCACGGATGGATATCCATCCATGTGTTAAATATTTAATTTATACAAAGTCGCTTTTTGCTCTACTCACATTTTCACTCTCCCCTGAAAAACCCTCCCCCATTAAACCTCTCAACGCGTCATCAACTGAATCTGCCGGGCCAACACGGTGGCTCGGAAACCGATTCCTCGATTTACGAGCCAAACTTGTTCAAATAAATGAAATGAAAATACATAATGAGATTTCAGCTCCACTGAGTCAGTCAAAACGAGTCAACTCTTGAGTATGAAACGCAGTAGTAATAATAATGATAATAATACAAAAAGCACGGGTTTGTCCCGCCTTTTCTTATACAAGTGACCTGTGACTTAATCAAATTTACATAAATTGCCATCTAATCATATCAGTCTTCAAATATGACGTCGTTTGCAATTTCTAACAACGGCTTTATCGTTTCCGGGGAGAATTTTCTCGCAAACAGGAACGGGTGACGCCGTTTACGGACAGACGGATCTGATCCGTTCGTTCCATCATCACCATATCTAGGCGTGGCATTTCTAAAGGCCTGGATCAACTCTGGTCCCACTTCGGGCGCCAGGTACGTGCGGGGGTGACCGTCGTGACAGCCCTTCCAATCCACGTGCGTCAGCGTAGCTGGAACGCACCCACGTGGGTCCGCCATGCTCAAGAGCGTAGAAAAGTAATGCTCCTCAGGGTAACACGTGTCAAGCCTTACGCAAGGTTGCTTGAACTTTGACCACAACCGCCTGTCACCCGCAACTATCCTCGCGTGTCTACGTATCAAGATAAAAAACTGGGACCCAATTCGGAAATTCTCCAAGGTCACCTCCGGAAGCATTGCGTCATCCCCACGCGCCGCCCACCTGTCCACAGCGCCAACCTCGTTCTTCAGAATCTCGATGAAGCTCCGCCGCGATTTCGTCAGCCTCCTGTACGTGAAGTTGAAGGAGTGGAGCGGGATGCAAGACGGGGATAGTAGGGTAAACATGTAATTCGACGGGTCGTGGAGAAGCGCGTGTGAAAGCAAGCGACGCGCGGCTGAGATGAGAGTGGGAGAGAACCGGCGAGTGGGTTTGGAGGAAATGACTCGGTGAGTGAACACGCCTTGGAACGGCGAATCGTAGAGGGAACTCGGGTCGGCGTGGATGTAAATATTGTACAGATTTGAGGGGGTTTTGTTGAAGTAGAGTTCCCAGAGCGGCGCTAATGGTAGCGGCGTGGTGGTGAGGAACATGAAGGCTATTTTTCTCGGACGGCCCACCGGTGGATTCGGGTTAACTCGGGCGGCGAGTTGAAACAGGGAGTCATCTTCATCTTCCTCTTCCGACGGCGGCGGAGGAGAAATGGTGGTGGGTTTTTTTACTTTCTGGGTTTTGATTATTGTGGGTGGCAATGCGGGTATTACTGGGTTTACTACAATTGTTCTGTTTTCGGTGGTAAAGCTGGTAGGAGGGAAAGTGGTCGCGCCGCCGGCAGCGCCGCCTAATTTGGTGGTGGCGACGGGAGTGTTGATGGTGAAGATTATTGCAATGGGTAAGCAAAGAAGAAGGGCACAAAATAGGGAGACTGGATTTGGGGATAACATAGCTTAATTTTTTCTGTTTTAACAACTAAAAAAAATAAAATTAAATAAATAAGAAGTGAAAAAGGAAAGTGGAGGGAGGAGAGAGAATAGTGTGTGAAAATAAAGCGGGATTTGGTAGGGAAGGGACTACATACAGCCTAAAAGCAACGGAAGGCATAAAATTAAATAATTGAGATTTAATAGAGGGATTGTGTAATTAGGAGGAGGATGAGATTTTATAGTGGTGTGTTTGGGTGGTGTTATTTTATGCTTTATTCACTAAATCTAAATGTTAGTGATATTAATGGGGTTTAGTTATTTATTTTATTTTATTTTTTTACTTTTATTTTTCTAGTTGGCTATGTGATTTGGGAAATACGTGGCCTACATGCAGAGTCGCAGATAACTTGTGGGGTCCATTTTGAGCATCGAAATTGTGTGGGGTCACATGTATAAACCTCTTCTTCTTCTTCTTTTGTTTTTTTTTTTTTTAGTTGTACTATTATATTTCCATGAGATGAAGAGGTAAGAAAATGTGACCGTGTGTCAACTTTTGTGTTTTTCATGAGAATTGTTAACGAGTCATTTTGGGTATGGTGGATTATTCGCCATTATAGCTTTTACAACTGTTATTTGAAAATTTAAACGTACTAATTTTTAAAATTAATATTTTTATAATAAAATTTAATATTTCACAAAATCTCTTACATAAATATGGAACTCATTTATTATTCATATAAATTTTTTTTTATAGAATTATTATTTTTATTTGTAAAAATATCAATTTTTTTAATATTAATGTGTTATATTTACTAGTGTATGCTAGACAAACTGAATATTTTTTTTAATATAATAAAATTTGAAAGTTAAAGTGATGGTTCATAAAATATAAGAAATCAATTAATGAGTGAGTGAAAACTGAAAAAGGAAAAGAGATGTAAATAAATTAATTTTTTCATCTCACCTAATTATGTAAATAAATTATATTTATAATAAATTATTTATAAACACTACTTAGCGCTGCTAAACAAACAAGTAGTTAAGGTTAACAAAAAATAAAACGCTTCTGAGGCCAAATTTTGTGAGTGACATCTAGACATAACTTTTTCCTTTCAATCATGACGTGATTTGGATTTAATTAAAAATAATTACTGTGCAAACGTTTTTTACATCAATACTGGGGAGTATTCACGAGTCTCATTTATTATATCATGGCAGTAACAAATTACCTCGTGAATTTTCTTTTATAAGCTTTTATCGGTTAAGCTTTATTTTTATTGGCTAGCGGTACTCCTTCGGATGATTTAAAATATAATTTTTTTATTCGTATAAAAATTGTAATAAATATATAAAACAAAAGATAAATATGTTATTTAATGAAATCTACTGGTATAAGAAAAAAAGTCTCATAACTTTTGTATAAACTTATAGAGTTGTTAAGGATAAATTTAAAATTATTTATAGTCACTTTCCTCTACTCTTCTTAATTTGTGTACAAAATATACTTGAAATATCTTTCTAAAAACGGAAGGAATATTCAAACGTCGGATATGTTAGAGGTCTTAAATTTTTTATTTTAAATAATGTGGCATTGTATATAGCAAAATATTCTTTCAAATTATTTGATCATTATTGACTTTTAAAAGTCAATTTGAGATATTTTTAAACTCAAAATTGATATGACTTATTAAAAATTATGAACAGTAAAGCTTACAATGAGTAATACTTTTTAGATAATTTATAAAATTCATCATTATATTGATTAAAATTTAAAAAAAAATTATGTCAATTTTGAATTTAAAAATCTCTTACACCCAGTATTTGAGTTTTTATGTGGAGAGAAAAAAAAGAGTTAAAGAAAATAAAAAGAAGTAGTGTTTTTGAGTTTTTTAATAGAAGAGAAAAAAAATGTAAGAAAAGTGGTGTCTTTAAGTTTTAGTTATAGAAGAAAAAAGAAGAAAGTTAAGAAAAGTGAGTGTATTTTGAGTAAAAAAAAATGTCCTCATTTTTTGAGAAGAAAGCTAAAGAAAAGAACATAAAACTTTCTCATATCTTTTTTTATCTTCTTTCACTTTCTTTTCTTTTCTACAATTAAAAAACTCGTAGACAAGATGTTAAATTGTTTTTTAAAAGCCAACAATGATCAAATAATATACAACAAAAAAAATATTTTGGAGTATATTTTATGACAGCCAATCATAAACAATTTACCAAATCAATATATTAATGTCACATTATTTTGAGACAAAAACTTTGATACACCAAGCACTACCCTATTCAACATCACGTGAACTTATTTGCAGGGTCAAATCTATATACGGGGTAACATAGACAGCTGTCCTTGCTGGAATTTTTTTTTATAAGTATAGGGGCATGACATATATATAAATTAATAAATTTAAGGGGGCAAATTAATGGAAGAGTTAAAGTTGGAAAGGACAAAATAAATTTCATAAACCAATTCTAAATACAAGTACAAAAAATTTCTTAGTTTTAAGGCTTGGTGAAATCTTAGAAGTACTAAACTAGTTTATACTTTGAAATTAATTCATGATTTTGTTTGAATATATAAAGCAAATTTGGTTTGAGACTTGAGTATTTGGAAAATCATTCAAATTGAATTATGACAAGTAATCGAAATAAGTTTTAAAATTATGTCTATATATTTTTATTTGAATTTTTTTTTAGTTTGGATAATGAATATTTATTGCAATTTGTAAACATTATTATGATTAGTTCAAATTTTTTTATTTAACTTCAATAAAAAAATAGTTAAAATCCGTCACTGCTTAAAAAAACTCTCTGGCTATTTATTTCTGCCCTGTGTAGCAGTGTCCACTTGATTTATGAATCAAATAGTTTTATAAAAAATCAAATATTTATTATAAAGTTTGAAGTGACACAAACTCTTTGATAAAAATTTTATTACTTTTGAGTAATAGTAGAGGTTGTAATTTGTTTTTATCTTAAATGGATAATATTAAATATTTTAATAATAATTAATATTATAGTTAATTTTATAAAATTTATTCAATTAATAATATAGTGACATAATATTTTTTAAAAAAAAAAATTTTAAGACCCATTATTATTATATCATTATTTTCTTAAATTTCATGTCCTTTCCTTTCCCTTATGATTTGACTTCCGAAAACTTACTTTTAGTACCTTACGTCCAAAATTAGATCAGACAATTTGTCTGTCCCCAACAGGATGCAAGTGGAAATAGCCCTAATAGGTTTTTCTCTTATAAGTTTTTCTCATACTTACTTCAATCCCCAAAAAAATTTAAAATTATTTTTATTATTACAGAGAATTTAAACTCCCAAGAGAAATCTAAATCACCGTAGATATATATTTACAATTATACATATATGAAAATGAATCATATGATAACACATATATGATAAAATTAATAAATAATAATAATAATAATATATTGAATCATAAATAGATATATACACAAACAAGAAAAAATATTTTAATTTTTTATTATATAAAAGTATAAATATTAATTTAATTAATATATAACTATTTGGAGGCGGAGAGTAAGGTTGAAGAAGCAAGTAGTACTCTATTCTCATATATATAATTATTCGATAATTCTTCATTTTTGACTCTCATCTCTGATCAGAATTAAAATTATTGTTCCATTCAGAATATGACGTGACAATCATCATCCAACCTTATCCTCGATTAGAATCTAAATCACCATTGCATTCAAGATAGGGTGTGGCAATCATCGTAGGGGTGAGAGAATTTGCGATCCCTAATAATAGCCTTTGTGTATATTACATATTTGTTTTTGTTTCTGTCAAGCTATATGATACTATATCCATTCTGATTTATTAAATCATTATTTATTTTTTAAAAATCAAATTGTGATATTTTGGAATTTAAAATTAATGTAAATTAATGTTATTTAATCAATAGAATGATGAATATCATAAATTATTTAAAATTAATTTTACATTTAAAAATATTTTAATTTAATTATTAAAAAGTTAATAGTGATTTTATAAATTTAAAACGGAGATAGTATTAATTTTTTTTTTAAATTTTAAATAATAAATAATTAAGATATTTGGACATTACTTTTATATATTTAGTATAAATGCATTCAAAGCATTAAAGAGTAGAAGAAAAAAACAAGAGAAAAAACAGGCCTGAAAGTCTGAGGCCCGGCCCCGTTCTTGCAAGCCTAAACAAGGCCCTCTTTATTGACACAAAGTCTGACCTGACTACCTTTTTTGACTAGACTACAAGCCCGACTGGGCCCTTGTTCGCCCCTACCTAGGGCCTAGGAAAACGTAGGTGGATACGAAAACCAGAGAACTTCTCTTTATTATATACGAAGCAAATTTATTCAGCTCTCAAATTGGATATGAACTCTTTATAATTTTATCTATTTGTATTTTAATTTTTTAATTTTTATAATGAAAGATCAAATACAAATAAGTGAAATTATAAAAAACTCATATCTAATTATCATGTTCGCATAAATTTTTTGTTATTGATTATATATTATAAATTCGAATATATGATCATGCAGATGCAGACTAAGAGCAACTCCAACAGCAACATCCTAGACTATATTTAGTCTAGGATTCATCCGGCAGCTCCAGCAGCAAGACTATATTTAGTCCATGGACTATAATCAAGGATCACAAAGACTAAATCAAGGAATGGGATCGTCTATGGACTATAATTTTAATATATTTAAATGGGAGAGTGAAAGGATGATTGGAGATTTTTTAAATTAATTGATTATTTTAATCTTTTTATATTATAGTCCACGAGATAGTTCATCTGCTGAAAGGAGCGAAGACTAAAAGACATCTGTTGATGTCATATGGACTAAATATAGTCCATGGGATAGAGAAGCGGCTGGAAAACAGAAAAGAAGAGATCTTTCACTAAATCATTATTTTTGACCTGATCATTTCTAATGAGATAAACCTTTCAATAAAATATACATTCTGTCTTATCAACTACATTGATCTCTTCAAGTTTTACGCTGGAGATGAAATATAAATGTTTAAAATTTAAATTGGAATTGGGCAATAATACCCAAGCCATGCAAAAATTTATAGTCCAAGTTTAGTCTCTTAAGTCAATTTTTAAATAAAATAAAAACATTAAATTATGGGTATTGGGCATATAGAAAACTAAACTTGAGGCATACATATAGTTTTCTAATTTTTCTTGTTTGAAGTTGAGGGAGTAAAGTAAAAACATGAAATAACATGATTTGGACTTGTTAGTCTCTTTCAGCTTTTTTTTACTGTATTTTTCCTTTGCAACCTCTCAACTTAAAAGCCACAATAATGTTGCTATATTATGAGGCTGGGGTTTGCTTAGATGCCACCGACAGTGACAAAACATCATCAAAACAAATCCTCCCCCACCCCTCCAATCACATGAATGGTCAGGGGAAGAGGAGAGAGAAAATAGAGTGAACCCTTTTGAGTGGGGAATGGGGGAAGCAGAGCAGGCATGTGGATATGAGTGGGGGACACAGCCAGACTCATTCATCATCAGACTTCAGAAAACTCTTGAATAATTGAGCCACAGTGACAAAAACAGAAGGGAAAAGCAAAAGAAAAGGAAAGAAAAGAAAGAAGGCCCCTCTTTTCTCTAATCTCTATATCCCATCAATTTTACTTCAAATATTGGTACTACCGGTCAAGAAAATCCAGCATTTGCCAGTACCCACAAGTCTTGACAGCCATTTCAATTGGTTTCTGTGAAATTTCTGCTCCTTTTGAGGCCTCAATCAGTTTATTTGGGTTTTTTTGTGTTTCTCCCCATTTTAGCTCTTAATTTTCAGTTCATCAAGATGCCTAGACCAGGCCATAGGCCATATGAGTGTGTTAGAAGAGCTTGGCATAGTGATAGACATCAACCCATGAGAGGTTCTCTCATTCAAGAAATCTTCAGGCATTCTCTCTCACTCTCTCTCTATATATATAATTGCTTGCAATTGCATATAACTTTGTTCTTCTATATTTCTTATGGGTATTTTTTGTTTGGTCAGGGTTGTGCATGAGATTCATAGCTCAGCAACTAAAAAAAACAAAGAATGGCAAGAAAAGCTCCCTATTGTTGTCTTGAAAGCTGAAGAAATTATGTACTCCAAAGCAAATTCTGAGGTTTCTTCTTCACTTTGCTGCTTATAACTCACTTTTTTTGCTATAGCTGATGTGGGTATTTATACTTCTGTTGTTTCTTCTTCATGTTTTAATTACATGATTTGATTTCTTAGGCTGAGTATATGGATCTTAAAACACTTTGGGACAGAGCAAATGATGCTATTAATACAATTATTCGACTAGATGAGACTACTGAAACTGGAGTATTTTTGCAGCCTTGTATTGAAGGTACCCATTTAGTTTCTTTGCCAATTGTAGAATTAAATATACTTAGAATATGGTTATGTAAGTCAATCAATTATTCATCAATATGGGTTATTATGTGAATTTATGGATGTTTTATTTTCTGCTCCCAACCCTTTTGGTCCATATTATTATGCAGTCTGCCCTCACACTCACTTTCACTAATTTTATTATATGAGTGTTTTGGGAACATTTGCATTGAAATGAATTACTGCTTTAGTTTTAAACCTTACTAATTTTTACTGGTAATAATCTTGGTGTAATTCTCTGATAATTTCCAATAATTTTTATTTTCTTAGCTGCTCTCAATTTGGGTTGCACACCAAGAAGAGCATCAAGAAGTCAACGGAACAATACTCCGAGTTGTTACCTTAGTCCCAGCAGTCCTGATCCAATATGTGTTCCTTCAAGCAATTTACAGAAGACAACTCAGGGAAATCGTAGAACTACTAATCTGTTTATGTCTAGTTATTTGAACTTCATGAGACCCACTACCACGAGTTTCACCTGTTTGGGTGTGGCACCCCAGAGCCCTGCTGTTTATCCCTTGTATTATGGAGATCATCTTCAATCTACAGAGTCTGCATTTAGCTTTGATACCCCTTCCAGGTTAAATTCTCATTCCATGGAGCCTGCTGAGTTGGGTGTTAAGCAAAACCTTTCTTCTTGTAAGACAGATGCTTTGAGTAAAATTATGCAAGCAGATATTGTAAATACTGCTGAGAACTCGCATGAAACTGGGTGTGATCTGTCATTACGGCTGGGCTGTCTTGGAGTTCCACGTACAGTGATTGAGAATAGCGTCACCAAAGAGGTGGAAAATGTAGGTTCAAGGACTCCTCGAGAAGAAAACAAGATGAGTGATTCATCTCCACAAATTGATAAGAAGCCTTTCTTCCACAAGTCTTGCTCTGGTGACCCGGTAGATACCTGTCCGAGTAATTGGACTTCTGAGACTGAAATTTTGAATGTAAAGAAATCTATGAGAAAGAGGAAGGCTGTTTTTGATCACCTGTGTGAGGACAAGCAATTCTTTTGGCATCCAAAGCTTCCATTTAACCACTTGACTGGGTGGATGAGCAATGCAGGTTCGTAAATTAATATCCGCTTTTAGTAGCTTTGTTTGAAAATTTTGAATTATTTTTAGAAATTATGTATTTCTGCAGCCTCAACATAATGTTGCCCGGACTTTTATCATAAGACCTTGACGTTTAACTTAATCGGTAAGTGTGAGGAGTCCAGCTGAAGATGAACATTTCAGCATAATAGTAAATATGTAGTAGGGAAAAGCTCTCTTTGAAATCTAACACGGGTTTCAGTAAGCTATTAGGATAAAAATTGTCAAATATCACTGTTCTTCGAAGACAATCTATATTTTGGATCTATTTATAACAATGTATCACTCCTAGTCATTAGAATAGGAGGAAACATATTTAATTTATGTAAAGCTTTTCTTTTAGTTAAAATTTTCTTTAGTATCCTTGGCATTATACGCATTCTACATTGAATTTTTTTGTGAACGAGTGTATCGAGAGATCTAATAGCAGTTGTTGCTGCTCTACTTGCATGTTGACTCCTCCTACAAGAACTTTGGGATAAGAAAAACTTCTTGACTAGTTTCATTTTGGGTTAACTTAATGTCCTAAAGCTTGTCAATCCTCTGTTTTGAGGTCTTTAAATATACCAGAATTCTATGTGTGGATGAGGGGCAAAGAGTTGTCTCTTCCTTGAGCTTAAACTATAAAAAAGTAATGTGCCAGTGGACTGGGTTCGTGGACGACAAGATTGGCCTAATTAAGAAGTGGGGATAAATTTTGGATAAGGCTTGATGTTCGTTGAATGGGGAGCAACAAGTGTCTCTATATTTATTTATCTATTTGCTATGTCTGGGGTCCAAGGACTCCATTTCTGCTTTAGTTATAAAGTGGGGAGGAAATGATTAAGCCAATTGTTCTTATTACTGTTGGGAAATGCTTGTGCAGTCCTTGACTGACCATAAAATAATTGTTTTGTATCGAAAAAGACTTGAAAAAATCTTGATTACAGCTGTATATATGACTTTAGGAGGGGCGTGGTTTTGTTTTTCTGATGACTTTAAAAAGATGACAAAAGGAATACATAGTTTATGAAGCTGGTTCAGGATTGAAATTGAAAATTGCTAACCCATGTGCCCTTTAAAATTTTAAACTGAAAAGACCTATCAGATACTCAAGCAAGCACCGAGTAAGTCGTCCTGATGATGGAGGCCCCAAGGACAGGAACAGATAAGGTATGTACTGTGGAATGTGGAACTGAGGTTCGGAGTTATCTGCAATTGTAGCCAGGAGTGTTTATCATGGTTATTTCCACTTATTTCTAGTGGGAATTATTAGGTTTGTGCTGTCTCAAGCACTTTAA
The DNA here is from genome assembly GCA_034770075.1 of Aralia elata. Taxonomy (NCBI): domain Eukaryota; kingdom Viridiplantae; phylum Streptophyta; class Magnoliopsida; order Apiales; family Araliaceae; genus Aralia; species Aralia elata. The sequence goes on along the minus strand of CM068381.1, from coordinate 43,878,194 downwards.
CAGGACCTAAACAATAATCAAATAGTTTTAATGGAGGTATTTGTACATTCTAACTTCTTGCATCACTGATATTAATCGTTTTCAGAAATAAACCTGTTTCTGCTGTGGAAGTAGAGGGGTGTGTGTTTGAACAAATGTATTTAATCCTCATTAGTTTCTGAAGGACCTTCTAAGTGCTTGGAGGAATTACAAGTTGGTAAAATTTAGCAAATTTGAAACATCTGCTCCATGAATTGAGAAAGGAAAGGAATATCAGGGCGGCTATCGAGCCTTTGATGGGTGAGTAAAATTGATTGGGCTGTTGTTCCGAAGAAATGAATTTAGTGAAGTGACTTTTGCAGTGGCCAGTGGGTAATTTAATGTTTTCTATACATGCTCTACTTTTTCTTCAGTGGGTCCCTTCAAAAGTTTGGTGTACTAGGGCATGTCAACAAACTTGTGCATCAACCCTTTTACCAAAAAGGGCAAGGTGATCCATTATCACCCATTGCTTTCACTAAGCATATACTTCTGTCTCCTCCACTTATCAAGGGATTAGAATTTAGAGGGAGTTTTTGTTATAGGTCCTACATAGCCACCTTTTATTGCTTGTGACAAGTCCATTCTTTTGAAATGGCTTAAGAAGTGATTAACTTGGAGAAATAACTCTCTCTCTCTCTAAAGTCTAAACTAGAAATAATATCTACAAATTGTTGCGTCACCAATGCCGTAATACTCATTATTGATCTTGTATTAGAAGAGTAAAGAACTTTAAGCATGTAAAGATAGTTAATTAAATCTTTTTATCCCTTTTATATCTAACTTGTATATGAACATGTATCTTCTAGATTACTTGTCTGATTCGTGTAATCTGAACAAAATTCTCCATGCTTCTTTTGCAGAGCCATGAGTTCATGTTATATTTGAAATCAAGTCTTTCCATAGACATCTCTCTGCGTCTGAAGACAGAACATTTTTCAAGCCAAATCTTTCAAAATTTCCTCTTATGGAGAATACGATCAATGTAAACTATTCTAAATCAATCCTCATTCGAAAAGAGAGAAGATATGGAAATAGTAGGAGAAGAAGACAAGGATGACAATGGCGATGACAATAATGAAGACTGAGGAGAACTGAAGTTAAACTCTATTTGCAAGCGTTGATGGATCGAGTAATAAGAGACCGTCTCTTTTTCCTCTTCAGATTCAAGCTCTCTTAGCAATATTGCAGCTAGAAATTTTTTTATGAACTCTCTACAACAATCTTTCCCTTTGCATATAACCTCTTCACATTCTTTACTATCAAAAGTCTCTGTCCCTTCAATTTCCTCAGCATGAACAGTTCCTTCTCTCTTCCCAAGCATCACCGTCGAGTTGTCAAACTTCAAAATATACGCTTGCTTACAACCTTCAAAGAGCCTCTCGCCCAACGTGTCAATGATATAGTAGGCATCCTCGTCTACTTTAAACACGAAGAAATGATCGTTCCAACTTACTATATAAATCCTCGGCTCATTCTCTCCTTCCATGTTGCTAATCTCGTTCCATATTTCATCAAAAGACATGGCTCCTTTCAAGGCCTCAAACTTTTCGGGACCAAAAAACCCAACAAAAGATTTCTCATGTGAGATGCTTACAGGGCGAAGGCGAGCATGCAACACGGTCTCAAGATCGAAATGCTTGTTGGGGAAGTTATTTACAACGTCCTCATTGTTGCAGAGCTTTCGCCATTCGGAGGAACCTTCGATAATGAGTGTGTCGAATTCTGTTCCTGTTGGCATTCTGTCTTGGTTTGATTGGAGCCAGTGGGTAATGACAGCAACTAGAGCTGTGCAAGCGCTCTCCCCAGCAGCCTTATCGCTACACTGATCGAAAGAAGCAAAGAAAACCTGGGCTTTGAGCTTTGTCTGCCCATCTCTGCTGGTCAGTTCCATTGCTTCCCAGTTACCTGCTGTGTGATTTTTGGTTTGGCACTCTGATTTTGAAGGTTCAGTGGCATCTACTTTCTGCCAGTAATAACATTTTATTATCAATTAAAGTATTTAAAATGTAATGTATAAATTTGTTTTTGATGTGTTTTAAACTTGCTCTTTTTATCCCATAAATGATGGTTCAAGTACCCAAAAAAAAAAAAAATTGTCCGATAAAAGATGGCCTAATTACACTAAAATATTATACAAAGACTAGTTTGTCCTCGGAAGTACTTGGATGAGATCCACTACTCTAAAAATTCCCTATCATCATGGGCAAAAATGAAACTTATTTGATATTCCCCCTGTTTTAAAATTTTTAATTTACGTGACTTGAGTCATCTATTTTTTTTTTTTTTTGAGATAGCTGGAAATTTCACAAAAAAATTATTCTCTTTTTAGAACCGAGGGAATAAAACCATTAGGGTTGTGTGATTGCATGTTAATCTCACTGAAACAAACTATTATATACTCCTTTTGTCCCATTTAATTGTCAAAAAATTGTCTTTTAACGGTAAAATTGACCATTTTTAGAATCGTAAATTGTACCTGAATCGAACCAGAGGTGACTGAGCCAACACGGGAAGAATCGGTGAGCAGTTGGTGAAGACGAGTCCTATTCCCATCACCATATAAACTAGTCTTGCTAGTGAACCGCTCTGATTTGGATTTGAACCTCTTCCATGAGAAGAAGGGAACTTTCTTGATTTGGTCCAACTCAGTGTCTGAACTCGGTGACAATCTTGACTCAATACTACCCGAGTCAAACACGGCGGACTCGTCCAAGTCGTTCAGACTCGGTTTCTCTTGACTCAGCTGCTTTTTCTTTTCCTTCTTGTTTTGAGCTGTCCCATTGACAACCAAATCTTTTAGCTGGGGTATGTTTTGTGCCAATAGTCTTGTTGACTCTTGAGAATCTCTCTTCTCCACAAAGCTCACTAACACCTACAAACCAAAAACAAAAATCAAAAAAATTAATATATTTATATATGTCATGTTTGATTTGACCAATTTTTGGTTATTTAAGAATTATAAATAAAGATGGTTAGGAACATCAATTGATTTGGTCAGCTTGAAGCTGTCTTTTTTGGATTCATTTTCTTTTAAGATATAAACAATTTAAAAAATAAAACGCGCATGCTGAATCCAGACAGTTTATTTGGTGCGGTCTATAAAAATTGAGTTGTATTGATACAAGAACAAGTTGCATTTCAGATAATATTTATTATACTAATATTATATAATTGTAACTCTCGTCTATACAAATACAGTTTGTTTCAATAAGATTGGTCGAACGAATTACATAATTTTAACTGCCTGGAATCCAGACTCCATGCAAAGGGACCATGCTAAGTGCTAACTGGTCATTCCTGAAGTCTTATTTCCTTTCAGTCTCAAAAGGAGACTTATTTTATAAGATCTTGTACCAAGTAAAAATGTCAATTTTTAATTAAATATGAAAGATATATTTAAATAGAAAACTAGTTCTAGTAGTTTTTGTTAATGTTAGATTTGAAACATTATTATGCTCAAAATAAATAATCATTTTCTGTCCAAATTTGACTAGTCTCAAAAATAGAAACAATCAGCACATGTACGTATAGATGTTTTGACTTTTCTTTGTAAAAGTTTTTAATCACCTATATTAAAATATACTTTTGACATAATATTTTGGGTTGGCCGGAACTTATCCAAAACCTATGTATTTTTATACGCAACAATTCTAAGTTTTACTTTGTGCATATACTTCGCACATTTTTTATATTTTATTATCTTTGATTTAAAATTAGAGATGTATTTTTATTTTAAAACTATAAAATGAGATAATATTCCTAATTTGTCATTATTTTTTTTACTATTATTTTTAATAGCACACCACCACAGTTAAATTTCAAGCAAATAGTAAGGTTATATCTGAGAACATAAAATTATTTTTAAAAGTCGCTGTGTTATAAATGTATCTCTAACTTTGGTGCGGAAGGAATATACAATTATATATATATATATATATATATATATATATATATATATAAGATTGATAATTACCATTTTTCTTTGTCAGAAAATGTTGAACTCCCGTTTAAGGTTAAATTTACCAATAAAAACTTTGCTAGAATAAAGTAGAATAATATTTAATGAATCTCTTACTGAAAATGTAGCTTCTGTGCGAAATCCAGCTGCTTGTAAAATGAGGGGTAGCTTTTTTTCAACCTTAGACTCCATCTTTGAAGCCAATTCTGCTATATTGAGTGACACCTTTCCAATTAAACCCATTTTACCCTTGTCCAATCCCTAAATTAATACATTCATATGAATATCAATAAAAATAAATAAATAAAGATGCACATGATAATGCAAAATAATGTATAATTTTTAATGCACGTGATACAAGTATGCATCTGCCATCATATGCATTATAAGTAGTACATTTCTCGTGTATTATAATTCATTTTGACTATTTAAAAGTAAATTGAAAATTCTTAAAATTCAATACATATTCGTACAATATATTTAATTTTAGTATAAACAACTGTAAATACTATAAACTAACTGAAAATCTAATTACTATATTTATTATTTTCAAAAATTAAATAAATTCAAATTAATTTTAAATTCTAAGATTTAATAGATTGGCTTAAAAAAATCAAAACATATCACTAATTCCGGATTAGATGCAGTATATTAATTAAAGAATCAAAACAGCACCAAGCTTAGAGATATAACATGATTTATGGAAATTAAAAAAATAAAATAAAAAATAAAATAATAAAAACACTTACACATAAGATGCTAAAGGAAACATCCCAGCTTTGACCATCACTTGAAAAAACTATGCAATTCTCAAACTCATCATCCTCCCATTCAAGTGAAAATTCTCCATTTTTCACAATCTTTTCCCTTGAAAAATGTTTAATTTTTCGGCTTCTCGAAGAAAATGGAAGAACAAACCCTACCAGCTTAGGAGGTTCTCCTTTCCATCTTATTTGAACTGCCATGATTTTCTCTCTCCAAAAATCATGGTCAAGCCCTTCTAGCTTCAATGGCTTCACCTTCACAGAAAACTTCCGCCGCGGAGCCGCCACGGCCGGAGGCCATGGCGACCATTTCATCATCTTCACCACCATGGAATTATTGGAAGAAGTTGTCAAAGAAAGAAATATAATTGAGTTTTATATATAGGAAAGAGAAAGAGAAAGAGATTTCTTAAAAGGCAATTTAAAACCAAAGAAAGAGAGAGGAAGGGTTCTATATTTATAGATAGAAGCAACCAAAACTATGTAGATGTGGGAACAATTCAACCGAGTAAGCAAATGAGTTTATTATATATATATAGTTTTTCTTGGAATTTCCCAAACACGTAGTATATTATATTTGATTTTAAGAGGGTAAAAATTATTCAATAGGACAATTGTTTTTATATATTTTTTCCCCAAATATGTCTTTGTTTTTAAGCAGCATAAAATGCAATAAAATTATGTTACTTTTATAGCGAGCAGACACATCAATAAACTACTCATATATTTGTATTATTTTACATACATACTATATTATTATATCTACTCGTAATAATAATTAATATATTTTTGTCACATGTATAAAATATTAATGGTATAGCGGCTACAATCATAACGAAACTAGTACCTACATGCTAAAAATGATGTTTAAGAGTACCATGAAAAATCAAATTAAAGTTGACAAATTAAAAAAAAAAAAAAAGAGTATAAAATTTGTTTCAATTATATCCTTGTTTGAATCCACACAAATATCGGTACTAATTTTTAAATGACATGTCTATATGGGAATATGTTGTACCTTAAGTTAAATTAGTATTTATATCATATATTACATTTAATTATATACTTTTAGATATCTTTTAAAGGATAAAATTATGGTGTGACATATTTTGAAAACATAGAAAATAATTGTTAAGGATAAATTAGTCTAAGTAAAAATAAGTATCCAATCTCCATAATTTTGCCTCCTTCGTACAAGCTTCCATAATATACCCTGTAGGAAGTAAAGTGAAGGATCATCACCTGACAAATGACAAATTGACACGTTAAGTCAAACGCGTGGAATTCGAGCATGTGCGTATAAGCGTAACTGCGTAAGCCGTGTGAATTCTTTGTTTGAGAGAGAGAGAGAGAGAAGAGAGTTATCAAATGACCTAATAATACCTATAGGTATCCATGAAAAGTTGTTTTTGTTATACAATTTTGTACTTATTCGTGGGTAATTATCAAATTAATTTTAACCTAATTCACAAATAGCAATCTATCCATACAATCTTTTCTTTAATTCTAAGCTAAAATCTTTTTCTCTTTTTTTTGGGTGCAATTTGGTGTAATAAAAATTTTGTATGAATAGATTACCCCTCAACAGGCCAGAGCACAGAGGAGTAGTCCTGAATACCCACCTTTCAAGCACTACGGAAGAGGCTCGAACTCATGACTTAGACGGATGTCATAAAAAACTTTTTTCTATTCATAAATTAGAAATCTAATCTTATTGCAAATTGGATATTTTCAGCAGGTATAGTTTTTATTTATGTTGTTAATTACTAAATAGTGATATAAATATGTTTTAATAAAGAAAAAAATTGACAAATATAAGATGATCTAATCTTTTTCTTAATTCTAAGTTGAAACCTTTTTCTATTCATATTTACGAAAATCCAAACCGCAGCTCCACGAGAAATCTAGTCTTACTACAAATGGATAGTTTTAGTAGGTACAATTGTATTTATGTTGTTAATTGTTGAATAGTGATATAAATGTGTTTTAATAGAGAAAAAAAATTGACATTTATAATGAATTGGGATAGAATTAGACCCAAACTCGTACCCATTCTTCTCGGTATTCATGGGTTATCCATAAAATAAATTACGGGTAATGGGTCTTATGTAACCAAAAAGAACGGGAAAAACAACCGAAGAATGTTTTTACTCATCACTTTTGGCCCAACCCAACCAGTGGGATTTCCATTTATTTTTTTGGCCCAAGTCGTAATATTTGTTGGATAATTTTAAATTTGTTACTCCAGTTAAACTAATGGTTATCCTGCGATCTTATTGCTAGTTGTTACTAGTCCGTAGTACTAGTAAGTTGTAAACAGAATTTGAATGTTTGATGTTTTTGTTTAGATGAAAAGGATAGAGAGGTTCCAAAATTCCTTAAATGAAATGAGACATCTAGGAACTAGAAGAGCACATTATTGATCTAGAAAATGTTAATTGTGAAATGTTATTTCTATGTGATTATCCATCTCTATTTCCTCGACCGAGTTATGGTGGCAAATATTCATGAAGAGCTCAGTTTGAAATGATCTATGTTACGGAATAATAAAGTGCCTAATAAGAAGAAAGAGTTAAGAGCCTCCGTGAAGAATTGTCGTTTTATGAGCTTGCAAGGCCCGTAAAAGTTCCTAAGGGAAAAAGGTTTTTTATGCTATTTCAAAAAACCCCATTCTATTTTTCTGATGATGTTTTTGAAAAATAAACTTCACTAATTGATTCTCATGTTCCTCGATAGTATCTATCGTGCATATATGAACTGGTTGTTCATTGTTCAAGATTTCTTGTTTAGATAGTTCATTCATACCAACCATACATAGTGTTTTGATCTAATATTTCAATTCTTCTGTGTTTCAGCGGTAACATATTGTTCTATGGAGCTAAAGTCCAAAATATAAAAGAAACATGTGTTTTCACAATTTTACCACCCAGTTAATTCTATTCCACTTAATCCCTCTTTTATGGCCACATGTCTTTCCAGCTAAGGAATGGGAAATCTTTCTCATGTTCAATGAATCGAATTTTCATTTCATTTAGGAAAAGCCATCTTTTTCTCAACAATGTCTTTGTTATTTGATCTAATAACGTTTTGTTAGATAGGAATAGATTTGATAACTACTAATAACTCTCAGATAAAGTATTAGAATGAAAAGATCCGTTACATAATGAACTATTTTGGTTCTAAACCATCTCTGTCCATTAATTAACAATTTGAAGTACTTTTCTTGCGTCTTCTTGATAAACCAGCGTTTATATGAATGTAAGAGGATTTGTTTGGGAAGTAAATAGCCCCTTTGACATCTCTTCATCTGCAAATAATTCTTGATGTGAAAACATAGAGACAAAGGGTTAATCTTTGAATAGAAAAAAAATAAATCTGTAGGGTCTCAAATGAATTGGCTTATTTGAAAAAGGTCTTGTTCTTTGTAAGATATATCTCGTGTCTGGTACTGCATGATTCCCCTATGCAAAAACTCCAAATCATTCTCTTGAACTTCATCCTCTTCATCATAAAAGATTCGCTTGCCCTAAAATGACCCGTATCAATAAAGAAATTCCAATTCATTGGGCCTTTCAATACAATCAAATAGAAAGTCCCAAGGGCGCCATATTCTAGCAGTCCAAACTATGTAATTAAATAAATCCTCCTCTATCTGTTACAGGTCAAGGGTTCCTTCTCTTTCCCCTTCTTCAAACTCCTATTCGTTTTTTTCATGGAGAAATATCTGGTCAAAGATAGAATAAGATCCATTTTGCATCATATCTAAGGGATTCCTTAATTCGGGCCCAAGTTGTAACCATAATATCAATGACCCGCACTACGTATTTCAGCATCTCATTGTTGGGCAAGCCCAGACATTTGTGCAGCCTTAAAAGAAAAGTAAATATGGGCTATGCAATTCATTAGGCTTGAGTCCTGCTAACCGCCTAAGTTCTGGAATAGGAAAAGTAATATAGAAATAATAACGTTTATTGCACAAAATAAGGTGTACATATAGCAATATAGCATGAAGCATTAATTAAGAAGCAATTTTTACATTTGGTCATTGCAGATAGGTTATATCCATTATTTTTTGCATAGATATGTAAGATATATGCATTTTCTGTAAACGATAAAAAAAATAATTAATTTTACAGGCCAAAAATTCGACATTTTCAAATTTAAATAGTAAACGAAAGACCAATCTTTTAGAAGTTAATAACATTTAAATTTAAACTTAATATGGATCCCTTTAATTTTAATCAATAAGTGTTATAAACTATTAAAAAGTATTATTAACAAATTACTCAGTAATTTAAAGTTAACATGTTTATACTTTAGTAGGAAACTATCTATTATAACAAATTTTCTTTTCTTTCTTCTGCTTTACTGTTGTAATGACTCAGTGACAACCTCATGTGCCTAAGCACACTCTTTATTAGAAGTTGGTAGATAAGAATACGAAGTCCAAATTTTGTGCGTGCAATGATTAAGCAATGATTAATTAATTAATTAATTAATTACTACAAGTAAAGAATTAAAGAAAAGCCAGCTTCCTTTTGAATAATGGGTTTATGTTGTGCATGTAATGGAGTGCCTAAGCCACCATAACTTCATTTGAATTGATATTTTCATGAGAATTTTTTTATATTTTTGCAAGTTCTCTTTTACATGAGTGTAAGATCTATTTATTATTTATGTGAAAAGAATCTTGTAAAATTATCACTTTTATTAATTTTCTTTTTAAATCACATACAAAAATTTGTGCTTGCTACAATGAAAAATCAAATTTTGAAGAGGCCGGTGTGCAAAATAAATTTGTGCGTGCTACACTTTGGGGAGTTAAATTTTGAAGATGGGTGTAGTTTAATTCAGATTTCATAAAGTTACCACAGTACTCGACTACAATGAAGTTTATAACTTTTATTACATTGATTATAATAAATATTGTATTTGTGTTGACCCATAAATATTAAATAAAGTTAGAATACAACATTTATTGTAATAAATACGGTAAACAAATATAAATGTATGACTTCTTCATAGAAATCTTCGTCGTTGACTTTTTCATAAAGTGAAATATGTGGGTAAGATACTCGTGGGGAGAAAAATAAAGATGAAGTAATTTTTGGGGGCAATATTATTCTTTTCCCGTAAATAACTTTTAACTTATTCTTATTTGTATTTATTTCTAAAATACATTTTTTCATTAAAAAAAATATATTATAGATAATGAAGATGATTAGGTCAAATATCCATTATTCTCATCTCACCTAATGTAAAGATAAGAGTAGATACAAAGATGCTACGGGTCACAAAATTACATTGAAAAGTTTGAAAATTGGCGTGCCATTGCATGCCATATATGAATGTGAATTTGCTCAGTGGAGAGTATTGTTATTTTGTATTGATTTTAAAATCTCAATCTATGTACACATGCATTTTTCTTTGTGTTGTAAAAATTTAAAATTAAATCCAAATTTTTTGAATTTAGTTTTATATTTTTTCGAAAAAAAATACTTTTCCTTTGCTAAAAAAATTAAAATAAAGTCGATGAATTTTTTTTTACAAAAAATCACGCTCTGAATCATGAAAAGTTAATCTTCTTAATTTCTCGTCTCAAATTTCTTAAGAAAGTGATATATATTACGAATATTTATGTCGATTTTTTAATTGTCAGATATGTGGATAAGTTTAACGTACGGTTCTTCTATAATTAATATTAATCTCATGTATTGATAAGTTTCGCAATTATAATTCGGTATAAATTTATCGCAATACATAATTAGACTTAATTTCCTAATTTTTTTAAATAAAAGACTAAGTAAATTTATTTATGAAAAATCCTCATCCTCGAAAATGTCGTGACATTATCATTTAGCAACCCAACAACGTATATGTGACGAAACAAAAACCGTCATATATAGCTAAAACTTCTTTGTTGAAATTAACAAAGTTTAAGGTAACCTAATGCTTATTTTTGAGTATTTTCAAAAAATATCAAGCTTAATTTCCAAGAGTGTCCATTAAGCAAAAGCACCTTTTTGCGTTTACTTAAATTAAATATTTCTATTTTGCTGCACTTTTTCATGCCTACTGCCAAACCCATGCATTGGTTCTTTTGACTACTTCACCATGCAGTAGTTCATACGTGTGGATATAGATCCTCCACGCTGATATAAATTATTTACCTCGAGTAACAAAACGTTTATCTATTATATTATTTGGAAAGCAAAAGTTTGATTTTCTTTCACCTTTCTTGTATTACATCCCAAAAAATTATTCTAACCATCCTTTTGATTACAATTACAAAGAAAGCGTATGTTTTTCTAGAAAGAATATTTATTAAGAAATATATTATATACACCTTTTGTTCAAAATATAGAATTAATTTTGTATTTTTAAAATTAATTTGAGATATTTTTAATTTAAATTTGATAATAATTAATTTAATTTAAAACAATGTAATTACAAAAATAATAAATTATCTATTACTATTAATGAGAAGATTTATGGTTTCAAAAATTAAATAAATTACATCAATTTTGATTTTTGATTTTATTTTATTTTTTTAATAACAAATGTGGACAAGGTTGAGAATCTTTATAGTGTTATTCCAGACCATTTATCAATAAAGTCACGAGCTATTTTATTTGTACAGATATGATAGAAGGGCGCATTCAATTCTTTTTTGTCTATTGATTTTCAATTCTTTTTTTTTTTTCAATGTGTGGTAGAGTAGTTTGATAGCTCGTAAAAAAGTTTTAGTCCAACTCTTAATAAAAATCAGAAGATCTAGTTTAACTCTAAACAAAATCAGAATTTAACTAGCTCAACAGAAGATTATAGGTAAAAGAAATTAAGATTGAACAAAATCATGTGTTTTATTCCTTGAAAAAAATTTAAAAATAGCTAATATATATGCATTTGGAGCTGAATCCTATTAGAATTCATAAATCAAAGCTGGTCTCTCCTCCTGCGATCGGATTGTTACCTACCTAACGAACGATTACAATGAAATCTATGTATATCGCAAGCCAGAAAGTAACAATATTAGTTTCTTTTTTAAAAAAATATTCAAAGTCAGGATTCGTATACGTCTGCCATTTGAAAAATATTCAAATAAAAGAAAATTTAGGTTTCTTTCCTAAGACAGAGAGAGTTATATATATATATATATATATATATATATATATATATATATATATATATATGTATGTATTAAGACAACATAGTTGATCAATTCTTTTAAATTTACAGAAGAAGATTTTATTCAAACTATATTTATACACCATCTATTAATATAAGCCTAATCCAAATTAGATTAGTCCAGAATTAGTGCTACCAAACCCTAAATATATATATATATATATATATATATATATATATATATATGTATGTATGTATTAAGACAACATAGTTGATCAATTCTTTTAAATTTACAGAAGAAGATTTTATTACTGCGTTATCTTTAATAAGAAAAAATTGGGTTAAGATTACACAAACAATCTGATCAAAATGAAGAAAACAAAACCGTATTTTTGCTCGTCTTTGTTTCACCTTTAGTGGTATATAAGTAATTTTGGTTAAAGTTTACTTTTGAAACTGAAAATAATACTTTCGACCCTCTAAGGTTCAAAAGGTATATATTTTTTATTTAACCATATATTGTTTCATGCACGGTGAGATACGCACTAACTGGAACAATGACTATTTCATGAATATATAGTAACTATTGTTTACTTAGCCTTAAGATATTATAAATATGTTGAAGTTTTTTTTTTTTTTAATCAAACACTCTAATACACTGAAATATATTAAAATTATAAATTATTACAAACGATAAAAATATTATAATATAAATAATTAAAATATTAATCCTTTTAAACGTAATAACAGATAATTCAATTATAGTAACAACTAATGGATAACAGATATACTCGTGAAAAACAGTCATAATTCTAAAGTAATAAGAATATACAAATCTGAGCCGTTCTTCAATACGAGCAAAGGAAGAACCGACCGTCATGATAACACTATGCCCAAATCTGAACAATCTATTTTCATTCATTCACATACCGAAAAATTTTCACGAACGAAAAAAATCGATCAAATGGAGAAAACAAACTCCCAAGAGATGATAATAAAATTCTTTCATAAAGAGAAAGAAATCAGTCATATCATAAAAAAAAATAAGTCTCACAAAAAAGAAAAATAAACTTCACAAGAAGGAATAAATTATTAGAATACAAGAAGAGAAATACAAGGGAGGATCTCTTCAAAATAAAGATAGCCCTCCCAAGATCTAAGATGGAGACAAGAGTTTTTATTCTAGGTTAAAGATTGTATAAGAATAAATATTTGTGTTGCAAATTGTTTATTGTATTTGACTGTAAAATAAAACTTAATTGATCATTTAAACTTTGCAGATGAGCGCAAATACCATTGCAAATATATACCTAAAATTTGGTAGCCTATATATAGAGTTTAAATTTCGTGAGAAATAAAAGCCAAGAGAATTTGCATCAAGCCATCAATTCCAAGGATACATGTAAACTAAATTGCTAGAACAAAAATAATACTCCCTCCATCCCATAAAAATTAGTTTAGTTTGACTTTTTCAGTTAAATTGATCATTTTTATAATTAAAATTTGTATTATTTTCTAGTAAATAGAGGTAGAAAAACTATAATCATAAGAAATTATGTTAAATTTTCTACCATCTCCAATTTTCATAAATTTAAAAATATAAATAAATATGTTTAATTCTTAATTTTAAAATTAGTTAATTTGACTAAAAAAGTCAAGTTAGGGACAGAGAGAGTATTGTCAAAACAAATACTCCATCCGTTCCAAATTACATGATCATTATTGATTTTTAAAAGTAAATGTGGGACATTTACAAACTCAAAATTGAGATGACTCATTAAAAATTATGAAACAACAAAACTTATAATGAATAATACTTTTTAGATAGTTTACAATATTCATCATTGTATTGACTAAAATTAAAAGAGTGTATGCCAATTTTGAGTTTAAAAATCTCTTAAATTTATTTTAAAATTCTAATAATGATGAAATAATATGGAAAGGAAATAGTATATATTTGAGTTTTGAAAGATAAATGTTTAGTCAACCAAGTCTCTTCCCTTCCTTTTAACATAAATTACTCCTTTTAATAAAATTTATGTGTTTGAGTTTTGAACCATAAATTTTATTAATTTATATTAGAATTTGCAAAAACTTCTATTCAGGTGTTCTGGTAAATTATTCTTTAATTAATAATAAATTTTATTTTAATCTATGCTAGCCTTGGACTTCTCCTTTTAATAAAATTTATGTTTTTGAGTTTTGAACCATAAATTTTATTAATTTATATTAAAATTTGCAAAAACTTCTATTCAGGTATTCTGGTAAATTATTCTGAACTTATACCAAAATAGCATTTTAATTAATAATAAATTTTATTTTAATCTATGCTAGCCTTGGACTATATTTATTTCTGTCCTCTATTTAATTTATTGTTGTAGTAATTTAGTATCGCGTGGGCCCGTGGGAGAGACCATTATTGAATCAAACGATCATCGTTCTAAATAAAATGATAGTAATTTTGTTGGTAATGATTTTTTATTTTACCATTTTATTTGCTAAAAAATCATTACTAATAAAATTAGTAAAACGATAAAACTTCCATTAATGAAGTCCCAAAACAACCTTGTTTTGGATTTTTTTTTTTTATTTTTTTTTTTGGGATCAAATTGTTCAATAGATTGAAATATTTTAAAACTGTAATATGTTATAAAAGATGAAAAGATTATAATACAACGAATTGAACTGATAATCATTTCAAACAAAATAACACATAATCAAGAAAACAAATCAATTAATCGTAGTAACAGCTAGTGGACCCCATATATACTCCTGATGAACAAGTATCTTTTCAAAATAATAACATAATATGCAGATTTAAGCAGTTTTTCAATACGAACAATAGACGAACATGTTATCATAATAACGTCATACTTAAATCTGAACAATCCATCTTTAATAATTGACGCATCGAAAAAAATTTCACGAACGAAAAAAATATTCTACCCAAATGGAGAAAATAAAATCTCATTTAATTCTTACAATCATAATCATATTATTCCTATCATAGTCAAATATTTTGTTAAACGCCACAAGAATAGAAAAATCACGTGAGAATATTTATGGAGATAATTAAAGGCAATATCAGAATCAAATTTATATCGTTTTTTGATTGAGTGGTCCCTCGTGTTCTCTGATGTGAGATATAAACAACTTAATGTAAGGATCGTGTCCAACTCAATTCATACATCCATGTCTCAAGTTAAACACTTTTAGTTACTTTTACCTGAGATTTTGTTCATCATTATTTTTATTTTTTTTAAGAACAGCCAAAAAACTGAGAATTTATTGATTCAAATTATCTGTTCCAATCAAAGGAATGAGAGTCAAATGAATTTCATTCATCTAAAAAGTAGGCACATGAAGGTCCATCAATTGAGTGAGCTCTGCAAAACCACGAGCAACTCTATTTTTAGATCGTCCAATATAATTATAAAAAACACTAAATAATACTATCTCTACCCTAAAATTAAAGATACCTTCTAACTTCTCTGAAATTAATTTGGAAAATTTTAAAATTAATATGAATTCTCTTAGATTTTGAAAACAAAAAAAAAAGATAATTAATAGTATTTTTTAATTAATTTTTAGCATTTATAGTAATTGTTTGTACTAAAATCAAGAGAAAATTATGAATATAAGAATTTCACAAATTGACCAAAAAATGTTTAAATGGTCTCTAGTTTTGGAGTGGAAGGTGTAAATGTTTAATCTTTCCTCTTTTTTTCACAAAATGTCCCATTTGTCAATTTTTATTATTTTGTTTTTTATTTCTTTGTTTAAACAAAGTCCTATTTTAATATTGAATGACTAAATATCCTCAAATTTATTACTAGAATTTCATTATTATATCATTACTACTAAACTAAACACCTAATAAATTTAAGATGAAACCAAAATATATCAACAAAAATGTATATTTAATTTATAAATTTTACAAGTGAGGCTACTTTTTATAGAATAAATGAGTAAAATTTAGAGCCTAATAACAACTTAAATTCTTGAACCAATATTTTTTTTTTTTTTTCAAAGACTAAAGAAAATTTAATTATTGAAGATATCCCCAAATTCAAAATGTTTGAATTAGGAATATCAATATGCGTACATACTCAGAACTCTGAGATAGAGACATGCAAATTATACTCTCAATATATATTGTGGAAGTTAAATTGTAAGATATGTATGTTTTAGTGTTAATTACGAGATCTTATTCTTGATTCTTATTTTTCTCGCCTCAAATCTCCTAAATAATCTAAAGTTGAAATGGTGATTTTCCATTTTTAATTATTAGCCTTTTTGTTTCAATAAAAGGGTCGTATTTTTTTGGTAAAATATATTTATATAAAATAACACAATGAATTTAAGTCTCACTACAAATTTATTATCAAACAATTACTATTAAATAAAGATTTAACACATTTAAAGCAAAATATAAAATAAAAATGTATACTTAAAATTAACTACAAATTTATAAATGAAACTCTTTTAATAAAACAAAAGGCGTATAGAGTACATCGTTAAATTGTATAAATGTGTCTAAACCTAGTATACAAATACATTAAACTCTCTAAATTTAAATAAACTAACAATAAAAAAAATATATATATATATATATATGATTTTTTGGGCCTGTATCTGATAGTCGAATCCGGATCCATGTCGGATGATATATTAATTATTTGGTGGTTTGATGTTTTATAAGAGTTAAAGTCCATATTGACTTATGATTCTTTGTCCTATTTAGTTTCTTATTTTTAAGGAATAAAGATTTTATCTAATTATGGGAATTTTTAATTGTATAAAACTCTAACTAGAACTCTTACACCCCTCTTAATGTCGATTGTTCGAGAATTTTAAATGAAATCAAAGACAAACTTTTTTTTGGACCGTACCCGATGGATAACCATAAGTCGAGGGGAAATAAAAACCTGTTTTGTCAATACCACCAGAGTACCGGACATTCGATCGAAGCGTGTTGGAAACTTAAAGATTTGATACAAAAGAACGTCCTGGACAGATAGTTGATACACTATGTAGCTGGACGCAAGAGGTCAACACTACAACAAAATGATGGCAGAAATAAAGACATGAATTGAGAACCTAATCGAGATGTACACCCTCGATTGCTATCTAGGGGCTCGCTAGGTAAATTAATAGGAAAGAAGCGAAGGAATACCACAGACTTTGTTTTGGTGGTGAATGATTAACTGATGAAGGGAGAAAGGCCATATTTGAACACGGTGATTTCTTTCTCTAATGAAGATTATCCCCCAGATACGGTAAAACCACATGAAGGGGCTAATTATTACGACCCAAGTGGGGTCAATCAATATGAGAAGAATTATGATAGATAATAGCTCTTCGGTGGATATTCTTTATAACCATGCTTATCAACGGATGAATTTAGAGGGGGAGACAAAAGATGGAGATCGGGCAGGATTCTTCACTATACGAGTTCAATAATGATCCGAATCACCTGGTGGGGACAATATTGGGGGGCTCATTACTTCAATTGAGATAATGAAAAATCATTTCATCTTTTTAGTTGGAACTTTACTTTTTAGTTGAACTATGATGCCCCCAAATTCGGGCTTATACAACCTAATTTAAGTCGTCAAAATACAAAACACTATATTAACTTACATAATCATAATTACTACAATATTGTGTATTGCACGGTAATACATACACTAAGTTCTCACTATAATTATCGGTACACTATTCAACAATTTGATGAGAACTACTACAACTACTAACTCTAACCATCACTTCATTCCCCTATTCTCCCCGCTAGCCCCGGCTATAATATTCTCATTTCCTGAAAAGTATTAGAAAACAAAAGAGTGAGTTCGAATAGCCCAGTAAAGGATATCATGACTAAGATAACAGAAAATAAAATTATCTTTAGCAGTGATTAAATCAGAGATTTAAAAAATACTAGACATCATAAATTTTTAACAAATAACTTGCAATGGTATAAGAAATTCATTAAGAGCGTCAAATAGACACTAATGTCTACTATTTTCTCCAAATTAAAATTTATCATTTGGACTCCATCATTGATAACACCAATGGTCATGATCATGCCAAACAACCGTTCTTCTTTACTCCCAGACCAAAAAGAACTTTCACCGCGTGTCTTTGTCGCATAAGATAAAAACACTCAACAACCATATTGTCTTTACACCTAGGCCAAAGATATTTATAACAACTTGAGTCTGATGATTAACACAGAAAAAACTTGAGTCAAGTTTTTGGTGTGTTCACTATTAATTCTCTATGCAGGTTTTTAGTTGTTGTTTGGTGATTTAATCTGCGGATAAATTTTAACATTAACAATATATATATATATATACACACACGGGGGGAGGGGGTTGTGTGTGTGGTGAAATTATCATTTATCAACCCAACATTGTATATGTGACGAAACCAAAATCGTCATCCTACAAATTTGTCCAAAAATATGCAAGTGGGACTTTAAGAATGTTTCACGTTCAACCACAGTTGAGACTTCTTTGTTGAAATTAACAAAGTTTAAGGTAACCTAATGCTTATTTTATGTAAAGTTGTTGAATATTTTCAAGAAATATCAAGCTTTATTTCCAAGAGTGTCCATTAAGCAAAAACAGCTTTTTGCGTTTACTTAAATTAATCTTTTTATATTATTTTGCTGCACTTTTCCATGCCTCATTGCCAAACTCATTGGTTCTTTTGACTATTTTACCATGCAGTAGTTCATATGTGTGGATATATATCCCCCACGTTGTTATCAAATTATTTACCTCGAGCTAGTAACAAATCTTCTATCTAATATTATATTATTTGGAATGCAAAAGTTTGATTTTCTTTCCACTTTCTTGTCTTGCATCCTAAAAAATTATTCTTACCACTTTTTTGATTAAAATTACAAAGAAAATGGTATATTTTTCTAGACAGAATATTTACTAAGAAAAATATTATATACTTCCTCCGTTCCATAATATAGAATTAATTTTGACTTTTTAAAAATAATTAAAGATATTTTTAAGTTTAAATTTCCTATTAATTAATTTAATTTTAATGCAACTATAAAAATTATAAACTATCTAAATATTACTACTAATTACAAGATTTATCGTTCCAAAACCTAAGAAGATTATATCAATTCTAAATTTAAACCTATTTTTAAATTGACTTACAAATAATTTAATATTTTAAAATAAAGAGAGTATGTTGATTTCAATTTAATTAGTATACAACCGATTATAAACAAATAATACATGTCGATAAAGTTGAGAATCTTTTTGTTGTATTATTCTAGACCAAAGGTGATAATATGACGATAGTAAAGGTCTCTCCCTTTATCTGTCAAGTCACAAATTTTAGTTTATCTCTTAACAAAAGTCAGAATTGAAGACACGATACAAGATTAAAGGTAAAAAAAAAAAAAAATTAAGTTCCCCCTAATTGACCAACTAATTCCTTCCCCATATTATTCGCCCCAGTATAGTAAGATACTATAATAGTATAGGTACTTAGAAAAAAAAATATGTACAATGTTATTCTTGGTAAACGACAAATAAAGAATTTATTACTGCATCATCATTAATCCAAAAAGTTGGGTTAAGATTACATAAACAATCTGATCAAAATGAAGAAAACAAAACCATAATCATACAATAATAAATCTTTCTTTTACCATTTCCCAAGAATCAACTTTCTCCTTACCTTCTAGGGGTCCAAGGCTAAGTAGATGTTAATTTTTGCTTTTCTTTGTTTCACTTTTAGTGGTTTATTATTTATATTGTTTAAAATTTACTTTTGAAACTAAAAATAATACTTTCAGGCCTCTAAGGCTCAAAAAGTAGGTATATTTTTTTCTTTTTAGCTGTATGGTATTATTTTCATGCACAGTGAGATACACACTAACTGGAACAATGACTCTATTTCATGATAAATATATAGTAACTATTTTTCACTTAACCTTAAAAATTTATAGATTTGTTGAAATTGTATGCGAATAAAATGTTGTGTTGTAAATTTCTTATTACGTTTCACTGTATAATAAAATTTTAGGATTTAAACTTTGCAGATGAGCACAAATACCAATGCATATATCATTTTTCCAATAATACAAATTAATTTGATTAATTATTTTAAGAGTAATATGGTTATTAGTTTATAATTTAAATATAAATTATATAATAATAATACAATTTTAAATATAATGAATATAATTATAGTTTAATATCTATATATACATGCATGTATAAATCTTAAAATAAAGCAAAAAAAAAATTATAAAAAATATCAATGTAGTATTAAGTTTTTCTTGAATATCCTCAAAAATATTTTGGAGTACGAAATTTTTGTTAACCGTTGGAACCATGGACTATCAATTCTTGAAGTGCAGCACGTACCCAGACATAATTAAATCATATGACTCTCCAGTCCAACACATTACATATTATTCAATATATATATATATATATATATAGACACACACACACATACATATACATGTATAGGAAAAGGGAGTGTGTATCTTAGACACGTACAAATTTGTATGTGTCCTATTATTTTAAAAGATTTTATTAGTGGTATTTTGGATATTTCATCATTTTTAGTAATGTTTGTTTTGACATTTTACTAATTTATTAATTAAAATTGCGTCGTATTAGGTGCATGACACACACATAGTTATGTATGTCTAAAATACATACTCTCTTTTCTCTACACGCATATGTGTGTGTATCTTTTGTACATGACTCTTATGATATAAAAAAACAACTCAAATTAAGAAGCTAATTATTTGCTACCAAAAGTGAATAAAGATATACATTAACTCTAAATTAACATTATGAAATTTATTGGTTAATAAAAAAAATGCATACTGGACATTAAAATAAAGAATAAAAAATTTGATATAATTCATTTATTTATATTAATTTACATATAATCTATAAATTTGAAAAATACAAATTTCATAAAAAAAAAAAACTGTGTCTTGGAAAAATTACCAATCTAATTATGAATAAATAATACTCTTTCGTACTTCTCTT
Organism: Aralia elata; assembly: GCA_034770075.1. NCBI lineage: Eukaryota > Viridiplantae > Streptophyta > Magnoliopsida > Apiales > Araliaceae > Aralia > Aralia elata. The sequence goes on along the minus strand of CM068381.1, from coordinate 43,857,282 downwards.
GCATTCCTAATCATTTAGACTCAAACTTACAAGTAATGCATCTGCAGTCAATGTCGTTGAATGGTTAATTTAACGGTCAGATTTAATGCATTATGTCCCTTAGGTGGTGTTTGATAAATTGGTTATTAGATCTGAATAGTCTAGACATCTGAATAATATAGAGCATCTGAATACAATTGTATCTGAATAAAAAAATGTTGTTTGATAATTATTTTTTTTAAATGTCTGAATAAAATAATTTTACACTTTTAACCCTGTAAATAAAAAAAAAAGGAACAAACATGGGACATAGCTTCTCTTCTTCCTGCATTTCATCTTCTTCTTCCCTCCCCCTCCTCCCTCCCTCCCGCCGCACCTCCCTCCCTCCCTCCCACCCACCCCCGCCTGCCCCCTCCCCCTCCTCCCGCCGCCCCCCTCCCCTCCCCCATCCCGTCGCCCCCTCCTCTTCCCTCTCCCGCCTCCCCCCTCCCCTCCCCTCCCCTCTCCACCCCAGATCTCCCCAGATCTGGTGTTTGGTGATGGTGGCAGATCTGCTTGTAGGATATGAAAGGAAAATGATAATATTAACGAGGGTATTTTGGTCCAAAAAATAGTAATGTCATTCAGATCTGCCTCTAGATGGTTCATCTTTATTTTGAAGTCTAACCGATTAAGAGCCATTAAGAGGGATACATTTTTTTACCAAACAACTTTTGCCTCTGACCGAATCAGAGACAGTCCAATTAAGAGCCATTAAGAACTAATCAAACACACCCTTAGATAGGTAAAAGATAAACTTTAACAATTGGATGCACCAATTACGAAAATAGCCCCTAATTATATAATTATTTTAAATCCTTCTGCCTTTCTAAGGGCCGGAACATAGTTATTTTAATACCTTTTATTTAAAGGTCGTTGTTTTCTATTCGCCCCTTAGAGAGGCGGAAGGATATGAAATATTATATAATTAGGAGTTATTTTCGTAATTGTTGCATCCGCTTATTAAAGTTTGCCTAAATCTGACCTTTAGATTAACCATGTATTCAACGGCTACAGATACATTCGTTAGAATAGAGCCCATAATACATTAAATCTCATATTAATGCAAAAAAAATTGTGTATAATTTGTGTACATTAAAAAAAAAATTCTTTTTTTTATGCTACTTTTTTTTTTGCACGTTGGTATAATATTGTCTAGCAAGCTGCAAAATACTACCTCCTCCTGTCCTCTTGCAAGTATGTAATTGTTGTAATGTATTTTGATTTTAATTAATAAAATGGTATAATAAAACATTATTATTAATAAATTTTAAAATGATAAAAATCCCATTAATACAGCCTGTTTTGGATTATTTAATTGTTACGTGTTTCACCCACCATCATATTATTCCTATGTTTCTTTTTCTTTTCTTTTTTAATCTTTTTGCAACAAAAAAACACCCTCAATCTCCCTCATCTTTTGGTGTGCATTGCAAATCATTTATACCCACAATGCCTTAATAGTATTTCATACGCATAAAAACCATCAATCAATCATGAAAAATCAAAGTAAAATATTTTATAAAATTAAAGGACTAAATAGAAAAATATAAAAAATTAATATTAAAAATAATAAAATAATAATATAATTAAAGTTATTGGGGGTAAAAAAAGAAAAAAAACGAAATACAAAATCATCAAACATCCCATAACGGCATTATAATATAGATAGATATAAATATATATTTTTGTGTCTTTTGTTATAATTTTTATTTTTTTTAAGGGAAAAAACTCCGCAATCACATCATCTTTTGGTGTGGACCGCAAATCATTTTTACCCACAAGGCCTCAATAGAATTTTAAACACATAAAAACTATCCACCAGTTGTGAAAAATTATAATAAAATATTCTGTTAAACACCACAAGAATAGAAAAATCATGTGAGAATATGTATGGACATAATTAAAGGAAATATCAGAATCATGTTTATATCATTATCGATTGAGTGGTCCATTGTGTTCTCTGATGTGAGATAAAAACAACTTAATATAAGGATCTTGTGACTCTTGTCCAAACTCAGTTCATACATCCATGTCTAAATTTAAATATTTTTAGGCCGTGTTTATTGCATCTTAATACATTTTAATGGTTTATTTTTTAATATATCTTAATATTTGAAATTGGGATAAAAAATTTCCTTCTGAATGTCTCTAAATTATTAAGATACAAAATTAAATTTAAACTATTCAGAGAACCACATTGAGATGTATTAAGATGCATTAAGATGTAATCAAACACCATTTTAGTTACTTTCAAGCTCACTAATTCGTACCGATAATAATGATTTATTATATTGATTGTTAAACTAATTAATTAAATATAAAATAAATATTAAATAAAATTTTGAAAAGACAATTATAGTTATTAAATTATTAATTTATCTAAATAATAAATTATTGAGTTATATATTATAGGTTACTTTGATTTTAAACTAAACATTTTAAAGAATTGTAGATTTATTTATTTATAATTATGAGAAAATAATTATAACTTATTTTTATTTGTATTTAATTCTAAAATGCATTTTTTTCATAAAAGAATATATATTGTAGATAATGTAGATGAAGAATAATAGTAGTAGATACAAGATACTACGGCCGGGTAACAAAAGTACATTGAAAAGATTGGAAATTATACTGCCATTGGATGTCATAAATGTATGTGAATCTGCTCGATCAGTGGAAGGTGTTGTTATTGTGTATTGATTTTAAAATCTCAATCTACGTTCACATGCATATTTCTTGAGTTGTAAAGATTTAAATTAAATTTTAAATTTTTTAAAAATAAAAATACTTTTGCTTTTTGCTATAAAAAAATTAAAATAATGACAATGGTTTATTTATTTTTATTTTTTTAAAAAAAAATCAAGCTCTGAATCATGAAAAATAATCTTCTTAAAGATTAATTTATTTTTCTCGCCTCAAATCTCCTAAGTTTGTTTTGTTTTTAGTTGTTTTTTTCCAAAAGTCAAAATAAATTTATTGCTGAAAAATTCCAATAATTATGTGATAGAAGTATTGCCGAAGGGGTCTTAGTCAGTGGATAAGATTAAGGTACTCTGACTTTTATGAGTTTATTATTTTCTCTTCAATGAGATGAATTGAAATTATATTATACTTTTCAAAAGGTGAATTTTTTTTTTTAAAAAAAATTAATTTGTCCAAAAATATGCAAGTGGGACTTTAAAGAATGTTTTTCACGTTCAACCATAGTTGAAACTTCTTTGTTGAATTTGATGAAGTTTAAGGTTACCTAATGCTTATTTTATGTAAAGTTGATGAATACTTTCACTCAAGAAATATCAAGCTTAATTTCCAAGAGTGTCCATTAATCAAAAACACCTTTTTGCGTTTACTTAAATTTAATATTTATTTTTATATATTTTTTGCTGCACTTTTTCATGTCTATTGCCAAACACATGCATTGGTTCTTTTGACTATTTTACCATGCGGTAGTTGGAATATATATAGAACCGATTTCCAACATACCCAAAAAATAAGTTTTAAGTTTAAAAAATGGACTGACTATAGTGACGAACAGAACCGTCGCTATAGCATAAATCGTCGTCATAAGTCTATGACGACGGTTAGCTAGGGCGACAGAACCGTCGCTATAGTCCTATGACGACGGTTCTGTCGCCACAGTTAAACGTCGTCATAGACCTATGATGACGGTTTATGCTATAGCGACGGTTTTGTCCGTCGCTATAGCCGATTCGTTTTTTGAGATCATTGGAGAACCGGATCCCATATATATATATATATATATATATGGGAACCATCCATGAGAAACGATTGTCACGAATACTATTTCAACAATTAAATCACTAGCAACTGATTATAATATCTGAGGGCTGAGAATGAAGTAAATTTAGTACCTATCGGCTATCGTTAAAAAGAGTAACGGTATGCGTACTCTTTATAACGGCACGGTTAATTACCTTAATACCCTCCCTGCTGCTACTCCTAGCGGCAGGTTGGTACATACATACAATCAATTGTTTTGGCTCCAAGAAGTTTCCAATTATGCTGCTGTCGATTTGATCTAATGATGGCGTCATGAGTTTTACTGGATTGGTTTCATGTGAACTGTGAAAGACCGAACAATAAAATTAACTATATATATATATATAGAGAGAGAGATAGAGAGAGAGACCCAGCTAGCTATCTAGTGGGTGACTTGGTGTAGGTTCTTTCCTTGTAGACAACGAAATTCACATGTTCAATGCCCTGCCTAATTCTATTTCTACCCAAAGACAAAAACAACCACCAACTTGCATATATGCCGCCTCATTTAATTCTCAACAGCTACCTACTTGTAATCTAAACATTAATTTTACGCCATGGGAATATGGGATGTGTGTAAATATTGAAATTTATAATATACTGGCGTTACACGTAGACAATCAAATTCACATGAAATTAAAGGAAAGAACCTACACCAAGTCACCCACTACAGACCTAGCTGGGTCTATATGTATATAATATACATATATATACTGTAATATACAGTATATATATATATAGAGAGAGAGAGTTAATTTTATTGTTCGACCTTTCACAGTTCACATGAAACCAATCCAGTAAAACTCATGACGCCATCATTGGATCAAATCGACAGCAGCATAATTGGAAACTTTTTGGAGCCAAAACAATTGATTGTATATATATGTACCAACCTGCCGCTGGGAGCAGCAGCAGGGAGGGTATCAAGGTAATTAACTGTGTCGTTAAAAAGAATATGCATGTCACTGTTAAGAGTAACGGCAAATATTAAATTGACTTTATTTATTAGCGATTTGGTTGTTAGAGTAGCCCCGTTGTCACGGATGGATTCCTTATCTCTCTCTATATATATATATGTATATATAATCATCTTACTATTTAAAAACACAAAAGTTTGAGTTTCTTTACCCTTGTATTACATCCCAAAAAAATTATTCTTGCCATTCTTTTGATTACAACAACAAAGAAAATGGTATGTTTTTCTAGACAGAACATTTACAAAGAAAATATTATATACTCCCCTTCTGTTCTAAAATATAAAACAAATTTAAGATATTTTTAAATTTAAATTTAATTTTAAACAATGTAATTATAAAAACAATAAATTATCTAAATATTATTTCTAATGGGAAGATTTATCGTTTCAAAAATTAAATAAATTATATTAATTTAGAATCTAAACATATTTCAAAATTATTTTAAAATTTTAATTTGATTTTATATTTTAATATAAAGGGAGTATGCAGATTTTAATTTAATTAGTATATAACCGACTATAAACAAATAATAAATGTTCACGAGACCAAAGGTGATAATATAATAGTAAAAATCACTGCTTTCTCGCACAAGATCATAAATTCTAGTTTACCACTTAGTAGTTTCGGTAATTTTCATAGTTTCCCTCTAAGTAGTTGACCTCCTCATTCCTTCCCCATATTTTTTCTAGTAGGCCCTTAGACGAAATGTATATTTCTATAATTAAGTTGTAATAGTATAGGTACCTAGAAAAAAAAATATACAATTTTATATTTTTGGTAAATGACATATAAAGATTTTATTACTGCATTTTCATTAATCCAATAAAATTGGGTTAAGATTACATAACAATCTGATCAAAATGAAGAAAACAAAACCCTAAATTAGTCGAGACAGAGAGTTTGATGATCATGCAATAATAAAATATTTCTTTATCATTTACCATGAATCAACTTTATCCTTACCCTAGTGGGGTCCAAGGCTAGGTAGAAGTTAATTTTTGCTTTTCTTTGTTTCACTTTTTAGTGGTTTATTATTTATATTGTTTAAAATTTACTTTTGAAGCTCAAAATAATACTTTTAGGCCTCTGAGGCTAAAAAGTATAATATTTTTTTATTTAAATTAACTTTTAATGCCTGTACTGGACAGCTATTTTCAAACGAATGCTTGAACTATAAAAAAAAACTCACAAACAAGTATAGTTTCATTCAATTAAAAAGTGAAGAATTCATCCAAAATTTTAACAGAAAAAGTTGATTTAACCCTTTTTTACCTTTTTAACCGTATATTCTTTTCATGCACAGTGAGATACGCACTAATGGGAACAATGACTATTCGATAAATATATAGTAACTATTTTTTACTTAACCTTAAAATGTCCTAAATTTGTTGAAAATTGTATAAGAATAAAATGTTTGTGTTGCAAATTTCTTATTGCGTTTCACTGTATAATAAAATTTTAGGATTCAAATTTTGCAGATGAGCGCAAATATCAGTGCAAATATATATTATTTTTCTATATTATATACAATAAAGGTTTATAGACTATATATATAATATTTCTTCCGCCCTTAAAAGGGTGACTAAAGGTACATATATTTTGTCATTAAACTCATCATCTTTATGAATCTTATGGGATCATTGAGGAGAAATTTGAAACTTTATTTACTTTCTTTCTTCTACTTTTATTTTTCTTAATATGCGTGAAATTTATAATTTATTCATCTTTTGAGGACGGAGAGAGTATAAATTTAGTATTGGTTAGATTTATATTTATATTAATATTTTTAATATTTGAATTTTAGGAATAGTCAAGTGTTTGAAGGAATTATACTTATATTATTTCATTATTTATAAATTTTTATATATATTACAACAATTTTATAAATTTAATATATTTAAGTCGTTTTGAACTGTTTAAAAGGAAAAGAAAAAAAAGGTAATGCTTTATGTGAGCTTTAATTTGATGAGTTGGTCACATGGTACGAGTCATATAATGTCTTAATTAATTGCTGCTGTCACCCTAAGTAGTATATTCGCCATGTGCCTCAATATCTTGTTATTCAATTTAAAAATTTTTTTCTTATCCTTCTCATTTTTTTTTGTGGATTATGTGTTTTACATAAATGATTAAATATTCTATACTTTGAGTTGTTACACTAATTCATCCAAATCTGGTGATTCTTTTAATGTAGTGACGTCAAAAGGTCGTATGAGCTACAACAATAACAGGTATAAAATCAAAATTATAAATAAATGTATAATCTTTTGTACTTCTCATTCCTAATCATTTGTACTCAAATTTACAAATAATATAAATGAAAAGTGATTTATAGCTATCATCTGTTATGACACTATTCTAATTAATACATTTGTAGTTGTTGAATGACTAATCTAACAGTCAAATTTAGTGCATACTGTCCTTTTGAAAGGCGAAAAACAAACTTTAATAGCCGGATGCAAAAATTAAGAACATAGTCCATAGTCATTATATTTTATATCCTTTGCCTTTCTAAGGGGTGGGACATAGTTATTTTAATACTTTTTATTTATACATCATCGTTTTCTATCCATCCCTTAGAGAGGCGAAAAGATACAAAATATTATTATAATTAGGGGCTATTTTTGTAATTGTTATATCCAATTGTTAAAATTTGCCTTCTGTCTTTCTAAGGGATAAAATGCACTAAATCGACCGTTAAATTTAGTGCATTTTGTCCCTATAGACATCGTTATTATTTGTGTCAATATCGATGTAGTTCTTAATCCTTTCAAAATCCAGCCATATTATGCAATTTATTTGATGAGATTGACATCTCTACTTTCAAAAGTTCCTCCATTCATTCCGTGACGTAAAATTCATCATTGACAGGTGCAGAGTCTTCGTACTGCAACTAAACTACAGATACGATTTAAAAGAAATTCCTTCAATTATATATATATATATATATGTATATATATATATATATATATGTGTGTGTATGTATATACACACGATTTGAAGACGTGAAGTCATAAATTTTAGCAAATCATATAAAATTAGAAACTTTCTATTCAAGTATTGTGGATTAATCTTTTTTTTTTGTTTTGAATATAGTGAATTTAATTTTATTCTAATCTAAGCTAGCCTCGGACTACTTATCAATCAATGTCCTCTCTTTATGTGACAAGTCACTCGTGTAATAATAATACTGTAATAGTATAACGTAGGCAGAGACCATTATTGAAAGGGACCATCATCGTTGTAGATAAGAATTGGTTGAGCGACGCTTTGTCTTAGTATTATTACGTGCGCAAATTAATTTGGGTTAATTGATACTCCCTCCGTCCCAAATTAATTATTTTTCTAAGACTTTTTTTAAGTCAAATTGACTATTTTTAAAATTAATAATTAAGCATATATAAATATATTTCTAAAATTATAAAAATTAAAATTAGTAATAAATTGTATATACTTTCTTTTGGTTATAATATCTTCACCTATATGTTAGCAAAACTAATAAAAATATTAGTTTTAAAAATAGTCAATTTGACTTTAAAAAGTCCTAGAAATGCAATTAATTTGGGACGGAGTGATATTTTAATTATTATATTAAAAATTAATTTTTATTTTGATTATTAAAAAAAATATAATAAAGACATTATTTTATTTTAAAAAAATATTACAAACTAATTATTATTTAACATTGTGTCTAAAAAATTAATAAAAATATTAAATAGATTAACGTTTAACGGTTGTCATACGGAGTACTTGAATATGTGATAGATGGATCTCTGTTACGTAGAAGATTAATATGAGAATCGTTTGAAATTACAACTACGACCATATTATTCCTATCTTTTTTTTCTTTTTTTTTTATCTTTTTGAAAAAGAAATAAAAAAAAATCCACAATCACCCTCATCTTTTGGTGTGCGTTGCAAATCATTTATTCCCACAATGTCTCAATAGTATTTTAAACACATAAAAACTATCAATCAATCATGGAAAATCAAAGTAAATATTTTGTTAAACACCGTGAGAATAGAAAAATCAAGTGAGAATATTTATGGAGATAATTAAAGGCAATATCAGAATCAAGTTTATATCATTTATTAATTGAGTGGTCCCTCGTGTTGTCTTATGTGAGATAAAAAACAACTAAATGTAAGGATCTTGTCCAACTCAATTCATACATCCATGTCTCTTACTTTTAACTGAGATTTTGTTTATTTAAACAAAGTAAAACACAAATGGAAAATGATATACGTAAGTGTTTACAAGCGATAATCATTTTTTAAATATGTATAATAAGTGAGAGTTTCTTTTAATTTTATTTAATTTCATATATTAATATATTTTACAATTGTAATTAGACACATTGATTCTTTTTTTTTCCTTCTATCTCTATTCTCTTTATACAAAAATTCTAGCCTTCATCTTAGATCTCGAGAGGGCTCTATTTATTTTGGAGAGACCCTCTCCTAAATCTCTCTTCTTGCATGTGCTGTAATAATTTTTCTCTTCTTGTGGAGTTTATTTTTTTTAAAAAAAAAAAACTTATTTTCTCCATGTTATGACTGATTTCTTTTTTTTTGTTAGAAGATTTCATTATCATCTCTTAGAAGTTTGTTTTCTTCAATTGAGAGATTTTTTTTTCATTCATGAGAATTTTTCTGATTCATGAATGGTTGAAGATAGAATGTTCAGATTTTGGTATGACGTTATCATGAATGCCGATTCTTTCTTTGCTCGTATTAAAGCACTGCTCAGATCTATATATTTTGTTATTACTTTGAGATTATGATTATATTTTAGGATTATATTTTGTGTCCACTAGTTGTTGTTACGATTGATCCTTTCTTGATGATCTGTTATTATATTTGAAAGTATTATCGTTTTAATTTTTTATATTGTAATTTATTCATCGTTTATAAAAGTTTAAAATTTTAATATATTTCAATCGATTAAATTTTTTAATAAAAAAAAAACAATTGTAACTAGGCACAAATTTATCGCATTATATATATATATATCAGGACCCATCACAAATTGCACCTAGACTTCAGGTTTAAAATCGATTTTCAATTCATCCCAAATATTAGTTTCGGTTAAAATCACTATAAACTTTGAGCACTAAACTAATTCACATCATTCACAGTAAAGCTTAGGATATAAATTGTTTTGATATAGGGAATACAATGGGGATAAATTATTTAACAATTCAAGATTTAGAGTGTTTTTAATTAAAAATAAAATTTGGGGTGAAAATTGAATCTAATCCTAAATTATAGTCATCTAAAAAGATGGAGAAAACACTAAATACTACGTCTCCTAAATTTGAGATATATTATGATTTTTTCAAAGTTAAGTTGTAAAATTCCAAAATTACTATGTATTTGTTTAAATTTAAAAAATAACAAATATGACAATTAACTAATAGTCTTTTTTAGTTAATTTATAATAATTATAATCTTGTACTAAACTCTAAAAAGAAAAGAAAAGATATAAAAAGATTTATTTTTGTCGCAACAAACTTTGAAAAAAAATATCATAGAAGATTCATTCAATTAGAAAGATTTGAATTACATGTATAACAGAGTTGAGAGGATGTCTGCTCTATTTAAAAATAAAATATATTACAAACTTTTATAAAAAAAATTTTAAAAAAAGTTACCTACAAACAACCATTGTAAACATGTTATTGCAAATTGAATAGGAATATAAGATATAGCGATCATTTTATAAAAATGTAAAGGTTAATTTTTTTTTAAAAAAAATTAATTCCAAATAATATGAATTATAATATCTGGTTGGACATGTTATTAAATACTCCTCCCATTATAAGTCATTTTATTATTCCGAAACTAATAGTCACAAGTTTAATTTTTAAAACAAACAAAAAATTTAGAATTAATATTTCAATCACAAGTGTTATCCTAAGTCTAAGACCTAATGTAAAAAATAAAAATCATTGTATTGAACTATTGAAGTGATATAGCAGCATGAACAAGTTCTTGTTAATCTTAAGTTTATGTTTGTTTGTAAGGATTACACTTAGGATAAGACTATTAATCTCAAGTGTCTTGTTTGTTTTTAAATTTGAGCTCGGGACTATTAGTCCAAGGATTATAAAATAGCTTAAGATAAGGGATTATTTAATACCATGTCTAGCTAGGTATTATAATCACATCCTGAAAGATTAAAACATAACATGAAATTATTTTAAGTTATCCCATGAATAATCCCATGAAAAACAAACATGTGATTAGGACTATTTAATCCTAGGATTAATAGTCTTGGGATTATAATTCATGGAATTATAATCCCAGGATTATAATCCTTGCAAACAAACATGGCCTAAGAGAATAAATTCTCCAAGGACCGTCTTTAAAATTATTTATGACATTTAATAGACACCTCACAATTCAACTTGTTATGAAAAAATTAAGGATTCTAAATTGCATCATCTATTTAGTTTGATTTACTAATGCTACGTTTGGATTGAAGGAATGGAATGAAGAGTGGGAATGATTCATTCCATTCTAATTGGAATGAGTTATTCCATATGCTCTCCCTCCCTCAAGGAACCAAACACAATTTTTTTCATTCCAATTGTAACCAAACACAATTTTTTTCATTCCATAGGAATGAGTCATTTCATTCTCTCTCCTATTCTATCAATCCAAACGTAGCATAAGTGTTTTTTACCATGATAAATGTCGCTCTTTGATCCATAAGAAGAGCCTCAATTGTTTTTTTTCCTTTCTAGTCACTTTTTAAAATTTTAAATTTCGAAATTGATGTAAATTTATTTTATTTATTATTAATACAATCATTAATATTATAAATTACATAAAAAAAATTTAACAAGTACAAATTTTTTACTTTCAAAATTTAAAATAAATTAAATATCACGTTATAATTTTAAATTTTGAATTTTTTATATTAAATAGAATCAAACTTAATGAGACTCTTTTCGTAAAATTAAAAAAAAAATATAACACAACCCGTATGTGTAGGCCGTAAATACAATCAAATTTCTTGATTCTGTGTTAAAAAAAATAGTTACGAACTTGTACTTTTACGTACACTCTTTACAGAATTTATTTGTTGGCATTAATCCAAGCATTTTGGATTAAAAATCTTTGAAAAATATAAATTATATTCTCTTTTTACATAAAAAAAAAATAAAAATAAACAATTAGCCTGTCGAAATCAAGTGTATAATAAATATTTTGGATTCATGTACTGTGTATTAATTATTTCACCGATTAATACAAATGGGCGGTGGGTGGGCACATTGATTTAGCTTAATGATGTTCAGTTTTGATTGTTCTACAGTCCTTTTACTAGTGGGATATGCCCGACACATAATGGAACTACTTAATTCTTTAGGGTTTATTAATTTTTATTTTATATAATATTCTACCATAAAACAAGAATAATTATCCCCTTCTTCTTCTTTTTTTGCTTCCTATTATTAATTATAATCATCCCTTGAAATAAATCTTGCAAATAGGCAAATAGCCAAAGTAATGAATCAAGAGTGTTACGCATCAATTCTAATTATAATATTTAAAATTTTAGATAATAATTGTATTAGAAGGAATTAGATGATAGGTTTATTGAAGGGCAGTCAAGTCCCCAAAATTCAATGAAATTGTTCTAAATAACATGTGAGACATGGAGAAGAGACTATTTATTCAAAATTTACAGGTAACCATAAATATAATATTTTAGATAAAATATTATAATTATGAACATAATATGTTAAGTAAAATGATATAATCATGAATAATCTACTTCGCTATAAAGTTGTATTTGTAAAAAACAGTGTTGAAAAAAAGAGTTTTTTTATTTTATTTTATTTTTATGAATGATAGTATTATATGATACAATATCTTCGAATTAGGATTACCTCCAATACGTCTTACTCTAATTTCTTTCAATACATATTTAGCAATACAAAATATTATTTTTAATGATTGTATCAACAACATAATTATTTGCGACAAATTTTATTGTGTCATTAATAATATTTTTGCGATGATTTGTATTATGCCGCTCAATATAATATTTGTGTCGCTAGATGTGTATTAAAAAAAATTAAAATATATATGTAACAGAGAGAATCCTAATCCGAAAATAAGTAATATGAAGGGGATTCTAATCCACGGTCTTCAAATATAATAATATAATTTTATGACTATGCCACTATTAATTTAACTAAACATTCATGATATATCTCTAAAATTTATAAATTTTATAAATAATTTTTTTTTAGAACGGAAGAAGTATATTTATACATTTATTTATTAATATTATATCATTTTATATTCTCCAGATAAACACTTCATTACGTTAAGATGGTGTAACAATTGCAACAAATAATTGGTACAATTCAACACTAAGGAAAGTAGCAGAAAAGAAAAGTAGGAGTAAGAAAACAAATCTAGAAGGATTGAGTGGTTTATTAATGGTAGTAGACTTGTAATGAAGGGTTTATTAATGGTAGTAGACTTTTATGCTACGTTTGAATTTGTGGAATAAGAGGGAGAATAGAATGACTCATTCTTATGAAATAAAAAAATTTGTGTTTGGTTGCGATTGGAATGAAAAAATTGTGTTTGGTTCTTTGAGAGAGGGAGGACATATGAAATAACTCATTCCAACTAAAATGGAATGAATCATTCCACTCTTCAATCCATTCCTTCAATCCAAACATAGCATTAACATCAGTATTAACTTTCTGTTAAATAACAAAGGTCGTACGTTATCCTTAAAAATGATATATATTACGAATATTTATGTTAATTTTTTGATTATTAATTACATAAATAAGTATTAATGATAATATTTTTGGATATATGTATAATAATTGAGATTCTCTTATAATTCTTACCAATCTATATATTGATAAGTTTCGTAACTCAATACATAATAGGACTCGTTATGCTTGCACGTTCCAAATTATAAAGTTATGAGTACTATTATGTATTGTATTAAATTTATGTCGAATTATGATTGCGAAACTTATCGATACATATGATTAATAAGAATTACAAAGTATTTTCATTTATTACACATCTCTCAAAAAAATTACCATTAATATTTATCTACGTAACTAGAAATAAAAAATCAACGTAAACATTCGTAATATGTATTATATTATAAGTTATTATGAGCTTTTGAAAGTTACTTAAAACTCAAATTAAAAATTGATAAGATTTATTAAAAATTAAAAATTATAATTATTAATATTTTAAAATAATTTATAATATTTATTATTTTATTATGAGAAATTAAAGTAATTTATATAAATTTTAAATTTAAAAATATGTTAAGAATTTTGAAAAGTAAAAGTGCTTTCTATTCCAAAACTTTAAAGATTGCCAGATAGATAGGCAACAAAGGGACCCACAGTAGCGGGTACGAATTTGTTGCAAAGAAGCTCGACTCTTTCCTCACATTCGTCCAACTCCTCATTAAATTATCCCAACCAGCATTCATATCTTTTCCTTCAAATCCCCATCTCCATCTACCTTCCATTAACACCACCGATTATATAAATTATTATGTTTATACTAATGTTTCTTTGCATATCTGTCTGTAAAAAATAAAGAAAAATCATTGTTTTTTATTAAACAAAATTAACCATAGATCTGCAAAGGCTGCTGGATATCCATAAGTAAAAAGACACTGTTTTGACAGTTTTTGGGCAGCAGGGATTTAAAGAGATTTATACCCATTTCAGATCTTTCCAATTCTTTTGACATAAGCACAGAAACAGATTCATCTCATTCTCTTTGGATTTTTCATCTTAAATTCAGCTAAAGGCCTGATAGACCCATATCTGCAAAATTTCCACTTGTTTCTTCATCTCTCCAATTTTAGTCAATTTATGAATTGGCCCCTTTAATTTCCCTCGTTTACCTGGTATGTAACTTAAAGCTTCTTCTTCTTCGAGTTGGTGGGTGTCTCCTTTAATTGTCAAATCAAGAGTTCCCATTGATTTTCCTCGGTTGATTCTGTCCTTTTAGTCCTTACCGTGGGTTTAACTCTGGTGGGTCTTTGTTCAATTTGGTAGTTATGGTCTCTTTTGGTCAATTTTGGTTGAATTGAACTGGCTATGGTTGTGGCTAAATGTGGGGTTGTACACATAAATTCTGCTACTGGGTTTCTCTTTTCATGGCCAAATCAAGAGTACCCATTTAGTGCTTATTGCTTTTGGTACTCCGGTAGGTGATTTTTTGAAGTCTCAAATATATTTGGTTTTTGTAGCACCTGTAATTCTGCTTTACATACCCCCTATATTTTCGTAATCTATCATTTTGGCCCTTGTAGTAGTTTATTATTACTTGGTGCAAAGTTTGATGGTAGATTCCATTGCTGAATACAGAGTTTTATATGGGCTAGTTAGCATGTAAACAGATCAAAAGTTACTTTTCTTTCACACCCTTTTTTCCTTCAATTTCCACTATCCAGCTGAATTTTACTTCTTTGTTGTGATTATGGGAAATTGGGCATTCGTCTATTTTATAGGAATGTGTTTGTTTATCCTTTTTCAGCCTAAAACTTGTATGGCTAGTATTCAAAATTTTGGCAAGTTAAAACCGGGTTTTCAAGGGGATCAAATGCATTGGATAGACAATGATGGGTTGTTTTTATTATCCAACAATTCGAATTTCGCTTTGGGCTTCACCACAACTGCCCAAAATGTTACTTTGTTTCTACTTGCCATTGTTCATGTGAGCAGTTCAACTATTGTTTGGTCTGCGAATAGAGCCACCCCAATTAAAAATTCTGATAGCTTTGTGTTTGATGATAGTGGCAATGCTTATTTACAAAGTGGGGGATCCCAAATTTGGTCAACAAATACTGCCAAGAAAGGAGTTTCTGCTATGGAATTGCAGGAATCAGGAAATTTGGTTTTGCTGGGGGATGGTGGTAATGTAGTTTGGCAGAGCTTTAGCCATCCGGCTGATACTCTTTTGTCGAATCAAGAGTTTGGTGAAGGAATGAAACTTGTAAGCAATCCTAGCTCCAATAAATTGAGGTATTTTCTTGAAATCAAATCCGGAGATATACTTCTTTATGCAGATTTTGAAAACCCACAAGCTTATTGGTCTATAGGGCAGGATAGTCGAAAAACCATCAACAAGGTTGGTGGGGGTGTCATTTCGGCGTCTCTTAATGCCAATTCTTGGAGGTTTTATGATAAGAACAAAGTCTTACTTTGGCAATTCATTTTCTCGCAAGATAGCGATACAAATGCCACTTGGATTGCAACTTTAGGAGATGATGGCTTTATCACTTTTTACAATCTTCAAAGTGAAAGCTCAAACAATGTTTCCCCTACAAAGATACCTTCTGATCCTTGCAGCAGACCTGAACCTTGTGATCCATATGTGATATGTGATACTGGCAACAGATGCCAATGCCCATCAGCCCTTGCCTCTCAGGCAAATTGCAGACCAGGGATTGTCTCTCTATGCAATGGATCAAAGGATTCTGTGGAGCTTGTAGATGCTGGAGATGGTCTTGGCTATTTTGCGCTTGAATTCGTTCCACCCTCTTCCAAAACTGACTTAAATGGTTGCAAATCCTCTTGCCTTAGTAACTGTTCATGTCTTGCTATGTTCTTTGAAAACAATTCTGGGAATTGCTTTCATTTTGACCGCATTGGAAGCTTGCAAGGTTCGAAAACTAGAGGTAAATTTGCTTCATACATAAAGGTCTTGACTCCTGAAGGCAGTGGGGGAGAGCCTGGAGGGGGTGGAAGCGGCAAGAAACGCATCCTGATTGTCATAATCATAGTTATAGTAACAACACTTGTTATTCTTGGTCTAGTTTATGCAGGATTTCGTTACTACCAGAGGAGCAGTGATTTGCCGGAGTCTCCTAAAGAAAATTCAGATGAGGATACTTTCTTGGAGACTATATCTGGGATGCCAGTACGTTTCAGTTACAAAGATCTTCAAGTTGCCACCAAGGACTTCTCTGTGAAACTCGGGCAAGGAGGTTTTGGCTCAGTTTATGAAGGGACTCTAACAGATGGAACCCGATTGGCTGTGAAGCAATTGGAAGGCATTGGTCAAGGAAAAAAAGAATTTCGAGCTGAAGTTAGTATCATTGGCAGCATTCATCATCTCCACTTAGTGAGACTCAAAGGCTTCTGTGCAGAAGGTGCCCACAGGCTCCTTGTTTATGAATACATGGCAAACGGTTCATTGGATAGATGGATCTTCCAGAAAAACACAGCAGATCTGTTAGATTGGGACACAAGATACAACATTGCTGTAGGCACTGCCAAAGGATTAGCTTACCTCCACGAGGATTGCGATGTAAAGATTGTTCATTGTGACATTAAGCCTGAAAATGTGCTTTTAGATAACAATTTTCTTGCAAAAGTCTCCGACTTTGGCCTTGCTAAGCTAATGAGCCGAGAACAAAGCCATGTTTTCACAACCCTAAGAGGCACTAGGGGGTACCTTGCGCCAGAATGGATCACGAACTACGCAATATCAGAAAAGAGTGATGTTTATAGCTATGGAATGGTGTTGCTCGAGATCATTGGGGGTAGAAAAAACTACGACCAGTCAGAAACTTCAGAAAAATCCCATTTCCCATCCTACGCATTCAAGATGATGGAGGAAGGTAAATTAACAGACATTCTTGACGCGAAACTGATGACTAACAAAGACGATGAGAGGGTTTTAATAGCAATTAAGGTTGCGTTATGGTGTATACAGGATGATATGTCCCTTAGACCACCAATGACAAAAGTAGTCCAAATGCTTGAAGGTCTCTCCCCTGTACCTCCTCCACCATTGTCTTCCCAAATGAACTCTCGCATGTATTCGAGTCTCTTCAAATCAATCAGTGGGGAGGGCACTTCATCGGGGCCTTCAGATTGCAACAGCGATGCATATCTTTCTGCAGTAAGGCTTTCAGGGCCAAGATAGCACCTGGGGAAAATGAAGGGATTCTTGATCAAATATAGATATTTTTTGCCTCATATTTTTGGGTATGTATATTTAGTAGATTACTCAAAATTTTGTTCTACTAGTCATTATAAAGTTTATAGGCCTTAGTTTGCAAAACCATGTTTCTTATGTAACTAATAGTGCAAGTCATAAAGCAAATATGAAGTGCAGATTTTTAATGCTGATCTTATTGTTCTAGAATTCATGTGCCAAGCACTTTAAGGTGGCCTATGTTTTGTGGTAATATACTTCTTTGAAATCTCTAAGCTGATACAAAATTGCCAGTGCAAAAAATGAGAGCCTATGGGCATTTTTGCGTCAGAAATTCAGCCTCAACCTACCTTCACACTTCATTTTTTGGAATGTAAAATACGCAAAAAGAGTTGCATTCGTAAAATTTATAAATTATAAGGAGAATTTTATTCCCGTGTTTATTTCTAAATATAGTGAGCGTTTAATTGAGTTGTAACGAAATGATAGTGAAATTGTGATGTTAAAAAACTTTCCCCCTTTATTTTGTTACATTAATAATCACATGCCTGGAATCAAGATCCCAGCACTCGAACTATTATTGATAGGGACACTAGTATAGTTTTGGTTCTAGATGTTTAAATGTGAAAAAGAAGTAGATTTTCAGCAAAAGAGAACCCAGAAAATAATAGTATTTGACTACAAAGATTATTTGCAACTAAACGCAAACTCACAATATTGTAAAACACATATACTGATTTTTGGTACTTTATATAAACTAGCTAAGTGCCCGGCACCGGTTTATTTTTTAAATAAATTGTTTTTAATTTCTTATTTATTCTATATATATAATAATTATAAAATATTTTTCTGAATCTTAATTTAACTTATTATAGAATGACCACAAAATTTGCTCAAATAAATAATTATCGAAGGCTTGCAATTGAATGCTAGTAATATATTTTTTTTTGTTTTCCTTTTAATTTAATATTCAGTTTATATATTTATAAATTTAATATTTAGTCTTTATTTTCAATCTTTCGAATTTAGAGTTAAAAAATGAGTGCAAGCTAAAAGCCTAAACTAGATATTTAAGAAATTCATATGACATAAAATTATAGTAAATTAATAAGTTACCATCATGTTTTTTATTCTTAATGGTTAATTAAATTTTAATAACTATATATAAGTGAGATTTGTTTCTAACATTGATTAAGTAAAGATCTCCTATCTGAAATAAAATTAGTATTAAATTTTAATTATTAATATATTTTGTTATATTTATTACACTTTTTAATATTAATTATTATTTTCTCATAATATTTTTCTATATTTTAAATATATAGTTATTTAGGAATAAAATTGTTGTATAATAATAAGTTACCATTATGACTTTTAGTTTTAAAAATTAGTTAAAATTTAATCACAATATATAGGTCACAATTATTTTTAACATTAATTAACTAAATGTCTCCAATATGAATTATTATGTAATCATAATATTTTTCACATATTTTTAATATTTAGTTATTTAAAACTATAGTTGAGTCAAGTAAAATCCTAAACACGTTTTAAAAGTTAAAATTTATTATATGACTGAGTAATTAAATAATTATAGAATAAAAATATTGTATAATAATAAGTTAATATTAAAGTTTGTATAACCATAAAAAGAATTTTAGTTCTCTAACATTAACTATTAATTATTTTTAATAGTTAATAATTTCACAACTTAACTTACTAGTTTCATACAATTTAGTTTAATTTTCTTATTTATTATTAAAATCTTATGATGTTACGCCATGATCATGTTTTGTTGGGGTTGAAAAACAATTACAGGAATCAACAAAAAATTTCACAGAACATATATAATATAGTCCTATTAAGTTTGGGTTTTATTAGTAGTTATTTAGATTATATATTTTAAAATAAATTTAGGGACACTTTAAAAAGTATTTTAGTTGTACTTAAATTCTAAACTCATATCAAAGACCAACAAACTAAGTGTGAAGTATGGGTTTATTTTTCAAATAACATAATTTTTAATTTCTTATTTATTTTATATATAATGATTATAAAATATTTTTTAAAATTTTACAAATTAACTTACTATTGCTATGACAATGTTTACAAACTTTGCATGAAATGGTATGATTCATGAGCTAAAGGAATTTTATAAATAATAAAATTGTTCATAAAATAATATAATATTAATTACAATAGACAATTATATGTGATTTGTATTTTTTTTTAAATAAATGTAGTAATCATTTTAAAACCAATAGTAAGTTAATTTGTGAAATTCAATTTTTTTATATAAAATAAACCTGTGTTTTGCCTTCATTAAAAATAATAATGTTGAGCACTCATAAAATACTATAATTATGTCTCTTTATAAGTTAATCATAGTTAATTATTACGATTGTAGATTTTAGTATAGATATTATAATAATTATGTCATTTATGTTGTAAATACTAATTCAAATTGCTCCACCTTAATATAACTTACATATGTTTCAATATTTTAGTTTATAGATAATTATGATATAATAGTAGAATAATTTGTTACTATATGATATATCATTATTAAATATATTAACAATTATTTGTAGGTGTTTTAATTTAAGCTCGTGAGAATTAATATTAGTAAAGAACTTTTATAAGAAATAAAATTGTTATAAAATAATAAATTACTCTAAAAAATTTCAGGATCATAAATACTGTTTTGGTTATAGTTAAATTTTAAGTTATAAAAAGTATTTTAATAGTAGTTAATAAAATAAAATCAGGAGGCTTTTAAAAGTATTTTAGTAAGACTTAAATTTTAGTCTCATACCAAAGATCAAAGACTAAAAATTTTAATTTTGCCTTATTATATATATATATATATAGAGAGAGAGAGAGAGAGACAAAGAAAAGGTTATTTAGAGAACAAAGAAATAAGTATTACTCCCTATGTTATAAAAGGGAGTGTATATATCACTTTTACAATTTAGCCTTGGGGAGATTTTAGTGTGAAGAAAACAAAAAGAATTGAAGGGGAACGGAAGAAGGTAAGGAAAAAGATGGAGTCATTTTTCCTATTATTTTTTTTCCTTGTCTTGATGTTTACGGACGGAAAAAAAAAAGAAAAAAGGAGAATATTTTTATTTTTCGGGTGTTAATATATGCACGCCTTAAAATAATAATTGTAAGTTCAAATATATTAAAGAAATTATATTACATTTAATTTATATATAAAATCATTTAACCATTTACTATTTATCTATTTTGCCTTAACTTTGTTATACACCATATTTATTAGATAGAATGTGTATATACTTAGTTAGCCAAAACTTAATTTTCAACCATATATTGAATTGAACTACTTTATTAAATTTGTTATGTTTTTACAGCTTTACGTAATAGCATTCTTTTTATTTGAGATATTTGTAATATAATTTTTAAAAAATTGAAATAAAGAATATAACACATAAGATATTAGAAAAAAATAAAAAATATTTATAAGGGTAAGCCTTCTTGTTCCTAAGACACTATATATAATTTAGCTTGCTATTTTATTAAAGTAGCTACAAATAATATAGTTAATGTTAGGTTTGTATATAACGCGAACATGCAATCAAATTACATAAATAGTGCGGAAGCGCGATAAAACGGATTTTAAAATTTTTCTTACAAACCATCACCATGATCATCCATGTGTTCAATTATCAATTAAACGAAATAGATAAAGTATGAGAATCATACCCTTGTAGAACCATGCTTCCAGAGGTACGAGTTCACCTCCAAATCCTTCGCGTTCTTCTCGAATTCCACCGATGAGATTCTTTCATTTGATCAACGTTAGTCACCCAAGTGTTTGGCCTCTAAAGGTGATCCACCAAGGAATAATAGTTATTCAAGAAGATCAATGTTGGCAAAACCCTAGTTTCTATCTCTATAGAAATTGCAAGTACTCTCTCTCCAACTCTTATGGAAGAGTGTGTAACTGTCTAACCCCAAATCATGATAAGACTCCTCTTATTTATAGATATAGGGAACCCTCCTAAACTATTTACGATTAGAGTTTTTATTTTAATTAAACTCCTTTAATTAATTAAACTCCTAATCCAATTAGGAATTTATGAGAGATTACTTCTATTAATTAATTCCTAATCTCTATTAGAAATTAAATATCTATTAGAAATTAAATAATAGTAATAGTAATAATAATAATAAGACTCCTCTTATTAATTTATATTTAATATTTCTAAAATATTAAATAATAAATATTAAGCTATTTAATTTATTCTATCTCCATAGATTAAATTAAATACACTTAACTTATTATTACGATTATGTCATTTACTTCTTAAATAAATATTTTCTTTTTGCGGTGTGACCCTTTAGGTTCTCCATATTAAACCGGTTGTGAATAAATCAATTAGAATAATTCTAATCTTATTTAAATAAATAAATTAAAATATTTAATTCATTTAAATAAATAATATTTATTCTACAATTAGGGTAAGCCCCCTTAGCGATCAACGACTTTCCAGATAATATAGATTTCAACATTAATCACAAAAGAATCTTTCAGTGAATAGTTACCGTACAATTCAATCCTTCTACCATACAATGTCCCAATTAAATATAAGATATGGAATTACTGTCAAGTCTTATTTTATTTAATTATATGTATTTCGATTCTCAAATGCACAACTCTGATAATGCAAATTAGAAACTTCTTTCTAATTTTATTCTGCTTTGGCCAAAGACTTCTGAGTCGTCATTTATCGAATCACATAGGACATTCTCTCCTTTTACTAGAAGTGGTAGATTCTTTGTTGATCATTCACCTATCTCCATGTATAACTTATTATACTCAATCATACCCTTTGATATACCCTAAGGGTCTTAAGAGACATGTCAAAATATAACTCATCACACACAAGATACTATGATGATCTCAAGTCCAAGGATCACTTGTACTACTATCACTAGAGGAATTCCTATTGACAGGCAAGTAAAACTCCATTAGGTATTCCTTAGCGAGCCACGTTCAGTGAACTTATTCTCTAATAAGCACATACATACTTGTTTTAGTGTCTCCACACAAATGATTATGAGATCAATCATCCTCTTAATAAGAGCAAGCAACGTATGTACTAATCTATCCGGATTCACTAATCCCCTTTTTAGTAATCCAACGATTAGGAACGATTTTAGTTTGTGAGCTATCTTGAATTTAGATTTCATTAGCATGATCCTCATCATGATTCTAAAAGCATTGCTCAAAACTATGGGTTTATCACATTTAATATAACAGCACCATGTAGATAATGTAAAATGCATTTAACAACCGAATAAGATTACAAAGTATATGCTACATCATATTAAATATGATTGGCTTGTGTGCATACTACTTTCAGTTTATTGGTCCATCTAGTTCAATATATTTTATTTTGACTTCAATTTTAAAGAAAATAGAAAATTATTTAGTCAATAAACTTTTAAATATTGTAAACTTTTTAAACAAACCTTTTGATTAAAATAAATAAGTGACAAATATGTTAATTGACTTCTCACTAATTAAAGGTAATATAGTTTGCTCATGAAGTCTTAGCCAAAAGACTAAGATATTTAGCCAAAAAAAACGACTGAGGTACTATGACTTATAGGTCTTACGTTCGATTCTCACTTAGTAAGTTTATTTATTTTATTATGAAAAGTTTGTGTCCTATTTATGTAACGTTTGTTTGGTTGTAAGTTTATTTATTCCTCCTTTAATGAGGTTTTGATTGATTCTTAATATTGTAATAGGGATGATATACTTAATTATGAAATTATATTGTATTTCCAAAAAAATAGAGTTTTCAAAAAAAAAGGTAATATAGTCTCTTTGATATATAAAGGTGTGTAACAATTAACTTTAGGTGTGTATATATCAATATCCTATTTTTCTTATTAGCAGTAATGAGCTGTAAGAAAGATGAGCATAACATTCCCGCCACCCTTTATAGAAGTAGGGGAGCATGGTGAGATAGATAGACGTCCAATCTTACATCAACTAGTTGTTGGGCCTTTTAGGAACGATCCTTCAAATTCAAATTGCGAATTTTTAGTCATTTTTTCACTTATAATTTATAATCAGATTCTAAAAACTAACTATTTGCAACTTGACAATTTAAAATAGAGTTTTAAAGTACTTAAATATTATTTAATAGATGAAAATAATAAAATTTATAATTAAAAAAAGTCGCTAAACGATCGGACCAAATAGGCACAAGTAGCTTCACCGCCTTACTGGTCATTGAAACACAAGCTGAAGATATATCGATCTATATTTCCACCAATGTGTTCCCATTACTGATGGACAAATTTATTCAAAAATAAAGGTCTTTATCGTAGAATTAGACTAGTTATTAATGTCGGCTTATCTATAAGTCGCGCTGGGTTTGTCGCTCAATTGGATGTTATGATACAAGTCTGTGGTAGTTCAAAACTGGAATTGGCACAATTTCACGAAAATAGCCGCCCTTGCTCAACTTGGGTCAAACCTTGATGCTACAACTTAAAACATTACTTAATAGAGGTTCAAGGCTTATAGAAGTACCGAAACAACTACAATATGCACCACTTCCAATTGAAAAATAAATTTTAGTAATTTATGCAGTTGTTAATGGATTCTATGATCAAATGTCAATAGACAAAATTTCTTAATACAAGAGAACCATTCTAAGTAGTATAAAACCATAATTACCACAATCCCTTTTAGAAGAAAGTGGATTAACTAACGAAAAAAAGATGGAACCATATGCATTCTTAAAAGAAAGCGTTTTGCCTTACCTACGATGCAAGGAAGAATGCACTTACATTATCTTTTTCTTTCTTATTCTTTTTTTTTTTCTCTTTTTCATATTATGGATTTTGATTTGTCCTTTCTTTTTTCTTTTCAGAAAAGGCAAGGCCCCGTTTCAATAATTGAACGGGGGAGGGGGAATGAGAAGTCACCCCAGTTTTTACTTTCAGTCAATCACTTGCTATTCATTAGTTATTAGTGGTATCCCGAAATTTGTCCAAGTAAAAATATGAAAAATTAAGTTCCAAATTAGTGGAAGTTGTCAAAGAGTGGCGATGCCATACACAAAAAAAGAAGAGACTAGAAAGACAGTCATAGAAGCGAAGCCTATCACCACGCCAACCATCAAATATAAGATTGGGGCCTGTTCGGATATATATTCTCATGGGCTTGATCGGCCTCCTCATCTTGGGCTCGGCTCAAAGGCCCATCATGCTCAATGAGTTACAAGAGGACTCTCTAGTCCGAAAAAGCTCGGGCAGAGATTCTAAGCTCATGTGGTTTCTTACTAGATAATACTTCCATTGGCTCAAGGTAATTGAATCCGGGTCCAATAAGGATTCTGGGCAGAACACTCCTAATAGGAGTAGTAATTAGTCAATTGAATCCTATAAATACCCAAATAACAATAAAGGCAAGGTACGATACTATTTACCCTACTAAATATTGAACCTCCATTGTTAACATACCTTGAGCTTGTTACTTACTCTTACACTGGAGGAGTCCACAAACGGCCCAAGCCGTTGGGACTTTTGTGCAGGTACCTGTCCGGCAAGTTGGTTGAACGCGCGGACAAAATCAAGTGTTAACAGGGCCCTTCTGAAAGATTTCACACAAATTCATTTTCTCTTCAAATCAACATATTTTTAAAAGAAAGTTTTGAAGAAAAAATGTGAATCTTTTTCTCTCTTTTGTTCTTATTTTCTATACAAATATGCATGTATATTGCTCTTTCGATTTTTCTATTTTGATCGAGTTATGAAAAATTCATGTTGTTATTGGTACTAAAAAAATACCATACCAAAAAGAATCGATACTATTCGATTAGGTAAAAAACTAATAAAACTGTTAAATGAACATGCACTTATATTCCCCACATTTGAAAAACCTTACCTTCAAACCCGTTGTCCTTTCCTGCTTATGCAACCCCAACTATCATTGTGATATTAATTAAAAAAAATAAATGAAAAATAAAAGAAAATAAATTATATACGGATGGTCTGTAAAATCAGAGTTTTTACCCTTCAATAACAACATGAAACATAAAAAATTTATGAGAAAATCAAGAAATTTGAATTGTATTTACACATTGAATTTATTATTTATCATGTTAAAACTGTTTAACAAACCAAATTGGTTTCCACGACTCTTAAATTTTTTTTTCTTAAATTCCCTACATGACATGTTATTATTGGAGAGTGTAAAACTCTAATTTTACAGGTCATCCGTATATAGTTTATTCTCAAAGTAAAAATAGAACTTTATATTGCTAAAAAGGGAAAACTAATAACTAAATAGTTGTTAGAAATGACAGATCATATATTAAATCACCATAAACTCTATGTGGACATTATAATTAGATATGAACTTTTTACAATTTCACTTATTATCATGTTCAATTATCATATCCGCATAAAAGAACTCTTAAATCACACTATTAACAATATTTTTATAAAAAAAAAAGATGAAATATGAATGTATATAGGATATTTTAATAGTAAATATATAATTGGAGAGGGTTTGAGAATTTTTCTCAAATGTCATCTTACCCTATAATTAGATTTATTTATTTTAATTTAATTTAATTTTTTACAATCAGGAACCATTAATATTGGGGTGAACCAATACCGGTCGAGACGAGAAAAATTGCCATGCCTATTTGCTAGTGTAGAATTCTCTTAGCATATAAAGTTTATAAAAAATTAATCCTAATTATACACTCAATGGATATCTCATTTCCATGATTCTTTAATTAAATGCTTGTTTATCTATTAATTTATAGAGCGATTACTGCTTTGGTGTTTTAAACACATTAATAAATTTTATTTATTTACAAATAATTTATTTTAAATGCAACTTCGTTAATTTAGAAACATATTATTTGTAATTCAAATGTACTATTTTATTTTTTATACCATGGTCAAACAAACTAGATATTAGTTATTACAACTGTAAACGTTAAACGTTACTAAATGACTGCTTGTTTATTTATGAAAGGGTTTAAATATGGCTAATTAAGTCATTCAAACCGTTTGCTTAACAATTTTTATTTGAATACGTCTGATTGTATCTGAATGATTCATTCAAAAAATTGTGGCGAAATGAGTAAAAAATAGTATTGAATGATACTTTTACTTATATACTCTCATAGACAATTAAAATTTACATTCAAATGTTTATCTTGTTTCCTATTGTAAATAAATTTTGTTCTGTACAAATTATCTTTGATTTTTTTAACAAATTGGTCAATAAACCAATTTAATAAATGTTTTCGTAGTCTTTTGTTATTGTATGTATTATAGAATGTTATTAATATTTTTTAGTGTTTTATTAATAAAATTATATAACTAATAGTATACTCCTTTAAAAATTGTTCAAAAGTTTATATTTAATTATTTTTAGATAATATTGTTTATTTATAATTATATAATAAATTTGTTCATAACAGTTCAGAAGTTTAAAATAAAATAATAAATGTATTTAGATATTTTAAATAGACAATTATAAAACACATTATTTTATTATGTATTCAGATATTCTACTCAATTCAGCTCATTCAGATTCTCTTATATATTCAGAACTTTTCATTCAGTTTTATCAAACGGTCCTCAGGTGCTATTTGATAAAACTGAATGAAAAGTTTTGAATATATAACATAATCTGAACGAGCTTCTGAATATAAAATGAAATGATGTGTTTGATAATTGTCTGTTTAAAATATCTCAATACATGTATTTTTCTATTTTAACCTTCTGAACTATTATGAACAAATTTATTATGTAATTATAAATAAACAATGTTATCTAAAAAAAATTAAATATAAATTTGTGAACAATTTTTTATAGAGTATACTATTAGTACATATAATTTTAGGAATAAACACTAATTTTTTTTTAAGAATATTCTATCGGTCTATAAAATCAAAACAAAAGACTACAACAACATTAATTAAATTGGTTATTGACCAATTTATTAAAGAAAAAAATCAAAAAATAATTTGTAGATAGTAAAATTTGTTTGTAATAATAAAAAATATGAATATTAAATGTATTCAGCCACAATTTTTTAAATAAATCGTTCAAATATATTTATATATATTTAAATTTTAAAAATTATAAAACAAATTATGTGAATACCTTGTTGGGTAAAATTTAAACTCATTCAAAATCACAGAAAAATGTATTTCTTTAGCCGTAACGCCCACTCATGGCTGCTGTCAGCTGACATTATTAGAAAGCAATCTCTCTCTTCTCTCTCTAACACCATTGGGGGGACGGGGGGAGGAGAAGGAGAGAGAAACTGACCTGGATTGAATTTGAAAAGAGCTGGCACATAATTCTTGACACCCCTTTGGCCCTTTGCATTTGAAAATCCAAGAAAACACAAAAAGCAAAAACACCAACAAAAACCTCTCTCATCCCCAATAATATAAAACCCCCAAATATACCCTTTTACTGCTACTACTTTTTATTACTATTCCATTTTCCCATTTTCTAAATCCGAAGATCACAACCCTTAGGGTTCCGATGCATTACCCTTTCCTCTCTCTATAATCCAAGCTCTCTTTGATTCAATGGCCTTCTGATCAGTAGCTTTACTGGGTGAGTCTTAATTTTACATTATATATAGTTGTATTGTTTTGTTTTTTATTTGTGTATGTTCGTTGCATTTGAGCTCTGAATTGGAATAGATCGATTTGGGTGTTGGGAAATGTGTTTTTAGTGGTAGTGTTACAATGCGAAGAATCTTTTGCTCTAGCTGAATCTCAGATTTAGAAATGATGGATCTTTTGATGGGTTCGAAGATCTAGCTGGGTATATTTAGTTTTATGCTTGTTTGCCTTTTAGATGCTGTTTGGCCAGTGCCCTAGCTATTTCTATCAAATATGGTAGAAATAAGTAAGAATTTGAACTTTAATTTGATATCTTTTAATTCATTTAATTCATGTAAGAGTGTAATTTTTATATGCAGTGAACTGGTCGTATAGGTGAGTTTGAATTAATAAAGTTAAAGATTTAACCTTTTCTAGTTCTCAACATTTAATTTACACATAGATTTGTGTATGGAACTGGAAAGGAACTAAAAATGTACCAGGTGTGGTCTGGAAAATCAAAATAGTTTTGTAATTCTTAGTACATGAATGTTCATGTTTATCTGAAATGACATATGTGAAACATCGTAACTTGTTTATGTTCTCCTTTGAAAATATGGATTAAGCATTCGGAAAAATCTGGTATTATATATATTTTTTTGATTGATCGGCAATCTTGTGTTATATATACTTCCATTTTGTTCTTCAATGAACAAGAGAAAAGGATGACATTTATTGAATTCATCTTGGGATTTATTTAGGTGACTTCATTTTCCTTTTCCTCTTTATTGATCAATTTTGCAGTTTCTCTGGTGGGGAATTTTAAAATTTGCATAGGGCGGTCGATGGATACTGATTATGTCATAGCTACGTCTGGGAATGGGATGACCGGTGAAAATGGAGTTCATGAACAACTTCCCTCCAAGTGGGAGGAAGGTATTTCTTTGGAGAAAGTAAATGGGATTCTAAATGGTAGTTCAGAGATTGCAGGATTGAATGACAATTTTGAAGGGATCCTGAAGTTGAATGACAACTCCTTTGCTCAAGGAACTAATGGATCAATAGTGTCTGCAGAAAGTAATGGCCTTACGGTATCTAAGGTATAAAAGGTAGCATATTTTTTCTAGGTTTATTGATTTCATCTTAGTTTAATTTGATACCCTGTATATCCATGCCATCTTACATTTAGGAACTTGAAGTGAGAGAAACAAATGAATCAGTGGGTTCCAAATTTCAACGAGATAAAGGCAATGCCAAGAATGGGAAGCCTTTGGGCCCAAAAAATGCTGCAGGAACACGGGTGAAGAAGACAAAAGATGGAAATGATTCACAATCAACTTCTGTTTCAAGCGGTTTTGTTGCCTCAGATTCACACCCAAAACAACCATTTTCCCTTAGGACAAAGAATACACCATTAAATGACAGACA
The DNA here is from genome assembly GCA_034770075.1 of Aralia elata. NCBI lineage: Eukaryota > Viridiplantae > Streptophyta > Magnoliopsida > Apiales > Araliaceae > Aralia > Aralia elata. Next base: position 43,827,485 of record CM068381.1, on the reverse strand, counting down.
GATTTCTGACAGCATTTCAAAGCCAGCGCCTACTCAGATTAAGGCTCGTGTGTCTAAGGTAATAACTAGCACTGTTGCCAATGGTTTCTAACAAGGTCGGATAGTTGTATGTTGTTCTAAAGAATCTAAACCTACACGTTGATTTGGTTTTGAATTTACAATCTGCTTTTTACCATAATGATTCTGACACTCAATTGATTATTTTCAGCAATCTGAAAAGTCGAATGAGCAGCCTCCTACAGCGAATGTGTCAGAATCTGAAGGCCTTATGTATGATCAGCTTGCACTTGTGATTAAATTACTTAGATTTCTATCCAACGGAGCTTTATGTTGATCTCCTACTATGTAGTTTTTTCTTCTTTTCGTTTTATAGAGGATTGTTAATTGTAATTTCTGGACTACAGGGAGAATACGGAACTGAAGACGAGGAAAAAGGTTGAGTCAAAAAAAGCTGAAGGAAGCACACATTCTTCTTCGTATCCTAATTTTGTTGACTTTTTTCACATACCTTTTATCTGTGGGAACAAATGAGGATATGTCTTGATACCTATGTTATGCAACTCCAGTGCAAGGTTAACTTAATTCATTCATTAGTTATTTGTTTATCCTTAAGTATTTCATAGAAGTTCAGGGACAGGAGATGGTAAACCCCAAAGATTGGGTACACTACCATCGTACAATTTCAGTTTCAAGTGTAATGAAAGAGCTGAGAAGAGAAGAGAGGTTAGTTTGTTTTATTTGCATCATCATTACTGACTGTAATGGTTTGTTCAACTATGCTCCACAACCGCCTGTTGAGGATTTTCTTTGTCTTTTTTTTTTTCCCTTTCCTTTCTTCTGAGTAGTATTATTCTAAACTTGAGGAAAAGATCCATGCAAAGGAAGTGGAGAAGAGTACCCTCCAAGCCAAAAGCAAGGTACTGTTTGTTTCTTTTAATTGATTTTAACATTTTTGTGGACTGCATTGTCTTTCGGTTTTGATGCTGTTTTCTGAATCTTTAAACAGGAAAATCAAGAAGCTGAGATTAAAATGTTGAGGAAGAGCTTGACATTTAAAGCTACGCCCATGCCAAGCTTCTATCGGGAGCCTCCTCCTAAAGCAGAGTTAAAGAAGGTAACTTTTAAGTTTAAAATATCCTTGGTAAATGACAAATTTCATAATTAATCTAGCAGCCTAGGGCCTAAGCACTTGTCATTTGATAAATCAAACATTCTAAATTAATGTGGAAGTGGCTAACTACGTTTTATCTAACCATTATTGAAACAAAGGTTCCGTCTCATTTTATATATCATGTTAATTTGGATGATGGAATTTTTTTAAGAAAAAGAGTGGAATTTGAGAAGTTTGGATAGTCTTCAGCTACGACCAATCTTGTGCAAATAAGTCATCTCTAGGGACCATAGTTGTCAATATTAACATAATCCTTACCGTTCATACTACTCAACATGTTCTAAAGTTGAATTCATAGTCCACACATCCTTTGTGTATAACACCAATGGTAACTGCTCAACATGTTTTAGAGGTGAACCTACAGTCCATAACTTTTGTGTTACACGAATTGAAACTGTCATGCAGCATCTCATACAAAAAACACACAGGTACAAAATGCATGTGCTGAAGAATTTTTGTGACAGGATGGACAAAAAATATTAGTCGGTTTATATTTGTCAGTTTTATTTTTTATTACATTGTTTTGAAGGTTCACTTTTATTTGCCTCCTTAGGATTAATATTTTATGCCATTTATCTATGATATTTCCAGTTTCTGTCAGTGGAAGTCGGAACTTTATAACTACACTTCCACTATATGCATTCCTTATTACTCTTTCCGTTCTTCAGATTTTGTCCACATTTTCCTTTTGAGATGTCTAAAAATGTCCACTTTGGCAAGTTATACATTTGACACTGCTTCTGACATTTATTCTTATATTGCTGCATTGAATTTGTTTATACACAATGATGACGCTAAAACTGTAAAATACAAAAAACATCACCAATATCTGTTCTCCTGAAAGTTTGTGTACAGTCAAAGCGATAAGATTTAGGTATAGATGGAATATTATAGAATACTGGAAGAACATTAAGTTACAAGGTATAGATTAGACATGAAATGAAGATCTGGTGTCAATACATGATATGTAATTGTACGTGGCTATGAGTTGCAAAACTTTTGCATCTAAAGCTATATAATAACAGGCTTGAGCACACTTTTATGCATATTTGCAAGTGTAGACCTACATTTCAGGGACACTCAAAAAAGTTGTAATCTTACTTTTGAACATGAGGTGTCATTATTTTGATGTTTGCAAAAAATTTTGTTTGACAAATCTTTGGTGCAAAGTTATACTCCTTCCCAACAAGACTGTCATTTTATTTTTATCTCTAATTTTGCGTTTTTTAGAAAATCATTTTTTACTTTGTCAATTTGAAACTTTATGGATCTATTTCCAAGAGTACCCTCTGGGTATTTTATCCTTTGTAATTTTTTTCAAAGTATGAAGGTGGTAATTTTGTAAACTAGGAATTAAATATTTTGATTCTTTTAAATGTAACTTATTTTAGATAGCAATATAAAAGCAAAAGTGACACTTTTAGAGGGACAGGAGGAACAAAATTATTTTGCCATGCAAAAGAATTATGATTCTCCTAGTGATCCTAATGCTACTTCTATAACTGCTATGTACATGGACTTTCCTAAATCAGTATGTTTTGACATTAGCTTGTTGTAGGTATCATAGATTTTGAAGTGCTTACTGCTTACAGCAGTATGTGGAACTGGAGTTCAACAGGGTCATCCTAATTGTTGAAACTTGAGAGAATTCAATATTAAAGAATTCATCATGAAGAATAAAACTATATGAATTGTACCAATGATACCTAGGTTCCTTTTTGGTACATGGAACATGGTACGACATTCATATAATACTGTGTTACGCTAGGTCCAGAACCGATCATAGGTTCATGGTCTGGTTATAAGACTTTGTTGGCCAATGCTTCTCGTATCCACAACTTTCAAGGGAAGGAGTCCTGTGATTTAAACCACAGAAATTTACTGCCTGAAATGTTTTACTCGAAATGAGAAATCATTGAGCCCGTTAAAAGTCCCTGCTATTATTCTCTCGGTCTCCCTCTCTCTCTAAATCCTCCTGGAAAAGTTATGGGATTTCCCTCCCTGTATTTTTCTATATCTTTTTCATGGGGTCTTTTTTTTTGGGTGGGTTGGGGTGGGGGGGAGAAGAGTGTTACAGCGAGTTCGCAAGGATAACATTTGAAATATAGATGTGTTTTCCATATTGTTATCTCCATGGCAGTCCACCTAGAAGGTGTTTTTTCCCATGTTTTGTTATATACGAACCATGCTTGTTTGACCATGGCCCTAAAATTATCAAATTTATACTCACAATTAAAGTATTTTTTTAGCTTGCTTGCTTAATATCGTTGCCTTTCTTCTCTTGGTTTCTTATACTTGGTCCTGATCTTGTCCATGAACTGTATAGTGGTTTCTTTAATTTTGTTGTGGATTTACTTTGGGTGCTAAATTGATGTCTAATTGTTTTTCTTTCCTTACTCTTTTCTTTTGAACCTTGTTCTTATTGAAATGTTTGTGATTAGCTGTTGTTTTGAACCTCGGTGTGGCTAAATAAGTAGCTTGACAAGGCTCTTGTACCAACATATGGAAAGGTTGAGAATCTGTTTTAAAGATTAGAGCGATTTCGACTGATAAAATGAACAGAAAGTGAAGTCGCACTTGCGTTGTTGGGAGTGATAGTTGACTTTTTGAAATATTTTAGCATCTGTCCTATCTGTTCGTCAGGGAAATAGTTCCATACTACAAAAAGAAAAAGAAATAGTTCCAACTTGTTACATCTGCAGAATTTCCCCATTGTCCAATTGTACCCTGGTAGGAAGGTACAATAAAAGATACATAGACTCTTTTGTTTTATAATTGATGCTTTGTAGCAATAGTAACACTTTCGTAATTCTGTTTTGAGGTACAACCAAAGTGAACGTTTCTGGTTCAAAAGTTTAATGCATTGACATTTTCTGTAACTGTGATCTAGAAACCAACAACAAGACCGAAATCTCCCAAGTTTGCTCGGAAGGACTCACCCAGCAGAGATTCCGAAGAAAACATTGGGCGCAGTTTCCGGTCAAGTCGGTTAAGTTTGGATGAGAAAGTGTCCCAAAATAATCCTGTTAAAGGACCTTCTGCTGTCCATGTAAAGAAGCCTATGCGGAAGTCGCTTCCCAAGCTGCCTTCTGAAAAAACCAACATATCAAGTGAAACGATTGAAGCTGTGTCCCATAAAATCATCTCATCTGATGAAACAAATGAAGTGGTAATTGTTGAAAACACCTTGTCTATTAGTAATGTGACTGACGAGGTGGAACAAGATGCTGAGCCAAGGAAAATTCATCCCATCATTAGTTGCGCACCTGAAGTTGAAGATCTGACGCAGACCATCTTGGTGCAGGAACCTGTTGCATTGGAAAATTAAACTTTGCAGCATTAGGTGAAACGTGCATTTATCGAGCTTTCTCCACATTCTTGTGGAAGAAATCGAAAGGGCGTGAAGAAGACTTGAATCATATTAAGATTAGGGCATGAGATACTGTATTTAAGGAGTGATATGTTGTCTTGTTCATAATCAGCAGCAAGATTTGGTTGTGTAATGTGGTTTTGGTTTAAAGATTGCTGGTGTGGTCAGCGAGTTTCTCTAGTCCTTTATAGCATTTTATGGTTATTATTAGTAAAATTTTCATATCCTAATTTATGCTTAAAAATGCATTAGCTGCCTTGATATTGAGAAGTGAATTTTTTTGGAAAATGTCTGCTGTAAGAGTTCATGATCGAGGAAGTACTTCGCCAGAATTGTGAACAATTGGGGTTGTATTTGCTGTGCTTTAAGACTGCTCTGCTGAAGCAATGTAATGTTTGTTATTTGAAGCTTATGCTGCAACTATTCACATCCTTTTCTTTTGCAAGTTGTTTGGTTCATTGCTTGCTTTTCAGCTCATCAGGGCACTGACTACCTAACAGATCTGTTTGTTAATAGTACCGTTGGATTATAGATTCTTAATTAATTTTTAATGACTAAAGTCAAATTTGCACCATAAAGTTTGCAACAAATATTATAATTTGCCCTCTAGAGATTTTTTTTTTTTAAAAAAAAATTTACGAATAAATGCCCTTAGTGTGTAAATTTGGAATACAGTTGCACCTCCCATTATGTAAACTTGGAATACCAATTTGCATGCCAATTTTAAAACTACAGAATACAACTTGCACTCCATATATACACGAGTAATTGATCATAAAAAATCTGGGGTGCATTTAATCGTAAAAAAAAACTATGAGGGTAAAAATTGAAGTTTAGGTGTAAACTATAGCTGTAAATTGGACATTAGTCTTTTTTTTAAAAAAAAAATCTTATATTTTTGAGTTTATCAGTACAATTATTGTTGTGTTGAAGTTAAAAGCATTCAATTCTAAACCAATTGATAATGGGTCAATTCAAAACTAATCGACGATAGATAGAATAGACTTCTGTCATTATTTATATATAATGAATCTCAAGACTTTCGATGTTGAATGTAGGTTTTTATATCTCAACATGTACAAGCTGAACAATATTGAATTTACACCACAGAATCCAATAATTGTGCATTTTAGAAGTAATATTATGACTATTGAAACTTCAAGTATTTTATGCAAGTAATTCATATTTTTATGCAAGTTTTGGTCTGGTTGTTTGAAATTGTCAAACTTAAACAGTAAATATGTATTATGAAATTTATGAATTTTTTTTTCCTAGGTAATTGGTGGTCTGATGTATCTTATGGATCTTGGACACAACCAAAAAAAAGGGGGGAGGAGCGGGGGAGGAAAGAAAAAGACTTTGGGATAGTATGACTTAAAAGTACAACAAAATAAAAAAAAAATCATACAAACAATAAGTTCTGAACATGTAAAAGTCACTAAATACAAAAACATGAGAGGCAAGGGAGGAATATTTTAACTGTGCTGAAAGAGGAGGATGGTAATTAGAGAAGACAATAATATATTGTTTAAATATATAGTGAGGGGGTGGGGGTGGGAGGTGGAGGTGGGAGGTGGTGGTGAGGGGGTGAGTCTGAAAGGGGAAGGGGGTTGGGGGTGGGGGGTTGTGGGGGAGGCATGCTCCCTCTAGTCCCTTCTTAACTAGGCCCACTGCCAACAACTCGGGCCCAGAAAAAACCAAGTCCACTGAATTTGCTATAATAACACATTACAATACAAAGATGAGGAAATTATTTTCCACTAGTACATGCATGGGGATGAAACTGGTGACATGTTCAATCACATCAGTAGTATTCTTTATTTTAATGAATTCTTTGAGATCCCATTCAAGAGCACAAGAAACACAATAATTTCATGAGAGAATCTCCTCAAGATTTGAAATTGAAAGAAGGTTGATTAAATATAACCACTATGATTATTCTAAGATATTTTTTGATTAGAAAAATAAAAAAATTACTATTATTTCTAAAATTATACCACCACTCCTAAAAATATAAATAGATAAAATTAGTAATATATTTAAGAGTATGACAGTATCCTTCACAATTGTTCTTTTAAAAATATAATTCTAATTTTAAAATAAAAGAAATAACTATTAATTATACTTGACCCGTACCCACTAGAACTTCATATTAAGATTCTTTTTATTACATTTTTATCTCAATTTTTTTTAATGTAACACATTATTTTTTAATGACAATATTTTGTGATGGGTATTATTACTGTACAACTAAATATAATATTTTATTAATAAATATGTATCGGAGATAACCTGATGTGAAAGGGATCCTAGTCCAAAATATTCCATTCTTGTAGAATGGAGAATGGGACCAGCTATTTCTGCTGTCACAGTTTGAATAACTTCCCTATCATTGAGGGAAAGAATTCATCTTTTCCAATTATCAAACAAACAGATGCTTTATTTGTTCACACCCAAACAAGAAAACTACGTTCCCATTATTTAAGCAGACTAATGGGTAACAATTACTTGTGTTCCCATCATCTTTTTCTTTTTATATTCTTAATTATCCTTAAAATAATTATGACCGGCAAGCATCAAAATTAAATACAATGTATGAACAATACTACAATCATTGATAAACACAACAAGAAGATAGATATTTTATTCATGATCACTTCCGTTACAAGAGGCTAAGTTTGATTCCATTACATAGGTTGCAGCAGGTCACAAGCAAGAGGTGCCTGCAAAACTAGGGCTTGGTAAGAAAAAACAACCATCCCGACAGGGATAAGGTTGTCGATGGCAGAGGCTAAAAGGAGCTACTGCCACGGCCAAAACCCTTTTGAACACAAAGCACCGATGAAAACTGCAAATGCAACCAAAAACAACTGCTTCAAGGAACCAAACCCAGCCTAAGCGTAAAAATAGAGACCTAACCACCATGTGTAGAGCAGACTAGGTAAAACCGGAAGCAGACAGACCCAAACAAAGACGGTTGACCCAAACATCTAACAAAGCTCGGCCCATGCATTATAGCATATGCCAATGCAAGTCGAAGAGCTGAAACAGGACTATTTGATAATATCCAAGAACCAGAGCTCAGCATCTGTATTCTCAGGGAACTATGGCTGCGAAGAATGCAACACCCCATTATTAGGAGGCCAAAATTCTTGCAACAGCTTTCTTGTGAAAGAAAGCTGCAAAAAAAGACGGTCAGCCATGTTCTCTGGAAAAAGGAGCCAAGTCTCTGGAGTTTGGACTAGGAGAAATGCGGTAGCTAGACCCAAATACTACACAAACTAAAGCTGTCCAACAACACTAACTGGTAATTAAACTTCCTGATATGTCCAACCCTGTCATTCCCATCAGCAATTTATATTCATGACCAGGTTTCTTCATTTCCTTCCCTGCTTAGGAAAGGATATCACACCTCCACAATTTCTCCACAAGCAGATCAACCATGCCACTGCTGATTGAACTACAATGCTGGATGTTCAACCCCACGAGGGTCTCGCCCAACTTCACCAAAAAGGGCAAGCTCTTGTCAGATACCAAAGAACAATGTGATATGGAAAGAATCTGCAAATTAAGCTGGACTGCGTGAGCCAGGGCTGCAATGCCAGAGTCGGAGATCGCACACTTGGAAATATCAAGTTCAGATAGCACTACGCAATTTTCAGCAATAGCAACCAAGCTAGCGTCGCTGACGTATCTGCAACCATCAAGATTTAGCTGTTCAAGAGTGCTACCATGCACCTTAGCAATGGCCGAAATCGCTTCGTCAGTCAAATTTGCACAACTGCTAAGATTGACCTTTGTTAGACCAGCCTCACAACTTTGAATGACTGGGAGAAATCCCTCATCTGTTATTCCTTGAAGCCCAGTAAAGTCCAAGTGCTGCACTTGGGGACAGATCCTACCCAATATATCCAAGCTAGCATTACCAAATCCAGGGCAGTTACGAATGGACAGAGAACGCAAGGACTTGCAAAGAGACATCAAAGGAAATCCCAAGATCGAGTCCTTAATACCAAAGCAGTTTGCCAGAGAAAGAGCCTTCATTTTTTCACCACAGGTTATAAGGAAACCAAAAAACCCAGATTGGGTAATCCTGTGGCATTCTTCTAATTGCAGGCTCTCAAGTGACCTAGAAACTTTGGCAAAAGAAACCAATCCGTTATCTGATAAAAACGCACATTTGCGAAGGCAAAACTGCTTCAAATTTGGGCAACCTTTCCCTACTGCTTCAAGCCCCAAATCAGTAACTCCTTGGCAAGAATTAATCGTGAAGGACCTCAATGCCTGCAAGCCCTGACCATTACCCATGACCCAGAAGCCTTTTTCAGTCACATTTTGGAGGCCAATAAGAGCTAGGTCAGTAAGAGCTTTCCCATAGTGGCCAATAACAGCAAGAGACATATCACTGATGTTCAAGGCCTGGAGGTTCATCTTGGTAAGGGTGCTGACTGACGAGACGAGACTTGCTATACCTTGATCGCCAACAAGCGGGCAGTTTTTGATAGAAATGGACTTCAAATTGGTACAGAAACGACCAACAGATTGCAGGGCCTCGTTACCAATGCTTGAACAAGATTCAATTGTTAGCGAGGTCAGATTAGGACAGTTCTTCACTACAGCAATCAAAGCCTTGTCAGAGATAGAGGGGCACTGACAAATGTCAAGTTTCTCTAACATGTGACACCCACCGGCAATTTCAGAAAGGCCTTCATCACCAATACAAGATAAATTCCACAATGAAAGGACCCTTAGAGAAGGGCATCCACGAGCAATGGCCTTAAGACCAAGGTTTGTCACCCCACGGAAAGAATTGCCTCTGATGGAAAGCTTGCCCAATCCTCCACGGCTACTGGTTCCTACGGCAAGGGCAGCAAGTCTAATATCAGTAGCTTTCTTCCCTTCCAAACACCTAGAAAGGTATCCATCACCCTCCAATTCTAGATCTTCAACCAGTGGCTCAACTTTATCAACATCTGAACCAGCAAGTGCACTCTTCTTGTCAGTCTCATAGGACTTGATCGCTTCAGTGGAAACAAGCTTTTCCTTCGGTTCCAAAGACTGAGTAAGTTTGGTGGGGCAGATTTCATCCCTGCGAATGCTACTTAAAAGCATAAGCCAACGCTTGGAAACACAAGCACAGGAGCTTCTCTCTTGACCTCCAGGGAGACGTCTGAAGACCTCAAAGAGGCATTCATCAGGAAGAACTTCAATTGATGCCTGCTTCTGTTCAAGTATTTCTCCATTAAATACAAAAGGGGCATTGATGCGAGACCTCTTGCGAGGAAAATACACGTCAACATGATGACCAAGGGACAAAAAGAGGGTTGATTCCTTGGGATTAGGGTATATTGACCCCCCAGGGCAGAAGTTACCATTTCCTGAACAAAAATGAGAAACAACTTCAGCAAAGTTCCGGAGTGAAATTTAACAGACTTAAACTAAATATTACAATTTAGACAAGTTGTCCTAGTTATCAGATCAGAGCAATATCGAATATAAAATCTGACATAGGCCAAAACAGTGGTAGTCATTGATAGATCTAGGTCACTACCACCACCCACTCACAAATCATATTTAAATTACCTTCGGTAATATGCTCTCTTCCTCTTTCTCTCTTAGTCTATGAACAGATTTTGGATATTGAAGAAGAAACAAGGAACATGTAATTTTTTACTTTATATCAAACCAATTTCTAAACTGTAAGATTTTTCTAAATTTGACACGATATAAACACACTAGAAAAGAATAAACCTTACAGGATAACAATCTAGAAAAGAAAGCATGAATATAAAAATCCTAGCTATTTCTACATCAGATGTATATTTAAATTGTTTAAGAATAGTCTCACAACCTCTCCAAATTTTACAGCAAAAGACAGATAAATTAAAATGGAAAATCAACATAAATCTCTTAGCTGTTAGAAAATTACCAACTTCATGTATGTTCTATCAGGTTCTACATACCAAAATAACAGAGCAGATTACCATATGCAGAAGTTTCATTATACCAATCCATAGTATATTATCCTAGTGCTAGCAAAGAGTAAAATATAAAACACAGCCCACATACCAAAACTATCAAATCATTTTTACATTACTGCTACCACAAGCTAAAACAATAACACAAAACAGTTCAAATATTCAACAAATATCAAAAAAATCAAATAAAACTAACAAATTGAGCTGAAAACAAAGAATTAAAGCAAAACCCATAAAAGAACAGAGGTGTTACCACTATATTCGAAGACTTTCGGCATGAGTGAAGTTGAAAAACCCCTGGGAGGTCAAAATTGAACCGTTCAAGCCCAAAAAACCCTCGAATAACAGGAAAAAAGAACAGATCCAAGAACAACAACACGATCAATAAACAGCACAGATCCAAAAACGATGAATGCATATGAATTATGGCGGCTAATAGGTCATCAGAAACCCTAATTGATAGGGCAAAAAAAAGTGTGAGAAGAAAGAGAAAGGAAAATGTAAGGTAGTGGGGAAGTTACAATGAATCCGTGTGTGTTGGTTATCTTTTATTATCAAAGTGGGGTCTTTTTTTAAAAAAATTTATTTATTTTTTAATTTAATTTTAATTGGGAGGAGAGAGAAAGTGGTACATGCAGTGAATCCAATCCAAAAACCGGTATTCTCTTGTGTCCATTCAATGTTTCCATTTCTTTAATTTCCCACCAAAAATACCAGAAAACAGGACACCTGAAACCGAAGGTGGTTTTCTTTCCTTTCTTTCAAACAAGTGTTTGGATGGTTTTCCAAGAATTCTAGGAGAGAAAATTGAATTTTTTGAAAAGATGTATAAAATACTCCTTCCATTTAAATATGGAATTTAATTTTTTACATTAATTTGAGAACTTAGGATTGATACTCACATTTAAAAAAAAACAAAAAAAAAACTCACATAGGTAAGAATTAAACCTAATATTTAAATATTACAAAATGACAGAATTAGCCCTAAACTAAGAACTCGATGAGAGACAACATAATACTTAAAAATATATATATAATTTTACAATCATATTGCAATTGACTTTAAAAGGTTAAAAACGTAAAACATATTATAAGTATAACTAAAAGTTTAAGTTTAATTATACATATATTATTTCCTAATTATATTACATATTTTATACAAATAAAAAACTTAAGTATCCGTTATTAAAATGAGCCGGGACTTGAGTTAATTTAGCTAGACTTGAGTCAAAAGTCACATTATTCAGATTCAACTCGTTTATTAAATATATAAACTTGCTCGATCTAAGTCATGTAAGATATCCATAAATGTTCTTAACATAAAAAAAGTCCCACCAAAACTCAAATTAGTTGGGCATCTAAAAAATCTAGATCACTAGTAACAAAATTTTGACATATTTTGCCTTTTTTTTTATTTTGTTGAGGTTATATAGTTACTGTTAATGGTTGTTGTGAGTATTTAGTACAAATTCAGTATTACTGATATATTTTTTCAATATTTATTTTTTTACCTAGATGTCCCTATAAAATTAGCCCAAAAATTTCATGTCAAATTTAACCAATACTTTATTAAATTATGAGACAATAAGAATATACCAAACTACATTTAAACTAATCAATTTAATATGTTTACTAAAATGTATTAAAAGTTTAAATACTTTTATAAATAATAATTAGATATTCAATTACTAAGAATAAGAATAAAAACTAATTATTAAATCAATTGAGCCTACTAATAAATTAAATTTATAATAATAAATTACAATGCAAGACCTCATGCTTCATATCAGAAAATGATCGAGTTAGTTAATTAAATTAGACAACATGTCACTAAATCAAAATAATAAAAAAAATCAAATGAAATTAAAATAACAAATAAACTATATCATACACCTTACATTAATAATAGGTGGAAATTGTTATTTTTAATAGTAAATATTGATATTTTTATAACTTCTCTTTTATAAAAATGTGTGACTCATTTATTATTTACGTGAGTAGAATATTGTGTAAATATCATTTACCTAATAATTATACCAACCATGGGCTAAATCATGTTTTCAAAGAGAGGCAAAATTTAACAGCAAAAACAAAACAAAAAATCCTAACATAAAAATGAGACCAATTCCAAATCATGTTCAATATACTAAATCTTACTTTCGAAGTTTTGTGATATTTATTGAGCCATTGAGTGTATAAGAAAAAAAATCTAAATAAGTAAATAGAAATAGGAAGCACATGTATATATGTGAGTGCTTAGTAAATTTTTTATAATTATATGATTAATAAGAATATTTATGTTTAAAATATTAAAGTAAGAGGGATATTTTAGTTTAAAAAGAGATCTCAACATAATTAATATGTAATAACCTCACAGTACTATCTCTTTTTTTATCATCGGTATACTTATTTCAAATAAATCGATCTTGACATTTTATCGAGTATATATTGTTGTTATCGAAAATATTAGATAACTTGTACCGATCGTTCTCTAAAAATATTTAAAGACATAAATAATCCAATTTCATTCATAATAACGGCAAACAAATATGAGCCAAGTATTATTCATTCAACTTTCTTAAATATTTTTTTATTATGTTTTCAATGCAAGTCCTAATCATCCACTTTGCAACTTGCATGGGAATTTCTTCGTTTGTTCAAAGGTTAGAATAATATACATATACAAATATACGTGTTGCATCAACTATATATATAATAATTGTGCATATTGACCAAGTTCGATGTTTCCCTTTCCTTAATCATTTCAATTAATATGAGTATAATTAAAGCATATATATTTAATTAGTCTAATCAACTTGCAGTAATTTTTTCAAAAAATAGTCGTCCTAGTATTATTGCAATAATATGTTAAACGTGAAACGCGCCCGCCCGCCGCTTGAGCCGCCGAGAAATGACAATGCCCAGCCAGTGACAGCCAAAAATCACGGTCAAGGTGGGCAAAAGATATTAAGAGTATGTTTAAAATTGTTTATAAAAAAATATGATTAGTGATTCATATTATTGTTTATGTTTATAATTAATTCTTAAAAAATAGCTTTTATTTTATTAAAAAAATGCACCTAATTTATAAAATGTCGAAAAGGTTTGATATAAAACATTGTTATTGCTTATCGCTTATTTCAAGTATCAATTATTAAAAGGAAAGTTTTGAAAAATCAAATATGGTAATGACTAATGAGTGAAATTACTAAAATAAATAGAGAGAAGTTAGTAATATATTTGGTCAAACTTAATAGTTAATTTTGACAAATAATCAAAAGCTTCAAATTAGTATTTTTAATTATTTTAATAAAAGGTGATTATAAGTCGTTTCAAAAAGTTAATTACTATGCACGTACCTTGTAAATTCTTCGAATCTCATTTAAAATATTATAAATATATAAAAACAAATTTTGCCGGCCGCTATAGCTCTTATTATATTTTATTGCTAATTAGGGACGCTCTTTTATGAGGAAAATAAAAATAGAAGAACAAATTTCATTGGGAGCTTTATTGTAAAATTTAGACCTAATTAGGACTTTCCTAGAAAAGAAAAGATGATGCTTTTTGTCCGGTCAAAAGGAGGTACGTACTTTTGTTCTTGCTCGAGTCTACGGATGTATTCCAAAACTTTAAATCTGAAAGCTAATAGTAAGGATAAAATTGTAATTTCCTCTTCAATATTATAGCGAAAATCTTCAAATTCAAAAATTTGGACACTCCAAGGAAAAGGTTTATCTAAAAACAAGAGATCAGAGTGATCCTCCTCATTTTTTTAAAAAAATAAGCCGACGAGGTTACACTATTAAAATATATATTTTTATTTCATATTTATCTTAAAAAATAGCACACTATCTATTATATAAAAAAAGTTTCATTTAAATTTGATAGATCTTATTTAATTTGTAAAATTTTAAAATTCGAATTGTAATATAAATTTATTTCAATTATCTAGATAATAATTTTATACTTAATAGTACTTTATAGTAAAATTTTAAAATTCAAATTGTGATATGAATTTATTTTAATCATCTAAATAATAATTTTATACTTTATAAATAATTTACGTCATTATAATGGGCAAGTATATATTTATATCTCTGTCCTGCTTTACAAAAAATAAATAATTTTAACGCCTGGTGGGCAAATGACCACCCCTGCATGGCTGACTTGACTACGATAATGTGTATACTGATGGTGTAGGCCACTAGGATAACGAATATATTAAAAAAAGAAGCCAGAGGTGTGCGGTATTTTAAAGGAACAATGTGACGGAATACAAAAGAAATAACATGGTTTTTGTGACCGAAACACATGCAAACATAAGAAACATTGAATCTAGCATCATAATATTGTAAACATGGGTGTTTTAGTCAATTTGGTTAGTTGAATACATGGCATATATGTTTGGGAAATACATCAGACTAGTGTTGTATACATGGATCAAAGTTGATGGGCTTTGTGATAAATACATCTTCTTTAATCGTGTAACGTTATTTATTTAACTCTATTTTTCAAAAAAAAAATATTTTAAATTTTGCTTCAGAAGATTAAAAAAGTAAATTATTTCTAAGTTTATCCCTCTCTCTTGACCCCTAAAATTAAAATGTATTCTTAAATTTATTATATTATAATTACATAGATTCTCACAAAACACACACACACACACACACACATATATATATATATATATATATATATATATATATATGTTGGGATATACCACTCTGCAATAAATTTATTAGGGAAGACTTGACCAGTTGGTCACAATTATTGGTCATAACCAAATGTCACACCACAAATGACCGATCAATGTCTGTCATGTATTAAATGCACAATAATCGTATGGAGCCTTGTGTCAGTCACATCAGAATTTGGTGACAGCCATCACGCCAACCACCACGCTAGCCACCACTTGCCAACTAACACGTGGCAAGAGCCTTGTGTCAGTCACATCAGAATTTGGTGACAGCCATCACGCCAACCACCACGCTAGCCACCACTTGCCAACTAACACGTGGCAAGACGCACGTGATAATATTAGGCACTTATGGGTGCCAAAGAACCTTAGGCGTTAACCTTTGGCTCCAATCTCTCCATATAAAAACTTCTCATGTATCAGGTGTAAGATCAGTTATTATTTACCGTCTCCTAGCTCTAAAGACCTCCATTGTTGACAACCTCTCTTTCACCTATACCTGATACTTATCCTCACACCGGAGAGCACTCTCCGACGACAACGTCGGGTCACCGGTTTGTTTTCCTTGTGCAAGTCCAAAGCCAGCTTGACGAAGAGGAACGTTGACAATATATATATATATATATATATATATATATAATAGATATTCTTACAAGTAAAATTTGATATTTTTATAAATTCTCACTCACATAAATATGAGACATATTTATTATTCATGTGAAAGGGAACTTGTGAAAGTATTATTTTTATTTGTAAAAAAAATCAATTCCCATTTATGAGATACTTACTCTCTCTGTCCCAAAAGAATGACTTGAGTACAATTTTCACACATATGAAGATAATCAAGTAAGAGGAGAGTGAGTATAAATTTAGTATTCATTTTATCTTGTATTGGTATATATGTGTATGTTAGTTGTTTTAAGGCAAAACTGATGAATTACTCATTGTAGTTGGTACGTTTTACTGATTACACCATTGAACTTTTAATTTTTCAAATTACCCCATTAAACTAATTATTATTTTGAAATTGGGTCATTCCGTTAAAAAAATTAGACGGACATTAATTTCCTATCAGCAAAACTAATAAATTACTCAATGTATTGACACGTTTTACTGATTACACCATTGAACTTTTAATTTTTTAAATTACCCCATTAAACTAATTATTATTTTGAAATTGGGTCATTCTCTTCGCATCCATCCGTAAAAGCTTCGGCTCCTATCAAATTATAAATATAATCCCAACAAAATTAATTTAACCAAATATTACTACCACACATGTGTGTATGTATATGTATGTGTGTATATATATATATATACACACATATACATACACACACATAGATATAGAGAGAGATTGGGGAAGGGGTGGACCGTGTGGAGGTGATTGAGAGTGAATGAAAGGAGTTTGGATACATAAGGCTGCTGAGAGTAGGAGGTGAGAGGGAGGAAACCTACTACAACACAATTTACTTCATCTGTTCTTGTTGTTGGGGATTCGGACTTCATTATTATATCTAATGCTGAATTTTGAAGCTCAATTCAATGTTTTGGGTACTCGGTCTCAAAATTTTCATAGATTTTAGATAGAAAATACTCATATCTATTTGATCTAGAAGAAGGGGGAGAAGAGAGAGATGGGAGGAAGAGAGAGAATAAATAATTTTTTTTCTTTTTTCTTTTTCACGTCCACGTATGATAAAAAGTAAAACGATTTAACAGTCGTGAAGTAGAGATAACAGAATAACCCAATTTCAAAATAATAATTAGTTTACTAGGGTAATTTGAAAAATTAAAAGTTCAATGGTGTAATCAGTAAAATGTGTCAACTACAGTGGGTAATTTATTAGTTTTGCCGATAAGAAATTAACGTCAGTTTAATTTTTTTAATGAAATGACCAAATTTTAAAATAATAACTAATTTAATGGGGTAATTTGAAAAATTAAAAGTTCAATGGTGTAATCAGTAAAACGTGCCAACTATAGTAGTTAATTCATTAATTTTTTTAACAACAACTACCCAATATTCAGGGGATCCTTTCCCCGAACCCATACGTGTTTCTGCGGGTCTTACTGTAACCGGTTTGTCTGAAAATATACGTACCCATATTTTTTCACCACGTCGTGCATTTCGTGTCATTGCTCGTCGACCTGCTTCTATTTGTCTAGACTCTTGAATTTTGGAGAGAGAATGAATTAATTGAGCTATTTATTTGTAATGTTGACTAAGATATATAATATCACCAAGAGTAAATTAGTCAATGTAAAAACAAAAATCAGTCGACTTGTGTATTTTAGACATGTTTTTGAGTATAAAATTTTTATCACTTAAGTCATCCTTTTAAAGATGAAAAGAACATTTTTTACTTGCGAAAGTATCAATTCCATATATATATATATATATGACTATCTTTTATAAACTTTTTTGTTAGTTAATTTTTCCCCCTCAGATAGGTGTGAAATTTATAACCTACTAACGTGAAACGAATTTGGTGAAACTAAAGATAGCAATTTCTGCCATGTTCATCATATTACATGTCTATTATAATTTCTTGAATTGCTTTTTACTTTTTATTTTTTAAGTAGATGAAATCGTAATAATAAATTTGAGAATTGTGTTATATGTAAATGAAATAAACAAATTTGGTAATTTTAATGCAATATATATATATATATATAATCAACACCAAGGGCGGATTTAGGAATTATTTCTAGCAGGGGCATATTTTAATTTAGCGGGAGTTCGGGGGCAGCGCCCCCGAGCCAATTTTTTAAAATAATTCTATATTTTTCGGATGATTACATACGTAAAATAAGAGTTAATTTAGTTACATAAAACTATAACCCATAAAAATATGTACTCAAAGATACTGAAAGTAAACTAGAAATTCTCACCGCAAACAAGAGATCAGCCTTTTGTAACTAATGGAATTTTTCCTTTTGCTGCACCAAGTTTAACTTTTTTATTAATTTGCCCCCTTGAGTTTACTAACTTATAAATTCTGCCCCCTTGAGTTTACAGGAAAAAAATAGCAAAAGAAAAAAAAAGTGAGCATAGGCAAGCTGCCTATGCTGCCCTCTTAGTAGATCCGCCCATGATCAACACCCATCAAAATACACAAAAATAAAATATTGTACTTTATAATTAATTATCTCGAACATGATATAAAAAGGAGCCACGCAATAAAGCATAAAACCACAAGGCATAAGAGTCATTCTAGGGCGACATTGCACTTGGGACATTTCTAGCGACATTTGTTTTTTGGTTTTTTTTGTTTTGTTATGGCTCCCAAATATTTTATATGATTTATTGGTACTAAAATTTAAAAAAAGAACAATGATTTAGGTGTAATTTGGATACATATGTATCCAACACTATTTTGTATATATATCCAAATTACACCCAAATCACTGTTTTTTTTTTAAATTTTAGTACCAATAAATCATATAAATTATTTGGGAGCCATAAAAAAAACCAAAAAAAAAATGTCACTAGAATGTCCCTTACACAATGTCGCCCTAGAATTATTGCAAGGCATAAATGATAGGGTAACATTATATATATATATATATATATATATATATATATATGTATATATGTTTCCTAGACTTACAAACTATATAGAATTTATAAGCGATTCTTATAGAATTTATTCTCTCTCTATATGTAGAATGTGTAGTTTAGAATTAATGGCATGATAATATATTGTCATTTATGATTAACAAAAATGAGATTGTGTTTTGAAATAAAAATATTTAATAAATGAGACTTTTATTGCAGAATTAAATAATAGTAATTTTTTGAACAAAACTAATGTTTCAATTGGGAGTACAGCAGCAGTGACGAGGGGGATCCTGACTCTTATTCGAGCACTCACCCCCCTGACCATAGCCATATATAATACAATATTTATAGCAGCTGGGAAATTTATCACAAGGGCCTATACAATGTAGGGCTTTCTGTTCCTGCATATCCTTCATAAATTTGAAGGGCACTGCTTTGCTACCTAACCCTGCAAAATTCAAGTTAATTTACAGTTATTAGTGTAAAAATGAGAGTAATGTTAGGAAAAAATAATGCATTTTGTAAAAAAAAAAAATAAGAATACATAATGTATATTGATATTAATTAATGAATTTAAGTTTAGCCTCCTTCATGAGCAAACTTGAAATATTATGTTATATTTACATGTATATTCGATAAAAGGAAAAAAGAAAAGAAAAGGAGAGAGCTATATTTATATGTATAAAGTAAATGAAAATAAGAATTTTATTTAATAAGAAAGGAAGTATCAAATATTCATGCACAAATAATTGACAAATTAA
Organism: Aralia elata; assembly: GCA_034770075.1. NCBI lineage: Eukaryota > Viridiplantae > Streptophyta > Magnoliopsida > Apiales > Araliaceae > Aralia > Aralia elata. The sequence goes on along the minus strand of CM068381.1, from coordinate 43,807,941 downwards.
ACTCATGAAAATCTATATTTTTATTAGGAAAAAAGAGACAGCAAAACATAGTAATTATAAACTTTTATGAAAGTGAGTCTAATTCTGCTATCACATTGTCTCATTTATTGTCTCACTTGTATATATATATTGTTACCACCTAATTCTTATCTATTTATGTACAATTATTTTGTAACTGAATAAAAATTACGTTAACAATAATACGTGGGATGAGACAACAGATGAGATAAGAATGAAACAACATATTTTTGTTATAAACATTTCACCAAGAAAAACAAGAAGAGCATAAAAAGAATTAATTTAAAGGATATTTACCAAAAGTGAGAAGCAATACAAAAATGGAAATTCCAACTAGACAGCACTTGGCAGAACCAGATGCCCCATGGCTAGCCATAGTGTGTGCTTACTTTTCTTGTACTACATATATGGAGTTTACAACCTGAGGCCTTTGATTTGTTTATATAAGAAAAGAATTGATATTTTCACAAGTAAAAGTGTTAGTTTCACGAGGTCTTTTCTCACATGAGAGTAAACACTACTTACCCCACTTACTATTCATATGAAAAAGAACTTATGAAATTATCAAATTTACTTGTGAAAATATCAATTTTCTATAAGAATGGACCGATATCATTATTAAATATTTACGGATTATGTAAATTCATAAAGATTTCTTATTAATTTTTGGAAACTGTTATTTTTATAAGTAAAAATATTAGTTCCATAAGGTCTTATCTCACACAAAAGTATACCCTACTTATTATTCATAGGAGTAAGATTTTACGGATCTAACATTTTTATTTGTAAAAATATCAATTCTCTAATTTTTACTTTGAATTTCTTATATTGTTATGGGGGTAAGACAAAATTTAAACAATCTTTTTTGAAATATTGTTATTTTCACCATGGTTCCTCTCGCATGAATAATGAGTGAATCTCACATTTACGTGAAATAGACATGTGAAAATATCAATTTAATTCATCTCTTTTAAATTGTTTACAATAGAAAATAATTTAGATACTGAATAACGTGAAATCTTAAGTAATATGATAGAATAATAATATGTGGATCTTTTCTTTATTCTCTTCAATTCTATATATCTACAAACGTCACTAATTAATGCCGACAACACCCTATATTATACTCCCTCCATCGTTGTTTAAAAAAAAATGTTGTACCAAAATAACTACTGTAGTTTGCTTCTTCTTTTTTTTTAGACAATTAAAGTAGTTATATTACAACTCTATCCTATTCATTTATTCTTTCTCCTCATAAGTGTATAATCCATAAATTGCATAATTATGGATATAATTGTGCTTTCAGTAATAAATTTGACATAATAATTGTATTTCATAATAAGTGTGCAAATGGTCAAAAATGCAGATAATTTGGAATGAAAGGGAATATTATTTATCACATGTTGAGATTAACATAATCAGATTGTAATAGTTAAATTAAAAAAAATTATCATCATAATCAGATAGCTAATTAAGTTGTTTAAAAAATGATGAATAATTGTAGATAATTTTAAAAATAACTGTATTTTTTTGAAAAAAAAATACACCTTGTTCTGACAATTTTGATTTAAAATTATTTTACAAAATCTGTATTTAAAATATGAATTTGATTGAGCCTAGTTTTTCTTTCTTCCTTTTATCGTTTTGATCACGCTCACTTACATTGCAGAATTCCAAATGTTTTGAAATTCCATGAATTAATTTTTCTAGCAATATTAATTTATAAAAATGATATATATTGCGAATGTTTATGTAGACTTTTTGATTTTTAATTACGTAAATAAATATTAGTAATAAAGTTTGAAAAATATCTAATAGGTGAGTCCCTTTTTATAATTTTATCTAATTCTATGTATTGAAATGTTCGCAATACGTAAAATAACTCTTAATTTATTAAATTATTTAATTTTGTTATACGGAAACTAATCAAAAAATTTATCGACACGAGCACCACTATAGACTGCTATCAAACAAGTTTTAAAATCACCTTTTTAAAATTAGTCTATGCTATACAAGTGTTTCACGTTAGTCGCAATTCACATTCGATAAAAAATTAGTGATCGTATAAATTATTTTCCCGATATATAATATATCCAGATAAAGAAAAGCAAGCAAATATACACATGCTATGAGCTCAATCTTAGAATGAGAACAATAGTAACCATTACATTTTAACGGGCACCAAGAGGCACTCAAGTAGTGAGTACTGGAGGAAGATACTTAGATTTCTTGCCAAGTACAAGAGCTTTGGTATCCGGAAAACATTCCATCCCTGAAATTGCTGTAATTTCTCCGGTATCGGACACCTCAATCGGGTAGCGAAGAAGATGGCTTGGAAGGTCTTCAACATACGCATCGTCCGAATATAAACCCAAATTTTCATCGGCAATTGCATTTAGTTCTCGAATGCAATCAAGACTTTCTGGATGGAAAAATGCGCCGGAGATATAGTTAATATGCTCACACCATAAGGCCATTCTGAAACCAAATACTTTGCCCCTTGCTGGCTGATTTGTTGCTAGATGATGTGGTTGGTAGCCTCCCATTGCAATTTCTGTATCTCTTGCTCCATTCATTGATCTTTCATTGATATTTGCGGAACCAATGATTATGTATTCATCATCAACTACAATCAACAAAAACTCGGTTCAAAAAGCTATTTGAATATTGCACTAGCTTTCCGATCCGAACTCCAAACTAAATTGTAAAGGATAATACTACTTTGGTTGCAAATGTAATTTGGTGTAGGTAGATATAGATCTTAACATCTTCTTTTGGATAGCTAGCTTTTTAGGATGAGCCAAATGGGTTAAGTTTTGTATAACTAGACAACCAGTAGAAAAGGCTGCCCAGAGGCCAGATTAAAATCTTGATAGGTGTAAAGGGCGTTGGGTCAGTGTCGTTAGGGTGAAGCTGCAGTAATTGGCTTTGCAAGGTGAGTTATGATAAGAACTCCAACCTACACCGTAACGTAACTAACTTTTTTAAGATGGACCAAAGGGGTTAAGGTTATTCTTTTGCAAATGTAGCATGACTCATAAAGACCGTATCCAGTGCACTAGATTCTAAAAAATAGCAGAGCTGTCAAATGTACGTAGTCTTACCTCTATTTGTAGATAAGTTTTTACTGATCAAAATTTGGGTTAAAATTTTCAAAATCTAAATTTGTTACTAGCAAGAGAAAGATGAACTTAACGTCTATTTAAATGTGTGAAGAGATTCACATACCTATCATCATTTTTGAATGAACATAGATCATGAAGCGGCGTGATTGTTGAGCTCTACTATAATCAGTATCAGGGTCTGGACTCTCTTGAGGCACATACTCTCCTTCCGACGGCGTCTCACGATTTCCGAGGCAAAAGAATGTCAAATAGTCCCTCGGGCTGGCGTTAAGTCCTTTACCTTGAAGTGCAATTGCAATGTCCTTATACATCATCTGCACTGTCATCCTTTGCCAATCCAATATTGCCTGAACTGAATCACTCTCAGGAATACCTTCAGGCCACATTGGAATCACAATGTACACACTAAATCTCTCCCCTGCATTTATCTTACTTACAATCTTTAGCGAAAGCTCTTTTGGTATAAGATGTAATGCATTAATATCCTCAACTTTAATACCATTTGATTTCCAGTCAAATGAGCTTCCGAGAAAGTACTGATTCTCTATATAAATGAAATTTTTAGCTCGTCGAATCGCGTTTATGTAGGCATCCTGAATACTACGGTCAATGACATTGTCTTTTCCACTTACAAGGCCCATGGCAGCTGCTTCTTCAGGCTTTTCAGGGAAGCCAAAAGCAGCACCACCGTCGATAGAGCGAAAAATCTGAACATTCCAGGTGTCGGGGTTTTGGGACGTTGTAACTGCGGACGGGCGTGTAATGCTCTCATCAAGCTTAGATTGTGTAAACAGAAATTTGTCCCCTACTTGTTTTTTCCACCTTTGCTCAAAATTGTACAAAACATCCCAAGCAACTGGCCCTTCTAGCCTGCAATGTATGTCATGCCAAGGCTCCCTCGGCCCGCCTTTTTTGATCGATGATCCTGGAAAGTTAGGCTGATGGAAGTCGTCGTGATGCACGGATCCCAATGTCTTAAAAAGAGAATGTTCCCCATTATCATAACGCCCATCACAAAGATCTATCCCGCCAACAAAGCTCACAATCCTTCTTTTGCTTGACCCCCCTCCTACTAAAACTTCAGTATCCACAATTACTGACTTCTGATGATGAGTAAACATCGTAGAAACCTCAATCCCCTGCACTATACTCCTCCCATCATCAGGATTCCGAGGGCACAAAAAACAATGCACCTTCGTGCTCCGAAAAAAATCCCCTGCTTCTTGATCATGAGTTCCCATTAGGCCATCTTTTTTAAGTTCCTCACGAGAAGTTCTGTCATCCCAAACTAGCAAAAGCACATTTACCCCTTCGTTTGCCTTCTTCTTAAGAAGCTCGCCAAGCGTTATGTCCCCTCCGGCCTTAGGCCTCCTCGGATCCCTTATCAAGGTTATATTAGTATAAACAGACCACCCTGTTATATAAATCAAAAACTTAGCATTATTAATTGCATCAAATATATCTTCCCAGCATCTTTGAGGCTCATAATACCCTTGGGCCTTAAGGTACTCAGTGTGATTATCATCTACAACGTGGGCATCCGGGTATAGTGAAACTTGACATCCTTGCCTTTGCTTAAAAAATGTGTAGGGTACACCACCAAATGAAGGGCTTTTTATCCCTTGTGACCAGTTGCTGTCTTGAGTGACATTTGAGAACTGTAGCTTGACATGGATTTTGGAGCCTATAGGATTGCGATCCTCGTCTAATATATCGGGCCATCGGTCTATTTCATACCCACTTAAAATTGCCTCAACAGGTAGATAAGCTCTTCCTATTAGTATTGCCCCAATGGGATTATCATCTTTCACTGTGAATACTATGTTTGACACCATATGGGCGCAATATATGTGGAAATACTCGTACCAACGGGGGTTGGACGGTTCATTATTTATCATTCTGGTCCGTCCAACCCTCGCCTTTTCCAAATCAACCGTTGCGTAGAGTCTGGAACCAACAATCTGTGAAGAATTTGAAAGTGTTGAAGATATGGATGGACTAATATTCTAAATTCTGCATAACATTTTAATGTCAAACCTTTTTAGGTGGCTACATAAGAAAATGATGATACAGATTTCGAATTTTGCTGATATTTTGAAAGGTTGAAAATGATCATGGGTAATTAATAAACAAAATTTCCCATCATGTTTTTTTTTTATCCCCCCCCCCCCCTCCCCTCCCACCCCACTCCACTTTTGCGGTGTATTTCGTGATGTTTCAATTTATGCAATGTTCTTAGCCATCTACCATTTTTTTTGTAATTCTGTCACCTCTGCCCATTGAACTGGGAAATTGAGCATTATTTTCATCCGAACAATAAAAATTGACTCCAGCATTCCTCCTAACAGAATGGCAAAAATAACCTTTATGTCTGTTTAATTCCCTGCTAGTGGTTACGAAATTGCAAACAAAATAAATATAAAAAAATGTTGGGATGTACATGCAAAAATCGGAAGATTATGGATCACATTACAAAAGTGGATAAAGGGAACATTTTGCAGATTACGCAATGATCAAAGAGCGTGAAATTATGAAAAGTCCCTCGTAGGCTTTATGTAAGATGATAAATTTCTACATTCAGATGCTACATAGAGTATTTATGAAGCCTTCTTATTTTGTAGTTAGTAAATGTAAGTGCTAAGTTAGATTGTAGCATGATGAAGGAGTACCTCAGGCCGGCACAGGATTGTCCTCTTGACTTGGGATAAAACCTTTCTTGTTCTTCTTTGTGGATGGGTAGTCTTCAAATTTCCAGCAAAAAATAGTAAAGAAGACAATAAATAAATAAAAATTGATGAAACAAGAAGCAAGAACAAATTTGTTTTAATTATTGTCTCTTATGTTTTAGATTATATATATATATATATATATCAAGGTGAACATATGTTTTTAATTTGTAACTGAACTTCTGTCTAGTTATATGTTTCTACAAGGAGTCCCAGTTACGAACTTTAGGATAAAGTTATTGAACATTTAGCTTAATTAGTAGTGATAGCATAAAAAAGATAAACCTGAGAAAATTTATCATTTTACACTACCCTCAAACGAAATGAGACTCTTTTTTTTTGAAATAATTTTTTTTTTTATTTTATATAAATGGGACTATTTTTGTGGAATGTATGAAGTAATAAATAACAAAATTCAAGAAAATAAATTGGCCTTGTATTCTTTTGTCGCAAAATTTGGAAAAAAAACATGATACAACTAGAATTAACGTCACATACATAGACAAACTCCCCTCCCAACTCTTTGATGTTCTAAACAATAGACTTGTAGGCTATCAAAGAGACATTTATTCTCAATATATATATTTCTTCTGAAATTAATGTACTTTAAATGCTAATTAAGTAATAATTCTCAGTACATATACATAATATCCCTATTAAAAAAACGTAATATATAAAAATGTAATATATCCATAATTTGTTTGGAAGATAAGAGAAGAGATGTGTACCTGGGCACATAGACCAAAACAGCATCCAGTACCCAGTCTATCGACCTCATAAATGGTTGCATGAAGCACCCCATGTAGCAAATGTGCAACCATGGCCTGAAAGCTTGCAATAATATATGTGAAATAATGAACAATTAAAACAACCAAAAATAAATTACCAAAACAAATGCATATGAACACATATATATACACTCTAGAACATACCTGTGACGAAAAATCTTGTTAGCTGACTTGAAGCTCTAAATTTGTGAGAATACTTAACATCCCCAAATAGTACTATGCATGTAATATATATATATATATGGAGAAAATGGAATGTGTGTCTTAGACACACACAACCTTACGTGTGTTCTATTATTTTAAAAGATTTTATTAATAATATATATATATATATTGAAGAGAATATAAGCCGCTGTCTTGCTTTGAAGAAAGAGATTTCCTTTGTCAAGAGGATTCCATTTACATGATTGAAAGTTTAGAATCTACATGCATACATTAAAATTCTTAAATAAATAAAATATTAAACATATAATACACACACATATACTTCCACCTATCGATTAAGATGCCTTCCTTTCCTTTCTTAATTCCAAATTCATGTTACCTTAGTTTCTAAGATTAGTATCAGAATTATGTCACCTTATTTTGAAGTTATTTTTAAGATATATGCGCATAAAATTAAAGGTAGCCCAAGGTTAACATTTTTTACTTATTTTGAAAAGAAGAAGAAATAAATAAATAAAGAAGCAAACATTTAAAGCAATATTGGAGCTCACATAACTTGTAAGTTATTTTATTACTGGTTTAAAGTGTATGAATCCCAATGGAGATATCTAAATTGTGAAGGAGAGAATATTTTGATCTAAACACATACACAATGTATTACTGGTTTATCTTCATATATATATAATTGTATTATTTAGTTTGTAAACTTACTTTTTTTAATTATATAATATTATAATTGTATTATATTGATATATAAATATGTAAAATAAATAAACGGGTTATCTATATGGTATGTAAAAGTTGATGGGTATTACATGAACCCAGTGAATAGAGTTAGAGTGCGGGTGCGGGTAGTGCAAAATGGGGCGCCCAGCCTGACCTGTTATCATCCTTAAACTCAATTAGAGTTAGAGTAATAGAATAGCTAATCCAAAACACATAATTAAAATAAATACATATAAATCAAATAATAACTTTTTAATTAACATTGTATTTTAGGAAATATCAATGGTCGAACGTTAAATGACTTGGAAAGAGAGTACGTGTTCCGCTTGGTGAATAATGCATTGGCTCGGTTGAGTCATTTATTCTAGAAAAAAATATGCTCAATCAGAAAAAATCTCTTTTTGGTTGAATGAAAATAAATGAAGAAATGCTAAAATCGCCACATATCAAATCTGAAACTTTGACGCTCTTCTTATAATTTGTGTTATTTTATAATGTATACCAAAAAAAGAAAAGAAAAATAACAAAGAAACATTGGATTAAGCCTAGTGTTAATAGAAGTGGGTAGCGACACTGGATGGATGGTCTATTCACCCTTAAGTGAATGTAAATACCATTTCTTTTTTATCCATGCTCAAATCAAAGTTAAATTTTGATTGATTCATATTGCAGTTTACGATACAATATTATATTAATAAGTCAATGACATATCAATTTGTTAGAATAAAATCTGTAAATCAATAGAATCTATGTAATTTTACATCTAAATTATTCATATTTGTGAATGTAAATACTATTTTTTTTTTTGAGAATTAATATTTTCACAACCAAAAGTGATAGTTCCACAAGTTCTCTCTCACATGAATAGTAAATGATTCCTATATTAATGTGAGAAAGATCTTGTAAAAATATCAATTTTTACTTGTAAAAATAACAATTCCCTTTCTTTTTTATCCATGCTCAAATCAAAGTTAAATTTTGATTGATTCATTTTAATTGAGAAAATTAGGAGCCCGTAAAGAAATTCATATTTTTGTGTCTAATGCGTAAAAATGACTGATTATTATTATTAGCCGATAAAATTAATATGATATATGTACATCCTTCATTTTACAAAAAAGAATTTCATTTATTAAAAGAATATGTCACACAAAAAGTACTATTTTCATTAATAATACAATAAAATAATAAAATGTACTCAAATTTACCATCACAATTTCATCTTCATACTTTTAAGATGATTAATATGTTTCTGCTTTTTAAATCTAGAGATCTATATGAAAAGATCTATAAATATAAATATGAGACGTAATGTTTATAATAGTTTGACCATTACACTTCTTCTTCTTCTTCTTTAAGAATTATACTCCAAGAATTCTTCGGCCACATTCTTTTCTTCTCTTTTTTGTCTTCCTAGTAGAACCCCAAAGTAGTTTTAAGAAGTTTTGAACACATTACCTTTACGCGAATTTAGACGTGATATAGACTTCTAGTCTTTAATTTTTATTTTTATTTTTATTTTTATTTTTATTATGATTCTTATTTTGATTTTTTTTGTGAGTGTGATAGGTGTTTTAGAGATGGTATTTACTAGGATTTTGGTCGCAATTATATCAGCATCAAGTGGACTAGTGAAGTGGGTGAGCCAAGTTTGATCTCAGGAAGTTGATCAAAGTCATTTTTTTCAGCGTTTCATATTATTTTATTTATATTATATTGGGTTATTTTTTTAATGAAATAAATTTCTCAAAATTTTTTAATAAAAAAAAGCAGCCGGAGAATAATAATAATATTGTCATAGAGTTTAGCGATACTTTTATACTTGTTTTAATGACATTTAAACTTTGACACTTATTGTTCTGACAATATAATTATTACTTTGATATTATAAATGGCCACAACTATAATATCCGATAAAAATAAAATTATATATTTTGAAACATATTAATTAGACTTTGCCTTTTATTTTAGTCAAATTAGTTATTAATTTACGTGGATTATAATAATTAATGGATAATATTAATTTAATAAAATTGGACTTTAAAATTAATTGAGTCCAATTTATATTTTGTACTATTAAATCTTATTAAAATTAAAAGAGTTAATAAGATATATTAATAAGTAATAGATAAGTAAAACGTAACTATACTTCATTATATTTGACACGAACCGAGGGAAAGAGAGGAAGCATTGCCGCGGTGAGAGAATTAACCAAAAAAAAAAAAAACAGGAGAAATAGCAAGAAATATATTTCTGTGGCAGATTATTTATACTGGTAAGTTGTCCCTTTAATTCATGTTTGGCTGTTGATTACGTAGGAATTTGTGGGTCAATTGAAATTGATTGCAGTAAAGGGTACACATGATGGGCAATCGTAAACAAAAAAAAAGTTTGATTATTTTAATTTTTATATCTATCATGGTCTGCATATGAAGTGATGAATTTATTTTATACATACATATATATATGGAATGAACATGCAATCTAGAATCTGATTACATATTGTTAGTATTATTATATACGTGTATATATATTAGGTGTATTCATTATGTTAAGTATTTATGTTCATATGAATTGATGATTGCTTTAAAAAATAAAAAATAAAAAATTAAGTTACTTTACTTATTGTACAAAACTCACTAAACCATCACTTTGTAAAATTTTCTAGAATTCGAATAAGGTTATATTCTTGGTATATATATATGGCAGTTATACATGCACTCTGCTGTGATAAGGTAATTAATTGTTATAATATTTACTATGGTATTATGTAAGATTACTTGAAAATTTAAAATTGAAAATTTACAGAAACATAATAATAATAATAATAATAATAATAATAATAAAATGAGTTTATTAACGGGTTAAATCTGAAAAGAATATTTTTATAAATGTACTTACATTTATTATTATTTTGTTTAATTAGCTTGTATAGAAGGAGTTTAACGAATTATATTTGATATTATAATCTAGGTATTGCATTGCTTAACCAAGTACGGATTTCGTACTAATTCAACAATACTCTTTAATTTTAGTTTGTTCGTTTTGCTTATTGTTTCGAATTCGGATATTGTCTCGGCACTTTGATCATAGTGGAATTCATATGATAGTTTATTTTGATCTTCAGAATTTCATAACTTGTACTATTTGAACTAGTTAATCTTGTCTTATTTATTTTGATATTTTATAGAAATGTACATATCAATATATTTTGGAGACTTGTGTTAATGATTCGTTTTGATTTGACATGTACATATTAGAACCCTTTGTGTTGATATTATGTTGCATGTGTTGTGACATGATATCTTTGTTAGAATATACCATAGGGTATACTTGAGTTATAATCATCTGTGGGGGTACTATAGGCATATCCTTTTGACAGCGAGACATGACACCTTTTGTGGTGGTGTGATCAGTCCACGGTGTCTCTATTTTGTGCTCCGATGAGAGTTGGCCATATGGTGATTTTGTTGTAGAAGACGTATGGGTTGACTCTAGTTTTTTTTTTTGTTCTGTGAATTGGTAATGTTTGTGTCAAACATGCTTTCCGATTTTACATGTATTTGAATTTATAGTCCAATGTGTGTGACTTGCATATGTGACATTATTTGACTTGCCTATGTGGTAAGATATATTTTTGTGATGAGCTCGATATAAAATAACACCCAACCATTTGATTCAGCTTACTATTCCGTTGTGTTAGTTTTGTTCGTTTCATTTCAAATCAGTTAATTGAGTTATTTATTTCAGTTTATTATTTATGCACTCTATATCTGCACTGGGCATTTGGCCCATGCTGTGTTTTTCCTTCCGGCAGGTAATCAGAGGGATCAAGGGCAAGTGTGATGAGAGTTTCATTTTATCTAATGGTTTAGATATTCTGTTTAGGTTGCAATACATTGGTTTATTTGGAGTTGTATTAAATATTTTAGATTGTGATTTAAGCCGGTTTGACATTTATTATGGTTTATCTTGTGACATCTATTGGTTATGAAGACTATTCTGTTGTGCCTTAGAGCCTTATTATAATTTTGTCAGTTATGTTGTATTCTTGTGTAACCTCTCTTTCTATTTCGAAAATGAGGTGTTATAACAACAAATGTTTTTTCATACAACATCTCAAATTTCCCAAGCAAAAAGGGAATACACTACAAGAAAGAAGGTTATTTCCGACATAATTATTTATGAGGGAACAATTTTCGTCGATTATAACTTAATTCTGACGAAATATTCGCTCAAAATTAATTTCGTTGATAATAATGTAATTCCGACGGAAGTCCGTCGAAAATAAGTATCACCAATAGTGAAAACTTTTGGCGCCAACACGCAATATATTCTCGACAGAAAGGCCAATATTTTCGACGGAAGTTTCGTTGAAATTATTTTAATTTCGAGCAAATTATGTCCAACCGAATTTCGTCGAAAATATGAAATGTCTTAAACCTAAATTCCTTTCCTTTTCTCCATCGTTGCATACCATTTAATTCCTTCTCTCTCTTCGTTTCCCACTTTTCTCTCTTCTCACTGCGTTGATCCCCCTCAGTTTCTGGCGCCTTCTCTCTGTTTCCCACCTTCCCACATCTCTCTCTAGCTAAACTAGATCTGGCCGACGATAGATTAATTTTCGTAGCAGGCAAAAGAGGCAGCGATAGAGTATTTAGTTGTACATACTATCTCTAGATTTAATACGCATGACTATATATATATGGATAATGATCCATATACAAAGCTGGATAAGAGTCCCTATTATCCAACTTATCTCTAACCGTTTAAAAAAAGATCGAATGACCTAAGATTTACCTCATTCGCATAATAGTAATACGGATGGGAACCACCATCCGCATAATAGTTATACAGATGGGAAAAATTATAACTTTTGGATCACATAAATAGAAAGGTGAGATCTACGCTGGATGGATGAGGCTTCCATCCAACTTTAGTTATGGATCACTCTCATATATATATATATATATATATATATATATATATATATATATATATAAGAACGGTCTGGATCTTAAGTTCACCCTTTATCCAACTCACCCAAGCTCACCCTCCCTTTAGCGACGGACTTGGCGACGGTTCGGTCATACAACCGTCGTTTAGACTTTTAGCGACGCTATATGTTGTCTGTTGCTAAAAGTATAGACGACGGTTATATGACCGAACCGTCGCCGGGTCCGTCGCTAAAGGGGGTGAGTTTGAGTGAGTCGGATAAGGGGTGAGCTTAAGATCCGGACTGTATATAAGAAATGATCCATAACAAACATTGGATACGAGGGTACAGTCTTCCAAAGCATATCCAGTTGTCCATTTCATGATCAAAAAGCTGAAAATTAACCTATTACATAACTGTTATTAGGACGAACACAAACAGTTGTACGGACGATGGTCCCACAACATAAATGATAATTATGCCCCTCTTCATAAAAAATGACAGTTTACGCAACAATTGTGTGGACATGTACGTTTTTTTTAGCAAATTGTTAAATAAACGTCTGCACAATTGTTACGCGGACGTGACTTTTTTAAAAATTGGTTGTCCGCATAGCAGTTGTACGGATTGGACTAATTTTATCCTAACAAGTTGACTCATTTTTATTCTCTTAAATTTGCATTCAATTTGTGTTAAAAACACTCTAAAAACAAACTCGACAAGAAGAACTTACTCTCTCGGGTTTCATCTTTGTTGTTTAATGAGAATCTAAAGAATATTCTTCGACGACCTAAATCTCAATCCATAAGTATCTTGGACAAAATTATTGGTAAGTAAGAGTTCATATTTATTTCGTTTAAATATTGGATGTGAATTTGTTTAATATTGAGTCTTGTCATTTAATATCAAATATTGGTGAAAGTATAATTGATGACAATGATGATGTTACTAATGTTGCTCAAAAGGAAACTCCATATATTGGTAATTTTTTCTACATTGGAAGAAATATAATTGAGAATTTTTATAGAAGATTGATATGGCCAGCTGGATGGTTTTAAAATTATGATTAAAACTAATAGGAAATATGTCAATTCAAATGAGTATTGTTCTGTGTTATACCAACATGAAAGCTGAATATCAAGTTGTCAAAAAAACAAATGTCAAACAAATTTTCATTCTAATTAAAAATAAATAAAATTACATGCATGTTGACAAATAACATTAGGAGTAGTACATGCATAAAATGATAAAAAAAAATAATTAATTAAAAACGATATTAAGAATAAAAAGAAAGGATACATGAAAATAACAAAAATAACTTACCCATGTCTTCAATTCCTTCTCACTCTTTGTTCCCCACATTTCTCTCTTCTCACTGCGATGATCCCCTTCCATTTCTGGCACCATCCCTCCGTTTCCCACCTTTCCACATCTCTCTCTCTATCTAAGTTAGATCTAGCCGATGATATATTAATTTCGTAGCAGGCAAAAGAGGTAGCGACAGAGTATTTAGCAGTATATACTCTCTCTAGATTTGATACACATGACTATATATATATATGGATAATGATCTATATACAAAGTTGGATAGGAGTCCTTATTATCCAACTTATCTCTGACCGTTTAAAAAATATCGAATGACCTAAGATTTACCTCAGTTATACGGATGGGAACCTAAAAATTATATCCCATCTGCACAACTGGTGTGTGGATGGGGTCCGCCGTCCACATAATAGTTATGTAAATGAGAATAATTATAACTTTTGGATCATATAAATGAAAGGTGGGATCTACATTGGATGGATGAGACTTCCATCCAACTTTGGCTATAGATCACTCTCATATATATATATATATATATAAGAAATGATCCATAACAGACATTGGATATGAGGGTCTAGCCTTCCAAAGCACATCTAGCCGTCAATTTCATGATCAAAAAGCTGAGAATTAACTCATTCACATAACAGTTATTAGAACGAACACAAACAGTTGTACGGACGATGATCCCACAACACAAATGATAATTATGCCCTTCTTCCAAAAAAAATGACAGTTTACGCAATAATTGTGTGTACGTGTACGTTTTTTTTAACAGATTGTTAAATAATCGTCTCCACAACTGTTATACGAACGAGATTTTTTTAAAAATTGGTTGTCCACATAGCAGTTGCGCGGATTGGACTAATTTTGTCCTAACAAGTCGACTCATCTTTATTCTCTTAAATCTGCATTCAATTTGTGTTAGAAACACTCTAAAAAACAAACTCGACAAGAAGAACTTACTCTCTCAAGCTTCATCTTCGTTGTTTAATGACAATCTAAAGAATATTCGTGGACGACCTAAATCCCAATCCACAAGAAGTTGTAGAAATATCTTGGACAAAATTATTGGTAAGTAAGAGTTCATATTTATTTCCATTAAATCTTGGATATGAATTTGTTTAATGTTGAATCTTGTCATTTAATATCACATGTTGGTGAAAATATAATCGATAATAATGATGATGTTACTAGTGTTGCTCAAAAGGAAACTCCACATATTGGTAATTTTTTCTACATTGGAAGAAATATAATTGAGAATTTTTATAGAAGATTGATATGCCCAACTGGATGGTTTTAAAATTATGATTAAAACTAATAGGAAATATGTCAATTCAAATGAGTATTGTTCTATGTTATACCAACATGAAAGCTGGATATCAAGTTGTCAAAAAAATGTCAAACAAATTTTCATTCTGATTAAAAAAAATAAAATCACATGCATGTTGACAAATAACATCAGGAGTAGTACATGCATAAAATGATAAAAAAAAAAATTAATTAAAAACGATATTAAGAATAAAAATAAGGGATACATGAAAATAACAAAAATAACTTACCCATGTCTTCAAAACATCTGATTCTTCACTTGAAGAAGACAGTTTAGATCCATATTATCCGAAATTTCCCCACTAGCATGTGATGAAAATTGTTCATCAACATTTAAATTAACATTCAACTCAAAAGTATTGTTCAGAATTCCTTGATTACTTGGAGTAATATTTAAATTTAAATTTAAATTTTTTATTGCTGGCATAGTGAAACTGTTTTGCTCTTATTATTTTTTTTGTTGATAATTCAAGTAGTCTAGTTAGTTTTTTATAGGAAAAAATGGTGGGAAGTAAAAAGAATCAAAATTGAAAAACAAAAGTACATGGCACCATTTTTCAAATTATTTAGAGGGAGCATCAAAAATTAAAAATGTACAGCAAGAGGAAGATGAACAAAAAATAAAGAGAAGAAGAAGAAGATGTAAATGCATTTAGGAGATGTATTAATTGAGCATTGTATTATTGATAATTATATGAGTTTTAAATAAATATATGTGTGATGAAAGAGGAGAATATAAAAAGAGATAACCAGCTGCACATGTTATCATGTTAAAGGCATATATTAGACAATTATTATTATTTTAACTCTTAATTGTTGTACACATGCTTAAAATGTCCAACGGAGGGAGTAATTTATCTCTCTATATATAAAGCATTCAACTTTTTTTAACTGCTAACTTAGTGTTTTTGGATCACATTTTAGGTTAAAATTTAACAAAGTCAAATTAATTTACCAGAATGTATAAAAATTTATCCTAAAAAATACACGTTTACTCACTCTCCTACGCCTGCTCCAAAAAACTGTTAGATAACTAAATTCAGCTCTTAAAACTGAAAACAATCAGCATTTGTTTAATTAAGCTTGTTTGAAAACAAAAATGAAAAAAGCTTAATGTAATTAAGTGCTGAAAACATATGTAGTATGATCTCATCAAAATTTTTATCATTTCATTTTTTGTTATTTATTTTTATTTTTTTTATTAATTAGCTTTAAAAGTGATCAAGTAGAAAGATAAGCATATTAATTTTCTTTCCAAAATGTGGTGATGATGTTGGATGTTTAGGACCTTAGGTTTGTAATACTATTTGATGGTGTTGGTTCTTTAGTGGATCTAAGATTATTCGAGAGATCAATGGATTGTAAATGTTGTTGTTTTGCTAGTATAAAGATTGAAGATTCTTTCTACTTAAAGTGTTATTAATATTTATTAAGTTTATAAATATTTATAATAATCAACTTATTGTAAATTAGAATGATAAATATGTAAATTTAAATATATTCAGATATTAGATTATGTTATTATCAAATAACTTAATTATATTCGGTACTTAATTTTCAGTCGACACAATTAGTGTTACAATCTTAAAAATTCAGTAACTTAAAGTTTTCAACTCTACTAATTCAGTTCTTAAACTTTTCAGATCTTAATTTTCAATTTTATTAAACATGCCCTAAATCTCTCCCAACTCCTATAATCTTTTTCAACTCCGATTTTCTATCAATTTTTCTCACATAATTAAATAGATTCCATTTTTTAAATCATTTTTTTAATTTTATTTTGAACATGATTTGTCATTAATTTTATTTTTTTTGTCAAAAATTATTTTTTTATATTATAATAAAAAATATAAAGCACACAAATCATGTGTGCCACGTACTAGTTCTCATAAAATATAGGAGTACTAGCGTTAACCCATACCTCCGACATTGTGGTGTCGGAGAGAGATGTGTGAAGAGATCCACGGTGATACCGAAAAAATAGGTGTCGAGCTTTTTACTCTTCGACAAGAGAAATAGGAAATTAGGAACTGCGGTGTGAGAGTTTGAGAATTGAAGAAGTTAAAAGAGATATAAAGAAGGAGTAAATAATGAATTGTGTTTTGTTAGATAGATGTTATCGTGAGTAAAGGTTGGGTATGTAAAATTCCACGGATGTCACCCGAATTGGATAGAATCGAATTTAGACGGTTAGACCTAAACCGACCCGACCCGACCTGTTACGGCCCATGGTAACCCGTCTAATCTTACCTATCGAATCTCAAAACCCTATCACTCTCTCCGTACACTATACTCACTTGTGCCATTTTTTTTTCCTAACATTTTTTCTCTGCAGACGTCTTCAATCCCTAACCCTAATCAAACCTTATCTCAGATCCATCTAAAGGTGAACGAGAACTCTCTCGCTCTATATCTATATCTTTACGTATTTGCTTCGAATTTGAATTACGAAGTTAATCAGTTTTTGATTTCGATCTGTGTGGTGTATATATATCTTTATATATATATATGTGTATATAGAATGGGCGAAAACAAGGACAACGATGCTTACGAGGAAGAGCTCATTGACTACGAGGAGGAAGACGAGAAAGCCCCCGACTCCGTCACCGTAAAAGTCAACGGCGAAGCCGTTAAGAAGTAAACTCTTGCTCAAAATCTTGCTCAATTATCATATATTCTTTCATAATTCTATGAGTATATTGTGTGTCAAGTCTCTTCAATACAGATCTATGTAGGTAATTCATCCTACATTTTGAATGGAAAGTCTGAACTTTATTTTTAGGCATGACCCAAAAGTAGAGCCCAGTTTCAAAATAAACGTATCAAATCAGTAAATTTGTAATCTTGGCTGTTGTATGTATTAAAGTCATAATTTTTCAAAAGCTTTAATTTTCAAAAGTTAACTTTCCTTTTGCTCTTCAAAAGGGCAAAAGTATATAATAATTTACTAATTTATCTGCTGTTGTACATAGTTATTTCGTTCAAATTTGGTGGTTATGATTATAAATCAAAATTTAAGGCAATTTCTTTTGCTGTTAAGTGTCATATTAATAGGGTGTTACTCCAAAACTACAAGGAGCACTAGTTGTGGTTGTGCCTTTATCGAGTTGGTTAGATTTTTTAAAGTTGTGTATTAAATGAAATTAAATAGAATGAGAATAAATTCATGAATTTTTTTTTTGTTCTTTTTATCATTTGGGTAATCATTAAGTACCTTTTAATTGCATGGATCCTTAACTTTTATTTTAATTATTGAAAGGGCACAAGTGTCTATGAAAGTCTCGTAAGGACCTTTTTGAGACTATGTCTAGGAAGGATTTTTTTTTTCTGAAGCATTCAAGTACATATCCATCATAGAACTTGATTTTTGACTCTTTGGAAGTGTTTTGGATGGTTTAAGAATCAAAACCTGTCATGACCCGTAGAAACTTTGGCATTTTAGTGAAGTATTTAAATAAACTGTATTCTTTATTTTTATATTTTTCTGTTATGTGTTGTATTTCTTTCCTTTTATTGTGGTCTTCAATATGTAAATAAATATTTATGTCCCACTTTCCTACCATTAGAGGATACAATATCTTCTTGAAATAATTTTTACTAGTTAAATGGCACAACCTAGTTAGTAGTCCTCTATTCAAGTCGATTTATATGTTTTGGCACATATAATTATTGCACTGATATTTGTTCCTTTATTTGTATTCAAATCTAATTTGTATATGTGCATCTATTGCAATTGAGGAAGCCTATTTGTTTGCAAACAGCAAATCTGATGCCTTCTCTCTCATTCTTGAATGTAGGGGATACGTAGGAATTCACAGTTCCGGATTTAGAGATTTCCTTTTGAAGCCAGAACTTCTGCGAGCTATTGTGGACTCTGGGTTTGAGCACCCTTCTGAAGGCAAGATAACTGTCTCATAGTTATTCAATTTGATGATTGATAGTGATTTCAAAAGTAGTTGCTAAGAATGCTAGTTTTCTTTAAGTGAATGATGTATTGTGGATCGTATATAATGTTGAAGTTACTGTTAAGCACACTGTTTCAGGTGTATAAATTCGACATATCTTTTTCCTTTGTTTTAGTTATATTTTTTATTGTTAGATCTGGTCAATATATTCATTCATAATAAATCCACTGATCTTGTACCTTGTGGTTTCTGTGTAACGACATTTCCAGACATGGATAGATTAACCTTGTAGTACTTCTTTGCTTTCTTAACTACAAATCAACCTTTTAGTACTATTGTGCTTTCTTAACTACCTCATGACTTATTTGTACATATTATTGATTTTGAACATTAGATTTTGCTTTTATCTCCATAGTTGTCACAACGCCACGGTGAGGCATGGCGGTAGCCGACTGTCAGGACGCCTAGGCGATAAGGCGACCGTCATGACGTCCGTATGACGAGAAGTCGTTTACAATGTGCAATTTATATAGTATTTATTTTACTTCACAAGTATATTAAAAAATAAAATTTCATAGACATTAAAACCCAAAACATAACCACTTTAAACAATACCAACTTTGCCACTTTTAAAGATAAACAGAGAATACCCACTTTAAAGATAAACAATACCGACATAGTTCAAAACAATAAAATTGTCACTTAATCTAAAACTAAAACTTGAAAAATATAGCATTTTCCTAATAATAAACTAAAACTTAAGTCAATAACTTAAAGAAACAGTTAATGGGCTATTTACCCACTTTTAAATCAGCCCCCCACAAAGATATACTAAAAGACTTGAAAAAACAATAAAATTGCCACTTAATCTAAACAGAGAATCAAGGAGGAGAGAAACAAACATGTGGCTGTGTGAGAGAGGGTTGGAGGGCTAGGTCGCTACAACTGAAGGAGAGAAAAAGAGAAACTAAGGGTTGGGTTGACTCAAGGTTGCTACGAGTCGCAGTTGCTGCTATGGGACTGCGATAGAGTTGCGATGGGGCTACGATGAATCGCGAAGTGTCGCGAAGATGAGTTGAAGTACTCGCAACGAGAAGTCGTCGAGATGAAGAGTCGGAGTACTCAATTTAGGTAGACAAGTCTCAATTTTTTGTTTTAGGGTTATATCCTTTGTTTTTAATTGATGGGTCACCCATGGATCATTATTGGTATTGGATAAAACTATGTTTTAAAGTCTTGGGGCGGAGCTGTGAAGACGTGCGCTTTGGTAAGTCGGCATCTCAAGGCGCATGCCTTAGCAGCTCTACCTCAAGTTGACTCACTCGCTGGGACGCCTGGGCGACGCCATGACAACTATGTTTATCCCTATTGTTGTATTTTACATTCATGGGATATTGTTTACATTTAATTCATTTGCTCAAAATTAACATTGTGGCTGATTCTAGATTTTCTCATAAGAGTTTTTTCATGTAATCATGTCTTCATTTGTTCAACCAGAATGTCACTACAAATCTCTTTGTTATTATTAGAAAACTTAATGCTGGTTTTCTATTGTTTTTGGTAGTTTGATACTTTCTGAAGATTGTGCAAGAGCTGCATAATTTGTGAATTCAATTTTCCATTTGTGTCTGATTAGATGTGTTTTCACTCAATATGGCCATACACTATTCCTCTCTGTTATGTCCAGTTTATGCTCTGTAAGAAGTAATAAGCTTCTTAAAGTTCATATAACTTTTCATATCTTTTGTTCTACTTTAGTGCTACTCTTCTAATGCCACCCTCATTTTTGTCTTGGTGATAAGGTTTGACTGATAACATTGCAAGCTTTTGCACTTTGATTTGATGTTCAACAATCATAATTTTTTTGTTTGAATTGTTTCCTGTTGTCGAGCTTGTTCTTATTGCTAGGGTTAGGAGTTTTTCGTGTTTTCCTATGTATGCACATCTCTGTGTATATCTACATATTATTTTTTTTCCTCATCTAATTTTTGTTTAGCATTTAACTCATCAGATTGGTTCCTCTAAAAAATATTGGTTTTAAATTTTTTTTCTCCAGGTAAATCACTATTAAACCCCCATGATTTGGAGAAGTAAAATGGTTTGGACTTTGGTAAACCTTTTTTCACTGAAACCTTGGCTCCAATTTATTTGGTTCTTCATCAGTGCAACATGAGTGTATCCCTCAAGCTATCTTGGGAATGGATGTTATTTGCCAAGCAAAATCTGGAATGGGAAAAACTGCTGTTTTTGTTCTATCAACACTGCAGCAAATTGAGCCAGTTGCTGGTCAAGTTGCTGCCCTTGTTTTATGTCATACAAGGGAATTAGCTTATCAGGCATGCATCCCAATAGTTTTTAATTTGATTTTTTTTTTTTGGGTGTGGTCCCCTAATTGAACAATCATTATTTGACTTATTTATCGAGTCCCTTTTCCATGGGTGGTATTTCACCATCTGTTCTGCAGATCTGTCACGAGGTCGAGAGGTTCAGCACATACTTGCCTGATATCAAGGTTGCTGTTTTCTATGGTGGTGTTAATATTAAAATTCACAAGGATCTTCTGAAGAATGAATGCCCTCATATTGTCGTTGGAACACCTGGGCGGATACTTGCACTTGCAAGAGACAAGGAACTTGCGTTGAAGAATGTGAGGCATTTTATTCTTGATGAATGTGATAAGATGCTCGAGTCACTTGGTATACACTTTTTTTATGTCACCTTCAACTTTTTAAAGTTTCCAGTGCTCATACTTCCAACAATTTAGCATCTCATTTTGCTTGTCTTTTTCTCTCTTTATGATTTACAGACATGAGGAGAGATGTCCAGGAAATTTTTAAGATGACTCCTCATGATAAGCAAGTCATGATGTTCTCAGCAACGCTGAGCAAGGAAATCCGTCCTGTTTGCAAGAAATTTATGCAAGATGTAATTTCCCGTGGCCAACTTTTCTTGAATTTTGAAGTCACTACCGTCTTTCATAATACCAACTTTCTGCAGGCGATAGTTAAGAGAGACAGTCACGAAGCATTGATTGCCGCACTATATATTTGACATTCGTATTTAGTTTACACTTAAATTTCAAATCTTGCAAGAAGAGTCCTGCTTGATTTGTGGGAAGGGTAGCCTGCAAGAAGAGTTAATAGGATCCTTGAAGGCCTAGCAGTTGTGTCGGATTATTATCTCATATGCTGCAGCTAGCTTGTTTTTATTTCAGGTCATAGCTTTAGGCTTTATATTCTCCTTTTGGTTTCTCTGGGGATATCTGGTTGCTGTTGATGATGTTTTTTTTTAGGTTAGGTGGGGTGGGGGGTGGGGGTGGATCGTGGCATGTCTATTAAGGTCGTGTTGAGTGCATGTGAAAAGGGTTGGTGTGAATTAAAAAGTATCTGGAAGGAGTCATCGATGGATCAGATTCTCGAATGCTGGGATGTTCATCCGTCTCATTTCATACTGGATTCAATTAGCGCTCCTAATATGCTTTACTGTGACATTTCTTCCTTACAGCCTATGGAGATTTATGTGGATGACGAAGCCAAGTTGACCCTACACGGTCTTGTACAGGTATATGTGTGTGTGTGTGTATATATATATATAGATATCTGGGAATTAGTTATCAAAGCTTACTCCATCATTGAATCATATTACACCTTAACACTTTCTCATGGCAGCATTATATCAAATTGAGCGAGCTGGAGAAAAACCGGAAGTTGAATGACCTGCTTGATGCGTTGGACTTCAATCAAGTAGTTATATTTGTCAAAAGTGTGAGCAGAGCAGCTGAGCTGAACAAGTTACTTGTTGAGTGTAATTTTCCGTCAATCTGCATCCACTCTGGCATGTCACAGGAAGAAAGGTCCGTCTTTATTTCTTGGAAAATATACTTGCCTGTAGAAAAATGTTTTTACAGTTTTGGATCTGGGTAAAGGTTTAGCTGTTTACATCTGTTTTATTTTTCTCGTACAAGTGCTCAGTTTGATATGCAATGTAAAATTTGGGGCTATTGATTAACAAATATTATCATATTATATAACTGTAGAAATACTTTAGAAGAAGCAAAGAATCTCTATGCAATTTAGTTTACTGAGCTAATAACATAATTTACTCGACAAATTTTGGTTCTTCTAATGTATCTCTCTGCAACGGGATAATGACTACTAATGAAATATCAGACCCTGACCCAATTTCATTGATTATATGATATTTATATCCATTAAGTAGCTGTGCTCGGAGCTCGGTCCTATTACCCTTCTCTAAGCAAGGCCTGGCTCATGATTCTTCATCCATTTTATCTTATTGTGGGACAAGGTGGTTTAATCGTGGATGATGTTCTGATTCTTAATTTCCTCATTTGGTGGAAAGTCTAATTTCCTCAGCTTTATTAGAATAGGAAACTATACAGGGTTGAGACGAGTGGGAGACAAAAAAGTTGGCAGCCAAGTGAGATTAAAAAAAAAAATTTAGAGTTCCCAAAAAGGTTGTCATTTTCAACCTCCAACTGGTTAAAACCCGACCCGAGTACTTGTTAAACAGGTCGAAAACCATAACTCTCTTGTCTTTACTCCAAATCATGCAAATAATATTTTGGAAATATTTTTCGGATTGACCAGATTAATTACTACAAAATAAAATACTTTGGGGGTGTGGGTGGCTTGTCTCCGCCTAAGCAGTTTGACTATTGGTTTTAGATATGGCTAAACCTTTGGATTATAGTAGTCAAACTACCTAGGCAGTATCAGGTGGTGACACCTCTCTTACCATATTTGTATTTAGAGCTAAAAATTGAAATTATTTGTATAATATATTAATTAGTTGTATCTGAATCAACCCCTAAAAACAAATCGAAAATCAATTACAGGTAGAATTTTATTCCTCTTTAAAGTAATTTTTTATATTTCAGCGCTTCCATACGTTGAACTAAATTAAGAAAGCTTTAATTATGAAATTGCAAAGATTCATCCTCTAATTTATTGTTTAAGCTATGGAAATTGCCAACATTTAGCACCTAAAGTGGAATAGATTACAATGATTTTATTGTGTTTACATCATAATTATACTAAGGTGGTGTTTGATGATTTTTTTTTGTAATACTCCCTCCATTCTGCAAAAATTAGCTTAGTTTGACTTTTTCAGTCAAATTAACCATTTTTGTAATCACAATTTATACTATTTTCTTGTAAATATAAGTTGAGAAACTATAACCATAAGAAACTATGTCGAATTTACTACCACCTTTAGTTTTCATAGCTTTGAAAATATAAATAAATATTCTCAATTCTTAATTCTAAAGTGGTCAATTTGACCAAAAAAGTCGAACTAAGCCAGTTTTTGAGGGACGAAGGGGGTAAGAGCTTATATAAAATAGTCTCTTTTTAAAACAGAGTTTAAATGTAAAAAAGTTGTTTGATAACAAATTTATACTAGCACCTGGTGACACGCGTTGCGTGTATAAATTATCTGGGGTAAAATTGAAACTTTATAAGTTTGGAGGACCAAATAAAAAATATTAAAAATTTAAATTAAAAGGACAAAATAGTAATATATCTAAAGTTGTAGGGACAAAAGACGAAGAAAAAAAAAGTGACATAAAATCACCAACCTTCCATGGAGGCTAGCACCTGGTGGCACACGTGTTGCGTATATAAATTATGTTGGGTAAAATTGGTACTTCATCAATTTGGATGACTAAATAAAAAGATATAAAAAAATTAAATTAAAAAGGAAAAAATAGTAATATATCTAAAGTTGTAGGGGTAAAAGAGAAAAAAAAACGTTACACAAAATCACCAAACCTTCCATAGAGGCTTTATAATATAGATATATATTATCTCTATTAATATAGTGGCTCAAGCTTGGTGATTTTGGTGATTTTGTGTCGCGTTTTTTTTTAAAATTTTAAACTCTACAACTTTAATTATACTAGTACTCACCGACACATGTACTGCGTGTGTAAATTATGTGGGATAAAATAAGAATTTTATAAAATTTAGAAGACTAAATAGAAAAATATAAAAAATTTAATATAAAAAGGACAAAATGGTAATATAAGTAAAACTGTAAGGGCAAAAGAGGAAAATAAAGTGACCCAACTTCACCATGGAGGAATAAAGCGGCTCTCTTGAGCCGCTTGGTGATTTTGTGTCACATTTATTTTATTTTTTTATTTTTAAACTCTACAATTTTAATTATACTAGTACCCGGTGGCACACGCATTGCGTGTGTAAATTATGTGGGGTAAAATAAAAATTTTATAAAATTTGGAGGATTAAGTAGAAATATATAAAAAATTAATATAAAAAGGACAAAATGGTAATATAAGTAAATTGTAGGGGCAAAAGAGGAAAATAAAGTGTGACCCAAGTACCCAACTTCTCCAAAGCCTCCATGGAGACTTTATAATATAGGTGACTAAATATAAAGCCTCCATGGGGGTTTGATAATTTTGTGTCACTTTTTTTTTCCTCTTTTGCCCTTACAATTTTAATTGTATTATTATTTGGTCTTTTTTATATTAATTTTTTTTATCTTTTTGTTTAGTTCTCTAAATTTTATAAAATTTTTATTTTACCTCACATAATTTACCCATGCAGTGCGTGTGCGATCGGGTGCTAGTATGTAAAGTATGTCCTAATACGACATTTTATTATTTTACCCTTATCATTTTATATAAACTTAGGGTGGTGGTGGGTGTAGTGAGAGAAGCGAAGTAAAACATTAAAAATAATAAATTAGAGTAATGAGGGTAAAAGAGTAATGAGAAGCTTTTAAAAAAAAAAAGAATTGCCTTGATCTCTCTTTTTTTTTAAGAGGCAAAAAGAGGTTGACAAATTTTTATCAAAATTCTTTAGCTTCTGTGCGAAAAAGAGGCAAGGCCAAAAAGAGGCTATCAAACAGTCCCTAATTTTTGTTAATAATGTATTGCATCTACATCATAATCTATATTATAAAGCCTCTGGCGGAGGTTTGGTGATTTTGTGTCACGCTTGCTTTGTTTTTGTTTTTCCTCTTTTGTCCCTAAAATTATAGATATATTATTATTTTGTCCTTTTTAATTTAAAGCTTGGATATTTTTTCAAATGTTGAAAAGAATAGCTGATAAATAAATTCGGTTACTGCATAGACGATTTAGGCTGGTTGAACCACCTAGTAGACTGCCTAGGCGCCTAGAGGGCCGAGCGTAATTATAGTGTTTTGGATATTGTTCTTTATTTTTGCAGATGTTTGGGCTTGTATAAATATTTGCGGATTTGGGAGAAATGAATTGTTTATCTGCCATTTTATATACGAATGAAGGTGCTCTTGGCCCGACATCGTTTGTTCTGTTACACTAGAACCCCACAAGTTCCACTAGAGCCCCTCGTTTTGTTGGGTTGTAATGTAAACAGTACATGATGATGGAGCTCAAGTAGAAAGTATTGATTCAGCTTTCAGGGGCAAGGATTTAGGGTTAATGCCAATCAATAAATTGGAACAACTTCGTAAGGATATCATCAATATAGTAAGTATGTCATCAATATAGAAATTGAAAGGATCTGATTCGGACAAGTTTTCAATTTAAAAGGAAATTTTGTTGGAATTGATAAAACTCTTTCGATTGAAAGTGAATCGTGTGGGAATCAACCATTCGTATGATTCTTTGATAAAAAGAAATTGCAAAAGGGGTATATTGCTGCCATTTTGGTGGAAGGATTAAGAAACACCGAAGTAATGTCTAAACCCAATGATTTAAAACAAAGAAAAAGCTTTCAACAAAATGTAAAAGAAACAGAATTTATGAATTGGGACAAAACAGTATCATGTACGCATTTTGTCATTTAGAAATAAAATGTAAAAGAACTGTTCTTATGTAATTAGGAAGAAGTCCTAGATCTCACCATTGGTTTAAAGGTGTATAGCTAAGTACCTTGTATATAGGCTTGTAATGTTCTCTCTAAATTATTTCTGGGAGTTGTTTACTTTTGGTGTAATTGTGCTGTTGGCTTTCTATTGTATACCTTTTCTCAAATTTCCCTTTGATACATGTTCTGTGTTGATTTGTAATTTGAGATTTAGCATACCGTGGAATTGTTTCTGGTATTTCATTTCTCTTTTACACTTTTATTTATTACATTAATAGTTTTTAGTTTTGAGTTTCCTTTGCTATATATTTTCCATAGTTTCTTTTTCGTACTAGAAGCATTGTTCATACTGGTTATAATAACCAGGTTATTAATGCTTATTAAGTTGGCTTGAAAATTGTCAACCTAACTGCCTTTAATTTCGTAGGTTGACGCGCTATAAGGGTTTCAAGGAGGGGCATAAGAGGATCCTTGTGGCAACAGATTTGGTTGGTAGGGGAATTGACATTGAACGGGTTAACATTGTCATTAACTATGACATGCCTGATTCTGCAGATACTTATTTGCATAGGGTAGGTATTCTTTACTTAAAACAGTGGTAGTATTTTGTTTAGTATATCCTTTGATCTAGAATTCTTAGACTTTATTTTTGCAATTGGAAAGGTGGGTAGGGCTGGTAGGTTTGGGACCAAAGGGCTTGCAATCACGTTTGTGTCCTCTTCTTCTGATTCTGACGTCCTCAATCAGGTTGGCAGCTATGATGGTTTATTTTTATTTATATTGCTAGAATTTCTTATGTTCTAAATGCATAGATGTGAACTGTTTGTAGGTTCAGGAGAGGTTTGAGGTGGATATAAAGGAGCTTCCCGAGCAGATTGATACTTCTACATATAGTATGTCCTGCATCCATATATTCACAAATTAATTTGATATTTTACTTATTTACACAATAATTTGTCCATCTCCAAATATTTTTTTCAAGTAAAAGTTATATATATTTTAAATATTCTTGCGTAGCAGTTTTGTTGTAAGTGCAAGAATTCAGTGCTAACAATCAAATAAGAAATGAGTTGAGACCTTGAAGTTATTATGTATCTCATATTTAGGTTTACTCGGGTGGTGTTAAAAGCATCTTCATCTTAGTATACACATTATATACAAATATATGGTTTTTAAGTCATTTTGTAATTTCTTTGGGATGTGTAAATCATTTGTAATCATGATTAGCCACCAAAATTCTGGACATGAACATATATGCTTACAAATATATTCATGCACAAACACATAATGTGTTATACACATACACACACACATATTATATATATACACACACACACACACAAGTCACACATGTATGTGTTAGTGGACAGATTTAGGACTTGGAAATAGATGGGGGATTTGGGGTAAAATATAGGGAAGACAAAGGGAAGAACACAATCAATTCTTCTCAAAATCTCTTTATTTATTCCATCATCTTCAGTTGTACAATTTATAATGATCTAATAGATTGTCCTAAACGAAATATAAGTCTTAACACGATAACTACAACCCTAATATGATAATTGCTAACAATGTTCTAAAAATCCCTGCCTAGGCGCGAGGCGGTCCTCGATCGTCTCGATTTGGCCGAGGCTCCCATTTAGGCGGAATCAGACATTTACTGAATTGATCTAATAAAGGCTTTGAAGCTCTACAATACTTGAAATGATTTGTTAAGCCTTAAAAGATTGTTTTTTATGTAAAATTTAAAAAGGAAGTCACATCTACAATATACTTTGTGTAGTATAACAAGTATATACATTAGAAAAATAAATAATTGAGACCGCTTAAAAAAACACCTATGCGCCACCTAGGTGGCCTAGGCGCTAGGCTCCCCCTCTGTCGCGTAGTGATTTTTAGAACATTGACTAATAAAATTACTAGTTAAGATAAACTTCACAAAATTAAATTAAATTCTAGAATCTTATGCTTGTTGGACTCTTTGGCTTGGGCTTTCTATGCCTTGTACATTCATCCAACCATTTCTTCAGCTCATCCTTTGCCAGTTCTCCACTAAAAAGATTCGATTCCCTCGAGTTTCGAGAAAGGCCAAGGGTACCATAGAAAGAAGGGATATGCTAAATCACCAGGAGGATTTCTTGTGATTTGAATTTGGCATGTCAATATAATAAGTGCATACTAGGTGTTTTCCTTAAGAAATGAGTAAGTGTTGGCACGCCCAACATATTGTGCATCACGATGCCAAATCCATGTTGGCCCTAAGAAGATGTGACGAGGCCTGATTGTCAAAACATTACACGTGACCGTCTTCTATTATCTCATAGCTTTTTGTTGGTAACCCATGCTATATCATATGGCTTGAGATGAAGTCAACCTCTTGTCCTAGTTTCTTCACACCTGGCCTGCACATCTTACTCTTGTTTGGAACACCCTCTTCTATTACTGGCTACGAGTTAAGGTCGAAGGACTGTTAAGCTAGTATCAGCTTTAGCATCAATAATATTAAGTGTTGCACTGCTCATTATGTACCTCAACTCTGGGCATTTTAGTCTTGAATGCATGCCGATGACAATTTACTCTTGATGTTATGCCACTTACATTAGGTGGTTTTTCTTTTCCTAATTTGACTGGAAATATGTACTCCCCATCCCTTTTTGTAATGCGGAAAATCCTTATACATCTCCAAAAAGATGGTAAAGTTCTACAATACATGTTTTGTTGGGAGTGTAAAATACCAGTTTAACCTTTTGTTAAATGTATTTGTGATGAAAAGTAAGAGTCATTCACTTAATCTTTCAAGAAAGATGGCTAAGATACTCATTTAGAAATATTTTATGACTTGCACATATAAACACTCCAAGCTCAAGTTAAACTTGAATATATTACTATAAGTTAGAAATATAATTTTTTTACTACTTGAATGCCATTTTATTAAACTTTAGTGCCACTTAAAATTGTGTTATAATATAATGCATTCCCATTGTGCTCCTTTCCTAAGTGTGTTCCTTTTCTGTGGTTATTCAAATTATACTTTCTTTGTTTTGGACTCGTTATTGTCCTCGACATGTTTGTGTCGGTGCTTCATAGATTAGTATATAATATACATATACACTACTTGGCTACTACATAAATGCACTCAGATGATTTTTTTTATATTTGTCACTGGTGATTGTGGATTATTACGAGTCCTATGTTCAAGTTACAAAATGTGTTTTAACTAGTATCATCCTGTCATACCTGTTTTTGCTATGTGTATTCTATGAGCATGCTCTAATTCTACATTGTAACAAGCCACATTAGCAAGGTTTGTGGTTTTATTAAATGTGCACCTGTCAGGTAGTTTAGGTTCCTTCTTGGGTTGGTTTCATGGTGTCCGCAATTAGCTCTGTTTGTGTATTAGAAAGGTACCGTTGAGCTGTGATTGGCATGAATGCCTTTTGTTGGAGTATCTTGCTATTTACCTGTTCTAGGCTACTGTCACTTCTAGGAGTTTCTCTTGCCTTTGTTGCGGCAGTAGTCAGGGGATTGATTTTGGTTACAATTATTTGTGCTTTTTAGTATTTGAAGCTAGCACTTGTTTCTTATTACTAGCAGTTCTTGATTTGCCTTGTTTGTTTTATTTTTTGTTATCAAAATTTTAGCATTATTATTTGACACTATTATGCTTATTGATATCATATATTGTTATGCAGTGCCATCATAATAACATTCGAGCTCTTGGGGAGTGAGAATTGGAGGTTGCCGTCGAATGTTATCGTTTGGTTCCATAAATCCATTGACAATGTTTAACCAGATAACTGGGAAAGACCAGAGAGGTCTACTCTTGAATGCTTTGGAGATTGTGTTTTAGTAGTGTATCTTAACTAGAAGTTGGATTATGCCAGAATTTTCGTCATTATTCATCAAACTTTCATAAATTTCTGAACAGTTTGTACTAGATTTTCTAAAGCTTCACTCTAATATAGTTTGAGACTAGGAAGCTAGAGCAGTTTAAAGAGTTTGTTCGGGTAATTTTAGTATATAATACTCTTGGTTGAATTGCGTAACTGTTGGCATACTGGAAAAGAAAAAGCTTCACTTAAATATAACCATGACATGGAAGCTAGAGCAGTTCAAGAATTTATTCGGTTACTTTTAATATAATACATTTGCTTGAATTGTGTAACTGTTGGCATATTGAAATTGATTAAGGTATGGTTTGGGATTATTTCTCTTATGTCAAGGATGAAATTATTGTGCCAAGCAACCGGCGCTTGGTTTTACTAGTTGAAGTAGGGTTTTCTGAGATGCATGTAGACAGCAGAAGTTGAGGTTTAAAGTTGTAACCTCTACGTTTGTTTTCATCAAATATAGAGGTTACAACTCGTAAGCAAATTTGTTTGAGGATTTTACAGTTATTAGTAATATTACCAATAATTTGTAGAAGACAACATGTCATGTACAATTTATTAGTTATTAGTAATATTACTAATAAATTGTTAGTAATTTTCTTCAACATGATATTGCTTACTTAACAAAATATAATAAATATTTCTTTTAGATATTATTCCCTTCGTTCCAAATTAATTGTTTAGTTTGGACTTTTTTAAGTTAAATTGACTATTTTTAGAATTAATAATTAACTATATATAAATATATTTCTAACATTATAAAAATTAGGGTTAGTAATAAATTGTATATACTTTCTTTTGGTTATAATTTCTTCACCTATATTTTAGCAAAAATAGTTAAAAGATTAGTTTCAAAAATGGTCAATTTTGATTTTAAAAAGTCAAAATTGAGCAATTAATTTGGGACGGAGGGAGTAGTATATAATTATAATGTTATTAGTAACATTAATATCCTAATAACATTATTCTTATTATTATACATTGATTTTAAAGAAAAAATAAAATTAAAAATGAAGCTTATTTAGTACGTATAACTTTTATGTTTGTCTAATTGCTTTTCTCTTTTGCCTCACATTATTTATTTTCGGCCAACTTTAACAAGATAAAAGTAAAAGACTTTGTTGAATTGAATTTATCCTTCAGGATAATAAGCGTTAAAGTTTAAAATGGTAGTATGATAATAGAATTATGATACTAAATTTAAACAAACGGTGGAACACTAAAAAAAATATAAAAATTTAATTTGAAACTCATTAAATTAATAACCAAGACTTTTATTATTAAATTATTATATATTTTATAAATTGTTAATCCAGCAGCCGCAATTCCATATACCACTATAAAGTACAAACATGCATATTGACTTGACTCAATAAAATACAAAACAAACCAAAGACACCGTTTTATCTGGCATAATTTGACCACCACTTCATGCACTTACCAACCTCATTTTAATAAGTAGAATAATAACTTCTTTCACATTTTTCATACCCTTTAATTTATGGCTTCATCTTTCTCTTTTATACTACTACTTCTGCCCTAAATAGACTCACATGTATAGAAAAAGGAGTTTCAAATTAATAATATAGTATTAAATATTTTAGTGATAATTTATGTTATAATCAATTACATGATATTTATCTAACCAGTAAGTGATAGAATTCATAAATGTCACATCTGATTGAAAATTTGGTGGAGTCTTGGAAATTAACAGTGTGATCTCCTCTTGTTAATCCAATGGTTGTAGTTTGAATTCATGACTTAATTGATCTTAATAATCTAAGGAATTACTGTGATTTGTTAAGGACCTTTCATTATATATCTGTTAATTTTTGTCTAATTGTCCAAAATTAATAGGTAGAAGTTTCTCTTGATGTTAAAGCCTATATAAGAACATGATAAGCTTGAAATATATATTTTTCACACTAAAATAGTAATAATATAGGTTTTCAATTATTATTATATTTTGTCAAAATTATGCATCATTACATAGTGGAATTACGTATCTAATCAACTTAAAACTCACCAATCTCGTGTGAAGCACTGCATGCAAAAATGTTTATTATATTAATTACTAAGATAGTCAAACTAAATGAAATTTGTGTGATAATCAATTAAGAAAACAATAATGAACTTCACGAATAACATTAATATAACTAAATTGCGAGGTTAAGGGATTTTTTGATTAATTATTGAGATATTATTAAATGTAATGTAGATATATTCAGTTAAGATTTTAAGAAAATAATTTATTGAATTATTAAATTTTTTCTAAAGTAATTAACTGAATTATGTAGTGTAGTTTTATTCACTCTAGAATTAATATAATCAATTTAATGTAGTGTAAAGAGTTAGGACTCTAAGAAGATAATTATTACTATTAAATTGTTATATATTTGAGTAAATAATGAAATTATATAGTATGATTTAATTATTTTGGGGATTTAAATAAAGAATTTGCTTGAATAAGAATTGGATTAGAATTTTGAAATTCAAGTTTTAATGGATTTTAATTTAGTTTACCACCAATTTAGTAAGGATCTATTATTATTATTCAACTAAGTTTATAATATTAATATAATTAAACATCATATAATTTGATAAGATTTCAACTTCTAATGAATTTTAATTTAGTTATGGCACAAATAGGCAATATGTAAGGAAATTCACATTTAAAACTAAGATGGTGTTTGATAAAATTGAATAAAAAGTTCAAATTAAATAGTTAAGTATATTGAACGAGCTAAATAGAGCAGAGACTCTAAATAGTGAATGCAATAAGTTATTTGACAATAAATTTATTTTGAAACATCTGAATGAATATGTTTTTTCATTTTATCCTTCAGAGTTATTTTTAAATAGTTTTTTATATTTATGAATATACCTTCTTACTGAAACATGTACAATTTGATGATTTTTTGAACAATTTTTTTATATAAACTAATTAAATATAAATTATGAAATCATATAGTAAATTAATTGTGGTGATTTGAGTCTCCCATCTTACAGATCTAAGGATTTATTTGATTGATTATTGGTATATAGATCTCTATTAGTGAGATGTTATGGTTAAAATCAGATGTGTTAGTAGCCTAAATAGTGTTATTATTCATTTTGGTTTGAATGATTGTTGTAAATGGTGTGAATTTGAGATGGTGATGTGAGCCTAGGATTGAATTTGGAGCTTTTGGACTTATTTATGAAAGAATTAAATTTTAAATTCAATGATGGACTTGGAATTGGAATGTCAAAATTATAATAATGTAGAGAACTTGTAATAGTAAGGGACCTAAAATGAGCATTAGATGGCTAACATACCCCCAAATAATGGAATTAATAGATTGAATGACTTGTATTTATTTTCTACTGGTTGGATTTCCCGTGTCAAGCACAAAATTTATAATTACATTTTATTTATTAATTATAATTTATAGTATTAAATGTATCCTTAATATATATTAGTTAAGTAATGGTAGTCATGTGATGTTATAAATGAGAGTAAATAATAATAATAATAAATTAAGACCATCATGCCATTTTATATTTCTAAGATAAAAAATATGGATATACTTATGCACACGCCCAAATTATACATCTAAAAACATATCTAAGTGTAAAATGATAGTAAAATATTTCTCTCTACTCCCTCTGCAATACGTTCTCTTTTTTTATTTATTACTATTTTATACTTGGATGTATCTTTAGATTCGGGTGTGTACGTAGATATATTCTAAAAATATATCTCTGATTTTAAATCAAACTAAAAAGAAAATTGTATCTATAATTTTAAAACAGAGTGAGTATTAATTAAAAATCTTATATAAAGTGACTTTGTATTTATTAAAATAATTAGATATATAATCTTACCCAATAATTTGAAATGATTCATAATTAAAACATTAAAATTGTACATAATATATAAAAAGTAAAAGGGTGAGGTAGAAGAATAATTAAAAAATGATTGTAAATACACGTATAATACATTTCAATTTCCTACAAAGAGATATTTGGATAAATTAAATGTCTACAAAAAGAGGAAACTATCAATTTACATATCTATTGAATTATCAACGAATTCTATTATATATCTTATGAATGAGTTGTTTATAGAGAGAGACTATCAATCTCACGTGTATCTTATAAAATAATATAAACAAAATAAAAATAAAAATATCAACTAATTAAATTAAAATTAAGTCTCATGAGTCAACTAATCAAAATATCACAATTAATACATACAATAAAATATTATTTGCGTTATTATATATGTATAAGTATAATAGACAATAGATGAGTCAAAGATGCGATAAGATGGCTTTACTGCCCAACATGCCCACTTGAGGCCCAAACTTAATTGATTGTGTCTTTTGCTATGCTAAAATGATTTAAATCAATGATTTTTAAAATAATCAAAATGATTTTCAAAACTATTAACAAAAAATGAAAATGACTTTGTGAAAAAGAACGAATTGACAAATGATTTTGAAAAGAAAATATAAAAGACAATTTCAAAATAAAAATAACATAATTTTAAAAAAACTTAAAAATAGAATATTTTACAAAACAATCCTTTGAATAATTGAATGACTTTTAAAATACAATTGGAATAGCTTTTTTAAAAAAAAAAAAAACTTCAAATCTATTTTGAAATGATTACTTAAAACTATCAATTTTAATGACCTTCTAAAATACATTTTTTTTTTCAAAAAATATAAAAGACATCTTTGAAATGACACCAAAATACTTAATTCTCCTCAAATTTATTTTCATAAACATCTTATATTTTCAAAAGTCAAATCAACACTTTAAGTACATATCTTTGTTCTTGCTAATAAGAATTGAAATATACTAAAAGTGACATGCAAAGTCCCTTAAAAATACACACTCACACGTGTATGGGATGACACGTACAAGCGCGCACACTTAATCTTTTTCAAAGCAACTTCTATAATTAATTTGGAAAAACTTGAGGAACATGATAATTGTGGTTCACGAAATTCAGAGTGTCTAACACATTTCTTCTGCTTAAATAAACTTCTGAATTCTTGAATCTCGATTCACGGAATATTTTGGACTCACAATTAATCGGACATTTGTAATTCAAAATTTTAAAATTTGGATAAATTAGTATATTTATTTAAAATTATATCAATTGGCGACTCTTAAAATTTGGCCTATTAATTAAAAATTTCAAACCCAACGTAGTA
This sequence comes from Aralia elata, assembly GCA_034770075.1. Taxonomy (NCBI): domain Eukaryota; kingdom Viridiplantae; phylum Streptophyta; class Magnoliopsida; order Apiales; family Araliaceae; genus Aralia; species Aralia elata. Next base: position 43,771,968 of record CM068381.1, on the reverse strand, counting down.
AAAATCTATTTTTCACAAATATCAAATAAATCACTTAATTTTTTCTAATATATTTAGCATTGTGAAAATTTTCAAGCACTACATTTTTATAGTTAAATAGAATTTTATATTTATTATGCAAATTCCACTTTGCATCTAATTTTACGCTATTTATAAAATTTATTCATCTTCTCGTAAATTATGAAAGTCACCTACAGGTAAGGGTGTAAACAAGTCGAACCAAAGCGATCAGAGAGTTACTCGGATTCGACTCGAAAAGTAAATTTTTTACTCGAATTAGACTCAGATTCGAATTGTATTTGAAAAACTCTACTCAGATTCGACTCGGCTCGAATATTTATTACTTAAATTCGATCTGACTCGGATCAAATTATATTCAAACTACTTGTGAACTTCGAATTCAAGCTCGAATTCGAGTTTTCACATAGTAAGTAACTTTATAATATATATATATATATATATATATATATAATTATCAATTGAACTTAATATTTTACTTAAAAACTAGAAATATATTTATAATTACAATTTACAAATAAAAAAAATACATTTAAAATTTAAAAAATAATAATAATAACTATTTATTCTAATTTTATAAAATTGTGCATATATTATAAGAGAATGTATCGAGTATCTATTCGAATATGTACTAATCAAGTATGTATCGAATCATGATTAAGAATTCGAATAATTTGAATCTTAAACGAACCGAGTATAACTTTACTCAGATTCTACTCGTGTTTTTATTCTAACTATTTTTCGTGTTTAAATTTAAATTATATTATTAACGAATTTCTGTCTTACTCATATTTTTTTCGAATCGAGTCCGAATCAAATCCAATTTATTTGATTCTATTTATAGCCTTAGCTACAAGTTCGGATAGTCCACGACGTGATCTCTGGTGCAGGTACGATAAGGCTTGATTCAATATATGTCACCCTGCCTCTCTTTCTATTGTTCTTGCTTAGTCCCTTATTTTTGACAAATATTACGATTCCAAAAGATGATCTAGAAATTGGGTTTTAAAAATTTAGAGAATTAATATATTATGTACCTCTATCAGTATAACAAATTCTTGTATTAATTATTGTTCACTTTAGAGAAGTAGATATTTAATATATGTACATATGTCACAATATAAAAATCAAAAATAATAATAATAATAAAAAGAGTCTTGCTGGAGGATATAGTATAAATCTTCAACATGCAAGTATAATATATCTTATATATGATGGAACTCTATTAGCTTTTAATATAATTTTTTTTAATATTTATCAAATATTTTTTTATTCTAAAATTAGAGATATAATTTAACTTTTGAGATTAAAAGACGACATATTAAACTTTAAAATTTGTATGACTCATAAAATTTAGAATGAAATAAATTTTATGATTAATAGTTTTTGTTATATATTATACAATTATAATAACCGTATCAACTAAAATTAAATATATTTACATTAATTTGAAGTTTAACATGATGTCATTTGATCTCAAAAGTTAAATTGTATCCCTAATTTTGAAACTGGTAAAATATTATATAATATTTTTAAAATTTTATTTTAACAAATAAATATAGAATAATATTTAGTGCAAGAATCGACTAAAATTTATCCAATTGGTTCATACAATAAATAGTTGTTTGTGGTATTATACTTTGTGCTTTTTTAATTATAATCTTTACGTAAATTAGTAACATATTTACAGATATTTCAGTCATTTTCAGACGGTTTTGAAAAATATAAAATAATAACTAACAAATTGTATAATAACGTGGAAATTTGAAGCCTTTAGTTGCTTAATTCCCGTGACCTTTTCGGGCCCACGAAATCCAACCAGGCCCTAACACATGCACCCACCATGCAGCCCATCCATTAAATAATATTTATTTAAAAACTAAAAACTAAAAAAAAACACTTCACAGTTCACACTGAACTGAACTCCCCCTTTGTCCTCTCTCACTCCCAAATCTCTCTCTCTCTCTCTCTTTCTCTCTCCTCTTGACTCCTTCCAATCCTCCACCCTCCGCCGCTCGCCGCCGCACAATGGGAAAAGGCTCCAATCTCTCCGACGGCGTCCTCAAAAAAATCGTCCTCTCCTACACCTACGTCGCCATCTGGATCTTCCTCTCCTTCACCGTCATCGTCTACAACAAATACATCCTCGATCGGAAACTCTACAACTGGCCGTACCCGATTTCTCTCACCATGATCCATATGGCCTTTTGCTCCACTCTCGCATTTCTCGCCATCAAAGTGTTCGCCATCGTAGAGCCGGTGACGATGTCCCGCGAGGTTTATCTCTCCTCCGTTGTTCCGATCGGAGCGCTTTATTCGATTTCCCTCTGGCTGTCCAATTCGGCGTATATTTATCTCTCTGTTTCGTTTATTCAAATGCTCAAGGCGTTAATGCCGGTTGCGGTTTACACACTCGGGATCTGCTTCAAAAAGGATAATTACAAATCGGACACTATGGCGAATATGATCTCGATTTCAATTGGGGTTGCGATTGCGGCATATGGGGAGGCGAAATTTGATGTGTTTGGTGTTATTCTGCAATTGGGTGCGGTTGCATTTGAGGCCACCAGACTTGTGATGATCCAGATCTTGCTGACATCAAAGGGTATTCAGTTAAATCCCATTACTTCGCTTTATTATGTAGCTCCTTGTTGCTTGGTTTTTCTGTTTGTGCCCTGGGTTTTTGTTGAGTTCCCTGTTTTGAAGGAGACTTCTAGTTTTCATTTGGATTTCGTTGTTTTTGGGAGTAATTCGTTGTGTGCATTTGCGTTGAACTTGGCTGTGTTTTTGCTGGTGGGGAAGACTTCGGCTTTGACTATGAATGTTGCTGGTGTGGTGAAGGATTGGCTGTTGATTGCGTTTTCGTGGTCGGTTATCAAGGATACTGTGACTCCTATCAATTTGGTTGGGTATGGGTTGGCGTTTTTGGGTGTTGGGTATTATAATCATGCCAAATTGCAGGCTATGAAGGCAATGGAAGCGCAGAAGAAGGCACAGCCACAAGGGGGTGATGATGAGGAAGGTGGGAGGTTGTTGGAGGAGAGAGAAAGGAATGAAGATGGACCGGGGAAGAAGAGCGATTCAGAGGACTGATTTTGATTTAAGAGCTGATGAGTTGGTGGAAAAGGAAAATCTTTGAATTGGGTGAAATGGGGAAATAAAATGGCACGCGGAAAAGAATTGGGAAATGATGGGTTTAGCATTTGCTATTTGGATGGATTTGAGGTTTTAGATAATGATCTACATTTAGTTTATTAATTATGCTCTGTTTATCCTGTTTCTTGGTGATAATATTATGCTCTGTTTATTCTGTTTCTTGATGATAATAGCGGAATCAAGTCTGAGTTTCTTGCTTATAGTGCCGGTGACACTTCTATGTAATTTAGTAGAGTAAGAATCTTGAATTCCTGCTATCTAATTTTATTTAATATTTTTTAGCTATTTTTCTTTGTTTTGGGAAGAACATAATGCATGTGTAAAGATTTCTTTTTCATGCTTATTAACTAATGCTATGATAACTTTCCTTTCACATGTTTTGTTCAGCTTTCCTTGTCTTGAACTTTGGCAATTTTGTTTGTTGGAAGAATCATGTGAAGGTTTGGATGTTGCTTTAGTATAATCTTGTTCGACTCTATGATCTGTTTTTATGGAAAAGATTAATTAAAATTCAAACTGGAGATTTTAAACTTAGATTTGGAACAATAAAGGGTAATTTAATAAAAAAATAAAAAAATTGCTATGGATGAAAGACATGGTGCTGTTATTGCTCAGGTATGCATAGCATCGTGCACTAAGGTGGTGTTTGATTGCATCTTAATACATCTTAACAATTCACTTCTTAATGCATTTTAACATCCCACATCTTTGTATTAAAAGGTTCCCTGAATAGTTTAGACTCATATTTATATCTTAACTATTTAGAGAACCTCTTAATACAAATATGTGGGTTGTTAAGATGCATTAAGAGGTGGATTGTTAAGATGCAATCAAACACCACCTAATACTGGTCAAGTCTAGGTCTTGGCTGTTGGAAATTCACTTAGCCAAATGGCTTTGCTTCATTCTTTATCAAGAGATTATCATAGCTTTATATGCTGAGATCAAGAATGGTCTACTTTACAGCATGAGATATCATGCTAGCCTGCTTGGAGCAGCGTTCAACATGTGTAAAAAAAAAGTGACGTGAGGGGAGTTCCAAACAGTCTCTTTCTAACCACAATGCTTCTGGAAGTCTTTTCCTCTGTTGGTAAGTTTGAATCAGAGTTTTCTTGGTGAAGCAGTAAGGAAGTCTGTTTCTATGGAGTTATTATTTCCATAAATGGTCAACATGTGCAGGAGAAATTAGGGGAGAGCCAAAAATTGCATTTGTAAACGCAACCGCACTGCAACTACTTAAAATCGCATAATTTATGGACGCGGTACGGTTTTTTTGTTTTTTTTTTAAATCACACATTGTGATTGCGGTTGCGAATACACCCCTAAAATCGCACTGCACTGTACTTTATAAATAAAATATATATGTTTTATATATACTAAATATCAAGTTATAGTGTATATAATAAAGTTGTAAGTGAATAATGTAATTTAATTTGTTTCTTATAAGTTTTATTTACTTGTACGTGTAATATTGTATTTAGTGTATATTTTTTTTAAAAATTCATTAGTTCTCTTTAATTTTATACAAATTAATATGAAAGACAAGATAATCCCTGATAGTTACTACTAGTACAAAAAACATAGATGACGTGTTAGAACTTTATTTGTGGTGAGTTATTAAAATCTCTTTAATTAATGTAATTAAGTCCATGACTTTAATTATTTTTAGTTTAACATATTTAATAGAAGTTCCTTACATATTGTTTATGTATAGTTGCAATTTGTAAATTAAACTTTTTATTATTTGTGTTGTGTTATACATATGATTTTTAAATAGGTATGAATTGAAGTGAAAATAATTTTCATAATGAGAATTAGTAGTATAAAAATTATATATTATAATTTTTTTAAATATATATGAAAGTGGTTATGCAACTACCACCGCATGTAATCGCAATTGCAAGTAATCGCATAGTTATGGTTGTTAATATTAATAACTGTATATTGTGGTTGCGGTTTGTGTTTATAACCGTATCATACCGCACCACGCTCTTCCCTGAAAGAAAGTGATGTGAGAGGAGCTCTGAACGGTGTAAGAAAGTTAAAGTTATCGCTTTCTAACTATAACACTTCTGGAAGTCTTTCCTCGATCAGTAAATTTGAAAAGAATTTTCATGGATTACTTCCGAAGGAGCTCTGAAGGAGCAAGGAAGTTTCTTTCTACGGAATTATTTCTTTCCATTACTTGTAAACTTGAATTAGAGGCTTTCTCAGATAATATGGTAGAGCATCATTTTCTCTAGACCTAGTGGATGCAAAAAAGGCTCTCTATCAGTAGAATTTTCACGTTTCATTTCTTCCTTTGTTCTGTTTTTGGGGATATATTTCAGGATTTTCTTTTGCTAGGTAGGGGAATACTTTTAAGATTTTAGGATAAATGACGTTAAAAATTAATAAAGTTTTTGCAAATGTTTTGTTTTTATCAACTAACTACAAAATTTTCACTTTAAACAATAAAAGTAAGAGAGATTCTATGTTTTCTACAATCGTTGACGAACATTAATTGATTTTGTTTAATTGTTTATTTTTTATTACATGTCAACTAATGTCTATTAACGATTTTAGGAAAAATAGAACCTCTAACCTAGGTTTATGGTTTAACGTAAAAAAAATAAATTGTAGTTAATTGGTAAAAAACTGATAGTTTGTAAAAGTTTATTAAGTATTCCCTCCGTCCTAAATTAATTGCTTTTTTAGGACTTTTTTAAGTCAAATTGACTATTTTTAAAATTAATAATTAAGCACATATAAATATATTTCTAAAATTATAAAAATTGAAATTAGTAATAAATTGTATATACTTTCTTTTGGTTATAATATCTTCACCTATATGTTAGCAAAAATAGTAAAAAAAATTAGTTTTAAAAATAGTCAATTTGACTTTAAAAGGTCAAAATTGAGTAATTAATTTGGGACTAAGGGAGTAGTTTTTAGCGTCATTTATCCCAAATTTTATTTTGCTCGGTAGGGGAGATACTTGCAAAATCTTAACATCATCGTAATTGTGTTCGGTAAACAATTCAACCACAAGATGAACTTGGACGATTTAGATTGTGATTTAGGGGCCTTGCTGATGAGGGTATAGTTGTTCAATATTTTGTTTGTGCGTTTCTCCATCTTTTTTTGTACAGAATACAGAGAAGAGTCTCAGCATTTTTCTCTGATCCCCCAGGTATGTTTGGTTAGAAAATTTGGAAACATTGGATCTCAAGTTGCATATTTGCCATTACAGTGGTGCGGTAGCTTATTACTCCCTCCATCTAAAATTAAATATATATTTTTCGAATTAAATATATATTTTTCATATTTGTCCGTTTTAAAATTAGAGATACATTTTTTATTTTTAGACCGAAAAATGACATGAAGGTGCTATAATCTCACTGTTTTTATTATTGGTTGATTGACTACAACTATTATGTCACCGCTATTATATTTTTAGCGTATTTTAAAAATCTATATGAAAATTAAAAAAATTCTTAAAAGTCGTCGTTTTTATCTGATTTTGGTTGGAACGGAGGGAGTATTAGTGAAAATTAGGTGCCATCTTCTGCTAAACAGTTGTAATATATGAAGGTAGTAGTTCCATCGTCTGCTTAAGAGTTGTAATACATGAAAGGTTACTATGATAATTAAAAGAGTAACTACAACAATTTTTAATAATTCTCCGTCTCGACCGGCCAGATATACACAAAAAAACTTGTGGATTAATAAAAAAAACTTGAATCAGCCTAGGTTTAGTCTGAAAAAACTTGGTCTGGTCAATGGTCACGCCTGGCCTATACCCCCGGCTGACCTGAAAATAGTCTTTTGATTATTTTTTAATAATAAAAAAAATAAACAGAAAGAAAGAAAAGACAAAAAGCTATTAGGTGAGATTAATGGTGTCTCCTGGATAAAATATGAGAATTAGGTGAGATTTATAATGTGAGAGACATTCTCCAAACAGACTGAGACTAAAGGATTTCCAAGTACTTTTGCAAACATAATGCACCTCAATAAGGACATCACATTCATGTGCAAAATTTGCTTAATCCAAAATTGCAGGCCAAATTATACCTTAATACATCAGATTTCAAATCCATTCAAGTCAGAAAAGTCATAGAATTTATATGCGACAGCTATGTATGTATGTACTCACAAAAGTCATAGAATTAATGCTGACCCAAAGACGCAACTCAAATAAAGTAGTCTGTTTGCCTACTTTTATCTTGAAAATTTACCCTATTAACTGTTAATATACCTACCTTCCTATATATATATAAAAAAAAGGAACTGTTTGCCACACCCGCAGCAAAAATTTCTGGCCAACTTGATACTAATTTACAGTTAATTGCATGAATATTTCAAATCTCCCGCCGTTCTCTCAAATACAACTTGGTAAAAAAAATAAAAAATTAACTAGTTTCATATTTTAGTGGATTCATTTACATTACAGGTGTAAGTTATTAACACCCTAGGCGGAAAAACACCCGATTTCACTTGATATATGTGGCTTGTGGGTTGCCGTAAGAATTTAGGGTTTGCAGTGCAGCTCTGCATTACAGAGTAGTGTATGATTGAACTAGTTTCTTATAATGAAAAAAAATGGACTCTCATTTTTAGCTCTTAAAAGATGGAAATATGACCTAAGATGGCAAAGAATTCTTGGACAAAAAAATAAAAATAAAACTTTCTTTTCTATCGGTTGTTTTTTCGGATTTCAGATTTTTATTTTTAAGGGTGGGAGAAACTTTTAGATTCTTTATCTCCACTTGCAAATTGTAAAAATCTTTACATCATCTTCACAAGTTAATTATGTGTACAAGATAATCTTCGAGAATTTAAAATGTAATTTTAGGGTATTTCTGATGATGGTATTTCTTCAATTTTTCAATGCGCATTTCACCATGCATCTTGTGGTTTACTAAAAGATTCTGATCATTTTTTTCAAAAGATGAGCATTAATGTTTATTAGTCTTTGCTTGTAACACCCGGTAACATAAACTAATCAGTAAATCTATTTTTAAAACACTTTAATTGGACTTTGTATTATTTGGGCTATTAATGAATAAGTTTAACTTAATAAAATTTGGGCCTTAAAATTAATTAAATTCAATTTAGATTTTGTACTAGTAAATTCTATTAAAATTAAAAGAGTTAATAAGCTATATTAATAATTAATAAATAAATAAACAAAACCTAATCATACTCATGATACGTCTGATACAAACTGACTGTTGGGAATAAACGAAGCATCAGAGGTGGCAACTATAATTCATTAATTAGATTATTATGTTAAAATTTCCCGTATTATTATATTATAATATGTATATAATTGATTGATAGTGGCAGATTACGTAGCTTGATGATGATGTGATCTTCGCATGAAATCCTGTATGGCTGTATCATTATATTTATCCTTGTGTTAGTAATGTGAAAAACATAATAATAAAATAAATAAATAATGTAAAGGAAATTCGGTTGAATTGTGATGCTGCTTTGCTGCACCTAATTGAAGGGGTAAAAGCATATATAAGATGCTTTAATTTATTACTCCCTCCGTCACTGAAGGATGACTAAAAGTGTAAAAAAAATTATCTCAAAAAGATTTGATAAAATACATAAAGATGATAAATATATCATTTAGTGGAATTCATTAGTATAAAAATAAAAGTACTTATTATTTTAATTTTGTAGAGCCACTAAGGATAAATTTTGATTTTTTTAACTCTCTTTTATTTACTTTTATTTTTTTTAATATATGTGTAAATTGTACTTTACTCATTCTTTTGAGGACAGAGGTAGTATATAACTTTTGTTTTGAAAGAAACAAAAGTTATTTAGTAATGAACATAGTCAAAATGCTTAATATACTTATATTAGCCATATTAATGGTCAGAATACTTTTATTCTATTTTACTTTTGAAATAACTTGTGCTGTAACTTGTTAATATAAATTAATGAATTCAGTTATAGTAATTTTAATATTTATAATAATAATAAAATAAGTAAATTAAGCATAATGTTATAATATTATATAAATTATTAAGTTGCATTTTGTAAATTATATAACATTTTATGTCGTTGTTGATTAGATTTATAACTGCAATTTATTTTATTTACTAGATTGTGTTGTAGGACTCTAACTAATTGTATTTAAAATTTTTGGGTATTATATTACTTAATCCATGTACGAAGTACTCCTTCAACGGTACTCTTTATTTTACTTGTTCGTTTTACTTCTCATTTAAAATTCAGATATTGTCTCGATATTTTGATCATACATAGTTGAATTCATATGATAGTTTATTTTAATATTTGGAATTTCATAACTTATACTCTTTGAACCAGTTAATCATGTCTAGTATTTATTTTAAAATTTATAGAAATGTACATGTCAATATATTTTGGAGACTTTGTGTTAATGATTCGTTTTAATTTGACATGTACATATTAGAACCTCTTATATTGGTATTTTGTCACATGTATTGTGACATTATATCTTTGTTAAAATATATCGTATGGTATACTTAAGCTATAACCACCCGTGGGGGTACCACAGGCATGTCTCTTGACACCAAAGCATGACACCTTCCATGATGGTATGATTAGTCCACGACGTATCTATTTTGTGTTTCGGTGGAAGTTGGTCATATTGTAATTTTGTTTTGTGAGGCGTATGGGCCGACCCTAGATTTTTGTTCTGTTTTGTTCTGTTCTGTGCATTTGTGATATTTGTATCGAACACGCCTTCTGATTTTGTATGCATCTAGATCCAATCGGTCTGATGTATGTTATGCCTGTGTGGCAAGATATATTTCTGTTTTGCTTTGAGCTCGATATGAAATAACACATAGTCATTGATTCAGCCTACTATTTTTATTGTATTAGTTTTGTTCGTTTCAATTCAGCTTAGTTCACTTAATTGAGTTATTTATTTCAGTTCATTAATTTTGCACTCTATATCTGTACTGGACATTTGGCTCATGTTGTGTTTTTCCTTTTGACAGGTAATCAAGTAGATCAAGGACAAGTGTGATTATAGCTCCCTTCTATCCAATGGTTTAGATATTTTATTTAGGCAATAATACTTTAATTTATGATTTGGAATTATTTGAATATTTGGAGTTGTAATAAATAATCTTAGCTTGTGGTTTAAGCAGGTTTGACATTTATTGGTTACGAAGTATATTCTTTTTACGACTTTGATATAAGTTTGTAAGTTCTGTTGTGTTTTGTGCGTAATCTCTTTTTTTTAATTCAGAAAAAGGGTGTTATATTGTTAATACTAGACCTCAATTTGGCAAGTTTTAACAACACAGTTTTATTAATATGCCACCACAAGTATACTAGACACTCATGCGTAGAGGTAAACATAAAAGCAAATATTTCTTTAAAATTTTACAAATAAAACTTTTTTTTATAGAGTGAAAGGAATATATAATATTATAAAAGAGAGATAAATAAAGATCAATTTTATTTTAACATTCCGTGGATTGACTTTTTAAAATTTAAATGGAATATTTTTCTTTTTGGTACATTTAAATATCCCAATTTCCATCAATCTCATATGTTATCCCAGCTTGTTCTCATCCCACGCCACTGAACCTATCACCTCTATTTAAAGGAACACTCGAATGAGGTCTAACTTGTGCTTGTGGAAGAAATATATCACTATTCACTTGGTAATAAAAGATGAGAGATAATCATTGGTGCTAAGAAGCTTGATTAAGACTATTTGTTGGATGAAAGATTATCATACTTCTCTTATATACTAATTAACATATTTGAATTTTCTCCTAATATAAATATATATTCCATATTTTAAATAGATTGACAATTTTTTCAGATCTCAACAGAATCCGTCTAATCCCGATTCTAGTGAGATCCAAATTTAATAATAAAAGATGAGAGATAATCATTGGTGCTAAGAAGCTTGATTAAGACTATTTGTTGGATGAAAGATTATCATACTTCTCTTATATACTAATTAACATATTTAAATTTTCTCCTAATATAAATATATATTCCATATTTTAAATAAACAATTTTTTCAGATCTCAATAGAATTCGTCTAATCCCGATTCTAGTGAGATCCAAATTTATATACCTTATAGTGTTAAGATCGGTAATGAATATACCTTCCCGCCCTCCTTATATATATATATATATTAATTATTGTTTTCAAAATTATCCTTTTGTATATATATATAATTATGTAACTATTTAGGTTATTTAATTAAAAATTCATAACATTTAATTGTAATACAATGCGTTTTTAGTAATATTAATATTACATGTTGTTTGATTTTGAATTAAAAATAATTGTAAAAAAATAATATAAAAATAGAGTTAAATGCATTTTGTATCTCCTAAGTTTACCCCCATTTTGCACATTTCATCCTATATTTTAAAACGTGACACTTTGCATTCTACATTTTTAGCGAAACGACACATAACATCCTTCGACCCAAAATCCGTTGCTAAAAGTACAAAATCCAACACTTTCCCGTTATTTTTTAGCAACGGATTTTGGGTCAGAGGATGTTTGTGACGCCCCCAAAATAGGTCCATACAACCCATTTTGAGTCGCCAATAACATTCCACAAAATACAAATACAAATATGAATTTTTCCATTTACAACTAATAAGTGTTGTGCAAAATACGACAACACAATACAAATACATCTTAAATTCCCAATACACTTATTGTCACACTAATAGTAAGGTATTGAGACACTTCTAATATCTCGGACCATCACTCCATTCCCCGGCTAGTCCCCGCTACACTCTCTTTTCCTGAGGAGAACAATGGAACAAAAAGGAAAAGGGTGAGCACAAATAGCCTAGTAAGAAATATCATGACTAAGATAATGAAGAATAATAAAAATTATCTTTAGCCTTCAACAGAATTAAATCAGAGATTTAAAGATATTTTAATTGTTTAACAACAACAATTGCAGCGGAACCAACAATCCATTAGAAGAGTTAAGTAGATTATAATATCTACCATCTTCTATAAATTAAAGGATCACCACCAATATTTTATCCCTGTAACACAAATTAACAATTTCTGTTTATGAACATCCAAATCAACAGTTTATATTCAACAGCCTCTCTTTGCACTACGTGCCAAAGATATTTATTTGTAACATCACCGGTCATGATCATGCCAAACGCCAGTTCATCTTTGCACTACGGGCCAAAGAGAACTTTCACCATACGCCTTTGTTTGTAACACCAAAAGTCATGATAATACCAATACACAGTTTGATCAAAATCATGTCACGCCAGTTCATCTTTGCACTACGGGCCAAAGAGAACTATCACCACAATTTAAATATGAGGATGAGGATGATGACAATGATACAGTGAGATCAAGGATAAGAAAAGCTTTATAATTTAATCAGTATCAAAGATTGACCAAATTGCCAACACGATGACCAAATTGTGGAGTCAAATTCAAGAATGATATTCAAGAAATTGTTTCATGCTTCAACTATAACGTATAAAATGAAATAGAAAGATTCAAGTGAGAAGATATTAGATGAAGCACAAACTATTAAAGATATTCTACTAATTTTCAGGGATTTTCTCCATTTAAAAATAAGGTTTTGGAAACAAACAAAGATTTATTATCTTAAATGGAGAAATGTGAAAGAAAAAGATATCCCTTAAAGAGTACAAAAGAAATGATATGTTATACGAGTATAACAGAATATATGAAACTGGATTTTCACCCGTTATGCGATAATTCGCGTAGACAGATTATTTTCACAACTGATTAATGAGTAATGAATACAAAGGGTTATTCACCAGGCATGCGTTAATCCGCACGGACATGTTATACCCACAGATTAATAAAGAATGAATACAAAAGGGTATTCACCAGGTACGACACTCGTACTTACAGGTTATTCCCATAGAATAATAAAGAATGAATACAAATGGATATTCACCAGGCATGCGTCATACCGCACGGCTAGGTTATCCCCACAAATTAATACAGAATGAATAACAACCTTTATGAGTATAATATCACTTACGAACATAAAAGCAAATGATATTATATATGAGTATGAAAGAAATGATATTCCCTACCTTAGTTAACAAGTGACTGGATGTTACTTTCTATGAAGTTTACTAACTTTGGATAATACTAGTATTCTCACAAATACTCACAATAGCCTAACACACTAAGAGAACTCAAGAAATTTAGAGAGAGAGAGGAAGTATAAGCAATGAAGGTGTGAAATTTTCTTAAGCAAACCCTCCCTATTTATAGGAAAATCAAGGTGAGGGCATTTTAGTCTTTTCCCCAAATTTTCTTGGTTTATTACTCTTATACCCTTGGCATATTCTTTTAATATACTTTATGCCATAATATATTCTTAGAATATGCTTTTACTTAGGTTTTTAACCTTAAGGTAAAATAAAAACTGAATTAACTATTTACTGACGGTAATTACTATTGAATGACATGTGGGTTCCACGGAAAAATAAAATCTGAAGAAATTATTCTACATAAAATAATGTGTGGGTCCCACCGATCAAATAGTTATGGGTCCCACGGAATAAAGTGTGGGTCCCACAGAAAAATAAGTTAACTTACAACAAACGCTTCACGTATTTTTAATCAACACTATTTTAGACTTATAATATCGACAACCAGATCATTCCCAGGAAAAAGGGGGCCTTCCGTATAAACGGCGCGCAATTAAATAACCTTTTTCCTTGACAGAATTTCTAGACATTGTCAATAATGCTAAAATATCATATCAAATAATATAAGTTACAGTGTCCTGACAAAATAATGAAAAAATATTATGCAGATGCTACTGTAACAATTATTGAATCAAAATACTGTACAATAGCTACTTTATCAATTATTGAATCAATAATATAAAATACTGTGCAACACCGTGTGCTTGTGAAATACCGCGTACTACTGTGGAATAACGCGTTTTACTGTTCTTTTTATTACCGGGTATTTCAACAGTTGCAGGTGATAATACTGTTGACAAATACTGTCGTTTTCAGTATCCGACAATGGGGCCCACTATCGTTGACAATATTGTCATTTCGGCGCCGTCGTACGATACCGAATATAATATTCTCCGACAAAAAGAATATTCCTCGACATGCACTGTTTATCAGATAATTTGCATATAACACCCTTAACTATCATTTATAACAATTAAGCACTTTACTATTTAGAAGAATAATCATAAAGAAAATAATAAAGTTTTATTTCATAAAGTCGGGATCTTACAATGTTATATGTCAATTCGCTAAAAGTGCGATATGTAAAGTGTCACATTTTGAAGTATAAGACGTAATGTGCAAAATTCGATATATTTGGGGGATGCGAAGTACATTTAACTCATTAAAAATTTTGAAGAAATTAATTTGGGAAAAAGGAAAGAATTCAAGTAAACAAGGTGGGGCAGAAAGGGTATGGGGTACTTGTTTTTAATTCGAGTCGAATTTGGAGGTAATATATATATTGGCAGAACGAGTATCAGAAAGGGTCCACGAATCAAACCTATCCCCTCGCAAGGCTTAATTTTAAATTTAAGTTTATTTGGACAACTCTCTGTCACCATCTTACCTGAGATTATATAGTTATCGTAGATGACTATAGAAACGAAAGCAAAGCAAAATTCATGAGATTTTTATTTTGAGACTAATTCACCGATAAAAAAATGTGTAACCCTAACATGTTTATAATTGTGTTAAATGTGTTGACTCATTAATTCGTTTAGTGCAAAAATATCTAAATTATAAATAAAATAATGCAATATAATTTACTTATTTATTAAATAATAACATAGTTTGATTATTGTAATAATATATGTTTAACAAAATATAAAATAACATGCTTAGAGAAGTATCTAATAAATTAAATATAATACTCTGTTTACGTCAAAATTATAATTTGTTAGATTCAATTCAATTCGTGATAAACAGATCGATTATTTATGACATAAAAATCATTTATAGTCAAAATTAACTCAATTATTGTAATATGTATGTAGTACTATCTCAAATTACCACCATGATTAAATGTCAAAGTTTTTTAAAAAATCACTTATCCCATTTTCCATAAAATAAAAAAAAAAAGAAAAGAAGACAAGATATAAATGTTGAGAATATTCGGTCCATATATATTCATTTGAAACCACATCTTGACCAAAAAAATTAACCTATTAAGTCAATGGTTCATTAGAACATATATGTCCTCAATCTTTCTCTTTATCTTTTGATGTTAGACTTTGCTAGTTATCACGTGGTATCTCACCAATTTTTCCCTTAACGTGTGATTTCTTCATTAATATCGACATCAAACTCCCTCTTGAACTTTAACCATGTTTTTTTGAGTATAGCACATCACTTCTTCTAGTTGACTAACCACCCTCTTCATTATCTCTTGTTTGATCTACAAAAAGTCTTTGTCAAGCCCATCAAGTCTTCCTGTCCGACAAGCTTCTGTCTCAATATCTTTTGCTTGATCTAACAAAGAGCCTCCCTGAAAATAGTCCATCACTTGCTCAAAGAATACATAATCCACCAAGCATTCATAATTTATTGAGTCTAACACATCACATTTCACGTATCTCCCTGATGGCGAGCCCACACTATTCAATCTTTTGTCAAGAGCCAACCAAGAGCCTATGCATGAAGAGTCCACTATACTTATTCAATGAATTATTTTCGTCCATCATGTGCAGTTCATATATCCATGACTCAAGCTCATAGTCACGACTCTGATACCAGTTGTTGAAAATATCTGACCCATATATGCTTATCTGAACTCATATCTTGCAAAATGTCAACATATTAGGTCTATGTTCTATTAAATTATATATATCTTCAATCTTTTTATTTTGTAGTTTGATATGAGACTTTAGTATCATACACCATCTCAATAACAAACAATAAATAAAAAGAAAAAGAAAAAGAAAAAGAAAAAGAAAAAAAAGGAAACAAGAAAAGAAGAATACCAACCTTATGCCGCATGGAGATGGAGCGCTGTCTCTATCTGGTTCGCCCAACATAATGACAAGTATCTGGTATCACCGTTGGCCACGTCATCCATTTCTCCACTCACCGAGTCACTGTCTAAGAGTTAGTTTCATAATTGGCGCTAATCTCTGTATATATCATAAGACGTTTCTCTCTCTTAATTTGAAGGTCCTTTTCTACCCGAATGATCTGAAAAAGGAAAAATTTCCTCAAAATGCGAAGGATTTCTTATTTTCTCTCTCTAGGGTTTGCTCATCGCACCTCTAAATTTCGCTCCAATGCATTTCGTTTTTACTGCGCTCAACCCATTAATCCTCCTCCGCCTTCCAAACGACCAGGTTCCTCTCTAATTATAGGCATTTCTATTTGTAGATTTATATTTTTATTGATTTGTGCTTCATTTGTTGCATTGTGAATTGAATAGGTTTTTGATTGATTGATTTAGCGATACTGTGTTATTTGATTATTTTTGAGTTGGTGAAGAATAATTTAGCTTGGTTTTGATAACTTTTTTCTGCAATTTGAGTGTTCTAATTACTTGGAGATTTGTAAGAGTAATTTTGTTGTGATCAGTATGAAGTGTTTGGGCTCTGATAGGTAGCTGTGGAAATTTCAACAGAAAAGCAAATTGAGTTGATAATTATGGAATAATTGATGTGAATCTAAAATTAAGTAAATTATAGAAAAATTATTAAGTAAACTTGTGATCAATTCTTTTATTCCAATAAATATAAACTTGTGATCAACTAATATAGCCTAGTTAATTCAGCTTAGCTGACATGGGGTGAGTTTTCAAAATTTAGGAGCCAAATTAATGAAGAAAACATAAGATGTGAGTAATTACTGAAATTGCACCCAAAAAAGAGAGTAGTTATTGACGATTTTTTTTTTTTTAATTTTATATATCCTATTCTTTCCCCTCCCTCAACCTTGTTTCTAAATAATCATTTAAATGTATGTTTGCTCAGGACCTCTTGCACACTATAGGACTCTTGTTGATCAAGGGAAGCTACAACATGATCCTTACCAGGAAAATGTTGCTTTCGAACTGGAAAATTTGCTCAAAAATTTGGAACAATATGAGAAAGATATGGAGGAATACCATGTAGGTTGAAACTCGGAGCAAATGTTTGTTATGATTCTAGATAGGACCTAAGTAATGTTTCTCTTATATTGTGCATCTTTTCTAGGTAAGACTATCCAAGTGGGAGGAGAATAGGGAGAATGAACGGCGTAGGCTTTTAATGGAGGAAGCTGAGGTCAAGCAGGAAGGAGGAGTTTCCGCATCAGTAAAAAAGAATCGAAGCAGAATTGTTGAAAAATTGATATCTTGGTGAGGCATATATTTGAATGTGTCTCGCGAAAATGGTTTAGACTTTGCAAATGTGTGATCGTTGCTTCTTTTATAAATAATCATTTTGTCAAAAGGGCCATTATCAATATTGTTAGAAAAGCTGGAACGAAGATTTGATTTATGGAGTGACCTAGCGACGGAAGAAGTTCTCTTTGTTCGCAATAATGATGCATGGGATTTGACTATTTGGTTTTTTTTTGTTCGCAATAATGATGCATGGGGTTTGACTATTTGTTCTTATTTTCACTACTTTAATATCATTAAACACATTTTTTTTACCCTTGGATTAATAACTTCATGACAAAAAATTTATCCCAAGGTCATGATACCTCAAAAGGGGTACAATTTAACCTCACCTCTCTCCTTGTGATTGTACAGTCCCTCGTAAATGATCTTAGAAACAAAAAAATAGTCCACGAGATTGCTTCTTAGGACTAATTAAAGGATAAAAAAGTGCTTAAAAGAATAAGACTAGTATAAATAGTCCAATCACCTGCAACATTATTACAAACAAACATAGCCCAAGGATCTTGTTTGGGATTGTTTTAACTTGAGATTTATACCCAGTCATTTCTCATATGAGTGTAATATCTTTATCAGGGTAATACACATTAATGGATGTGTTATAGATTACATATAGTATTGTATACGTGAAATTTTAATTCAATAGTCATGCATCTTAAATCAGAATTTTCTTCCATCACGAGTCTCATTTTTCATATTTCCTTATTGTACTAGTGGAATTTATTTTGACTCAGGGGAAAAGGTGAAAAAATCGAACCTGGAGTGGGTAAATGGGTTTCATACCTTAGCAGAGAGAGGAAGTTGGATTCACTAAGTGGACGTCGTCCTACTCCTCCTCCTGCTCCTAAAGGACTATATCTATATGGGGATGTTGGAAGTGGTTTGTTGCTCTTCTTACTTTTATTCCTTACATATCAAATAAAACCTTAATTTAAGAATTAATTGTCTTCCAATCTGCCTAAATGGAGTTTGGACTACCTATATCAAGCTTTTTTAAAGTTTTGATTTCTTATAGAAGATTTTAGCATGAAAAGCTTCTTGCATTCCATTTTCTTCATCTGATTCTCTCACTTTTCATTTTATCCAAATTCTCAGATTTCCTCACATATCAACATAGATATGACAAAATTCTCTGCATCTTGTAGGAAAGACGATGCTTATGGATATGTTTTATAGTGCAACTGAAGGAATTGTTAAACATCGAAGGAGGTTTCACTTTCATGAGGTGACTTTTTTGTACTTCGCATGATGTCTAATATTATCTTATAATACTCCTCTCCATCCAAATGAATGTCCATGGTTGACCTGAAATGAGTGACACCACTTTCAAAATCAATATATTAGTTTTTTGTTATATTAAGTAATTTCTAATCTTGATCACTGATTATGTTAGTATAATTTCATTTGGAGCAGTGGGAGTACTATTTTATAATTAAGTGCAACATGTTACCATAAATTTTTGATTTGAAAGAAAGATCTGCATTGTCTCATCATGGTAAAATAATATTTTCACTCTCTCAATGTTGCTTCTGCATTTTTTGTGAAGAAATTCTAGCTTGTTTTCATGATTTACAGTTGTTAGTTAATAGTTATGCTACTATGACTTATATAATTCATGTTGATAATATGGTGTGCTCCTAATGTGGATTATATATTGCTAGTAGACTGGCATAATATATGAAAAGGTTGTTTATACCTGAGTTCTTTTGAAGTCCATATTACTCCTCTTTCCTTTATATAAACAATAGAAATGATGGAAGCCTCCATAATAGGGCTGAATGCTCCACAGATTCAGTTTTGAACCTAAGATTTCTATACAGAAAATTAATTATGCTTAGAATTTATTAGAACTTAACTTGAAATAGCATGGTAACAGCCATTGTTACTTTGTAATAAAGGTCTTCATGGTGAAGAAAATAGAAATTCGAAGAAACAAGTTATCCTTTAGCTTTCTTATAACAAATTGATGCAGGTCAACTCAATTAATCTTGAACTATGAAACCTAGATTTAATAAAAATGGGGCTAAGGTTAAGGAAAGCTGGTATGTTAGTTAAGGTTTAACGTGTGATGGGTCTTTGAATTACTTCCTTTAGAAACATGATAGCTGTGGATTGTGAACATTTATTCTTAAAATTCTGGTCAGCACCAACGAATATTGTTTATTTGTTAAATGGAAGGCCACACAGAAGAAAGTTCTGGTCAGCATCAACGAATGCCTTTTAATTGTTAAATGGAAGGCCATAAAGAAGTGAAAGGACAAATTTATTTAGTTTAACGAGGAGAGTTCTGGATGGCGAAAGGGGATCTCCAGGTGACGGGAACCATAACTAATAAGATCAATAATTTAGGATCTCCACCTAGTGTTCTTCAAGATTCACTCCCCTGAGGTAAGGTTCTTCTCACATCACATAAATGTTTTTCTTACAAATTCTCAAAGATCAGTTCTTTGTTGAAAAGAAAAAATAGAATGCTTACAAACACAGTTGCGCTCTCATAGAAACAGATAGGCTGGTGGGCTTCTCCCATTTCAACTGAAGTCTGAAACTAAGCTCCTAGTAAAAATTATGACAGTTTTTTTAAGGTAAAATTGACCAACTAAGGACTACATATAAGATTCCGTTGAAGTTACCTAATATAAAACCGCTCATTTTGCTCAACCAGATTTAAGATTTAATTCAATTTATAGTGCGTTTAAAGCACATGCTGTATGATTTTCCAAACTTATGCCTTTTCACATTCTGTGCATCATGTGTGTCCTAAAAGGGTATTTTAGACCTTACAATGCCTTAGCTACCTGCCTAAAAGTAAGCAGATTTTTGTCACTTTTAGATTTATTCTTTCCGCGGAGTTTATTGTTTACATTAAGTTCCATTCGCAGGCTATGCTTGAAATAAATGAACATATGCATAAAATATGGAAAAAGCAAGTGGAAGAGAAGTCTCTACAGTCGAGCATTGCTAGTTGGATTATGAATCTTCCGGTTGATTCTAAAGTCAAAGAATGGGTAGCTGCAGAAGAAAGATATAAGCAAGAAGTACAGATGAAAAACATTCTTCCAGCTGTAGCAGATAAGTTTCTTGTCGATTGCCGGAGAGATCAAAGAGGGGCTAGCGTTCTATGTTTCGATGAAATACAGGTAATATGTTCAAATTTCTGAAGTATTATCTTGTTGATGATTGAATAAAACAAGGATTAAGTTTCTAAGCACAATTCATTTTTGTTGCATTTTATTGGGTGCATATTCACACAATTCCTCTTCATCTACAACCTTTATAACCTTATTGTACATCTTCCTATTGATTTTGAAATGGATATGATGCATTTGAGATTGGAGCTCCTAGTTTCCTTGAAAATTTTGTGTTGCATTCTTTCAAATTCATTGGTTTGAGGGTTTGAGAATGATACTTTCTTTCCAAGATATTTTTTTTCTCAGAAGATATTTACCCTTATGGGTCAAATATAAAGTGGGAAACAATTAAAGGAAAATTATCTAGAAAAATCTAAAAAAAATAAACAATAGAACATCTTTGGCTTACTAATGACTAATGACTAATGACTAATGTTATATAATAGATTTCATGACGACCTCCTAAAGTCTTCCTAGAGGTACGAATTGACCTTTGGAATTAGGAACATTGTCCTTTTATTTTGTCTTATTCAGACACAGAAAATAAATTTTAATAATATTCCATGGAAGAACTTGAAAGATTCCAGACGGTTGGATAACCAAAAGCTCTAGATTGCCTTATGGTGTGGGTGTGTGGAAGACCATTGCTGGAGGGTGGGAGGTTTTAAAGGTGTACCTCTTTTGTGACTGGTGATGGCTGGTGGATTAGGTTTTTGGAGAGATGTATGGTTGGGTTGGAACCTTAGGGGGTCCACTTTAAATGAGTTCATCAATGTTCGTCCCAAATTGCACAATGACTTAATTGGTAATGTGGCCATTTAAATGAATAGTGAATATGAATCAGTAGAATGAAAATTGTGAACACAGTGGGTAGACATGTAGCTTCCTATTCGATCGTCAACTTACATTAAATATAGCCAAAAGAGAACAAGCAAGTGAGGGAGTGAAACCCCATAAATATTTGTATGCACTGATCATCAAATAGTTTGGAAATTATGTCAACTTAAACTTGTCTTTTAGCCTTACTTGGACAATGGAACTTGAACCTTGCATGTGGAAAATGTGTTATAATTATTTAAGTCATTCAGTTCCAAATGTGGAATTTTGATTAGGTTTTAGCGATTGTAATGCGTCTGAACCACAACTTCATGTTAAACCCACAAAATTGCAATAGCCAGACAGAAAGTGAGATGGCGTTGGCCATGTGTGACTTAATATGGATGATTAATAATAATTTGAGTATATTTCCTCTGAATAGAAAGTTTTCACTAGGATTCATGTTCTGCTAGAAAAGAAGTCACTTTGTATTTTTCTTCGAGAGATTTGAATGATTTTTGTCAGTATATTGGCTACAAGTTGAATGTGAACCTTGTCAAAGTTCATTTATATGTGATTTATTCGATTTATCATTGTGTAAAATTTAACTAATGGCACTAGAGTTATTTCCTTTTGCACGTTCTATTGTTGTTCTTATTTTCAACCTTATTTTTGGTGCTGCATCCTTTTATGAATTTTGCTATTATTTATTACTTAACTTTCTTGGTTTATATTACAGACAGTTGATGTGTTTGCTATTGTGGTCCTATCTGGAATTCTAAGCAGATTGTTAAGTACTGGAACTGTTCTTGTTGCCACCAGTAATCGAGCACCCAGGGACTTGAATCAGGTGCACACAGAAATTCTCCGCAAAACCATTACTGGCCCTTTACCAACAATTAACTATTGTTGCCAGTTTGAACCTTCTGTTAGGTCCTATCTTTAAAACTTTCCACATGTTTTTGTCATATCATATAAAGTCATCTGGGATCTTCTGTAGATTTCTCTTTGGTGGATATCAAAATATTGGTTGGCTCCTTGTATTAAAGTTGAAATGGTGTAGTGTGAAATGCATTGGTTTCTGAAATTTTTGTTCATTCAGGATGGTATGCAGCGTGAGATCTTCCTAAAGTTGCTTGCAAAATTGGAGGAGCACTGTAAAAATGTTCTGATTGGAAGTGAAATTGATTATCGTCGTCTTATAGCTCAAAGATCTATCGACCAGGTTAGATCTAATCTAAACAAGTGTTGCTATTATCTCCACTAGTGAAGTACCCCGTGAGAAGCACATGATTGTTTTTAAATAAAATATTTAATTTATTTTTAAATATAATTATTTTAAATTTCTCAATCATTCTATATATGATATTATTTTTTTTTTAATTTTATAAATTAACTAACTATTGATCTTAGAATAACTACAAACTTGGCTCAAAAAACAAATAAATATATTAGTTATATTGTCATTGATTCATAATTGGGTGTTAATAATTAATATGGATTTATTTTTATATTATTATTTGTTATTATTATAATTTGAATTGCTTCTGTTCCATAAAAAGAGTGTCCTCTGACCAAGAAAATAAAAAATTATACTATTTCACAAAAAATTTATCTTTTTATGGACGATGGTATAAATGACTTAATATCTTAAAAGTTAACAATATAATCGAACTACTATGTCTATTACTAAATTAAATTCATCATTTTTATGGATAAATATGAAAGAAAATTATGTCTTTAAAGTTTGCATATTTTGTTTATTTTGTGCAACGGAAGGAGTAACAATTATTATTGTTATTATTATTATTATTATTATTATTATTATTATTGTTGTTGTTGTTATTATTATCATTATTATTATTATGTTGTTGTTTTGATCAATTTGGTAGTTATTTTTTTTTGTTTTTGTTTTTGGAGCAGTGTACTATTAGAATTATGTTGCCAAGCCCCCTTTTTTTTTGGTTTAAACCATGTCATTTTGAAATAAGGAGATTGGTAAATTAGCTCTTTAACCATTGTGCCGTTTTGGTCAACTAAGAAAATATTCTCGACATATCAATTTTTTTTTTCATTTTTCTTTGTATCTTTATCTTTTTAGTATATCCTTCTCTTTCTTCTTTATACCATCATTTTCTTTTCATTTTTCTTTTGTTCTTCCTGTCGCTTTAGTATTCTTTTTTCTCTCACTTCTTTAGGTATCCTGATTCAGTGGCCAGCCGAGACAACCCCCATCTATTCCACTAATCTGTTTCATTCATTCATAATCTCTTTTTTCCTTCTTTTCTTTGCACATTAAAAAGTGTTTTAATTGTAGTTAAATTCTAAGTCTATTTAAAATAAATAAAATAAAATTAAGGAGACTTTAAAAAGTGTTGTTGTAGTAGTTAAATTCTAGGCCCATACCAAAGACCAAAGACAAAGACCAAAAAACCAAGTTTTGTCTTATTATAAATTTATATAGATTAGTTATCACACTTCTGATTATATATTTATATAGATTAGTTATCACACTTTTGATGAATACACATGTTAGATGCATGCATGGTTAACAAATACTTTTCTGCAAGTGATTGCCAATTTTGGTTATTTACTTCTGGACAACTAAATCAGTTTTCAGAAAACAACATAGGGGACTCCAGATCCTAAATTCTAGAAGTGGTACAGGCTCAGCAGTTATATGTGATATGGTCTTTCCCAAAGGCCTTTCTGACCAGTGCTGAATAATAGTTAAGGAGCATGAATTGTATGCATTGAAAATATTTTTCTTCTGGTTTAATGAGTGACGATTCAATGCTTTAATATTTCCTGAATTTCTGAGTAGGTAGCACGGAAGATATCACGAAGTTTAGACCATTGCTCTTTTGGAACTGGCCTTAAATTGAGATAGATGTTAGAACCCTTGATTTAGTCTTGGTTCTTGATTGCAAATGAATGTGTGGACGGCCGGGTCTACTGTTATTAATTAGATAATTAGTTAGTAGGTTTGTGATCATGTCAGCTAAGAGTTCTTGTTGTATATGATGGAGAAGATAGGATGCTGAAATAGGTGGAGAAGATGCAGAGAGTATTGTATTTCTATTGACGCATGTTCAATTTTAAGAAAAGTCTCTTCTTCAGGCTTCTTCCTAGATCTTTATGATTAAGGCAAGGGGAGCAACTTCCCCCTTTCTTCTTTTGTGATGGAGACTTTGAACTGATTCGACGGACAGGCCATTACTAGGTATGTACATGCTTTGGTACGGGTGTCAACGGGAATTGCTGGTAGTATCCCCCATTTGCTCTTTGCCTGTGATACCGTGAATCTTTATAGACCTAAAAAGTTCGATTATATCATTGGTTTTCAAGAGAATCAAGACCGGAGCTATGAATCACTTGGCCATCTCTCCGAAGAACATGTATTCCTCCGAACAGATCATGTACATATGAGTGAATAAAAGAAATTAGTAATCACTTTTAGCATGCTGAAAGAATTATCGATAGAACTTTATTGATGGAACTTTTTTACATAAGAGAAGAATTTCAGTGAGAGAAAGGAAGTTACAAATATGAGGGCCAAGAAGACCACAAGTTGAAACCCTAAGAGGTGGTGAGAGAAATGACAGAGACATTGAGGAATAACTTTAAGTTTACTGGTTCCGGTCGAAGTATGGTGCCAAACTTACCTATCAAAATGTAAAAAAGAAGACCACCAATTGACGGCCAGTAAGTAAATGAACGCAGAAAAAGAAATATATATCTAAGAATAATCTCTCGCAGGAGCTGAAACGGAAATTATTATCTTGAAAAATCCTGGAGTTCCTCTCCATGTTGAACATAAACTAATGTAGCTAAGAGAGAGATTCTTTTCAGGACGTAGAATAGCATCCTGTTTGGTGGAATATCACCAACTCCTTAGGCCTTCCTCTCAGTTTATTCTGTTGAAAATGGTATTAACTTTCTAATGGAGAAGTCTTAAGAGTAGATTGGGTTGTTGGAAGAGGTAGATATCTTCTAATTTGGAAGTCTAACTTGTAGAAGAGTAGGCTATCTGGTTTTTTATTTACTATATCTTTATCAAATAGACTAGCTTCTG
Organism: Aralia elata; assembly: GCA_034770075.1. Lineage (NCBI taxonomy): Eukaryota > Viridiplantae > Streptophyta > Magnoliopsida > Apiales > Araliaceae > Aralia > Aralia elata. The sequence goes on along the minus strand of CM068381.1, from coordinate 43,746,392 downwards.
CAATGAATATACTCGCATAAAATTGTTTTAATTACAGTTCATCTGATATCAAATAAAGCATAATCAACTTATGCATAGGAGACATTAAGTTAAAAATTGAGAATTGACTGGTGTCCTGACCAAGAAGCCCTTCACACAAATATAATTAACTCTCAAAACTGACGGTTTTAATAATTGTTTACACTAACTATACACACAATACGTTATGGCAGTTGACTTATATCTCGACTAAGTAGCTGTTCGTATAAAGATAAATAACTTTCACAACTGCCTGAATATGAATCGACTGTTTCCAATAAGTTATGGCACTGATATCTTGACTAAATATCCCTTTCTGTAAATGTCAAGGACTCTTAGAACTGACCTATTTTACTAAATTGTTTTGAGTCAGCTGTTTGAAAATCTATTTGCCTGAAGTCTCTGCCTATTTCTACATTTTCAATCAAACACAGGTTTCCCCGCCACACCAATCTCCTCTCAATTTCTTTTAGCTTCAATGATATTGTTCTTAGTTCGACATTGCAAATGCCAACATGATTGCCCATGTTTCTCTCATTTTGTAGCTCATACTGCATCTGAGTTCTATCAAAGGATATTATGTCTACATCCATCTCAAGTTTCTCATTATGCTATGCTGCCTTTGTTCACATGTTTAGTTTCCTTGAATGTTGCACCTTGTGTCATTGCTGTTTTTAATTTGAGGCACACTTCTCACTCATATATAAACAGTAATACATAAAAATATTGGTGAAGTGTTGAAACCTTATTATCATATATCTGCAGGTTCACTACTTCTGGCCTCTGGATAACATTGCGGTCGAGAATTTGGAGAACATGTGGAATAAAATCACAACAGAATCTGGAGGAAGGGTCACCTCTGAAACCATCAGGGTGATGTTTGGGAGGTATTATTGAACACAATGCTAATGCTGCAAATCCACTTCATACATTTTGATGATTCATCTTCTGCTCTAGCAGAAAACTTGATGTTCCTGAATGCTGTAATGGGATTGCGCGCTTCACTTTTGAATATCTTTGTGGTCGTCCGGTATGATGCTAATTTTCTTTCAGTTTGTACACTTTTTTATTGATCCTATAATTATTACCTCATAATCTACTTATATTGAAGCACTGATTCCAGATCCCCCTGACCACCCTACTCAGATTTCCCTAGCACCCTTCTCAAGATTAAGTTATAGTAACTTTTCTTAGAAATTAACTTGTGAGTCGTGACAGTCTGAGCTTGGACGGTCTGGTGACAAAATCCCACTCCACCCCATCCCCAGACGCAAGAAAATTTAGAATGGCAAAATAAAAGGAAAAAAGTATAACATTAATGCTAAATATAGTGAATATGTTGAGAATATAAAGTCGCACAAGTCAATAGCCAAGAAGAAATTTTTATTTATTTTATGAAAGATTTTCTATTTTTAATTTGGGAAAAGTTGATGTAATTATTTATATATTCATTAGTGGGATAATATGAATATTATTATCAAGAAATGTTTTTATTGATTACAATCAATTACTCTTCTGGTTGAGGATCCAAGGGTAGTGGAGCGTAGAGCTCCACCATAGTCACGGTTTTTCATTGTTTTTTTAGTTAAATCCGGCAATTATTCTTCTCCAAATATTGTTTTACATCAAATAAATATGCGTGGCCTATTGATAAGTACAAGCTACAATGTCTTCTTATGGGGAAACTTGCTCCACCATAGTCACGGTTTTTCATTGTTTTTTTAGTTAAATCCGGCAATTATTCTTCTCCAAATATTGTTTTACATCAAATAAATATGCTTGGCCTATTGATAAATACAAGCTACAAAGTCTTCTTATGGGGAAACTCAAGTCATGAAGCCAACAAGGTCTTTTATCTCAATGACGAGAGTCACTTTTTAAATTTTCCTGTTTCTATTAATGTTTAAGTCCTAGTCCACTTCAACATTATGGCCGGATCAAACCTTTTTAAGTATATTTTCAATTGACATTAGCTTGTATATTGTTTTGAAATTTCTAATTCCACTTCTTTTTTCTCCTTTAAATTTTAATGTGAAATATTTCAGGTTGGGGCAGCAGATTATATTGCAGTAGCTAAAAACTATCACACAGTCTTTATTTCAGAGGTTCCCATGATAAGTATGCGTATTCGAGACAAGGTACTATCTCTATGTCTTCTATTCATCCTCTTGTATGCTTTGGTCTGGTTTTCAACTTTTGTGGTTTTTATTTTGGTTAGGATTTGATGTAGGACAAGTTCAGGTAGGATGTAGGGATGGATTAAGGAGGGTGAAATAATGTAAATAGGAGAAGAAGATGCCCAAAGGCCACAATAATGGCACAAATCCAATCTCAGTTCAATTAATAATTCATCTCTAAAATTCAACACTGGAAACTTGTGTAACTTAACATAACTTAGGTTACCTATTATCTTATACTCCCTCTATTCCACAAAAAAGAGTGTTATTAGTCATTTTTTTTTTATTTCCAAAAAAAATAATTAATTTTTTTTTATGGGAGCATAAAATGACACTATCCTCAAACTTGCCACCATAGTTTCATTGTCATGCCACTACTACTAAAATAAAAAACTCAATAAATTTAGGGGTAAACATGGAACAAATATGTAATCTTAAAATTGCAATTTTTGCATATGGGACTATTTTTGTGGAATGGTAGGGGCGTAAGTTAATAACTATAATATAATTAGCTATCTAAAATAACATACTAAAAGATATACTTTAATTACAATCATGGGTCAAAGTATCGACCGATACCGATACGTTTCGACCGATACCGTATTGGCATTGACATGGCAGATACATAACGTTATAAACCGATACATTAAGATATCTTCCAATATTGGTATATGCAAAGATATAAAAAAGGATTTACAATTTTGAAACAAGAAAATGTTAATAAGTCCACAACTAGGTATATATAACTTATATAATGTTATATATTTTAATAAAGAGAATAAATTATATTAAAGGACAACTTTGTATGTATATAATTTATTATTTTACTAACTCTTATATTTTATAATTATTTCATTTTTTTTAGTAATATATAGCAGTGTTCTAAAAATCGTTAGGCGGACCTAGGCGGCGGAGGGGGCGTCTAGGCAGACTAAGCGTTTTCCTAGGCAGTCAGGCGTTTTCTTAGACGATCTCATTTATTTATTTTTCTAATGTATATACTTATTATATTATACAAAACATAAAGTATATGTACTTTTTTTAATTTTACATGAAACATTATAAAAAAAAACAATCTTTTAATACTTAACAATTTTATTCAAGTACTGTAGAGTTTTAAAGTAGAGGTCTGATTCTGCCTAGGTGTAGGCGGGGGCCTAGGCGCCTAGTCAAATCAAGGCGATAAAGGACCGTCTAGTGCCTAGGCAGGGATTAATCGGACCTAGGCGGGGATTTTTAGAACACTGATATATAGCTTTTTGTTGCATATCGCCCGACACCTATACTGATACATGATATCACATCAAGAATTGATTGTCTGATGATCCGTGACTTTGAACCCTGACTACAAATTTAAACTAAATTATCCATATATAATAGTATGAATAATCAAATTGTAATGATTTATCTCTTAGCCCATTCCACGTCATTATCCCACCATTGACAAAGACTCGTTCTCCGAATCTAGGATCAAGATCGTCGCAGTTCCTTTTCGGGCGTGTGGTGTTGCAGAATAAGAAACTACAGTCGAAGAGATGTCTGCCAATAGAACTTGAGATCCCACATTCCAATTCTCTGAGCAAACTTTTTGGGAATAACAATAATAGAGAATTTTAAGGCAGTTGGGACTCGAATGCACCATCTGAAAAGAGAAGCCAACATATTTCACTACAACTTTTAGCTTTCTTTTTGTCTTCAGCCTTGTAGTCAATCTCGAGTAGCTCTAGAAGTTCCGTGTCTTTATTTGGAGTTAACTTTGGATCTTTAGTTTATTCATCATCCTCAACTTTCGCTTCATTATGATCTTCTTGAACATCAACGTGCAAAGGTTCTTGTTCTTCTTTATTCTCACTAACATCCTGTGGCTTATCGATACAATCAGCCAAAAAGGGCTTGAAGAGCGGTATTAAGTGCTTTGATGGACTTGTAATCCTCTTTTTGTATTTGCCTCAAAATATCAAGGGTTGCATTCACCTTGTCCCAGTTCTCAATAAATGTTAAAGTTATATATGTGTGTGCGTGTGTTCTCTGGCTGTCCTTTTTTTTTGTCTCTCTTTTTATTTGTACTAACTTTTAGTTTCCCTCCCTCCCATTCGCTCCCTCCCTCCCTCATTAATAGTATATCTCTTCCTTTTACTACTTATCCAAAAAAAGACAAGTATACCTCTTCCTTTTACCACTGGTGACCAAGAAACATATTTGTATTCCCTCTTTCATCCATTTAATTCACGACTTCTGATGCTAAACTCGCTTAATATCTCATAATAGTCCCATCCAAATCATTTTTTTATTTTTATGTGTGACTTCCTAACCGGGGATCTCACTTACAACTTATTAGTCTCCATCAACTCCTTCAAGAAAAGTAAGAAACTCCTTAATATACCCCGATTCCCTTGTCAAGTCATACCAGCCCTGAATTTTACACTGCCTCACCACTTTGAGTAACCTTGTATAAGCTCGGGTAAAACAAAATATGATCTTGAATCAAAGTGGAGTCCAATCCTCTGAACCATATTGAATTCTAGGACAACAAGAAAATTGTTAAATAGTAACCTGGGTAAGATATCCTGTTCCAAATCCTCCAAGGCATTCTCCGACTTATTTGCTGAGGATGATATAACTGAAGTGGACTCTAAATTTCGCAACTTGTTGAAACATTTTCAATCAACCCAAATTTGAGCGAAACCGTTGTGATCCAAGATTGGCTTTAGATCTTATTACGATTCTTATAGCATGATTGACATTGCTGATTCTATAGCAACATTTTCTTTTCAAGCTAACGGTTACTCTGCATGGTTTAAAGCTTTGCGTTTCATGGTCTTGGGTCCAAGTTTTTGAAATGCACTTGGTTCTACCGTTATGTAAAGTGTTATGTCTCTCAACATGTCAAAGCAGGTCATAAAGAAGAGGAAGAGTAGAACATGATATACATTGTTAGGTTCACCCTCTGACAGCTTGACCTTTTTAGGCTACTTGTGATTCAGCATTAATTTTGCCTTCAATTTTCTATCCAGAACACTTCTATTCACAGCCCCCATGTAATTGAAAAGTACGGGTTGTCTATCCAAACTAGAAAGAAATACCTGATCAATGCAACTGCAAGTCAATTGGATATACACATGGCAAACTTGATATGCATTATATGTATGTGTGTGTGTGTGTTTATTTGTTTCTGAAGCTGCATATATTGCTAACGAAGAAAGTGGACATTATCTTATACATATGAGCTATTCCTGTTTGTGCGAGCTGGTAGGATCATAGATAATGTTTTTCATATTTTTCAGGCACGCAGGTTTATCACCCTCATTGATGAATTGTACAATCATCATTGCTGCCTATATTGTACTGCAGCTTCTTCTATTGATGATCTTTTTCAGGGAACTGAAGACGGAACACTTTTTGATTTGGAGACGTAAGTGTCATAATGTGACTTTTAATTCTTTTATAGTTGTTGATAAGGGACCCTTTGTTCACAGCTGGAAAGATTTAACTTAAATAAAATAAATTTGAAATCCATACCCTTAAGAATTGTAATACGGGTTTCTGAAGGCACTTTACACGTCAACAACCTCGTAGGAGTTAAGGATTTTTTTCATCTATTTGACCATACACTTTCCATTAGCTTCACTTTGGTTAAAAGTTGTCATCTTTGTTTGCATTATTTAGAGAGTTCCACTATTTATCTGATTGTTTTGTACTCTCCTGTTTTCAGCTTCCAGTTTGAGACAGAGACTGAAGGTGCAAAACTCAGACGAGATGTTTTGGCAGAGGGCAATGTAAGTTCAGGAGGTACGCCAACTGGAATTGTTTCAATGCTGTCTGGTCAAGAGGAGATGTTTGCCTTCCGTCGAGCTGTAAGTGTATCCCCATTGGAATCGAGATATTTACTCTTGTGAAACTCTCTCTCTCTCTCTTCCTCACTGATGCGTGCACACAGAAAACAATTAAAACAATATACATAATTACTGAAATAAGAAAGGAGACAGCTGTTGTATTAGTTGGTAGTTTTCCGTCATGTTCTAAGAAACTTATGTGGTATACAGATTGTAAGGACTGGATCTTGAGAGGATATCTTTCAATAGTTTTTAATGAATGGCTATTTATCATAGATTAACAATCTATGAGGAGAATGGATTAGATCTTCAGGGCCTTTAATATAACTTTTAATGTACTTAAAAATCAAATTGCCTAGGTCAGTATATGTAGTGGCTTAATATAAACATCCATATAAAGCTACAAGCATCCATATAAAGCTAATAAAACTAACCACCCTTGTTCTCAAATGTTTTCCCTCTCTAATACCCCTCCAGATAGTCATTAATTCAACAAGAGTCTGTGTCATAACAGAGGAAAGACCAAAGAGGGACAACATAACATTCCATAACTGACGCACTAAAGAGAAATGACTAACAGATAATCTATACTTTTCGCTGTTTCTTTGCAAAGACAGCATCACCTAACCAAAATCTGCTCTCTTAATAAAACTACAAATAGTATTTATGTATAATATATTTTTTTGGGATTCTTAGTTTTTCATTTATAAAATAGTTGATCCCTCCAAATACTTTAGTATCAAAGGGTTGGCTGAACAATTCTAATACTCCCTCTGTTCCAGAAAAAGAATCCCTTTTGTGATTTCTTTTTTGTTCAACAAAAAGAGAGACCTCGTTTTATTGATAGTAGTTCAAAATGATGCCATCTCCTCAAGTTTGTCATCATAATTCATTTAGTAGCTATTTTTTTATATGTTACTATGATTTTTCGTGATTTTTCAGAATCAAGACTTTACAAATTTGTCAATTTTTATGAAAATTGATATTCTGACCCTTTACTGTATGAAGTTGAAATTTTAGTTTTGTTTTATTTTGTCAATGGGAAAAAATAGGATTAGTTGCAACTTAATGAAATGGAAAAATCTTCTGTAATTAGCCTCCACTTCGGAGCTTGGAGAGGCAAATTGATAGTAAACAAAACCCCTTCCATTCCTGAACGAACACAGCAAATAAAAATCTTGGTTCTGTTTCTTCAAGATACTGACCCCAGCTTAAAATATGCAAGAACAATTTAAAATCTTCACTCATCCGATACAGTCCACAGATATTGGAATCCATGGTATATGGTTCTTTGAATTTAAAATACTGAAGGGCCAATCAAAAGTCCTAATGTGGATGCTGGACATGCAACGTTAGTAGTTAAATGATGCCACATATATAAAGTTGAAACATCTAGACATGAGCATCTCTTTAGATGAAAATTAGGTAAGAAAGTGAAGCAAAAACAATGCTTGCACAATAACTTTAAAGTTATATTTTTCCATATCTTTTCAATAAAGTTATATTTTTCCATATCTTGAATCTGTACCTACCTAAATTGAATTAACATTGCACAGAAACATCATCCTACTCAGCTGAAGCAATATTCGGTGTATTCCTAACAAACTGTGAAGAATTAATTCCCTCTAGTTGGTTACATCTTTAGACTGATAATAATATTGTGTAATGTATCCAGTGTTGGTTCTGGTTGCAGAACTCAGACCTTGTCTAACAAATATGCTTTTATTTGTAGGTTTCACGGCTGATAGAGATGCAAACACCTTTTTACCTCGAAGGAGTCCATTATCTTCATCCCTATTTCCAAGCGCGGCATAATGAATTTGAGAACAGTAGAGCAAGCGCCTTACAAACTCAATAACCATCCTAAGAAGCAATTTTGTTTTGTGTATAGCTCAATGTTACCTGGAACGCATCGTTGTGCTTTATGAGACATATACGAGAACGAAGTATGCTACATGGGCGGTAGGTTAGAGTGATTCTTATAGTTAAGAATTCTCTTAGAATTTAAATACAATAAAGTGCTTAGGGGGAATAAAGAATCTAGCAAGCGAAAAGAGGTAAATTTTAGAGAAGATTGTTAGTTGCATCAAAATTTAGTACAAATATGATACCTGAGCATCCAATTCTAAGTTAAAATATTAATATTTGTGCAACCAGAGGGAAAAAACAAAGAAATATTTGGGATGTTAAATTTAGAGTTACGGAATGTAGTGTACCATATTTGGGAATAAATATATAACAAAAACGCAGTTCGCTAGACCAAGAATATCTGACAATTCTAATATAGCATTCCTTCTTATACTTATGATGACCATTCATCATTTCTCCTGTTTGTTTTAAGTTTTTTCCCCTTGTATTGCAAGCTTGTCATTATTAATTATTAAAAGGCTATGCCAATAAAGTTCCTGTTTGTTTCAAGTTTTTCCCCCTTGTATTGCAAGCTTGTCGTTAGTAATTATTAAAAGGCTATGCCAATAAAGTTGATTCTCTCTATTGTAAGAGGATTTTTTTTCCCCTCCTTTTTTTAATGGATCTTGCCCTCAAGCAAAACAGCTCCGAGTTTGCTTTTTGATCAAATGAGAAAAATCATATTTTGGTATAGAAAAGCTAAAGAACAATATTAATAGGTTCATACAATCTGTAATATTTTTATAGGTGTATTCTTCAGCTAATATTCAGTTTGTTTTGCTAAGTTAATAGAAGATCAAAGAAAGAAGGATTATGCCATTCTTGCTGTCTTGCATGCAAAACATGTCATGGCTAAGTATGGTTATGGATTAATTGATGGACAATATAATTTACTGAGTTAGTGGTGGACTTTTCTTGTATAGATTCTTGATTGGCTCTTGACAAGAGATATCGAAAAGTGTGAGTTTATGTAGACTGGCCTAACAAGTATGTTGAATCATCTTGTTATCCAAAGGTTAACCTAATAGCTTGAAACTCTACCATATTTATTAATTCATATACACTCTTGACTTTATCTAATGCATGATTTATGATTTTGCCTCTTGTAAACCCTTCACCCTGAACCCTGAGCAGCTTCCTAGAACCATCTTGAACTTGTTTCATTCGACACGCAACCTGCGAATGGCTCCACCATGGAGAGTACCAACTTGATATTTGGGCCCATCGAACTTGGCTTTGATACCACTTATAGCGAAATTGTATGATCCATCATTCCACATCAATCATTACACCAATATAACGCACAACTGTGTAGACTGACCCAACAAATATGTTGGATCACCTCTTTACCCAAAAGGCTAACCTATTAGATTGAAGTTTTACTATACTTATTAACTCATTTACATTCTTAAATTTATCCAATATTGGATTCATGTGAAATATCTCAACATGATGAGCTAGGCTCAATGAGTTATTGATGTTGGTGAATTATGTACTCTTTGAACAAGTGGTGAACTCTTTTCAGAGAGATTCTTAGTGAGTCAAACAAAAGATGTGAGAGATATGTTTGTCAGATAGAAGAAAACGTGATGAGCTTGGTAGAGGCTTTGATTAATCAAATAAGAGATATTAAAAAGGGTGACTCGTTAATTTGAAGAAGTGATGGGATAAACTCAAAAGAGTATTATTGACAGTTTAAGGGAGAGTTTGGTATCGATGTAAAGGGGGAGATTATGCGTTAAGAGAGAGATTGTGGAGGTATCACATTATAATAAAGTCTTACATTAAAATATAAGGAGATAAATTAAAAACAAATATACTTTAATGGTTCATGCACCTAATGAGTTAACTTTTTAAAATTAAAATTAGATTTCAGAAGAGCGTACACGGGTCCCTTATATTTCCAACAAGGGTTGCTCTTCATTGTAAGAGCGTTGGTTACTTGAGAAGAGAATGTAAATACTCAACCAGCAACACCTTTTGACCGGAAAGAATAGTTTCCATGCTATAATTATGATATTTGGCTCTAAAGTAGCATAGACGACATTCATCGACTTCTTTTTCCAGGTCCTTAACGATGTTAGGTTCACATTACAGCTCAACCTTTTTGCTTTCAGATTCTTAGCTATTAGGTGTGTTTTGGTTGGATGGCATTCCATTATAACGTTTGGTACTAACTCTAAAAGGGTTGGAATGTCCAATTCGATTGAATTTGTCATTCTTTTTTTGCACCTGAATGAACATTCCTTAAGGGTTGGTAATGGTCATTTTAATGAGTGAAGGAATGAGGAAAAAATGTTAGAACAAATTGCTCACACGTCCAATTAGTAGGGGTACTTAATGCTCGTTTAGCCTATAAACATTTTTTTTCCCATAATGTGAAGGGTCTCAAATTTTTTGTCTCAAAAAATATCTCAGATGATGAGTCATCAATACATTGGTTGAGTAAGTCTCTTGTGATTGGTTATGTATTTTGTCTTATTCAATGTCACATCATTTGAGACCAAAAATTTGAAACCCCTAATATTATTTTATTTTATTTTATTTACACGAAATGAACCCAAAAAAAAGGGTTAGTTAATGTCCTAGAGTGTTTTAAGTGCTATGATTTTTTACAGTGCTATTAAAGGTTAAAAATACTTATAAGTCAATCTGAGATGCGTAAGTTTGGCCAATTCAAAAACATTATTATCCCCGACATTTTTAACAAATTACTATCTTTTCTTACTTTTTCTCACTAACAACTTTCTCTTTATCACAAATTTTATTTCCCTATCATAGTCAACTTTTACGCGTTTATTATAATCTTCATTTTAGTCATTTAGTAAATTATTCAAATTATAAATTGTTATTTGACATTTTCATAACTATAAATCAAAAGAAAATGATTTATATGTTGACAAATCTATGACGCAGTTGACTTGCGATGGATCTCTAAACGATAAAATAAAATAATTTAGGATGAAATTATTCTTAATTCATACATATTTCATATATGTACACGGATAGCTATTTACTATCGACATAAATTTATTATCGTATATATTAAAACTCAAATCAAAATTGTAGCTAGTCAATTTCATTAATAAGTCATAATTTTTTTTAATTTATTAATTATAAATTTATTTTAACTTATATAATCCATATAAATTCTCTCAAACGGACCATAAAACTTTATTTTCTCGTCTAACTCTTTTAAGTGTCATTTATACGCGAGAATCAAAATGGAAACTAAATTTCGTCTTTGTATATATAAAACTTGGAATTTAATGTTATTTTAGAGTAATGCTATGGCATCAAAAGATGATTACAAAAAATAAATATAAAATAATGTGTCAAATTATAATTAATGAATTTTCATACACGAACGGGTCTAACAGTTATAATCTATTACCTAGCAAATTATATTACTAATTTTTATTTTTAACTCGGTTGAACTGAACGAATGATCTTATTGTATAATTATAATATTATTGATGCTTTGAATTTTATTTTTACAAATTCTTATCGGGTAGACTAATTAATTTTTGTTTTTTATTTTATAATTGAATCATATGGTCAATTAATATATTACTTTTTAATAATAATAATAACAATTATATTATCTAAATAATGATTAAATCTTTCTTATACTCGGAACTATAATTATATTTATGTTTTAATAATAGCAACAAATTTAAATTAGGTGGATGATTTTTATGACATTTTTTTTCCTTCTCAAATTATATTATTATCTAAGTGGCAATATAATTTTACTTAAACTTGTATTATTGAACATATATTTGAATATAAAAATCAATTAATATTAGGTAAGATGATTTTATTTTGATTATTTTTTTATAAAATTATATTACAAATTCATGTTTTCTTATAAAACTACGATATTAATTCCAATGAATAAAAGCAACAAATTACTATTAGTTATGATGTTTTTATTCCGATCATTTTCTTATAAAACTATATTATTAATTCTTATTTCCTTATAAAACTATAATATTAATTCTAATTTTTTTGTAGGAAAAGTCAAAGATCGAACCAAATAAAAGGAGGACGAACCAAACCAAAAAAAAAGAAGGATGAACCAAATTGTCTTTTTAATTATAGTATAGATATTGTATATATATTTGAATAAAAGAAACCAATTAATACTAGGTAAAATGATCTTATTTTGATTGTTTCCTCATACAACTATACTATTAATTCTCGTTTTTTTATAAAACTACGATACTAATTTCAAATTTAAATAAGCTTGTGGTTATTTTATATATATATATATATATATAACAAATTAATATTATGTAAGATGATTTTATTTTTATTGTTTCCTTACAAAACTATACTACTAATTCTTGTTTCCTTATAAAACTACGATACTAGTTTGAGTTTCTGATTTGGAATATTGATGAATAATAAATGTTGACTTAATATATGAAAAGTCAAAGGTCAAACTAAAAAAAAGGAGGATGAACCAAAATGTCTATTTAATGAGTTTTTATTAGGAGATCCAAGTTTTCCAACTAGAAAAAAGACTTCCTTATACATTTTTAACACATGTACAATAATTATTTTTTTAACCAAATAGTCCATAACATGTGGGAGCCAGTTTGTATTAATTATGTATGTTTCATTACACGAGTCGAAAATGTATAAAGAGGTCCTTGGAAGACCTGGACCTCCTAATAAAAACTCCTATTTAATTATAGTATAGATAGATAGATATAAACAAATATAGAACCCCTCCTTTTTTTTTTTGTAAAGTCCCATTTTTCGAAAAATACAATATAAATTCATAATCAAGTACATTATCACTATTACAATATTAAGAATCAATCAAACCTCACTAAAAAAGGAATAAATAAACTAACAACCAAACAAGCCTCACATTTGAAAGCCTCACTTTTCGGAAAATACAATATAATTTTATAATCAAGTACATCATTATTATTATAATGTTAAGAATCAATCAAACCTTACTAAAAGAGGAATAAATAAACTCACAACCAAACAAATCTCATATAAGAAAAAAAAACAAGTTTCACATAAAAAAAATTAAACTCACTTAAGTGAGAATCAAACTTGAGACCTAAATATCACAATACTTTAATTTTAATTACTAGACTAAAATCTTAACTTTAATCACCAGACTAAAACGTTAATGTCAAGGTCTCCTCCTCCTTTGTTGTACCCTTCTTTTGACTAATCAGGTGAACTTCTAATCGATTATTGAGATATCTTGAATTCTTGATACAAACATGCCAATATGTAACTTCACTAGCACGTGGTTTTCTCAAACTAAGCAGCCTACTGAAGAAAAAACTAAGCAGCCTCCTAAGGATTGTGACTTGCCATATATACCCACCCACCAAACTCAAGTGACACATCAAATCAGCCAACAAATACTATTACACTATTTAAAGGTCTATACCCCATTTGTTTCATAAAAGGAAAAAATATATTATTTTTATGTCGCATTATTTGTAACATGTTTTTTGCGTGTATGATATAAATTTTAAAACGTGATAGAAGTAATTTAAACTTTAAAAGTTATGTATATATATATATATATATGTATGTATATGTGTGTGTGTATAGTACAACAAATAATATAACATTCGAATATATTAAAATATATAAGATGGATTTGCATAAAAAAGTTTCAAATGTTATATGAATTCATTTTTTTTTCCTATTCGAATATAACTTGTTATATAAAATGGTGTCCATGCCTCAACACCAACATATATGCTGTATTCTCAACATATTTTATCTGTCCCATAAAAGGTAGTTCAGATATAAAATTAAAAAGTGTCCAATAAAAAATGGTTAAATACACTTTTGTTACATCAAATTTCACTTTCTTCACAATTCGGGCCCTAAACTAATTGAGTTTGCACATCCGTTACATCAACTACCTAATTTCACATAAAGTCCCTCTCAAATTCAATTTTAATTTTCGGCAGAAATTGGCTGAAAACCCCGACCCGAATGGCAGCGCAGTTAGAGTGTAATGGATATACGGTTTGATCGTAGCCAAATACAGTTGACTTATTTAAAAAAAACTAACTTAATATTGTATATTACAAAAAAATATAAGATTAAAAATTATACCAACTAATGTTTAACAAAAAATAAAAAATTTAAAAAAAATCAAAATAATACTAATTGATACCATATATGTACCAAAATAACTTATCACATTGAAATTTTAAACTTTTATAAATTAAAAAATATATATAACAAAAGGAGTATTTATTTAAATTATAATTTAAAGGAGAGAGATTTCTTATTTGGGAACGAAGCTCAATCCCAAATCCCCAATCCCCAATCGCAAATATTCAGACAATTCAATTATAAATGAAATTTAAACTTTCTTCATTTGTGTGTAAAATGATCATTAACTGCTAAAGGTTTGCCCAAAAATTATATATTTATTCAATCACTCTTTATATTTTCACTCTCTTTATCTATTCTATCCTTATATTCATCTACTTCAGCAAGGATATCTTCGAAGATGAACAGACTCCTTTGCTCATAATAGTTTCAATCTGAGCAAGTGTGCTGTGTTTTCCCCCAATCATTATACACTAATGACAAAACCACCCACCACTACTACGACCACCGCTAGTTTCACCCATTAGCAATACTTACACCGCCACGCCAACCACTATATTCATCAACACCACCATTTCTAACGCCATTAACACCACCATTTCACTAATATCCCAATTCATCACTACTATAAAAAACTCTAGATCTAATATTTCTCTGTAGTATGCACCACCACCCACCACCACAAAAATCTATCGTCGTCCACACCACCTTAAAACACTACATCTAACTACAAACTCGAACAAATACCACCACCAAAAGTATAGATTGAGATGAAAACTAATAGATTTGAAGAAAGAAAGAAAACATTTACTGTTCCTATTATTTAGTCGAAGTTTTTCACGATTTGGGGCGAGCTTCTGTTAGTGTGGGGGTTTGTCTAATTTTAGGGGTTCGACCATGGTGGTCGGACATGAGTTGACCACTTTGTGGGGGTGTGAGGGTATTGCGGTGTGACGACATTTTCTTCTTTTTTTTTTTTTTGGGGGGGGGGAGACATTTTATGAAATTAGGTAGTTGATGTAACGGATGTGTAAGCCTAATTAGTTTAGGGACCGAATTATGAAAAATGTGAAACTTAGTACGACAAAAGTGTATTTTACCAACTAAAAAATGATTTAAACACGTTAAAATGTTATATGAAAAGCAATATGTTCTCAAAAAGTATTTAGATGGGGTCTAACACTTTAAAGAAATAAAAAATTCTCTCTAATGTACGATGCCAATATATATTTAGGAAATTGATATTTTTACAAGTAAAAGTGATAATTCCACAAGACTCTTCACATGAATAAAAATAAGTTTCACACTTGTATGAGAGAGATATTGTGAAAATATTAATTTTTTTTTATAGAAATAACAATTTCCTATATTTATTTGATTCTCTCTTCTCTCATAAAAATTTATTAATTTCCTATCTGCTCAAATCATGTTTTTCGAGACAGAAGGAGAAATATCTCAGTAAATACTTTCGACAGAATTAAAAATGAGTACTATTATTTTAGACGCTTGTACTATCATATTCCATTAATTTCAAAATATATGATCAAAAAATTAAAACTGACTTTTGAAATTTATTGTAGATATTTTTTAAATTTATATTAAAACTAAATTTATTTAATTTTAAATAATACAATTATAAAAAATGTAATATACTTAAAAAGTATTATTAGATGTAATAAATAACGTATTTAAAATTTAAATAAATTATATTAATTTTTAATTTAAAAATATCTGATATTAACTTTATAAAGTCAAAATTTATCAAACGTTTTGAAACCGAGGGATAAATACCTCTTCAATTGTTTGCAATAAATATGATTACATTAACGGAAACAAAATAATTTATACAATTTTTAAAATTTAAAATTTCATAATCTGATTTGGATTTTGAGAGGTATAAATGAGTCCTCTTTTTTCCTTTTCTTTGTTGGGAGGGACGGACCGAGGGAGTGTAAATTCTCCAATATTTCAGAGGCCGCTCCCTGTTGCTGCTGGGGCTGAAAGGGAGACCAGTGGCGCACCTGTTTCTCGTTTTCTCTCTCCTCACCAAACCCTCCCTCTTGACAATCTCGAATATCTCTCACATACCCAGCATCAGCTCTTCGTGCTTTATTCTCTTGAAAATATCGAATCATTTCATCAATTTTTTGTAATACCCAATTGCCAAAAATGGATTCTTTGAATTCCCATTTGGCAAAAATTGAATCTTTTCCTTCTTTAGCTCCCCCAAATTGCTCGGCAACATAAATTCTTATATTGGTATTTGTTTTTAGACCCAAGAAGGGTTATTTGCAAGGTTTTGCTTAATGGGTAGAAGAGATATGCAAGTTTTAGAGGGTAAAGGAGATGGGTTGTTCTCTGGTTCTTCTCAATTGGGATTTCAATGGAGTCTTGAAGATGGTAAATTTCACCATGGAGGCTTATTTGCTAGCGTTGGTCAAGTGGGTGGCATGGGTTTTGGTGCCACTTCCCCCAATCCCAGGGATAACAATGCCAATGGTGGCTTGAAGTTACCATACACTGATTTATTTGTGAAGTATGTATCTTCACCTGGGAGTTCACAGATTGTTGGTGTTTCAAAGGAGATAACAGAGGAGGGGATTGTGCAGAAGAAGAAGGGTGGGGTTAAATTTAAGGTCAAGATTGCTAATCCTTCATTGAGGAGGTTGGTAAGTGGTGCAATTGCCGGGGCATTTTCAAGGACAGCAGTTGCTCCATTGGAGACAATTAGGACTCATTTGATGGTTGGTAGTAGTGGGCATTCAAGTACTGAAGTGTTTAACAATATTATGCAAACTGATGGTTGGAAAGGATTGTTTAGGGGCAATCTGATTAATGTTATTCGAGTTGCACCGAGCAAAGCTATAGAGGTAAAGATAATGTCTGTTTTTTTAACTAGTTTTATGTCTTTTCTTTAAAAGAATTTGATTTGTCTCTTTAGTAAGTTTTATTTATTTTGCCTATTAGAGATGATAATCGCTTTTAATTTGATTTATTGTCCTTGTAAAGCATAAGATGTTATTTGTTGGAATCAGTAAGCAGTAAGTTGGTTTCATTTTGGATGGCGTTTGTGCAAATAGTTGCCATTGTTCTTTATAAGCCTTTTCCTGTTATGCATCATGACCATGAGGTTGGGGTCTTTCGGTACTGGTTTTTGCTGTCATTTTTTTTCCGACACTACTTTCTTTTTGACTATTTTGTGATGGTATCCTTTATGCATTTGTTTGTTTGATTTTTTCTGGCATTATGATTACCGACTTACTGCATTGTATGCTGAAAATTTTTCGTTGATGAATAAGGGATTGCTCCATGCAGTATTGCTTTGATAGTATATATGGTTTCAGTCACTTGAACAATCCCCGTTCAAATGTGAATTTTTTTCTTAATTGTAGAACTAGGCTTCAAATGCTGAGGATACCATAATGATGAAGACTGGTGAAACCAGAAATGTAGGATGATATTTTGAATGTCAATAGTTTTGTGCTTGAATTTTCTTTTCATAAATAGAATAGAATTTTCAGTTAGTTCCATCTTGCATATACTAATGGGTTTTTTATTCTTATTTTTAATAAATGAGTTAATTTTCTAAAACAAGTCATTTGAATTAAACTATTTTTTCCATAGATAGCAAGTTGTGTTAAACACATCAATCTGTTTTATGCATGGTATGCTCTATTTATTTCCCATGTTATATAGCTTCCTATTAAACCTGATTTCAACAATCAATGTACTGAATGCAGTTTTATTATCAAAAACTAAAACCAAAAGCTGTTTGTTTAATTGGTATCCTCTTCCGTTGATTGTTTGAGAATATGAACTTCGAAAGTGATTCTTGAACTACATTATATTTTTCTTTTGGTTGTCATTCGTATATTTATTTTGGTGTTGTTCTGCTTGGACCTCAAAATCCACTCTAGTTAGTTCATCTACTTTTCCTTTTTCCAAATAGCTGTAGTAAGATAATGATTTGGTTCAATAGATTCCAGATAATGCTAATACGTTTTGGGATGCATGTTACAGTGCATAGAACATTTTTGATTATTTATTGTAGTTTTGGGATATCGAAAGAGACATGAAACGGCTTTAAAACACTAAAAAGGCTATGCAAAAAGTCAATTTGTGTAGCCACATACAACAAACTTAATCCCAACTTGCTTATATCTCTAGTCTGAGGCTGGTAGTATTTATTCACCTCCAGGTTAATTGTGTTCAAACAATTCCTTTTTATGCATTCCTACATGTAATACACACCTCATTAAGAAAGCATATGAGTCTTTTTTTTCTGTTCTGTGTTCCATGTGATATGTCTCCAGGCAGCAGTTGATTGTTCATTGAATAACTGACAATAGTACTCTCTATCTCTCCACTGCCTCCCCATAAAAATGCATTTCCAAGAAGAAAATTGAATCAATTACAAAATCTTCCATTCTGATTTACTTGGAGAGTTAGGGACCTTAGCTCATCTGGACCATTGTGTCATCATACCTGCTCCTACTATTAGTACACACATCACTCTGGTCATCTTCCATCCTCGGATTGTCGGTGGTACGTACTGATATTTAATATGCAGCAAAACCTTCCTTGTTGGTGTTCTTTTGTTTTCCTCTCATCGGGTTTTTCTGTTCTACCCTGTCACTGCCCATAATAACATTTGATTCTCGACCATGCTCATTTCCAGAGAAGTTTTCATTTGCTACCTTTTTTTCTATCCAGCTCTGTGGGTACCTGATCTCCTTTCAATTAACAGTAACAGGCAATTACACGATATCTTGGAAGCCACTTCTTTCATCCTTCTTGAATTCTACCACTGACGTCTCTACTATCCTTTTCTCTTTGTGTATTTGATCCTGTTTTATTGGTAACTTGTTCCACTGGAGGATAGTTAGGCAAGTGGAAAACTCATAAGTTATGACTTGAAGCTGGTAAACCACTGTAGCAATTTCATTTAGGCTTTTAAAGAAAATGGAGCAGAATCACCTGGGTTTAAGGTTCTGCGGAATTAATTGAATTGTTAAACTTGATTTAAGTCCATGCTTTCCATCTCTTATATAATGCATATACTGTTTGAAAATTTCTTTTTCTTTGAAAATTATGTATTATAAGTATGCTTCAATGTATTTAAGTGTATTCGTCGCATAATAACAGTTGTGATCACTGATCATTATTATGATCTAAATACAGTATTTTTCTCCTTTGTTGCTTTAATACTAATTTTAATGTACTTTTGTCTATGTGAGCATCGTTTCAAGTCTGTTGTTTCGTTTTATTATTAATCTATTGTATATGGTCCATTATCCTTCTTTTAGATTTTCTGCATTTTATACTGTTTTAAAATTTGCTTAATAATTGATTTAGAACAATAATTGTTGACATATTTGGATAGCTTCCAAGTGTTGTTGTCATCAATATATGTACTTATGATCTTATGCTACATTTGGATTACAAGAATCAAAGTGGGAATGCAATGGCTTATTCATATGGAATGAATAAAAGTGAGTTTGGTTGTTCCATATGAATGGAATGAACTGTTCTTATTCCTGCCAAATTTGTTAATTTTATTCCTTAATCATTCCTCTCTTCATTCCATTCTCTTCTCTATTCCATTCTTTCACTAATTTCATTCATCCAATCCAACGTAGCATTAATGATGCTTTGAGCTGGGTATACTTCAGATCTGTTTGATTACCCATTGATCTCATTTTACAATTTGATGGATTACTTTTATAATTTGTGCTCACGAAAACTTTTACTTCTATTCATGCTGATCTTGGAACACATGAAAGTTAACACCCTACTTCCTATCCTGTAGGAGAATTAAGTCCTATGATTTTAGTAATGCCATAAATAACCAATTTTGTGGTCTCAAATTTGGCCACTTAAATTTGTTCCATCCCTATTAATAAGAATGGTACCCCAAAATATGTAAATCAGCCTCATGTATTTCAAAAGCAGGATATTGAATTCCATAGTCCTTCTGGATTGAAAATTGTGCTTGACTAAGCATATGTATGTATCACATGTGTATATAGATACATGGAAACTTATATAAAAGAAGATTCTAGGGAATGCCAAAATGTAGCCAAATGAGCTTCTTGTGGGTATCAAGTAAGCGATAAGATCGCTTAGTGTCGATGAAAATGCTCCTTTTGTGACACTACACTTAGAAACAACTTAGCTAGTTTTAACTGTAACTCAACTAGTTTAACTATAACTTTTTAGAAAGTTATTCCCAACGTACCATGTTCAAATAAACGTATTTCGCACCAACTAAGCTATTCGAAGAAACCTACCCCTACCATATACCTTACCAATCAAGATCACTTTTACTTTTTTGATTTGTAGTTATAGATATGAATTGATTTATTAGTCGAGCTTGTACATGTTTCATTGAGCTAGCTTGCACTTCTTTTTGCTGTCAGCAAATGGTCTGCCTTGTTAACAGAAATAAATGTTCATTGATGAAACATATTTGTTCAAAGGCAAACAAGTTCCTATCTTGACCTCTTGTTTCTTGTTGTCAGACTTCTCCTCCTTGTAGTGCAATCTCTTTTCTTTCTATTAAAATTCCTTACTCTCTCTTTAATATGTTACAAGTGCTTGCATGGCTTGTCTATAAACATATTGACAATAATTATTTGGTCCGTTAATCTTTGAATTCCATCTTTGTTTATCTGATATTATGTATAGGAAGTTAAATTTACTCTTATTGCAGATTCATTTTATATTATTTGTGTTTTTTACGTATTTATTTGTTCTTCTCTATGCAGTTATTTGCATATGACACAGTCAACAAGAACCTGTCTCCCAAACCTGGGGAACAGTCCAAGCTCCCCATCCCTGCTTCCCTCGTGGCAGGAGCCTGTGCCGGAGTTAGCTCCACCTTGGTTACATATCCTCTTGAATTAGTCAAGACTCGGTTAACCATACAGGTAAAGTTTAGGGGCAAACCGGGGATGAACTTTTAAACTTGACAATTTCTATAGAAATATATAATTGTAATATTTAATTTTCAAATTTGCAGAGGGATGTCTATGATGGTTTATTTGATGCATTTATAAAAATAGTGAAAGAAGGGGGACCTGGGGAGCTTTACCGAGGTCTCACCCCTAGTCTTATCGGAGTGATTCCATATGCTGCAAGCAATTACTTTGCTTATGACACCTTGCGCAAAGCTTACCGGAAAATTTTCAAGCAAGAGAAAATCGGCAACATAGAAACCCTTTTGATTGGATCTGCGGCTGGTGCAATATCAAGTAGTGCTACGTTTCCTCTTGAGGTAGCACGCAAACACATGCAGGTCGGGGCAGTCAGTGGAAGACAAGTATACAAGAATGTGCTCCATGCTCTTGCCAGCATTCTTGAACGCGAAGGGTTCCGGGGTTTGTATAAAGGGCTTGGCCCCAGCTGCGTGAAGTTGGTTCCTGCTGCTGGGATTTCTTTCATGTGCTACGAAGCATGCAAGAAAATATTGGTGGAGATCGAGGATGATGCATAGGTGAGTTAAATAATGATTCCGAGTTTAATTCAAGTTCGCGCGGCCCTTAGAGCATATAGATTGAAGATAAGCTACATTTCAATTTGTTGGATGTTGAGTTTTCTTTTTTCCCTTTTAATACCCTAACTTTTGTTTTCCCCCTTTTTTTTTTCTCTTGGATTCAGTTCAAGTAGTTTGGATTAGGAAGATTGAAAGTGATGTTTTGGAAACCATTTTAAGCGGTACTGTTCTTTTTCCTTGAATTAAAATGATCAGAAAATGGGTTCAGTAGTTTGATTGGTCGTAAATATGTCCTCTTATCTATCCAAATATATGAACAAAATTCAGAAGGATCCATAAAATTTTTCTTTAAACTGGAGTTACTGGACGTTGTTGTAGAGTCTTATATCCTTATTATCATGCTGGGAAATGCAGGCAGGCATGTGGCCACAATTTGGATTTTTTTTTTTGTTTGAATTCCCTCCTATTTTTGTTGATTTGTTGACAGTTTAATGGTACATTTGGAATTCGGAAAATTTGTGGGGAAATGAAAATAAAATGAAATATAAAATTTATTAGAACACTAGATTAATAACCCGTGCAAGGCACGGGCTAGTGTCTAAATGCAATCTTAAATCGTGATGTGTATTATTTGATGTTATAAATGAGTATATGTAGTGTAAGTCTGGATGGTGGCCGTACATTGAATATGGAAATTGAATAGTTGCACATAGATTAAATCATTGTATATATTTTCTAAATACATGTATATAGGCCCTTAAAATTAATAAAATCACAAAATACGAGAGTTTAATATACATACATACATTGTATCAGTAGAGAGTATCAGTAGAGAGGTGTCATGTAACTCTTTATTAAAAAAAATAGAGGTTTGAATGATTAACTCGAGACTAACTCATGACTAACCAAAATGACTCGGTCAATTTGTTAATAGACTCGTAATCACATTGCATCTTAGTATATAGAATTTATTTAAATTATTGATGAATAGACCTTATGTTGTATTAAAATAGTTTTTCTCGTTTTTATTTTTACATTTGTATTCAAACAAAAACATTTTCTGAAAATTAAAAAATGACATTTCGTTGTTAAGAAAGACCTTCGTCTCTTTTTCTCTCGACAAAAAATGCTAATATCTATAGTTTTAGATCTGCGGAGAATCTCTTATCTATACCAGAGAGACTTTCCCCTGAGTTCTATTTATATTCTTTCATTTGGGTTATTTGCCTATTCTTGTTTTCCTTTTTATGAAGTTTCTTTATAGATGATGATGGTGATTGTCGTCGTCTTCACCACGGATGTTGGGTGCTCTGGAAGACTTGATAATAATGAATATATAGAGGAATGATCTCTGAATCTACCTTTTATGGCAAAGTCAAAAATCATTAGTACGATTTGAAAATATGAGAGTTTAAAACGTACGAGATCCCTATCACCCTAGAATTTTCACGAATCAAGGTCGGAGTCTAATAAAGAGGGGTCCAACTCTCTAAGGGACTGAATTTGGATAAAAGCACTCAACTGACCAAAGTCCAATTCTTGTGTGTTTGATGCGTGATACACCTCTAAGTGACTTGCATAATAATACTATCTTTGGATATTCTTTATCTATGTCAACATAATACTTGTAAATAATTAGATAGTAACAAAAGCTATTATGTTAAGTATCTATATTATAAGAGTTAAATATACTTTGTATTCTTCAAATTTATTTCATTTTGTACATTACATTTTATATTTCAAAACGTGATACTTTGTATCTCGTATTTTTAGTAAATCGACACATAACACCCTCTGGTCCAAAATTCGTCGTTACAGATTTTGCACTTTTAGCAAAAGATTTTGAGCCGACGGGTATATTATCATATCCTATATTAAACTCAACCACATTTATTTTGGATCCAATAATCTAGAAAGAAAGAGAGACGATGGATAAAAAAGTTTTACTGTTTTCGAGTTAAATACACTATACATCCCCCAATTTACCCTTATTTTGCATTTGTATCTCACTTTTTGTAAATGGACATTTTACATCCCACATTAGCGATTGTTATCACCTGGTTTGACGTGAAAAAAATTTTACTCGCACTTCCGGATTCAAGTTTTTTCAAATAATTAACTGCAACTTGTACACCATTTTAATCTTTTGAATCACGTCTTAAATCTCTAACTACATTCTGAATATCCTTATTACTAAAATTTACGTTTTGCATCCCTCCACCCATTGTGCTTAAAATGTTCATCATCCTACTAGATATCAACCTTATTTAAAGTGTCAATTAATATTCTTGTCATCAAAGAAATATTTCTACGTGTCTCAATCAAATCTACTTTGGTAGGTGTCATTAATTGATTATTGTGATTCAACTCTAGGATAGAAATACGCCAATGGTCTTCTTTCTTACTATGGACTACAAACATTCTAACTTTCCATAATGTGTGTCCTATAGTCTCTTTGTCTTGTTATTTTATCATTATCACATTCATTATCTAGTAAACTCTTTACAACCGTTGGTCTACCGGCTTTTTTACATACATATAATCTAAAAGGACAAATCATCACTATTATAACTTGTAGCAATTCTAATTTCAAATCATTTTTGTGTGCATAGGCTCTATAAAAATTTTCAGCTTCTTTTAACTTAGAGATTAATTGACCAACATATGAAACCATCTCAATTTTATTACTTTCAACTTCATATTAACAAACTCAGATACATTTTTATAATTTAAACTAGCAAAAAATTCAGAAGAACTAGATAAAAATATATTTATAACAAATATTGAAGCCATTGAAGGACACTTGCCATGATTATTAAAGAATAACCAATTTATGTGCTTAATTTTGCAAGGGATGTCACTAAAGCAAGATTTCTGCAACTGGTGCAAAAATGAAGGTGCAAATAGAGTAAAATGTGAGGGTATAGATCTGATATCTCATTTTAGGATATTGATGACTTCATTCTGTCAGTCTTAGTAGCGGAGTGTGAAAAGTCCATTTTACCCCTATATTAATTGGCCTAAAATGGGCCCAAAAGGGCATAAGTTGAAAATTTATAGTTGTCACTAGAGGGAAT
This sequence comes from Aralia elata, assembly GCA_034770075.1. Classification (NCBI taxonomy): domain Eukaryota; kingdom Viridiplantae; phylum Streptophyta; class Magnoliopsida; order Apiales; family Araliaceae; genus Aralia; species Aralia elata. Next base: position 43,721,773 of record CM068381.1, on the reverse strand, counting down.
AGCGGCACATGAGTATTTTAGACAGTACACTAACCGCTAGAAAGTCATTACATGCCACTAGTAGGAGTGGCGACAAGCTGTTTATTCCCATCAAGCCTGGTCATTAGATCAAGGGATGAACGGTCACAAATCAATTTGCTAGAATATTGTCCATAATAAACATTTGTTATGAATCACTACCCTATATATATAGGGTAATAATTCATAGCATATATTTGCTATAGATCATTATTGGGCATACATCATTTCTATCGTTCAATATAGGAACTAACGTCTGAGATTAGAACAAGTCCGCTACTAATAGTAGCTGACGACAGTACTATTTTCAGTATCATTCGCTACTATTAGTAGCGGGCGTAACCCGTCGTCTGCTACTAATAGTAGCAGACATGAATTTTTTAGTTCTAATCTCAACCTTTGATTTTTATATTGAACAATAAAGATGGTGTTTGTCCAGTGTTATAGACCATTTTACCCCTATATCAATTGGCCTAAAATGGGCCCAAAAGGGCATAAGTTGAAAATTTATAACTGTCATTAGAGGGAGTAGCTGTCAAACAGTACACTAACAGTTAGAAAGAGTGACGACAAGCTATTTATTCTCATCAAACTTGGCCGTTATTAAGGGATGAACGATCACAGATTAATTTGCTGGAATAGTGTCCATAACAAACATTTGTTACAACATTCAAAGAATACAAAATGTACTAGGATTAATAATCTTTTGAAATAAAATACAACAATCTCATTTGCAAATTGAAGGAGAAAATAGCCAAATAGGTGCGGCGCTGGAGATGGGTTTTGCACCCAGAAATGGATTCCGACCGAAACGGAAAGACAGAACTGGAGGCAACGACAATTCCAACCGCCATGGACGGAGGGGGAGGGAGGACAAATTGATCGGAGGGAGGACGTAAACCCCAGGAGAGAGAATCGAAGAGAGAGGGTTAGGGTTTGACATTTGGTTGGGGAGGGCTTTAGAGAGAGAATGGAAGAAATCTATTTTTTTTTTTAAAAAAACAAATCTGCCAAAACGACGTCGTTTTGGCAGACTGTGCATAAATGAAATTTGCACGGCTGTGTATGCCCATTATCCCCTATATATATATATAGGGTAATAATCTATAACATGTATTTACTATGGATCATTATTGGGCATACACCATTTTTATTGTTCAATATAAGAACTAACGTCCAAGATCAGAACAAGTCTGCTACTATTAGTAATGGACACCTGACGTACTATTAGCAGCGGACATAACTTGTCGTCTGCTACTAATAGTAACGAATGTGAATTTTTCAGTTTTAATCTCGACCGTTGATTTTTATATTGAACGATAAAGATGGTGTTTGCCCAGTGCTATAGATCATTCCCATATATATATATGTATGTATATATTATATGTATACACATTGTTGAATATTCCATCTATTTTAAAATATAGATAAATTTGAGATATTTTCACATTTAAAATTGAAATAAATTTAATTAATTTTAAACAAATAATTAAAAAAAATTATAAACTAACTAAAAATATACTAATTATAAGATTTATTGTTATTAAAAGTCATAAATTTAAAACTATCTGAGATTAATTAAAAAAAAAAGTCAAAACTAGTCTTATATTTTAAAACGGATGTAAAAATATATTAATAAATTTTGTTAGAATTATGAATAAAACTAATAAAAGCTTAAGAATATAAGTAAAAAAACTGAAAATTCCATGGCCGGCCATGCCTTAGTTCCGCCATTGTTTTGTACCCTTTATAAAAGAGACTTTTACGCAAATGTGGCACCGGTAAATAATTTTCAATTATATGATATTATTTCGGTCCGAGAAAAAGGTGGCTAAATAAATTTTAATTATATGATATTATTCATATCAATCCGGAAAAAACGTTTTACTTTTTCTTTTTTTTTGATTTTTACTTTGTAAAATATCAAAACTTCCATGTATAGGACACTTAACATATATATTCTGTAAAATAATGTTTGATCATTAAAGTTGATTAAAATAATAGAAATATATAAGGAAAAAAGAACAATATGCCCAATGCAGTTATGCTAACCTTATATTTGTTTAAAAAAAGTCAATAAAGAACTTTTTTCTCTTCTTCTAAATTAATATATTTCTTTATTTAGAACTTACATTAAATATCAAAGTGGCTGTAGTTTAGTGGTAAGAATTCCACGTTATGGCCGTGGAGACCTGGGCTCGAATCCCAGCAGCCACAATTATTCAATTTTATTTTTCCCTTTCAACTATTTGGGTAGTTTTAACTTTTTTAATATCACCTATTTGGGCATAACTTTCAGATTAAAACCTGCAAAAATGCAAATTCAAGTTCCTATCTTTATGTAAATCTTTCACTGAAACTCTTTTCACTAACCTGTCTCAAGTGAAAACAATATCTAAATCAATTGAGAAACATAAAAAAATAACTAATGTTTTCCCCTATATATGTGTTTAACGGAACAAAATTGAGTTCATTCGGATATAACGGTAAAGTCAATCAATAATGAGTTTTTATATGCGGAGATAAATTATAAAATGAAAATGGAGTAAACAGATTAAGTTAATGTCAGAAGAGGAGTTGTGCGAACGAAGGGATTGTAGAGATTAGTTTAGGGATGGAAGGGGTTTTAGATAAAAAATAATAATAAAAAATAAATAAATTAAGTCACTTAAACTTAATAAAACTACGTAATTTTGTTAAGTGGTTTTAGAAAAACTTATCTAAGGCTAGCCTTAGAATGGATATTTTCTATATATATATATATATGAGGACTGATTCATAGCCAACGTTGTAAGAATAAGGTTATCCTTATAACATATCTCATCCGTCCATCGAATGGTAAATTGATCTCCTGTCCCAGTTTAATATGAGAAAATCCGCAGTATAATTTTTCAGACAGAAAAATTGTCCAAAATACCCCTCCAAATTCATTTTTTTAAAAAGTTTTTCGGGTTCCGTACTATAATAATGCGGATGCCAAATTCAATTTTTTTTAAAAAAAATTCGGGCCCCGCAGTATTAAATTGCGGATGCCAAATTCAATTTTTTTAAAAGTTTTTCAGGCTCTACAGTATTAAACTGCGGATACCACATTCAATATTTTTTAAAAATTCCCTGTATATCCTTACTCCGCAGTATTAAACTGCAGATGCCTATTTTTTTTTCGTCCGGAAGAAACACAATTACCAACAACACAACTAAAACACTATTAAAAAAATATATCATTTCTTTCACATTCTCTTCCCAATACTCCAATATTCACTTTTAGCTTAATCCATACCCTTCACAATTCCTACCTTCACTTTCATACACACACAAATCTATAACGACGGTTTAGCGACGCATCGAACCATCGCTATAGGTCTGTTTAACGACACATGCCTTTAGTGACGGATAGAATTGTCGCTAAAGGCCGGTTCGTTTTCAGTCCGCTCCTAGCGGTTCGCTGGAGAGCCGGACCCTCTATATATATATATATATATATATATACGGAGAGGCTCTCCAGCGAACCGGTTCGTTGACGAACCGGCTTTAGCGACGGTTTTTACCGTCGCTAAAGGCTAGGACGACGGTTTGTTTATATGCGACCTGTCGTCTTAGCCTTTAGCGACGGTAAAAACCGTCGCTAAAGCCGGTTCGTCAGCGCACCGGTTCGCTGGAGAGCCTCTCCCATATATATATATATATATATTCTTGTGGCAACCCCAACTAACTTGCGGCAAAGTATTAAACTAAAGGTGATTTTGTCAGTTCATTTATTTTATTAATGAAACTTTTGTCATTTCACCATTTCATCAAATAAAACTGTGTCATTTATAGGCCGGTTGCCACGACCATACTATTCTGTTTTGGGCTGGTTGCCACGACCACACTTTTCCATACACAAACACACACACACACGAACAAATATTCCCAGTTCAGATGGCAATATTAAGATGGATTTTCTTAATGTGTGCCCTAAGGGCACACACTATACACAGGTATCGAGAAAATATTCTATTGATTTCTGTATATATTCCCTTGATCTGTGTGTAAACGCAAAAATCAAAAGAATATGCACAGTAATCAAGTGAATATTCTCTCGATTCCTGTGTATAGTGTGTGCCCTTAGAGCACATATTAGAAAGACCCTATTAAGATACATGTCAATCATAATCACATAGCACTCTATACAAGACTGCCTTGTAAACTTTTCATAATTGGCAGCAGTAATGTAAGTTGTGACAATGGAAAATGCAGATCAAAATTGATTGTTAGTCACTGAGCAGTTGCATATAGCGGACTTGGCTTAAGCAGTGACAGAGAACAACGAAAACAAGGAAATTTCAGCAAATATGGGGCACTTAAATTGACTGCTCAGAGTTATATCCTTCGCACAAAATTATACCATGTTATATGATAACGATATATTTTAGATAGCTGAAAGAACCATCATCATAAAAAAATTAGAAAATTGGTAAAATTTCTTTTTAATTCTGCATTCGTAATCCTACCCATTCACAAGATAAGAAAGCATATGGAATAAGCAGGTAGCAGCTAACGAGCTAATCCTAAGATAATCTTGTTGCTACAAAACAATATAACTCGTAGTAAATCAAGTATAAGATAATTCTTTCGAAAATGTTGTAATGGAGGATTCACAATTTGGAAGGAGAACAACACAAATGAAAAGTCTATATGAACCAGAAAAAAATTGACATGAAAATATAATAAACGCCGTAAGCTAAAATCAAAATAATCTGGCTATTGATATTTCAGTGTTCTATATGTGATTTAAAGTTATTATGGACAATTCATTCTCCCTTGTGAAGATTGTGAAGGATGTACAAGGAAGCAGAAGATAAGAAAATACATACTGAGTAGCTTAATAGATCCAGACCGGTGGCTATAGTCACCATTTTGCTCCTCTCAAACATTTTTACTAGAAGAATCATGACAATGACATGTCCCACTTTCGTCTTTAACTCATCTAGCGAACTGATTTTCATCCAGTTAGGCCTCTCCTACAAGAAATTAAGAACCATTTAAAAAACCATACAAAAAGGATTTAAATACACATCAAGATAGGTTAGCTAAATGAAGATTTGTACAGTTGGATACTTATTAATTTCTAGGTCAAAAAGTCTACTATGATGAAGCAACGAGATTTACACAAATGCAGGAAGTACTGAAACTAGCATGCAGAATAACTTGTCGTCCGGTACTGCCATGACCTATATTTCACCTTCTTGGAAGCTATAGAGTATAAAGAAGTTAATATCAACAGAACGGATGCAATTATCATCTTAGGAGCATAAGTATTCTGTTTTTATAAGTATAGTTTCTCGTTCAAGGATTTAACATTAGAGGGGAAAATGATTGGACAGAGAGAAAGCAAATAATTAAAGATGCGCTCAAATTTACTTACAAGTGTATTAAGAGAAAGTGCCCATTTTGAATGTGACTAGCCAATTTTATATGGAAGATGAGTTAAATGGATACATGCTTTAGTTATTGTTCTTAGCTAGGATTCAATTCAAGTGAAAAGATATTGAAATTTATAAATTTAAAAGTAATGTTCAACCTTCGGGCAAGTATATATTTCTTCAATATCGCTCTCCTTTTATTTTCTGTTTGTTAAATTTTAATATTACTATTTTTTAAAATTTATTTTCCCCAATAGAGTATAAGAAAAGGAAAAGCAGGCAACATAGGAGACAACACTCTGATGATAAGAATGACTGATCATGGGGAAAACTTGGATGGCTTTAAGTTCCAGAAAATAACAAGTGATCACTGTGGCACACGCAGAAGGATAACTGACCTTTAACCGCATAAAAACTCTAGTAGACACCGTCTGTGATAAATGGCCTAGAGGTCTCAACCACTTGTGTGCAGGAAATATGCTTATTTTCAAACAAATAAGATTTCCTTTTTAATGAAGTATTGGATTCACAATTTAAGCTCCCTCTTGTTGCCAAAACCACAGAGGATAAGAGGGCATACTCAGAAGTCGGAAGTATTACGCTAACCAACCCCATTGTAAGATGCTCTTGAATTCTATATTATATATCAGGATTTTGCTCAGCATATTTTACAATTTAAAATGGAAGTCACAAGAGAAATGCCAGATGGGACCTCGCCTCAGTGTTAGATGCATGCAAATTGTGACATTAAGCCAAAAGAAATCCAAACAGCTCAAACATAGACAAACTACCTTCAAAGCAAACATCCCAAACAAGGAAGACCCTTTGAGGGCACGGTCAACAGCAGGAGGGGTATCAGCTGGAACATTGCTGATAAATAACCCATAAAGACCCATACCAAATATTAACATGACAGTCCCAACTAGATATACATCTGCATCAAGATGAACATTACATCAGAATTGAAAGCTTTGATGGTAGAAGTGACACAGAGAGAATAACAATTGTTACTAAAAGTCGAGATGATTGTTAAAGGAGTTCTCATATCAAACGACAGAACTAATTAACTAAAGAAAAAAAAATAATAATAATAATAATTGGAAATAGCTCATGAGGATCATTGGAAAAAGGAAAAAGAAAGTGATAAACAAACTGGTATATGAAAAGAGTAAAAGCTGTTGATTTAGAGTTTCTAGCAACGTTGTTGTTTATGATTCTTATTAAACAGAGTTACCACAGTATATTGCATGTTTCTTTTTTAGTTCTCTTTACAGTCCTAGAGTCGAACAGTAAGATAAAACTAAAATAATGCACAAAAGAGGCAATAAGGTACCATGGTGTATGAAGAAATAAAAGTCAGAAGGGAAACAATTCACTACTATTAAGTATTAAGATAAACTTATGACAGGGTAAGAAATACTTGGTAGATATCTCGTGTATTAAGTTTGGGACTTAAACGAGTAACTGTTTTTCTACTTGATTAGGACTCACTCCCTTTAAATTTCACTAGAGTTTTAACTTTCTTCATAAGGGAGTAAATGGTTTTGCTAAACCATCAAGTTCAAAAAGTAAATACCTTTGTACACGACATATTGACTATATTTTTTACAACTCCAACTAACAGTTGAAACAAGTGTTTGAAAACAACAAAATGAAATACTCCCTCCGTTCCACAAAAAGAGTCCCATTTGCAAAGTTTGCAAATTTTAAGAATATATTTTTACTTCCATGTTTATTCCTAAATATAATGAGTATTGAGTGTTTAGTTTAGTAGTAATGGCATGGTAGTGAAATTCTATTTTTAAAGTTGAAATTGTGTAGTTAAACTTGAGGATATTATGTCATTTTATACTATCATCAATAAAAAATGGACTCTTTTTAAACATTTTTTTTTTCCAAATAGGACTCTTTTTGTGGAACGAAGGGAGTAAAAGATAGGGGTAGTTATAATTTTCAGAAACTCACCAATAGCTTCAACTAAACGCAGAACCATCTGTCCTGTGTGAATTCCTTTACAACAGCTTAACCAGTAAACTTTGTACGCATCAACGATGTAAACACAACCCTAGAAAGATTTGAAGCAGTCAGTATGACCAGACGCACTCATAAATAGGCATAACAACCCGACAGATGCATATAATTAAACACTAAGGATTCGTCAAAACACTCCAAATGATGCCATGTTATTTTAGCTTGATCAGAAGGTTAATACTTCAAATGCGGGCAACTAACAGAAAAACAAAGATTATGCTTTCCACAAGTCTACATATAATTGATGAATAAGAATGTAGTTTTTCCAAGTCCCAACTAAACAGGCAGGAAGATAGAATTGCAATGATAAATTTGACCTAATGAGAAGCTTAGAAAGCAGTATATAGTTCTATATTCATTTGGCAAATGCCATTTACTAGAACTGTTACCAACAAAATCTAAGTTAGAGTCCTATGAATTCTACTGCTTGTGTGATATTCTATTTCTTTCTTAAATCTATTAGTTATAATATAAAAAATAAAAAATGGCTCCCAAAACTGATCCAGTAGTCTGACAAAAATACATTGGTGGATACAGCGATAGCATGCGATATTTAGCAACCCAACTTATCCTTTTCCAGAATAGAATAATAATATCGATTCTCCTTGAACATAAAGATTTTTTTTTTTAAAAAAAATTTCAAATTAATAAAGTTGATAAGCAGCTTAGATGAGATTCTCTTTGAGAGCAATTTTCTGTGTCTGAATCTTTTACAAGTTTTAGTGGAAATTAACTAAATGTTTGTGAGAGACATGAAATTTAGAAACTGTATGAACTATTGCCAATCTCCCACAGCGTAGCGAAGGAAAATATTATATTTCTGCCTCCTTGTCCAATCCAAAGGTAAAAGAAGAGGCAGTCAATGAGGTCTTAGCTGGATTGTTAAGACCGAGGAACCTGGGACCTTTAGGTCTCTGATTCTCTTTTCACTGGTAACATGTGAGCTTGTTATTCCTCTTTTATGCGAGACTTGTATTCCTCCTTCGCGTGAGACTTGTAATCCTCCTTTTTGAGGTCAGTGATTATTGTAAATTTCTTAGCTACTGTGTGACTTTATTGTTATTCTAAATGAGAAAGTTGATCTTGATTATGAAATTCTATGTACTTGTAATTTCTCATCATAGTGTGAGTAAAAAAAAAAAACGTAAAGAGGAACACGATGACAAGCAATTCTAAAGGAGCACAAACTAACCATGAATGTAAGCCTTTGGTTTTATCATAGATCTTCAATCAGAAAATAGTGCTAACCATGGTTGAAATAACTCCCAGATTATCAATCACGCAAAGATGGCTAAGAAACAATATACAGAGACACTGCCACGCATTCCAGGGATTGTTTTGGATATAATTATCCATTTGACACTGCTTTGACTGAATTAAGGTTAGGATGTTCTTTACTGAAATTTAACAATAACCATGTAAAATTGATCTACTACATATATATTTTAGCATAAAAGATGATCCAATGGAGTTCACCTAATTAGGCTTGACTTTTCTAGTTTAGATATTTTCCATTATAAATATGGAAAAAGAGTAGGTAAAATGAAAAATTACATTTAGAAAGCACAGCAAAGAACCGGCTAATGAACCCACAACAGCTAGAAGTGCCAGAAAGCGAAAGTCAAATATCACCTGCTCAGTATTAAAAAGGAAAAAAAAACTACTTTCAGTTAAATAGATTATATTGAAGAAGACTTCAAGAGTACATATGTATCAAAGAGCGTAAAAGGAAAACAACAAAAATACATTCAACATTATAAATCTGGCATGAGAAACGGATGAATGAGCAAAGTCTTGATATTAGCAGTAGGTCACAAATTAGGAAGAGCTACAAGTAAATCAAATTACTTATCAAACATGGTGAACAAGTTGGGCACAAAAAATGTATCTGCAGCTTCCACCATGAGGAGAGCAATGAACTCCAGATGCTTCATAGGCAAATTATGGGTTAGAAGGTAACAGAAGTTGGCATCAGACATAATCTGAGTATCAGACTATGATAAAGAGAAATTAGGACCATTCCATTTTCTGAAAACAAAGTAATGTGACAAACTGCTCCTGATCCATGGAGGTAAGACTCTAAATCATACAAATTATGCTAAATGAAGACTGAAGTTTTATGAGTTTGACAATAAATGTGTAACTAAAGCCCTCGAGAAAGAAGCTTGGGCCGGTAGTTCGTTAGAAGTTCAGCCTTGATTAGATTTATTGACGGCCTAGGCCATATCTGACAATATATTGACTTTTTAGAAGAAGAAAATTTATGTTATTTGTTTTAGACTAAAGTACAATTTGTACCCCAAAATTTACTTGTCAGTTTGTCAGACATCTGATGCACCCCAAACTTCAAAAGGTGTCTCCTTGCACCCTTTAATTATAGTTGACGTGTTAATTCGCACTCTCAGAACTTTTATCCGGTCAAAAGTGACCGGAAGCGCTGATTTTTCAATTTAAAATAGTAAATAATGAAAATATAAAATATAATGTAAATAAAAAAACTATGGACCCATCATAATATTTTAAATTAGTTTTGTTAAATGATTTAATTTTAATTTTTAAACACCATCATCATTCAACCACTAACATCATCCAACCTTGGATCTTTCAATCAGATGAAGCTACCAACCATGAATGAAGCTACCAAGGACTTAACATCCTTATCCACTTCAACCATCGATTCGCTGTCGTCGTCCCCAATCGCGTCATCACCACCATTATCATCATCAATACAACTCTCACACACCAAAAGGTTCTTCACCTTCTCCCACTCTCAAAATCAGCCCATAAATTAGAGCAACAACAAAATAATGAATTAACATAGATTATTTAAGAACTTCATCTTCATCTACATCTTCATGATCTTCTTTTCTTTTCTTTTTTCTCCTTTTTTCGAAATCACAACAGATCTAGGCTTTTGGAATGAAGATGGTAGCAGATCTGGATTTCTCGACTACAGATCTGGGTTTGGGTTCCTTATAGAAGATTTGAAATGATTGTAAAAGATGTTTTGGATATGTTTGTGTTGTAAATCGGCTCTGTAGGTGGTATGGTGGTCTAATTGTGGGGTAATTTTTTCCAGCAGGATATCTGTTGAAGATCGACGATGGGAAGAGGATGACCAATCTACTTGTATTTGTTGAAGATGAATAATCCGGGAAGGGATGTTATTTGTTCTTTTTATGCTTTTGCACTTTAATTTAGCAAAAATGCTAAATCTATTTTGTAATTACACATATATAATAATATTGTTTTAATTTTTTTTGAATATATAATTTATGAAAATTGTACTCATTTTTTAAAAATATTTATTTTCCATTTTTTTTATTTTTATGTATATTTTATTGTATATTTCAATTATTAATTGATTTTACATTGGAAAACCGGTGCATCCGGTCACTTTTGACCGGATAAAAGTTCGGAGTGTTCAACTTAGCACGTCAACTATAATTAAAGGGTGCAAGGAAACACCTTTTGAACTTTGGCATATCACAGTGTTCTGATATGTAAACTTTGGGGTGCAATCTGTATTTTAGCTTTTGTTGTATACATCAGATATATAGAGAGAGGGGGCAAAAAATAGGTAGAAAAAGTATCAGACACAAAAATGTAGAAGATCGGTGTAACAGTACAGTGGTTGCAGAGGAAGAGGGCCATAGATCCATGATTTTGACCCTTATAGGGCTAAGGCCGATCTAATTTACAAGGGGAAGTAGGCAAAGCTTGCTTCTTCATAGAATATAAGTTTAAAATGAGAATGATAAAAGAGAGTAAAGTAGTTAGCTCTATCTTATATGTTTTACATACATTAGATATAGAGAGCAAACTGAAAAAAATGGTATAAAAATTAATAGACACAAATGTAGAAGATCTGGGTAAAGTGGATGAATAGGAAGAGGCCATAGACCCATGACTTCCCTCTTCTAACTTACATGGAGAAGTAGGCAGAGCTTGCTTCTTCATAAAAATGTAAATTGAGTGAGAATGACGGAGGACCACTAATTGATGAGAATGCATTCCTCGAAACAGGGACTTGTTTATTCTTTAGGAACAAGGACCGTCGCTTCCCTAGCCAAATGATTGTAAAGTTCACCATTTAGGTGGTGTCAAAAGCTTGATCACATCATAGTTGGGATTTGGATAGGGCTTTCTAAACTGCAGTAGTTAGCTGCCAAATTATACGAGATATAGTTAACTTGAGCATAGCCATGTGTTTCAGTGGGGTTGGTCTCCCCCACTGAATTAAATGGATTTATTAACACTAAAGATGAATATCTCTGATACCAGGAGTGAAAGTAGGCAAGCACCAGTCTTTAGAAGAAAATCATTGCCAAACACCAACTACTAAGGCAATGGATATTTGGAGATTACAGTTTTTAGTTCATAAATGTATGAGGTACCTTTAAATATTACCTAGTGCAGAGTTCAAACTGTTTTGAATTGCTAAATTCTGCATCTTGTAATTCCAGTATCAACTAGCAAGTGCATGGGTGAAACTGTAGAGGAGGACAAACCTCAAGGTCACTAGTTCCAATATCTACCCCGGGCCATGTTATTTTATTCCAAAAAAAATGTAGGATAATGCAGTTTCATTTATGAACGCCCTATATTAGTTTGTATGTGTAAAACCAACTTGCTTATAAGTACCCTTCCACAAGTTTTGTTCTCTGGATTGTCAAAGGGAAATCTAGTCGACTCCTAACAAAATTGCATTAGGCGTGTAGTATAACAAACACTTTATGTTTGTTTGCAAGGATTACACTTGGGATAGGACTATTAATCCCAAGTGTCTTGTTTGTTTTTAAATTTGAGCTTGGGACTATTAGTCCAAGGATTATAAAATAGCTTAAGATGAGGGATTATTTAATACCATGTCTAGCTAGGGATTATAATCCCATCATAAAGGATTAAAACATAACATGAGATTATTTTAAGTTATCCTATGAATAATCCCATGAAAAACAAACATGTGATTAGGACTATTTAATCCTAGGATTAATAGTCTTGGGATTATAATTCATGGGATTATAATCCCGAGATTATAATCCTTGCAAACAAACATGGCCTTGAGAGTTTCCTCAGTAGTAATTATGTCACATAAAATTGGACGGAGGGAGTACCAAGGATTACACAAAACATGAGAGTCCTATTTGACTTCTTGATATTTTTAGGCATATTCATTTTCCACAACACACTTCTACATAATTTCTTTCAATAATTTTTCCTATAACAAATTCTGGTCATAAAATAAATCAGGTGCATGAATTTAGTATGACGGTATATTTAGAATTGCTCAAATTTCATACCAAGAAAAAGATTACTCCCTCCATTTCAAAAAAAGACTCAACTGACTTATTGAAGTCAATTTACAAAATTATAATATTCAAATTAGGTATTAATTCATTTGGTTTAGACAATACAATTGTACTTATCGTAATCTATAGAAGTGTTACTGATTACAAAATAAACAAACAGCACATTAATAAATAACCAGAAAAATTCCATCACTATACCCGTTCAATAGATGATTCTGTGGACCGAACAAAGCGAACAACCGGGTTTCCATTCGGGTTGGCAATAGCATAGTTGAAATTCTTGTCTGGGGGTTTAGAGAATTCAACAAAGGGTACTTTTGCTGATGAACTAGGATTTGATGAAATATTGCTTTCAGTTGGGGATGGTGATGGTGATGAAGATGAGCTCGGTGAAGCAAGTGAAGGAGAAAATCGCTTGTAATTTCTTGGAGGGTGACAGGTAGATATGGAGAGTGAGAGAGAAGTAGCTGCAACTGAAGCAAACATAGCCATTGCAGAAAGAAAGAAAGAGAGGAGAGAGAAAATTTGGGAGTTTATGTATGATTGGTGTGGAGTGGAGTTGTGAATATATTAGTGGACCTACTTTTTTCCATCAAAGTTATGGCGGGTACCAGCCGTAACGAGCCGAGTTGTTTGGTTCTTGACTCGGATCGGTTCCAAAATATAATTTAAAGTTTGAAGTCGAAGTTGTTTCGAATCCAATTCTATCCATATTTGTTGTTTATTTAATTTAATGATACACAAATTAAATTTAAATATATAGATATTCGTTCGTATTAGAGTTGGAGTTTCATACTTGAATTCATACTTATAGAATAAATATGTGATATTTGTATAAATTTTTATAATTTATAATATAATACATATTCGTACGAACTTGTATTTGAATAAATTAATAAATTTATTATGTCAATTTGTATTACATTTTATGTATTTTTTTATATAAATAAAAATGAAAATTCTTAATGTATGAATCAATGTTCATTAATCAGTTAAGTGCGATGGTTCATCTTTTAAGTGAGATAGGTTAGATTTGGTTTTGAAGATTCATGAGTACTTTGTTCAGTAAATGAGTTGATTACTTATGAGTCGAGTAAGTCTGAATAATGTTTCAAGAACCCAAACTCAATTATTTGAGTCGAATCGAACCTGAACAAGAGGTGTTCACTCAAATTTGATTAATTTACACTCTCGGCGAGTAGCAGGAAATGAGTGGTCTTATATATATATATATATATATATATAGAGCTTTTCTCCTATAAGTACCTAAAGTAAGGACCTAAAGTAAGGACCAATTTTTTTATTTTTATTTTTTGCTTTTTTTTTTATAACAACTAAAAATAAATAAATAAATAATTATGGAACTGAAATTTTTACATAATACAGTGTTTTGGGCGTGATTTGGATACATATAACAAAACATGTATGTACAGTCTGCGCAGACTGTACATACATGTTTTGTTATATGTATCCAAATCACGCCCAAAACACTGTATTATGTAAAAATTTCAGTTCCATAATTATTTATTTATTTATTTTTAGTTGTTATAAAAAAAAAGCAAAATAAAAAAATAAAAAAATTGGTCCTTACTTTAGGTCCTTACTTTAGGTACTTATAAGAGAAAAGCTCTATATATATATATATATATATATATATATATATATGGGCAATGATTCATAACATGTATTTATTATGAATCAAAAATAAACAAATAACATCTTTAACGTTCATTAGAATGATCAACAACTCAGATTTAAAAAAAGGTAGTGGCGCCCCTCTAGCGAATGGGATTAAAAAAATTTTTAGACAATCATACCCCCAATTACGAGCGTCAACGAATGTCAAGGATAAAAGTTTCACAACGTCCGCTAGAATAACTAGCAGACTGTTTATCACCCACGACTTTTAACCTTTTAGCCTGAATTGGGGCAAAATAACTTAGTCCTACAGTTCTGGCGACTGCGACAATTCTTTCATCTTTACTATACATTTATGATATTCTGTCTCAAAGATTGCTATTAAATCATAAGAAATTGCTTGTTTTGCCAGGTGGAATACATATTCTCTAGTAAAACGGGAACACTGACGAGAAATATGGAGTTCTTTAAGTGTCTATTGGAGGGGAGTCTTATGGAATCTATACCACTGAAAATAATAAGGAACAACTAAGATTAGAAACTGAAAATCGACGTCCGCTACTATTAGTAACGGACGGTAAAAAAAAGACATATCATCCGCTACTAATAGTAGCGGACGCAAATCAGATGTCCCTGAAAGAGGAAAAGTGAGAAGGAAAAGGAAAGCATGGCTGCACAGGTCCTTGGTGACCTTGCCTCAAAGCCAACCTGGAAAGGAAAGAGGATCAGAGCTTGGAACCAAGAAGATGCTGAGGCTGCAGCAAAAGAAGATTTATCAGTTGAAGAATGAAACAAGAAGGAACTGGAGAAGAAGAGACAAAAAGCCAAGGAATGACATACACAAGAAGTTGTAATGATGGACTTGAAGAAGCCAAAGAAAGACAAAAGGAAGTTGACTATTGTGGAAGAAGCAGAGCCAATCGTCGAGCCACATTCTCTTCTTCTGTATGACAATTGTTGGTTTTTGGTTCTCTTCTTCTGTATGACAATTGTTGGGTTTTGCTGAGTTTGGTTAGTACACGTTTATATGGTTTACCAATATATTGACTTGGCCAGCTTGATGGTATAAATTATATGGTGTAAAGAAGTCTCTAATCTCCATAGATGTACTCCACATCTCTTTTGATTTTTTGAAGGGTAAAAACATCTTCACAAGGAAGAATTGACTACGTTAGCCACAAAACGTTAATAGGTGTCAATGTGCACCAAATAGGTGGTGCAACCATAAGTTATTTTTATTTAAATAAACATAATTATTATTTTATAATTATCTCTATTTTATAAAGATAATTACCAATCACCAACCAATCAAAATCCATTAAATGAGTATTTTTGGTTCCACTGACAATTTATTTTATTTGTCAATTTAAATGAAATATTTTAATTGATTGAATCGTATCATTTAAGACAAGTGCCGCTTTGTAATTGGACCACAAAATTGTGTGTTCTACAATTACATCAATGCGCAATCCAAGCAAGAAAGGGTAAATGAGTGCTCGCACAAGAAACCATAGTTTAAAAATGACAGAACTACTTGAGCCATATTTCATTTAAATAAATGAAAAAAAAATTATATTATTAGACCGTCCAATGTAATATTACTAAGTATTACTGGTACAACAAATTATATCTGAAAACAATACAATACATAACATGAGACAAGTTCAACAGGTATTTAACTCAAATATCAAATGCCTTGACTCGGTGGATCGAGCCTTTTCCAAGATTGCCACGTTCTCTCTCTCTCTCTCTCTCTCTCTCTCTCGAGGATATCAACATTAGGAATTATCCATCAAAGATATCATCTTTATGAGCTGCTGAGCACAGAAGAACCTGAAGAGCCTTGAATACCTCTGTTCAGAGTTTTTCCGCTCTCTCAATCAATAATTAGCAATAAAATACATTGGTCCTGCAGCAACAACAAATATTCTGTCAGATTTCTAAAGGTTTAATAGTTCAGATAAAACTTAAAGGTTTACATGCAGCTTATGAAGAGAAGTTTTAAAGCATTTGGCCATAAGATTAAGGTTTAATGCCGAGAAAACCGTTATGTTTTTCACAAAAGTGCAAGTTATACCATTTTTTTTATCCAATGTAGAACCTCAAAGATGTTAGAAATAGCACTTTTAACAATTATTTTTTGTCACTTTTGGGCTTAATTTAAATCTAGTGTACATAATTTAATTTAAGTGAGTTAATGGTATAATCTTATAGTCTCTCATGTGAAGAACGAGAAACAATGTTATTTGATTCAAGTAGGAGTCATATGATGTTACTTAATTAAGCCTAAAGTTGGGAATTTGAAAAGGTGCTATGTTGTTTGAAAAAACTTATTTTCTTTAGTCCTATATTAGAGAGAAACAATACTATTTACTACTATATTAGTATATGAGTAATCGTATTATACTAAAGGCAAAGCTTGGAAATGGTCCCAACGACATGGTGCAAAGCACCACTCGCCGGGGCTGAGTCCGCATCGCAAAGTCGCATTGGCGCTTTAGGCGCACTTTGCACTTCATCGCTAGGAGCCTGTCTTTGTAATGACCTAGAATTTTGTATAATTAATTATTAATTGAAAATGTTGTGTGCACTTATATGTGTATGTGAACTTATGTGATAAGAAGATATGGAAATAGAAAATTCCACGAATAAGAATTTGATTAAATATGAGATTATTAAATTATGAAAATATGTGACAAGCTTAAGTTAGGAATTAACTAAGTTTGGGAGAATAAGCCTTGTATGGCTTGATGAATAATTAAGATGATGGATTAATCAAATGTGTGATTAATTCACAGAAGAAATTGAGAAATAAAATCCAAGATGATAGTTAATTAAATTTTCTATAAAGAATGGTTAAGTCCTATTGTTTATGTGAATTGGCCCAATATGAATTAGTATTGGGTGGACTAAGGAATGCAAGCTTGCATGGGAATTAAATAGCGCAAAGCTTTATTTACTAATGACATTAGTAGGATAACTTTTTGGCCCAATGATTTAATCCTACATTTAAGTGTGGGAAGCCCAATATGATATTAAATAAGTCCATGTACATGGCCCAATTGTGATCCAACATAGGGGTCCAACTTCTAGAAAGGCACCATGCGGGAAATAGGAAATAAGAAAAAGAAATATAGTACTCCCTCCTCCCCTAAAAACCGGCCAAAGGGCATAGGATAGCCATGATGGGCAAATTTTTTTTACTTGTTTAGCCATGTGATGGAAGTGATGGGATAGGAGGTAGCCCAAGGATAGCTATGATGGGTTAGGATGTAGCTTAGATTAGGCTTTTTACTTAATCTTGGACGACCATTGGATAAAGCAATCTTATGTCGGTTAAATACGTGTATTATACATGTATATGGATATTATACGTATGGGAATTCTCCTATAAATAGAAGTTCCCAATTCATTGAATAGAGTTGCTTGAATTTTGCTAAGTGTTGCTAGAGAGAAAATAGTGAGAGGGAGAGAAAAAGAAAAATCTAGAGGAAGTTCTTCCAAGTTGGTGATTCAAGAGGAGTCTTAGAAGAGAAAGAAAGTAGAGGCCTTCTACAAGTTCATCTCCAAGAGGAAAAGAGCCATAGAAGGTATAATGCTTTCTCACTAGAATATATTTAAGTTTGCAAGGATATTTAGTTATGTAGATAATCTCATTATCTTGCCATGCTTGGTTGTGGGAGGATTTTGTGTGTGGGAATCATGGTGGATTCCGAAGATATAAGGTGGTTTATGTTGGAGATTTTGTGATTAGACCATGCTTTGATATGTAAAATGTTTACATCTTGAAGTTGTGTTAATAACCTAAAGTGGAACACTTGAAACCATGAACATGGTGTTAAATGGCATAAAATATGTAAGCTATGTGCTTGATCTAAAATCTTATGTTGAACCTCTATAAAATGCGAGAACACTCCAAGTGGAATCATCAAAATCGGAGTTAAAATGAACCCGTGATGAAATATTTATCAAAACATGTCAAAATGGAACTTTAGCTTGAAAAATCAATAATTTTGGATTAATAAATATTTTGGAAAAATTGTTTAAAAAATCAAATGTTAAATATATATAAGTTTATGAGATAATGGAAGCGGTTTGAACTCATTTGGATGTGTAATGAACAAGTTATGCAAGATTGAATCAAAGGAGATGGATATCAAAAATGTTAAAAAACTCAA
The DNA here is from genome assembly GCA_034770075.1 of Aralia elata. Classification (NCBI taxonomy): domain Eukaryota; kingdom Viridiplantae; phylum Streptophyta; class Magnoliopsida; order Apiales; family Araliaceae; genus Aralia; species Aralia elata. The sequence continues at coordinate 43,703,191 of CM068381.1, read as the reverse complement.
CTTAAGCACTCTGACCTTCAGCGTCGGGGCGCTGGCCCAAGGCATAAACCCAGCGTCGGGGCGCTGGGTCGGTTTCCAGTTGACCGGATCCGGATCAAACCGGATCGGGTTTAACCGGGTCAGAAAAGAAATTTTTTTATAAAAAAAAATAATAATTACAAATATATAATAATAATAATAAGAGATTATTTTAATTATACATTAAAGGTTACTTTACCTATGATTAAACAATTAGAATAATAATAAAGATTGTTTTAATTGTAAGTTAATAATTTTTTAATTGAGAAATTGTATTAAAGATTATTTTTGTAAAGGTTATCTCACTTGAGGGATAATTGTGCATTAACTATATATTAATGAAGAATAAACGATTGAATAATATTAAAAGTTATTTAATTGTAGATTAATGAAATAGAGAGATAACTGTAATAACCCATATTTTTGTTAATAATTAAATATTAATTGATTTTATTTATAATAGTATAATTGATTCGAAAAGGTAAGTTACTATTTTTTTTTCTTCTTCCTTGTTTTGTTTGGAAAGTTCAATTCTTTTAGTAAACTATTAAATAATTGATTAAATTAAAATTGAGGAGTCCATTAGGGTTTTGGTAACTCCCAAATTGATTCCTATTTATATTTAAAGAGTAAAGATGTAATTCCCGCGTAACTCAGTCATATTAACTCTGAATCGAGTGATTCTTGAGCCTATTTCGTGTATCTTTTCGAGAGCTACAATTTTGATGAGACATGAAGAGATTTTGAAGATTCTAGAAGACCCACAAGTTAGATTCTTTACTACTGCGTATTGAAGAAAGGTGAACAAGGAAGGTAAATATTATTTCGTATTTTGATTTTAAGCTTAGTTATGAGAATTTTTAAATTAGTGATTATTTTTTAAATAAAATATAGACATGAAATTAAATATCATCATAATCGGAAAGAGGAGATAAATTTATACACAGGAATATAATTTGATTGAACGTAAACGTTAAAATCTGAAAATCAATTTTCTATATTTTTAGGTATAATTATGTGGGTTATTTAATCCGGCCGTTGGATCGTTATAATTTTTGGATATGTTATACATATATAAGCTTAGAATATGTTCACTAATTTTGAACCGTTAAAGATTAACGTATAATTTGTTATGAATTTTAAGAAATGGCTGATCTAAAATTTTTGTAGCAGAATTTTCAGCAACAAGTTCTAATATTTAAAAGTGTATAATTTAATGATTTTAAATCCGATTTGGGTGATTCTTGAGGCTAAATTGGAGTGTTTGAAGTCTAATTTCTATTAAAATTAGTTAATTTGACAAATAAGTTTTAATTAATGGTGATAAGATCAGAATAGCGGACTGACGTATTAAAAATAGGTGACATATTGGGGTTTTAAGATTTCTTAAGCTTTGTTATTGACTTTTAAGTTTTGAAATATTAATAGTGATCTAAGGCGATAATTAAAGGCATCTTAAGTGAGTTACGAATTATTATGGAATTATTAGTTTGGATTATATTTAATTCGAGGCGAATATATTTAGGTGGTGATTAAGATTTCGTATTTGATATCGTTGGCATTGGAGGTTAAGATTTTGTGGAGTGTGATATAAGTGATTTTGCGTATCAGGTACAGATTCCGTACTCCTTCAGCGATAGTCTTCTGAAATTTAATTAATTCGTTTTGTTCCGCGTTTTGAATTCCGTTATTATTTCACATAATTGTTGCTTGTGAAATTCATATAATTCTTTAATTTTTGAGTTGATACATATGACTCGTATTTGTACTCTTTGAGTTGGATTATCATGTCTACTATTTATTTTGATATCTGTAGAGCGGTACAAGTTGTTACCTTCTTTTGAGACATTATGATTATGATTTGATTTGGTTCACATGTACGTATAGAACCCTTTTTGTTGGAATTGTGTCGCATGTGTTGTGACATGATATCTTTGTTAGAATATACCGTAGGGTATACTTGAGCTATAACCACCTGTGGGAGTACCACAGGCATGTCGTCTCGGCACGAGAGACATGACACTTTCCGTAGCGGTGTGATCAGTTCACGGCGTCTCCGTTTTAGGCTCCGGAAGAAGTGAGCCATTTGGTATTTTTGTTGTGGGAGGCGTATGAATCGACCCTAGTTTCTATTCTGCGGATTGGTGATGTTGTGCCAAACACACCTATCCGATTTGCATGCATTTGGATTCGCGGTCCAATGTGTGATTTGCCTGTGTGGTATTATTGTGATTGCCTATGTGGGCATTATTTGACTTGCCCATGTGGCAAGGTATATTTCTGAGCTCGGTATGAAATAACACTCAGCCATTTGATTCAGTATATTATTTCATTGTGTTAGTTTTGTTCGTTTCAATTCAATTCATTTAATTGAGTTAGATATTTGAGTTCATTATTTCTGTACTCTTCTGTTTGTTTCGTTAATTCTGTTGATTCAGATATATTCTATTCAGATCTTTGGAGGTTATATTTTTTTTTTCACAACCTTGTTCAGTATTGTCTCAGTTGTTTCCGTATTTCAGTTGTATATCTTTGCATATCTATATCCGTACTGGGCATTTGACTCATGCTGTGTTTTTCTTCCGGCAGGTTTGCAGGGGTGATTCAGGGCTAGTGTGATGAGAGAGTTGCCTTTGACCATCTAGGTTTATTTGATTTTAGGTTTTGATTATTTTGTCTTCTTTTGGAGAATGGTATTCAGTTCATCATTGATGGTGTGTCATTATTATATATTTTGAAGTTATTAGTGCTCTGATTATTAATTTTGAGGTTGTGTTTTGCACGTGACCTCCCTTTCCTGTTTCGGGAAGGGGGTGTTACAATAACTCTCATTATGTATTAAACAAGCGGATTAATGAAAGATCATTTTATTTGTAAGTGAAGGCTAGTGAATGCGATAAAAGGAGGAATGAATAATGGTATAATGAGTTAAATAGAATGTGAGTAAATGAGTTTGTGAGTCCTAATTGTATGAGGTTAGTAAGATAGATTGATTAAAGTTATATGTGGGAATTATAGAGATTAACCGTTAGAATGACTATGATACTCATAGGTTATTTAAAGGATAAGAAGTCAAGGTCGGAAATTAGTCGACTACTCAGGCAAGTTCCTTAACTTACACAACTTTGTATATTGTGCAAGTTTTCTAATTGTTGTTATATTAACTACACACATATTGAGCAAGTTTCCTAACTTGTACACTCATCGTTTGGTACAAGTAAACTAGATGTTATATCAATTGCAAGTACTTTTTACTTGTACACTCTTATTGTTTCGTACAAGTTGTAATTAAAGAAAATTGTTAAACTTGAATTGTTAAAGATCGACTCTTATACCTATGCTTAAGAAAATTTTACAAACAAGAACATTAAACGTTGAAAACATGAATTCATATCTACTATTAAAAGAATCAGTCTATGTCATCGATTCGACTAGACTAATAACGAATTGAACTGTCAATATTTTAAAAGAGCTATTGAAACCAATTGCTTTGGTGCGGAATTCTTGTATGCTGAAATAGATATTATTTATAAGTCGTGGATTCGACTTGCGCGCGCAGATAATAAAATGTTATGCATAACGTAAGGTATGACGGGGCTGATCACCTCATGTGCCTGTTTATCCGAAGGTTTTTCAGCAATTATACTGTTAACCTTCTCAGAGTTCAACGGTCCTTAGTAACCCTCAGCCAAAAATTATATTTATGTTTTGAATTGTCAGAATTACTCTTTTCAGTTATCTAATGATTGATTATTCACGAGATATCTAAGCTTTGAAATTGTTCAAATCTTAACTCTTGAAAAGTTATTCATGATTGATTCATTGGTAGCGTATCCTACCTTATTCGATATTGTTATACTCATTAAAGCAATAAACCCTTATCAATGATTGTTAGCTATTATTGTCATATACTTGCTGAGCAAACTCGTTGCTCATTCTTGCTTTATGACCTATCTTACAGTTAAGACGGAGAAGACCGGTGGTGCTGGCAAGGATAAGACAACCGAATAGCTTCAGATTATGTTAATTTTGTGAGAACATTTGTGTAAGAACAATATTTATGTTATTGTATTACGACTTGGTATGTAAGATTAAAGGTTGATGAGGCCTGGGATTGTTATGTAAGTTAAACATTATTATGTAATGTATTTATTTATGCTTTTATGTACCGTAAGGGTAGTTAGATGTATGTTAGATGTATGGATCGTGAACACCAAGTTCGAGGTAAAAGTACCTGAATTTGGGGGTGTCACAGTCTTTCTAGGACGAGTCAAATTGAGTGCACCTAAAATTAGGACAAGTCAAATTGAGTGCACCTAAAATTTAAATGAAACAGTTTGAATTTCTGTCAGTTGTTGAAGAAAATTAAACAAAACTTAATGGCTTATATGACTGTTACAGTGATTATTATGAATACATAATAATATCTTACAAACTGATATAAGGATACGGTAACAATTTTCTAAGATGTGTGTTTTCCTATCTTTTTCACTTTTGTTCTCATAAAAACCAGAACTCTTGCAAAGTAGCATCAGTGGGATTTATGTGAATTTGCTATCACAGTATATCCAAAACCTTGTAGACTTGACATATATCTTGGAGCCTGGAGGTATATTGTCTGCACCCTTAGCAAAACCATTTTTTTGGTTGGAGACAATGAACACCTTAAGGATAGATATTACCCGCGTCAATCTTTGTCTATCGATTCAGATCATTTTTCCTAACAGAAGAACTTTTGACCAGGTTGATTTGACCATTTTAGAAACCTTCAAACCTAAACTAATAAGAAAAAAAAAAAGTAGCAGGATCTGTTTCCTATTTCAAATCTTTCTTTCCATGTGTTGGATAGGTATGCAGTCGTCCAAAAGAAGTTTCTTTTTTATGTCATTTCATACTTTGTCAAATCGGCCCACTACGCTTCCGAGTTCTGACAGCTGCATTATCCTTCCATCATATTTTTAAGATTATGATAATATACACTCTTTTGAGATGCTAAGGATGTAGGACTCCGAGTGTAGTGAGATTTTTTGTACTCGTCTGATATCTGCTTCTTAAATCATTTATAGCATTTTAAATCGTTGAGTTTTTTCAGTACTGTCAAATATTTGCATTTCAAACCTTGCAGAATCTTATTCTAGGCAAATTTGATGACAATGTCAAATTAATTCATTTAAGTACATATTTTAAGGTTCAATTTGCAAGCAAAAAATATTAAATTAATGTTTAAATTAAAATTTTGTGGAAACATCTAGGTTTATCTTACAATAGCCCAAAGATTAAAGATGCCAGAGAAGAGGCTCGTCAAATATGCTTTAAAATTATTTACCGGGAAAAAAAGTATGCTTTAGAATTAAAAGCAGCATACAATACCTTGTCTTCTGTTGCAGTGTATGAAATACAAATATATGTATCACGCCTCTGTTAATTTTAAGCGAGGAACAATATTCATTGACTGGAGTTCCTGGAAGGATGAGAGATGAGAGAGAATTTAGGATTTGACCCCTCTAAAATAAAATACATGTAGACAATCACATTACACGAACAACGGATTAATTTCAGGTATTCACTCTTAAGTCGTATCAACATATACAACCTCAGAGGTCATCTATTGTTATCTTCATGTACAACATACTAGAAATGTAAAAAGATATAAAGAAGCTGGAAGCAAGTAATAGGGATTACGATATTATTTTTAAAAAATTTAGAATTAGGTATACTGCAATCCAACAGAAAAAATTAATCTGATTGGAGACTGAACCGAGAAAAGTTTAGAGAAAAAGTGTTAAGAAACCAATTCATCTAAAAGTTAAAGTTGTTAGAAAGAGGCCCCAACAATATATATCAAGCTAAAACAATTCATATGCATCATCAAAGGGCAAGATCTTGTACAAAATACACGCCCAAAGCTCACATTTCATGTTAAGCAACCAACTCATCTAGAAGCTTAAGTAGTTAGAAAGGAGCCCCGATTATGAATATCAAGCTAATGAAAATCCTCGATAATGTATATCAAGCTAACGAAAAGCCCCAAGAATGTGAATCAAGCTAACGAAAAGCCCAAGAATGTATATCAAGCTAACGAAAAAGTGATGAACCAAAAAACTAAGGCGTCGCTTTACATGAATGCAACAATTTAAACAGAATGTGACGATATTGGAAATCAAAAGAGTACAAATGCAGAATTCCCATAAGCAAACTACCATACTAACCTGGAATAAAAGCTTGCATGCATATGGAAGTTTCATGGTGGAGATATTTTCCCCATCCTTGCATGTAGAACAAATGCCAGTTTTCAGCTTATAGTTGTAATATCCTAGCAAACCACATTTACTGCAAACCTGTAGCAGAACATGGATGTTTAAGGTACAGCAGGATAAAGAAACCACATATTGCAATTCAACAACAAAATTGTCCAGGTAAAACTGAAAAAGTCAAACATGAGATGAGTGATAATCTATTATCATAACAAGCAGACATGATCCGACGTCCCAATTGGTAGTCCCCAATCTTCAATTGACTTAATGCAGACTTAGAAAGTAACACTATAGGTGTAAGAAAATTGAGTACTGCTTCAATTTAAATTCCATTCCCATAGTTCTTTTTTCTTTAAAAAAATGGTAAAAAGGTCATTAAAACATGAGATTATTATAAAAAGAGAAAGTATATTCAAAAAGGTTCAGTAGACAATTAGTTTGGAACAAAATCATTAGATTAAGTTCACAATAATATAGAGAAAATTAGTAAAATGTGAAGATGAAACGTTCCATTTCAAACTACTTGGACAAGTTATACATCACTATGTCACAACTTCAATAACATAGTTAACAGTTCTTATTAGAACCTTCTAAAGAACTAGCTTAACTGAGAGCTTTATTTTCTATTATGTATTCATACTCAGTAATTTAAACCTGTTACATGCATTTATATTTCTTTCTAAAGTGTAACAATTGCATTTTATCAATATATGAGTTAAAACTATTTGAATAGAATAGGTTAGATTTATATATAGGTTACAGGTATATATCAGATTCATATTAATTAAAGTTCCCCTAATTTCTTTGTACTTATGTGCTTAGAAAATTTTGTATAAACTATCCCCAAGAAAAAAAGACCTCAAGGAACACCATAGCAGCAGAGCACTCTACTCTATTTTGTTAGCATAAGGAGCGAAGCAGCAGAGTTGAACAATTTGCAATCAGCTGGCATATCAGTTAAGTTGACCAAGCGCCAAAAAGGAACAAAGAGGGAACCATAGTGATAAAGTTTCTCTCAATGTTGTTTTTACAAGTCCAGTTCTATCTGTTTGATAAAGAATACGCTCTGAAAGCAAAGGGATTAATTTTCAAATCTTAGGAAACCTGTCTTAACTTTATAAGCTCTGAACTCTCCAGGTGGCACACATATCCACTTCGGAATTGCAGACAAATTTCCCAACAAATAGATGGAATAAATAGTAAGAAGACTAATGGCACAAGCATTCGTCAGAAACACTATGCTTATTAAAACCGAACAAGAGCCCTCATACCAACTTGTCACGAACTGAGTTGAAAATCTTTTTACTGAATTAATACATTTGAGGAGAGAAATAAAAGAATACAGAGAGAACGATAGATTTGGAGAGTGAATGGAGAGATTCAGACTATGAGATGGGGGGGAGAGAGAGAGAGAGAGGAAGTTCTTAAAGAGAAGAGGATAGAAATTTCATTAAAAAGACATTTGAGAGTTTTTCACAATCTTCAGCATACTTCCACGCGAACTATTACATCTATCTATAGATTATCACTTTAGCAGATTGTGACAGCCAACACTTTAGGCTCCTCCAAACTAACTACAACTGCCATATAATTAATATTCCCTCCATTCACATATTTGAACTACTACTATCATACTGCAATCAATCAATCAATACAAAAATATAACAAGACAAAAACAAGTTATTTTGGTTGGTCCCGCGTCGAGTCAGTAGTTTAAAGTTTTTTTTTTTGTCAACTTAGTAGTTCAAAGGTTTTTTTTTAGCATTAAACATGCAAAGTCCAAGGTTTTTATTGGTTTTATTATTAGACATTCAATATATCCTTTACATCAGTACTATTATTTACATTGTATTCAAATTTTTACTTTTAAACTTACCAAGGATATTTTATAGTATTTTGACCTTTAGTTTTCTTAATTCATGAACCTAATTAATATAAAATTATCTCATTTACATTATAAATAGGACTCTCATTACACACCAAATTACAACCCAAATTTCTACAAGTTCAGTATTGATCAACAAACTCTTGGACCAACTATTTTTTAGAAGTAAGGATCTTACTATCCAAACATGATTGTCAACTAAAGGCCCTCCAACACCATGGGGTGATTGTCAACACCAATGCTATCCTATTAGATGAAGAGGTATGCATTACTATTACTATGAATATTCGCTCAAATATGTCATTTCTAAAATTTGTCTGATATGTAATTTTAAAGTTTATCCGTGCTTTGCACGGGTTATCAAGCTTGTTGTGTTATTATTCCTAAAGGCCCTCCCACACCATGGGGTTTAGTTCATTGCTATATCTAACTGGTAGAATACCTTATATTATGTTTGCCTAATGTATATGTGATAGAATTCAAGCATGTCTAAAAACTCATGTTTCAGCTGTCAAAGGAATTTTTGCATATGTCTGTTATTGTGTTTTGACTAACAACAAAGAAACAACGAAACAAATCGAGTTAAACAAAATTAATCATTATGTTAGAAGTTGTGCCACTAGGCAACATATGTGCCACAATTTGATACAAGATGTTTTAATAGTGGTATAAATACCATGATTACCACAACGTTACATACCTGAACCTCAAAAGGATCGCTGGAGATCATCAAGCGCTCATAAATCAACATACTAGCTCCATATGCAATCAAACAATCACGTTCCATTTCTCCCACACGTAGTCCTGCAATACCTCCAATAATCATAATATAATGTTTCCTTAAATGAAAGTAAATTAGTGATAATGTTGATCAATAAAATATGGACCTCCATTTCGACTTCTCCCTTCAGTTGGTTGTCTAGTAATCATTACCCGCGGCCCGCTACCTCGAGCATGCATTTTGTCTAAGACCTGATAGCAAATATTAACTTTTATATCATTGGTTGAAGGTCAAAGACATATTTGACTGTCTTAGGCATGCTTTGCCAGAAAGAGCAGTAAGTTATTATCATTTTATAAGATAGATTGTTATCTTTTTTGTTCAACCATGAAAGACAATATGATGATTCCCAGTACTCCATTTGTTCATTATTCCAAAAAATGATTTGTGAAAAAATAACACCATGCATGGCTTAGAAGCATAGCAAATCATAGTGATATGACACAGTAAATATATATCAGTAAATATACAGAAAATAAGGGAATAACAGTTACAAGATATAATGTTAGCGGTAGAAGCCATGCGAAATAGACCCCCACCTGTTGGAGAACAGCCAGAGCGGCAGCCTGCCCAACATTTGGCTAGTTTCAAGGACTTTAAACTAGTAGGACCTCCTGAGTTCAAGGGAACACTAGACCCGATTGAAGCCCAAACCTGGATCGAAGAGATAGAAAAATGTTCGAGGTTGCCAGGGTGGCCGAAGAACAGAAGACAGGGTTCGCCACTTTTATGATGAAGGGTGAAGCGAACTATTGGTGGAAGGCCAACAAAGGACGTGCTGGAGATGGTGTGATACCATGGGAACGTTTCAAGGAGCTATTCTTTGAGAACTATTTCCCGACGAGTATGCAGCAAAACATGGAGGTGAAGTTTCTGGAACTCGAGCAGGGGAGCATGTCAGTCGCAGAGTATGCAGCTAAATTTAATGAGTTAGCCCGATTTGCACCTCACCAGGTAGACGCTGAAGTCAGAAAGGCAAGGAGATTTGAATTAGGCCTGAAGCCGTGGGTGTACAGTAGGGTGGCAGTGTTAAGGATTGACACATTTCTACGCTGTTGGAAAGGGCCATCATCGCCGAAGGAGGCAACCAGGCTCTAGCAAAGTTCAATCAAGACAACAAGAAGGGTCAAGAAGGAAGCAAGGGAGGAAGCAGCGGGGGAAGTAACCCGAATAAAAGGAAATGGAGTGATAGCCAATCTTCTGGTGGCAACAAGTCCGGAGGAGAGGTTAAGAAGGGTAGTAAATGCAATAATTGTGGAAAGAATCACTTTGGAGAGTGCATGATTGAAAAATGAGCTAAAAAGACTTTCAACAAAGGTGGTAACTATTTCTAAGAAAACTTTGATCATACAATAATAATTGTGCTTATAGTTGAAAAAAATAAAAATAAAATCCAAATCTCGTCAACAAAAGAAGACTAGTTACAAAATGTGTGATTATGTCTTTCAGTGTATTCATTAAATGATGCCAGGAATAAAAACAAAAGTAAATATTTATAATCTTCCATAACGTGGCTTCATATTTTAGTGACTCATAATTGTAAGATAAATATAGTGGTTTCGTAAAGCAAATTTGTATGCTTTTTTAAAAAGCTTAAATTAGTTGTCAATTTTGTGTTTGTATTTTGTGCGTGAATTTGTGTCACTCCGTCTATGTTTGAGACAGCGAGAGAAAGAGAAAGAGAAGGGTGAGGTAAATTATTATGTTGACTCATAACCTGGCTTCATGCCTTGATAGTGACTCATAACTGAAGGATAATTATAGGGGTTTTGTAAAGCACATTTGTATGCTTTTTAAAAAGCTTAAATTATTTGTCAATTTTGTGTTTGTATTTTGTGTGTGAATTTGTGTCACTCTATCTATGTTTGAGACAGCGACAGAAAGAGAAAGTGAAGGGGCGAGGAGGTAAACTATTAAATTGTTATTTTGGTAAAGAATCTGTAGAGGAGAGAGAGAGAAGGGGCAGAGTAACGGGGACTGAATGCTAAGGAAGTAGGTTAATGGAATATATTGACTTCGTAGACTTGTAGTTTTTAAATTATAAAGTATTAAAACTTATATTTTTATTCTAACATGAGGTGGGCCATACCTACCATGTGTTGTCACCACTGGGTTTGACTATGAAAATTATTTGAACAAGAAGAAAAAAATGAAAACTTTTGTAGTTGATGATTTTACATATGTATGCTAATAAATCTTATTAACTTACCAACTGCTCTAAATGCCTAAGTTGTTAAGAAAATAGACATCATGCTTAACACTCCACATCATGTGCGACCCCACTTGGTTATGGAGGGGCAAGATGCATCATAATGCCTAAGCTAAACAGTGCCACTGCACCAGTAAGTTAAATAGGGGACCAAATGCAAGCGGGAAGTCTTAAACCCAAGCAAAACCAAGGTCGAAATTCAGTCTATTAAAAGAAGGCAACTAATATACATACATAAACATAAATATGAGTAAGTCAAGTCTAGAGCTGAGTAATAGATTTGGTAAGTTTTGATCATAATGATGTTGCTGGTAAAATAGTGTCCTTTGCACCACTTACGTATCTCCAGATTACAGAATGTTCATAATCCAATTATAATACTTTAGAAGATTAATAAACACTATATTGGTAACCCTGCTTTTTATAAATTTGTACTTTCAAATTCATATATTATATGGAAATACTTATATATGCATAGATAAACTTGAAAATAGTTGATAACATTTAATAGGTCCATTAGTTCCCGGCCCGCAAATGATTTTCAAAATATGTCATACATGCATGCATGTATATATATCTAATCATTGTATATATTTCACAAAATACGAAGAGTTTATACATTGTATAATAAAATGGAGAGTTTTGAATGATTGACACACTATTAACTCAATATTGACTCATGAGTCATGACCAACCAAAATGACTAGGCAAAATTATAAAATTATTGTGATAAGATCTTCTCTTAATGCCTTGTTATATATAGTTATTGATATCTCAATGTCTGTGCAGATAGTCTAGTCTATAAGGATCTAATTTGTTTATCTTGGTGGTTATAACTATTTTCCTGATCGTTTTTAATATTTGACGTGCATCATTGCTCAGTGGTACGTGCATAACCTTTACACCTTAACAGAAACTACAAGTATATAAAATGGGAAATATATTTGGCACATGCAACTAATATGTGCATTTAACCAAATATGATTTCCCTAGAAGTACAGGCGTAACGTATTGGAATTTGGTTTTTCTTAAAAAGATGATGCATCGTTGTCCAGTTAAGGGTCACCAACATACATGATGCATGATGCTAGGCATGTACTTCATATTCATTAAAGAATCGAGTAGTTTGTAGAATGAGCTTCAGAGGAGTTTTGGCTTTACCATGTGTTTCAATTTTTGGTAATAAATTGGTCCCATAAAGATATATGCTTGTAGTGGCATACCTGTGATACCTGAAAAAGAATAGATGTATAGTATGACATGGTGAAAAAAACCTAGAAACAAAGACATACACGTATGCATGTGTGTGTATTCTCTCTTATTGTTGGTAAGCTCCATGAGTTGAACCTTGTTCCTAAGCTAAAGGACAATATGATAGCAGAAGAGATGAAATCACTACATATTTTCAGTGAGCAAAAACAATATGCAGGATGTGAAAGCTAGGAAAACTCTATACAAAGAAAGGACAGTTTTGTTTACTACTATCTGATCAACTCAGGAGTTTAAGAAATGATAAGGATATTATGACATAGCCACATACGGCCTTCATAAAATCTATAAGATCATTGAGCTACTTCTGTAATTAACTTTTCCAAAACTTCCTCAGAAACAAAAATAATAGCATATTAATGTAGTGTACTGATGCTTTCTGCTTATATCATTCATATAATATTCTACTGCTTCATACATCCAACTGAACACCCATATGTCCAAGCGAAATCTTTGCGATAAATTTGGTTTGCAAGTTTATAGTGATATTACTTAAGAAGGAAAACTTCTAAAGGCAGGGGGGAAACCTGAATAAATGAAGTCCTTGCCGGTGTAGCTAAATCCATGCTTCACAAGGGTTTCACTGTCATAAGCAAGAAATATTAGAGATTGTAGGCTCGGATTAGAAAAGAGAATATCCATTGAGGAAGAAGATTGCACCTTATGGTTTCAACTTTGTCTGCATGACCACTTGGTTCCCCAAACGCACTGCCATAATGAAACTTGCCACTAGAAACTCCAGCTTTACCCCCGAGAAGCTCTATCATCTTCCCAACAGTCATCCGGCTGATATGTAACATGTTAGAATAGTTGATGATAAATTATTAAGAGATTAAAGTACTATCATCAACCAAAAAAAAAAAATTAAGACTAGCAACACGAACTAAGGATTAAAATTAAACAAGGAAAAGAAAAGGTTCCCTACACGGGGAACATATGAAGTGCCATTAAAACATGTGCATAACAGAACTGCTGAGAGGATATTTAAGCCATATAAATAGGAAACGGCAGTGAAATAACTGTTACACCTGTTAAAAAGAGATCATAGAAAAAACCAGCTCTGATCATTTGTTACATTACACAAGAATATATTGTGCTACCTTGGAAATCCATGAGGGTTCATGATCAAATCAGGGCATATGCCGCGTTCAGAGAAAGGAAAATCTTCCTGTTGAATGATGGTGCCACAAACACCTTTTTGGCCATGTCTGCTACTAAATTTGTCACCAACCTGAGGAAATATAAATTCTATAATAAACTAAGAAAGAAAATTATCTTGAGATAACTTGCACAATCCATAACGATCTGAAAAAAAAATATATTTACCTCAGGCCGACGAGTATGACGAATCATAAATTTGATACATAAGTTGTTGTTCTTATCGGTGGTAAGAGCTACTCTATCCACAACAGCTGTCTCCCCTTCTGGACCCTTGTATGTTTGTCTACTAGGTTTATAAAAGCTGTATGTAAAAAATAGAGGTAAGCTACTAATGTTTTATAAAACACTAATATTTCCAGCAGGAGCAAATAACTAACCTATCGGGCATGTTATCATGCATCCTTTCCCCTCTTGTAACCGTCGGAGACTGCTTATTAACATATATATCATGTGGCCTAATGATTTCTCCAGGAGCAGCAAGTCCATCATCATCCAAAATCTACATAAAGGGAGCAAATTTGATGGCATACTGTGAATAATTTCTTAATTATAAGGAGGAGAAAGAAACATTTTGAAGATAGATAACAAAGTTTCACAACCCTAGATTCTCTTATCACAACTACAACAACTGATGAAGGAGAAATTTGCAAAATATTAAAGTTACTGTAACAGAAGCTTTTCACATTATGTACCAGCCCTTGGCAATTTATTATAGCATGAACATTTTAATATTTAGGGCCAGAATATTCTAGTTTTATATTTTATTTATTAGGTTATAAGTTATACTATTGGCTGAAGCATAAATTATTAATGAAAACTGTTGAAAGTGAGAGTCTAAGAGTGTTCATGTAATAGAACAAATAAGTATAAGGAATAGGAATAATTCCATTATCTAATATTACTCGAATTCTTGTTGTATTTACATAGCATTACATTGGTTTATATAGGAAATAGGATAGCACACAATATAGGAAAACATGGAGAGGATAACATGGGGAGGAAAACATGGAAACATGTTTTCCCACCTAACATATTCTAACAAAAACATTGTCTTTTGGAGTTTCATTAGAACTTCTAGGGTTTTTCTTAAAACCACCTTTTCAAGTTTTTCCTTTTGTTCCCCTTAAAAAACATATGCTCCGATTACAAATAGAAGTATATTATCTCACCTACCTGCACTCCAGCATCCATCAATTTGCATTAAAGCCAATCCACACCTTTGCGTCAAATCAGAATGCAGAAGTTGGAAGTAATCAAGTTACAAACTTGAGAGGTTAGCGCAAAAACTTGACTACCTAAAGAATAAAGAGGGCGATCACTCCTATGCAGATATAACTTATGATAGTCATGAAGAAGAAATATTTTCGAAATAATCTATTCTAGAGTTACTGGAAGACAATTCATTCAGTTGGGATTCTCCACCTACTTTTATATATTACTGAAGATGGTGAAGTGTTGGACTTAATGTCCTATGTATTTTCCCTCGAAGGTAACAAAGATGGAAATGTCTGCCAAGTACTTGCTGTAAGAATCTCACAATCCACAACCGTCTTTGAATAATTTCATAAGCTTGGGATACCTATCAAGAGTTTGATGAAAGTATTGAGTGACCAATCTATGCATACTATTAGAGATAATCCTCAAAAGTTCCGAAAGCAAGTGAATTGACACAATTGTTCAGACCATATATAACAGTGAGATGCCTTTAATTTGTAATCCATTAAAAGAGATTTTCTGCTTTGATGAAAATCTGAAGTTTGATTTAATATGTTTATTTTTATGGAGAGCAAAATATGTCATCAACGTGTAGGAACAGCCATGGCAAGGTGGTTTTGCATATCACTGCTTTGCTTTATTTGAGGATGCTGAAATATTTTCATATGAATTGGAGTTCTTTGGCTGAATTTGGTGAGACAACGAAAAAGAAAAAGGGGATGGAAAGGACTGATCAGACATCCGAATGCTCGTGAAAAGATTAGCACAAACTCAAGGGTATGTTTCTCCTAACCAGGGGAGCCTGTCTGAAGCAATTTGCAAAATCTAATAAGTTACTGTAGCAGTAACTTTACACATTCTGCAGCAGCCCTCTGTAGCCAACTAATGTTCGCAATACAGTAGTTTTAAGATTGAGGTTTGCTCTACAGAAATTACAATATTTAGTCTAAAAATTATTTTTCTTCGAATATTTATTAGATTAAATTAAGTGGTAGTTTAAATATTTAGGGTCTGAAAAATATTTTCCTTTTACTAGATTAAATTAAGTGATTCAGATAAAAATTAATGGATGGTTATGGTTTGATTTAATTAGATTTTAATTTAGAGTCATGTTTTCCTATAATTAGTAGTATTGGAAGCTTTGTAATGAACCATTGATTATGTTCTTCTTAGAGCTTCTAAGATTTTGCTTATAAGCACCCTTCCAAGGTATTCCTTTGTTTCCCTTAAAAAACTTAGGCTTCAATCATGAATCGAAGCATTATCATATCCTCCCGAGCTCCCAACATACAAGGAACCTTGAAATTTCTGCAAATACAATAGAAGTTCCTCCTGCTTTCCACCTTGAACATCTCATTTTAGATTTTAATGAGAAAAATTAGTAGAAGAAAAAATTGCTCTCTGCTCGGCTCCCAGGTTGATGGGTAAATCCTTTAATCTGTGTTGAAGATTAAATGGATCTATGTTTCTATATTTTAATCTAATACTATAATTTAGCTCTCTGCTATTAACACATCAACAGTAACCTTCCTTCAGATCATAATGACTTTGGTTGCAGTAGAGGCAATGTAGATTACCTGCATCCTTTCTGCATCATATCCCTCTCTTTGTGGTCTAATTATTCGATCTGACGTATTATTCTCATACTTTTGCTTTACTGCAGACATTCTGTTCAAGAAACGACATAAGAGAAAAACAGAAATTTTTTTAATTGAAATAAAAAAAGACAAAATTCTAACAAACGTAGTTGCGAAATGCAATGTTACTCGGACTCTTCATTTTGCCCTAAAATACCCGTGTCCGACACCCGTGTCCGAAACCCGACACTTGGACAAGATACTTCACTTTAGTGTAAAAAATTGGCAAAATTGAGAAGTACCCGTGTCGGATACCGTGTCCAACCAGACACTCCATCCGAGTCCGAGTAACATAGGCGAAATGTGAACTATCAAGCAACCATAGATTTAAACGAATAAGGGAGATTAGTCACCTACTTTTTCATCACAATACAACGACCAAAACCACGATCAAGAGATGATTTGTTCATAACTATTGCATCCTCTATGTCGTAGCCACTATAGCTCATAACTGCAACAGTTGCGTTCTGCCCAGCCCCAAGCTTATCATATCCAACCTGAAAATACCCCCAAAAGAAATCATTGTACTAATAAGTAATAATAAGGATCCATAAGAGAAAAGGAAAAAAAAAAAGAATTGACATCTCTATGTTGGTATGGAAAGAAAGTTACAAAAAGATGCTATTGTTAATTAACACATGCAACAATACAGTATACCAACCAGCTCAATTGTTCGTGTTGTCAGTAATGGTCGTTGTGGGTACACTAATAGGTAGATTAATGTGTCCATCCTACATAACTGGAAACAAGAAACAATTGTTAGTATTAATTTAGAGGAAACAAATGCTAGATTGCAATTGCAAAAGTACAAAAGAAGAAAAACCAGCACAGACATTTACTTGACTAAGAGAATAATCCAAAGGAAGAGCTATTTGTGGGGGAAGGCAACCGAGACAATTTCCTATGTTGTGAATGAAATAGAGCCTACAAAACAGCTGCTTGAGGCCTTTCCGTAAGTTGTTTTAAAGACTTTTAGGAGACTTGGATGTCGCATGTTCAATTGCTCAGGCTTGCATGAAAAAAAAAACTCATCTTTTAAAGATGTTGGATATTATTCCTCTTTCCAGACAATGAGTAATTCAAGGTTTTTTGGGATCATTACCTTACTTTCCCTTTTATGAAGAGTCAGAAGTCAGTACTTAATTCTCTATGGACCACTACTGCAGGAGCATTTAAAGAAATAGCTGTGACTCCCATCCGACACTGGTGGGATGAAAGATTGATTATCCCCTTATAAGTGCTTCCCTAGACTCAAGAGCATCTACATGGTTAGCCCTTTAGAGTAACGCGATCTTCTGTGGTGGGAGCATGGTTTGTTACATCTTACAGCAAGAATCTTGAAACTCCAAAGGACTAGAAGCCAGCCCTTCTGTGGTTCTTGTTTATACTTCTCCTTATTTAGTTTGCAGGAATCTTGCATCTTGTTCTCCCGTTGCTTGTGAATTCTCCCATTTAGTAAAGTTTAGAATCAGGAACACAAGAGAAGGTATCTTCAAAATAAATTGCCATGTCTGGGGATGGGTTTAATCGCAACTTATTTGTTACTTTCACAAAGTTTTTTCTCACATAAATTAATAGATTTATTATTCATGTGACAAGGTTTTGTAAAACAAGCATTAAGAATTTAAAATGATAGTTGAATAATAACGTAAGAAATAATGAGAAAAAAAAAGTTAAATAAGACTCATTTCCGGAAATTGAGAGTAATTAGTTTTATTTTTCTGCACATAATATGCCAACTTTCCTACCAGCTCTGAGGTTTCTGGGACGCTCGTGTCAATCTTATCATTAATTTACAAAAGAGAATAAGGCAATTGTAGGTCTTTAGTTTTTGCCCCCACTGCATTGGTTTTAGTAAGTATTAACAAACGAATGACAGTTATTCAACCGACTTGGCCACTTGTATGACATGAGTTCAAAACCCACATCACTTGGATTAATCCACAGTGTAAGAGATTTCACGTGAAAATTAACTATTCAAAAGTAAAGCAGGAACCCATTCATTAGAGATCTTAATTAATCAGTAGGCAGAGGGAAAATAAATATCAATAATCAGATTATGCCATATCATTTGCGTTGTGAAATCTATTGTGACTAAAATTTAAATTTCACAAAATATGTAGGTGATTATTATTTCTACGTGCATCAAGTGAAGATAATTTCAAGATGGATGAAGATACCTTCCTGAGATTAATTAATAGAAGATTACAAGAACAAAGATAATGTAAAAGATTGCTCAAGACAACTTGATATTTTGTAATTACCAAAAGAGAGATGATATAAAGGATTGCATAAGACAACTTGCCTGGTTATAAGCGATATTACCCATTGCTTGCTTCCCCATTGCACACTAGCAAATTTATAAACAAAATGAACACCAGATACTAACTCAAATTCATATCAATACAAAAATCTAAGATATCATGCAAAGAACACATGCAAACCTGATAGGTATTTCTGGGTGACTGGTTGTGATGAGGAAAAGGTATTAAGCCGGCGCAAACACCTAATATGGTGAAAGGCTCTATTTCAATATGGGTTGTCTCTGTGTTAGCCTCCCCTTCGTATAAAGCAATCTATTAGTTAGACAATCATACAGTCAGTAAGAATGGTATGAAATTGGTATCTGAAAACAAAAAATTATTACAACAGTTAAGAATTACGAACAAACCAATGCATTATTCTCCTCATTAACATCAAGATATTCTATCAAACCCTCTCTCAGAAAACTGTCAAAAGTGAGCATTCCATCCTTCAAAGGAAAAAATGTTAATGAAATGATATTAATAATATTGCCAACAACAGTACACATGTAATACAATTACCTTCAACTCCTTCATATGGTGTTCCTTGATTCTTGATACACCCCTGTCAGCAATTACAAGAGGCCGACAAACTCGACCACCATCTGAAGCAATGTAAAGACAATGCTGCCACAAAAATTATTATTTTGAGTCAATTAAAGACATTATCATTCATACTGGATCAATATTACAAGAAGATAGTCATATTGAAGCAAGTATAAAATTCATTTCAGTTACGTCTAAAAGCGTGCATATTAAAGCAGGCACATAATATGAAATCCTCATTCAAACTGCAACTAGTTCAAATGAAATGATAGCTAATGTACTGTCACTTATTTTTTGACATAATGTCTAGGCTCAAGCATAAATCCAAATAAAGATTGATTCCAAAAATATTTTATGAAATCCCAGATTATCTGCGTGTAGCAATGGTATAATGTTTTGAGAAGTCGTCCGTGAACAGGAGCAACTTGAGCCATTTCAAATCTCATGAATAAATACGGTGTACTAGATGTTATTATTCATGTTTACTTATTTGAGCTAAAAAGACAAACATGCTCAATAAAACACACAGCAAACAGACTTTAATACTAAATTGTGAGCCAAAAGAGCTTACTTGCTTCTCATTTACAAAAATGCTTACAAACTCGCCAATTTTTCCAGCTCTCCGCAGTTTTCTCATTGCATTAGCAAATTGCTGAAAATCAAAAGCAACAGAAAAATAAAAAATAAACAAATGAAAAGCATGCAAAAACAGACAATAATGGGTAAATGAATGTATAGTATTTTTTTTGATATAGGTAATTTTGACACTCATGATAGATCTTGTCTTAATGAACACAGTACCTTCGGCCTCCGATGCTTGCCGAGAATGAGTCCATTTAATATAATCAGATACGAATTTGGCGAATGAATTTCTTCTCCAGAGAGTAGTTCCAGGTCTTCAACTCCCAAGGAGTAACACTAGTACACAAATCAATGCATATGTCATATAATTAATGCCAGAAATGTTAACCAAACTGAAAGAAATCTTCTACATTACCAGCCTTATGTTCCTGTTCCCACTTGTTCTTTAATTATTTCTCTAAACAATATATATACTTATCCCACACACATATACATAACACTAGGAATGAAATCATATCCCAACATGTGTCATTAAAAACAAAAACTGTGCCAAAAGGCTAAAATAGAAGAAACATTGAAGCAAACTTTGCTACATGAACTTGCAAAAATTATCACCTAAAAAATCTTTTGTGTCGACTGTCTAGTGTAATGCCTACTTGCCTGCATTTTAGTCCCAAAAGTCTCTATGATTGATCACATCGATACATAGAAGGAATTATGCAATAAATGTTGTAAGCAATAACATCTAAAAAAATGTTTTTATGTGTAAGCAATAGAGTGGTAAATGAGTTCTATCGAGCTTTGTAAAAAAAAAATTAGTCGAGTCAAGTTTTAGGGGTGTAGTAAAATTTCGTGATGAACTCAACTCAAGTAGTTAAACGAGTACTTGCGATAACGGATAACGTATGAACTAGTCGAGTTGAGTTCGAGCCGAGTTCTGTGAGTTCAAGTCAAGTTCAAGTTATTAAGACCTGTTTGACTTAAATTTAAAAAATTAGAATAATACAACTAAAAAAAGGAAAAAAATCTAAGAAATAAACTATACTCATAAAAATTATTATAAACATCCCAACTTATAATAACATAAAAATCATCTAGATATTAACACAAGGTTTAGTTTATATTCGTGTTGTTTCTTTATTATTCTTTACATATATTCTAGTGTAGTAATATGTAATAACCTATGAAGAAAGAGACAAAATTTCTTATGCTACATAGTAGCATGTGTAACAATGCTAGAATATCTCTTTCACATTTTGACAAAGCACTTTAGTAGGACAGATTTCTTTAGCGAACCTTGTGAGTTGGCTAAACATAAATGCTCTTATCTATCCCATAATAACAGGAGTTTTATTCCTTTTTCCCTTATTTATCCTGATGCTTGAGGTCCTTCACGATTTTATTCCCGTTCTTGCTATCGTTGGTTTGTCACCTTTACTGATTGTCATTCTCGTTATACTTGGGTGTATTTACTTCATCACAAAAATGAATGTGTTTGAATTCCACAAAACCTTTCACCGGTTCAAACTCAGTTTCATGCAACTTTCAAAATATTACAAAACACCAATGGTCATGAATATACAGATCTGATAATTTTTAGCAGATTCTGAAAGTCTGTTTAATAAAAGGAGGTTCATGCTATTTCCCTCAAATGTGATTACATGAGGGGTTCAGTTGTCATTCACAAATGTGGGTACCACTTGTTATTTTTTATTAAAACTGAGCCAGTGTGGGTGAAGTTTACCCAGAGTTAAAATACCACAAAATAAGAAACCAGATTTCAACAATAAAACTACTAATTGAAAAAATGTCATTGTTGCATTTAGTCCTAACCCAACCCAACCAATTTAACTAATTTAAGTTTTCCACTTTAATGGCTACAAGTATTTCCAGGTAGAAAATTAATGACAACATGAAAATTGATAACAATTAAATTGGTCTGGTGATCTGATCATGTACAAGAGAAAATAATCGACGTCATCCTAAAAACATGACTCACAGAATCCATGAGAAAATTGCTTATACTGACTTCCATGAACATGAACTAGGAGAAACGGAATTTACCAGAGATACAATGGGGCCTTCCTCTTGGTCAGTTGTAACATGAGTCATCAGGGCCAAGTTTTTAACCAACCCACATGCTTCACCTTCCGGAGTGTCACACGGGCAAAGCATGCCCCACTGCAATTAAAGATATTAGCTTGAAAATATAAGTACTAATTGACAAATGTATTAAGTTGTTGAAATTGCACTATCTTACAAAGTGGAAGAAAATGATTTGGTTTTAAAAGCTATTTAGCTTACCTGACTAGGTTGCAAGGCTCTAGGTCCACTAACTTTCCTTGACTTTTCAAATTGTGGTTGTATCCTTGTCATCATACCCAACGTTCCTATAAAGGATAGTCTTGCAACAACCTGCTCAGGAATATATATTTAGCCTATGCTTTCTTGCTTCTCATATTAAACAAAAACCAAGTGATTACATAGAGCCTAAGAATAGTATGAGGCAAGTAAAACACCTGTGTCATGCCTTTCCGGTGCATCCTGAACCTTTTGACATCCCAGTTGCCTGTAGAAAGGGCCCGCTCTAGGCCAGCAGTAATTCTATCTTTCACTACATACTGTTAGAAGCCCCAGTTAAAGGCAAAGGACGAATAATCTGGTGTCAGTTCGAATGAACAAAACACAATGATCAAGTCATTGCAACTTATGATAGTCAATTCTGAACCATTATTGCAGCAATAGTGCACTAATCATTTACTAGAACAAAAATATCTTCCTTAATTTGCACCCAATTTGGAATTTATTTAGTTAGATAACTCGTCAAAGAAAGACTTTATTAACGTACAGAATGTATGCAGGCACTAGTTTCACATATATGGCATCATATTGAAATGACCAACTCAAAAACTTAGACCCTGGAAGAGCAAAATGGATTAGAAAAACTGAAGCTGCATTCCATTCATCATATTCGAAAGACAAAAAAGTGCACATTAGTTCCTGCAATGGAATAAAAGAAAACAAGCACCAAGAAGCAGGCATCACCTAAATAGATTCACATTGTCGAAAATGCACAATCAAAAAAAAAATATGTTGTAAATCACAGATCACATTATAAAGAAGTAGGTGCCTATGCTATAAGGTTAATGATGACAGAAGTGGCCTATGTGAAGATGCTTTGACCTAATGGTTTACTTTTGGCAGTCCTACCAGGTTGACAAGATACAAATTTCTACATAAGAAAATACGACTCCATTTACCTTTACCATTACATTAGCGTACCATATTAAAAGCCACTTGGGGATTGGAAACTGCAATTTTTTAATTGTTGTATTTTGCCTTCCCTCTTGTATCTTCTTCTTTTATTTAAAAAAATATTAGCCCTTTTATGTTTGACCAAGGCTTAACCTAGTAAAATACAATCAATGATAGTTTCACCACCTCAAACTGGAAAAGAAGATTACCCAACAATGTACACAGCACATTCAACATTTATTAGGGAGTAACTGTTCCGCTACATACTAAACTATCGAATATTAAGAATAACTACTTAATCCGACACCAAGGGGTGGGGAAAATATATAGCGAGAAAGCAGGATGAGAATTAGAGAAATTTAGAAAAATTAATGTAGTATGTTACTGTTCACAATACTGCAACAGATTTCTGTTCACTGGAACTGCTGCAAGTACTACTCACATTAATCTTTATGGGTTTTTTAGTCTTTTCAATTATTTGAAGCTATAATGCTATAATGTATTGTTGATATTAGATGACTTTAGTGACTAGGATTTCAATGTTATTAGTTTTACTAAGCTCTCGTATAAATACTAAGCTCTCGTATAAATACTAGACATCATGGCTAGATATGGAACTTTTGATATAAAAAAAATAAAAGTATTGTCATTGGCTTTTGACTTTTGAGTCCTTCCAAGGGCTTTTATGGTTTTGCTTATTCAGCGCCCTTCCAAGGTAATCCTCTATTTCCCAAATAGAAACTTAGGCATCGACTATGGGTTGAAATAAAAAATTAACTTCTCTAAACTTACTGCAGAAATGTCAAACCGGGAAGATCTGCTTGGCTTTAAAAGGATAGTATCTATTTCCCTCTTGGCCTCTTCATTCATAGACTTGAACAAATCCTGCAATAAAAGATCCCATGAAATCTATCAATATCAAAATAATTGTGTATGGCTTTTCTTTTCATTCATTTTTTCCAAGAAAATAAGTCTAGTAAATCACCTCAAAGAGTAGAGATAATAATTGGCCCGAAAGCTCCAATCGCTTGTTCCCCACGTAATCCTATAAAATCATTTGCAAAGGATCATAATCAACAAAAGTACAAACATGCAAAACCCAAGAGGCACAGAAATGGCAGAGGCCTTGAGGAATAACCTTAAGGTCGCTGTTTCCAAACCACATACTTGGGGCCAAAATACGTATCAGAAAAACAAAAGTACAAACATGTAATTTCTTTCATTAACAATAAAACATTTCTTCTTAGATAAGAAAAATGGGAAAAGGCTTCATTAGAAAGAAGATAGAAATAAGCAATTAGGAAAAGAAGTTATCCAACAAGATACAACAAGCAGAAAAGATACAAGTTCAAACAAAGGAAAATCAACCTATAACCACTTGGATCCAAAATTGAAATCCCCTAAATGCCAAAAATGTCATCACTCAAAGTTGGGCAAAGAAGGACACTCTACCCTAGGAAGAGGAAATGAAAGTCCAATGCAACAAAGAACAGCAAGCAAGCACACATACACAAGAGCTTCCAATCCTTTCTACCCCCAAAATCCAGAAATGAAACTTGTAATTAACATACCAAAGGTTAAAGATATTTAAAGTATTTATTGGGTAATGAGGTAGACCAATCAAGTAAGGGTTTTTCCATCTGAAGGAAATATGTTGTTGATCTACTTTGAGTGAAATGGATTCCAAAGCCTTGAGACTGCAATTGATCCAACTTTGAAGCTTGTGCTGGATAGTATAGAAAATTAGCTAGCAGAGCCGACCTTGGGCCAGGGTGAGCTGGGCGACCGCCCAGGGCCCAAAACTGAAGGGGGCCCAAAAAATAATTATAAGCTTATGTATATATGTGTAATTTAGTTTTTTTTAGGTGTATATTAAAGCACCAGTGGTCTAGTGGTGGAACAATACCATGTCAAGGTAGAGACCTGAGTTCGATTCTTTGTTGGTGCATTTTGCTTTCTATTTCTTTTTCACTAACAGTCCAAAAAGCCTTCAAATGTCAAACTCCTATCATAAAAGTAATTAATACTGCCGCAAGATTCTCCAGATATAAATACTAACAAATAAATTTTACATTCATATATGTAAGAATTTGTAAATATATAATTAAGAAAAAAATCTGAACGAAATTGTTTTTGTAAGAGGAGGATGTAATGGTATAATTAATAATGTTAAAATGATAATTATATTGGTAAAATAAATATATATTTAGCGATAATTTTATATTTATTTTAATAACATGTCAATATAATTGTTGCTATGACATTATTAATAATTTTTTTAATTTATTTTTTTTTATCAAAAACACTTTTATAATTGTTGATATGAAATACTGTTTTAATTATATTGTGAAAAAACTTTTGTCAAACATTTATATTAAAACAAGTGTTTCATCTCAACACACTACGAACCCCCGTCAAACTAAAAAAAATACAAAAAGTATTACAAAAAATTGGCTTGGACCCCCGCCAAATTTCCTGGCTTCGCCACTCTGGACACACTCGAGATATTTCGCCCTAGGCCTTAAAAAACCCAGGACCGGTTCTGTTAGCTAGTAAGCTCAACTACTAGAATATATATGCTTCAGCTTGAGGGCTGAGTGTTAGAATATAGATATGTGTGAATTAATCACAGTTAGCGGCCGACCATAAAATCCTCCTAGCCTACTTGTATGATTAACAGAAAGTGTATTTGTACTTGTAGCATTTGGGCACCCAACCAGTCAGATGGGATTAGCAGGGGAATTATGGTTTTCTTGATGTATTGGGCACTAGGTCGGTATATATGTATCCTATAGTAATCTCCCACAACCATGTCCACACATAGTGCAGACAACCATAAATAAAGCTCTGTAAAGTCTAACTTAAAGCATATATATAGTATAATAGTACCCAAAAATTCCGCTTAAGGTAGAAGTCCGCCAAATTAATAAGGTAAGAAAATTATTTGCTTTTGGAATAAAATTCTTTGCTTTGGGAATTATATTCAGTTACCTTGTCGTCCATTGCATCCTTGTTTATAATCGCTTCCATCATGCGTCTCAGCATGACCGCCACATATATGCATTTTAAGCGAAAATTGTTTTCACGAACCTGCATAATAAGAATATATGCATATATAGAGTCTAGAGAAAGATAAAGAGACAAAGGTCTAAAGAAGCATAATAAGAACTGTTTGAAGTTTTATAATAAGAAATTAAGAATAGAGCTTACCGGGATATTAGCAATAAATATGTCACGGAGGATACCCATAGCTCTACCTTCCTAATTATGATATGCAAGACTGTTAATAAAACATTACCAGAAATTAAGGGAAAGGAATAATAAAAAGGAGTCTGAGAGAGGAGACCTTTTCAACCAAAGCACTATAATACAGCAACTTTTTAACCTGAAATCCACAAATGAATAAGAATAACAGAAAATTACATTAATAGACACGTAAATAGACATGTAAAAATAAAAAAAAATACACACGCAATCTGTTACAATTTATGAATTACAAAACTATAATACCAGAACATACTATTGCTTCCTAACAAGAAGTGAGTGTATGTAAACACCTTCCTTACTCTGGTGGTGTGAGTGATTTAGTGGGAAAAAAGAAAAAGATACCATATACTAGTAGTAAGGCTCATATATCTTTCACATTCTACACCTAACATTGTGTATGCAGTTGGAGTTCTTAGTCATTATAAGCGTGACCCTCATCATAGACACAATGAAGGCTGTTTACCAAATTTGGATAGTCAAACTGTACCTTCATTGACAGAAAACATAGTCAAAAGTACCACAGCAAGGAGCTGGTCCCTATGTCTAGTATTGAGGCTTAATACAAAGCAATGGCTCTTGTTATGCGTGAGCTCAATTAGCCAATGGTCAGTGAAGTTGTTTTGTGATATCAATGCTGATATCAGTATTATTCATTACCCTGTACAACTTGAGAGGACAAATAACATTGAGATAGATCGGCATTTTATTACGGAAAACCTTAATAGTAATCTCATTTGTATTCGCTATGTCAAGTCAAAAGCATCAGCTTGCTGATGTCTTGATTAAAGGCCTGAGAAATATGGGGTTTCACCCATTGCATGTAAGTTGGGCATGCAATAATATCTTCGATCCAACTTGAGGGAAAGTTGATTCTTTTCAAAAGTTTGTTTGCACTGTGATAAGAACAAAATTATCATCAAATTCTTTTGCAATGAATACCAAGAAAGCGTACCTTCTTTTCAAGGAACTCCAAGGCCTGCTGTTGTGTGTATACATGATAGCTTGCACACTCCTGAGATTAGACACATATAAAAGAGAATTAGACATTTGGAGGAAGGGGGGGTCAATACCCCGTAAAAAATTAATAGAAGTAATTTACAGAAACTTGATGATACGGAAAATAATTAAAGAGCAACAAACAATACGAAGAACAATAGAAGACAAAGGAGGCTGGTTTGATAGAGACGATTTACACATAAACTATATACATATATATTTTATGTATAACTACCCCAATTCAAGTATTATTTCTAGTGTGAGTTCACAATGGAGGTCAAATTATATAGTCATTTTTCTTTTTCTTTATTGTTTTTTGGTTTCGATCAGAGAGTGACGATTTGGGAATATGGCTTAGCCGCTTAGTTTAGTAAAATTAGCAAGAGAATGAAAATTTTATAGAAAGAAAGGAAATATTATAGAGAATGAAGTTCTCTAACAAAAGAGAGCAAAGAAAATCAATAAACACAAGCAGACAAATGGAGAGAACCCGACAGATGCACTGTACATCAGGAGATGACACTCCTAAAGTACCCTACAAGGCTACAAACTGAAATGACACACAGCATCACCATATCACATGATTGATGAGGGAGGTATTTATATTATAAAATTCAGCATTTTTCCAATCCAAATTGAGAAATAACAACATACAATGCCTATTTTAAAGCAGCTTAATATATCCCCAAATCAAAACTAAACTCCAAGAAAACATGAACTCTTAATTAAAGTAATGAAGATTTTATCTATAAAGAAGAAAGGAAATACAACTTTGTAAAACAAGCAGTCCTGGACACAAACGAAAGCAATCTAACTGAGAAGAACCCTCCAATCACGAGGAAGATCAGGTGATGCAACTCCTCTAAAATTACCCTTAGCTGCAAGCCAGAACGACTCAAAGAACATCAAGCAAGGGAGGTATTAATCTTATAAAGCTCTAGCATAACTCTGGGTCTAAATACACCAAATAATGGCATAGTGCGCACATTTATAAAGAAGCTTATTACCTATTTCCAATTTCAAACTCAAAAAATCAAGTAAGAAACACAATCTCATACAAGGACAAACCCAAGGTTCACCAAACACTTCAGATGACCTTTTCCGAGGGCACAATACTAAGACAGGGCTTTATTGGGACACTACATGTGCAAATTAGAATAGCTTGTTAGTGTTTGAGTCTAAAAAATGCCTAAACTTCTATGCAGGATTCTACTGTTTTGAAAATTATTCTACTGCTAAAAAATTTCCAATTATCAGTCTTTCTAAGCTTCCTATGCTTTATAACTTCAACCGCATCAGGTGATATCAAAACATGATTGATTCTGATGAGTTTTGCATTGTACGGCTCCTAAACAGGATATTGGTGTGTATATGGGAGAAGAGATCCATAGTTACGCTTTAAGATCAGGTTTCCCACAGGCAAACCTGGATAACTGGTCCAAGGGTAGCTACACTGTAGTTACTTAGAACTTAGAAGCTATATTAAGAAAAATATACATAACTACTTTAAATTTTTATTTTGATTAGTAATTGACCTCCATAGATGGCAAAAGTAATGCGCCATATCGAGGATCTCTTCCAAGCATTTGCACAACCTCTTGATCACTCTCCATACCCATAGCTTTCATAACCACCATAATAGGAACCTACAAAAATTGGACCCCGCCTTTTAAGAGGGAGAATAATGGATATATAGGTATGCAGCAAATTAAAATTGCAGAGGGAAAAAAGGAAAGATTTCCCTGGGATGCTGACCTTAGTAGCAAATTGATTAAGATTCAGATATATCTTCTCTTTCTCCATTAATATAACTGTTTTACTTTTTGTTGCTTCTGTGCTGCTCATAACAGAGGCTTGAACACTAAAAAAGTAAAGGACAAAAAGGAACAAAACAAACCATCCATGAATACCAATTAGAATACAGTCTGTTCTCCAACCACAAGCATAAATCAGCAAAAACTACAAAAATTTATTATGATAAATATGATGTATGGCAGCACACATTTTTTGTAACAAGGGAATGAAACCTTGCAAGTTAATATGATAAATATCAAGTAACAGGGTTATCCTACTCGTAGCAGATGTACCAAAAATTATGTGATATTTGAATGAGCTCATATTGCTCATACTGAAGAGCACAAGACACGTAATCCTTTTCATAAGTAATTAAACTACAGAAACCTACCCTAAAGAAAAAGAAATGGCATTTACCTCATGCAACAGTTTCACCTATACTTGGTCAAAATTAGACCCACAAGAAAACAAAATTTAACCACCTCAGTCCTGAAAAGATAATCACTTGTTTTTTCTTGTTATAATTTTTTATACTCTCACCGTCTCAGAGTTAGTGTCATGGTTCACAGCAATGGTTGTGGAAGTGCAGATGACCCATATAGAAGTTAAACAATTAGAAGTTAAAAATAATATAGAAAAACTATGCTATAATATTTAGTTTCTAAATGTGTTATGTATGCCTTAGGCCCTTAAGTTTGTACCAAAACACAACTGAGACTGAGGAAGTAACTTTTTGCAATATTTTTTATTTTTGTGCACTCTAGATATCTTTTGGATGCTAAAACCATTACCAAGTCAAATCTTAGTCATACGATTCAATGGTCAATAGTTGGACTCCAAGCTATGCACTATACATAGAGAATTTACCTTGAGAAACGTTTAAGTCTAATAATAACGCAAGAGTAACTTTTAGAAGGAATGGGGAAGAGAGTAAATAAAAATTAGAGGCAAGAGTTTGGTATACTGGTTAAGTGGCCAACCCTCCTAGCATTGGCAAGGGTTTGAGTCTCACCGTCCCTTGAAAAAATATAATAGTTGCTCATAATGGTATCAAAAAGTTGATGAAAACGCAGAGAACAAAAAAAAGAAGCAGCTCTCAATATCGAATTTACTCACCATCCTTTCTTATCAGTGTCAATAATTATTCTGTTCTTTGAAAGTTGCTCTTGTATTAAAATCACCTGGAAAATAATAACAGTCAAATCCACACTAATTGTGAGTGCACACGTGAGTGAAGTATCGCATGTATATACAGTTCTACTCTACTAAGGAAACAAGAAACAAAGAAATGGTTGAAATGAATCTAATGAAATGCATGTGATTCATGAGGT
The DNA here is from genome assembly GCA_034770075.1 of Aralia elata. Lineage (NCBI taxonomy): Eukaryota > Viridiplantae > Streptophyta > Magnoliopsida > Apiales > Araliaceae > Aralia > Aralia elata. Next base: position 43,672,688 of record CM068381.1, on the reverse strand, counting down.
CACTTTAGACATATTCATGTACTCCTGAAAGCCACCCAATCACTTTGTTGATTTTTAATTAGAAAATATATTTAATATTTAAATTTAAAAAAAAACTTAAAAGTTAATACCAATTAGGTGCTGGCCTTATGCATGTTTTTTTGGTAAGTGATGAATTGATGTATATAATGTCAGTGATTGATATATATATATATATATATATATATATATATATATCTGATCATTTCTCTGATGTGAAACTCCGCTGTTTCAAGTTGTGCTGTGATCAAGCCAGCTGCAAGTTCATGAGTCGGGGAAATTTTCCCCTAAATGATCTCAAGTACATTTCATGAAGTATATATGTTGACTGGCTGTTAGTTACTGGGAAGACAAAGTAACTATCTTGGAGCTTCTCAGGAATAAACTATGAATGAAGGCTATAAACTTAACCCCTTCTCAGAAAAGGAAGACTATCTGAGTATCATAGTCAACCAGCACATCAGTGAACTGACAGAAGGAATATATTGCAAGAAAGTGTTTGGGATGCTTTGACAGCTATAGGAGCTAAGTTGACTGGTGGAGAACTGTTTGGTTTCCTTGCCATTCCCAAACCTGGGTTAATCCTGTGGCTCATGTTGATAGATAGACTCCTCACAAGGAAATAAATTGCTAAGATACAGCTTCATTCAGGATCTTATGCATTATTTTTAGATAAAAAGAATATTAAATTACAGATGAAAGAGAGAGTATCAGAGTACAAATGTAAAGAAGGACAAGAAGTCCTTTAAACAGAAGGCATTAAAGAGAAAATACAAGTGGAAAAAACTCCCTGAATGGAGAGTAGCCCTCCAACCTCCATGAAGATCTGAAATATGAACTCCTCAAAAGAGTGTTTTTTATGCATAGATATTATAGAATTTGCAGAGCATTTGTAATTTCAATGCCTCTCGGAAGCTGAATTCTGGAACAGTTTAATACGAGTGGCTTAGAAACTATCAGGAGAGGTAGCTCCCCCACCCACCCACCCCCCCAACACCCCGGAATTTATCTACATCTATACATAATCAGGTTTATTTTTGACAGGTTAAGCTTTTGGAGCAATTTGTAACTTAATAGGGTACCAAAGCTTTGGGCAAGCAAGGTATTGGGTCAAAGTCTTCCAAGTTGCATTTCGGTTCCGTCATTTTATTAGGAACGCTGCAATATTGTTCTTTTTTTTAAACCCAACATGCAACTTAGCAGGTAACAAGGAAGCTTATTAATTACACAACTTAAAAGGGTCTAGCATAGCATATGATTATTCTTCTTTTATAAGATAAAGTGACTCAACTTGGGCTGAAAAATTGCATTCAGCCTTGTCTTTAGCCACAAAACACAAACGAACATGATCGTGATGGTCACGCATACATACAAAAAAACATATTTAAAAAAAAATCATACCCTTCCTTGAACATTACATATAACAATAAAGCATAATACGTAGGAAAATAAAGGTTCTTCTTAGTTTCCAGATATGACGTCTTCTCTATCCAGGTATTTAATAAGATTTATATAAATGAAGGTAATATAAAAGTTTCAGAAAGACTCTGTAGAACAATTAGATTGTCACCTTTTCAGTTCCTTTGATGATAAAATATCCTCCAGGATCAAGTGGGCACTCGCCTAAAGCAAAAATAGAAGGTCAGAATGGACCACTTGATCTCAAACAAGAAAGTAATTGCAAAAACAATATATATAAACATTCGAATTCTCAGGAAACAGACCAAGTCTTGCCAGCTCCTCTTCATCCTTCGCATATAAGAGACAGCAACTACTTCTTAACATGATAGGCATTCTCCCGATGATAACATTTGTCTGTGAAAGCAAACTTAACATCATAACAGATACGTTACATCAAATATAATGCAGGAATTAAAAGCATACCTTCGACACAGTTTTTTTTGTATCATGACTTCCTGTAACGTAATCTATGTCAACATATATTGGAGCAGCATACCTATAATCATTGGAATATCATAATAGGTGGGGATGAGAAGGGGAATAAAAAAAAAAGAACCGGGCAGATTTTGACAATATATAACAATAGCTTAGTGGTATAAGAATTCTTTAAAGACACTACCCAAGTCAAGAACTTCGGTTCGTAAGTGTGTGTACAAATATATATATATAGGGGGAAAGGTAATCTAAGGCATGTCTTAGCCAAGCTTGGTTAAGGCTACTTAACAAAACAAAGTAGTTTTGTACAAAAAATATAATTAAAAAAAAATTATATAAAACCCAAAAATGAAAAACTTAACCCTATGGGTAAAACTACGTCATTTTACTAAGTAGCCTTAGCTAAGCTTGGCTAAGGCATGCCTTAGATTACTTTTTCCCTATATATATATATATATATATATATATATATATAAAGTATTCATGATGAGAAGAAGACGAGGAAGAATAAGGAAAGAAACTGATTAAAAAAAAAACTGATACAATAAGAATTAGAAGCCTACAACCTATGAAGCTCAGAGGTCGAAGTGTCCTTATTGGATACATGTTGGATAATGATAGTCCACAAATACTACTGGATATATATTTTATACTCAGATATTTCAAGTTTTTTAATATAATTTTTTAAATTTCAGATACTTCCGGATTCTCTAGGATACTTCTTGATACGCAAGGAGATTTGGATGCTATGCTATAGCTTGTCAATGATAAGACTAGCTTGCTTCATCTTGTTTTTAGTTTATAGGATGCTTTGTATCTTATGCCTTGGAGATGAGTATGGTCTTTTTGATTTAATGTTTGACTCTTATCTTTTGGCTATGTAATGATAATTTTGATTTTAGTATTAAGTCTTAGGATTAGAAAAAAATGATGATACTTGATGCAAATTTTAAGTTCCTACCTTTTGGTTAGGTTATGATATGTGGTAGTATTTCAAATGAGCACAAACTTTGAAGTTAACTACTTGCTTATTGTTGTTATGTAATATAATATATTTACTAAATACATACATGTACTAAAAATATATAAAATTTCAACCTATCCCCAACGTATTGTATGTATACTACTTTTTCTGTCGTGTTTCGTGTCGTATTTGTATCACATACCCGTATTGATGCTTCATAACTTATAAGAGAAAACATCAAAACATTAAATCAGTCATCCTCTACTTCAAAGGCATCAAAGGAACCCCATTTAGTCTTTATATACCTTAAAACTTTCAGGGCTTAAAATGCAGACTTTGGAAGTAAATCTAGATGGCACATCTAATGGCTTAATTTGGAAGACTAGAAGACTAAACTTGGACTATCCCACATCGTAACATGTGGAATACTTTGATATGCATATAAAGACTTAAATTGCTATCACTAATACCTTCACTCATGACCTTTTGAGTGAGCGGTGGACTAAGATGACCCTAGAAGATATTATTGAGACAGTGCAATGGGCCTTGGTATGATTTGATTTGGGCTTGGTTGTTACATTAACAATTAAATTGATAAGATCGATCGACTCAAATACTCCTTTGGCATGTCCCAAAGACTTTGAGGTACTTCCAACTTAGTTGTCCACTAATTAAGCACTTTAGGTAACTTTAAGTGAATTCCTGCAAATGCTAATATTACCAAATAACTCATCACTTTGTAAGATAAGAAATAAAATAATATGCGAGTATAGAGAGGTGAGGAAGCACGAGATAGTTTAATTTGTGTGAAAATTGTACTTGTGTCATCCTTTGGCGGACGGAGGTAGTAAATCTTTGGATATCCCAGTTAAAGATAAAGTCCATGGGCATTCCTACCAACTATCTCCAAGTTATTGTCTAGCTATTCATGACAAAGATTGAGGAAGCCGAACAAGGCCTCCTATGTAAGGAAAATGGTTTCCAGCTAAAGTTCATTAAGCATATCAAAGTTTCTCGACTTCTTGTATTTAAATCACTACTCTATAAGAAAATGAACTTAAAGAAATAACTCATAAAATTTAGAGACATAGAAATGAGAATGTACGTGGTGTCAGACAATCGACATTTATGAGGACTCAGTTTTTCAGTGACAGCATCAAGTAGCACAGAAGGTTCACCGATACGAACATCTTTGTATCTGTAACCAAATAAAAAGGAAATGAATAGTAAAACATTATTTCAGAGTTAAACGAAATTAGAAACAAATGCAGGTATTCATAAAAGCTTTTCAACGTATTTCAAGCATGCTAAAATGGAATATGAAATGTTACCTGAGGTAGATATTTGGGTCAACCTTAGATCTTATCTCATCATTGGCACGGACAATCTTTTTTATTCCTGTCCTAACAAAGTAATTAAACGAATCCAAATGTTGCTTCACCAACCCTCTCACCTACAACTCCAAACGATGAAAAGATAGCAAAATCAAAATTCGTATTTCTTAGTAAATATAAACAACTTCCTGCAAACTTAAACTTTAATCTCGCAAAGCAACATTCCAAAAGGTTCATAGATGTTGATAGAAAATTATTTACAACATTTTCTAATATTAAACTAACAATCCTTTTACATATAGATAAAAGAAGAAAATTTTATAAAAGTAGAGAAAGCAAACAAAGGAAAGGGATGACAAGAAATCCTCCAAATTAAAGAATAGCAAAACAACCACAGTGCCAGAAACTTATTATCCTTCTTCCTACCAAAACCCTGAAACTTTGTAAAAATCAACTCCTAAAGAACTCATCTATTACTCTCAGGAAACCCAAACAATGAAGACCACAACTGGCAATCCTTTCTCGGACTCTCTATCTCCCTTGAAAAAAACACCATGACCACCATTGTTTCTTGATTTCTAGTGTCATTCCCAATTTCCACTCTTTATTAATTCTCGCCTTAGTTCATGGTTTGTAATGTCAAAACTGGTAATTTTATTGCTATAGTCATTAAGGATGTTAATTGAAGTACTTCTGAATATCAGGAAAGAAGCCGCAAAAGTTGCTTCTATGTCTTTGATGCAATCCACAAAAGGTTCATGAAAAAAGTGATGGTGCACATCTTATGTTAGGTGTCTTTTTCCATTGGGCAGAATAATGGAATTTTAGGAAGTTTCTTCTCTGTTTGATTTCTACCTAAGTTATTACTAGTTAAGTTGTCAAGTGTATGCAATCGAGTAGTTTGCATCTCAGTAGCATCTTTATTAGTTAGGATGTGTCTTAATGCAGTAGGATTGGGAAGTCTTTTACTAGTAGTCTTCAGAAATTAAGAGTCCTTAATGTTATAGGAATTTGGAAGCATTTGGGATTAAAAAACCCTTTACTTCGTATAACAAAGGATTCTTTTTGTTTATATAAACAAGCTTATTACTGACAATTATAATAAAGTTGATTATTAAGAATTTTTCAGCATATTGTTTGCTTTCTTTCACTGTTGAGACTCCATTAAGTTCTAGGTGAGACTCCAGACACTTTAGTGGACTAAGGTTTTCTTCCTATAGGCAGATAGTTGTTAAATCATATACCAATCACCAAGGGGTCTTCGAATGCATAATGGTAGAAGAACATGCTGCAAAGTGCAATCAAAAACTAGTACAAACATCTAATATCTATTTTATTTTATTACACTTCAATTCACAATTCGTACTGTAAAGGCTCAAGATAGCTGCCAAGGCTACAGTTTTTCAGCATCATACACAATACTGACTCCACAATGAGGACTCTATTCTAACCTTAAGATGTTGCAAGAAATAAAAGGACATATTCAATATTTAAGAATCCCACTGATAATTTATTTTCTTAAAAACCATGTTTCATCCTTTAGACTCTGATATGCCTTACAATTCATAAATGATTTCGATCTGCTTCACCAACAGAGAATTTGTACAAAGTAACGAAGTTCATTAGTTCTGGATTTCATTTTGATACTATTCTCTACCCAAAGTTGTTTGATAAGGCAGGGAAAAAAAATATTTACCTTCAGAAACTCAGGAAGAAGCTGAAATTTGTCGACAACAGATTTCACGGGAGCAGAAAGATGTTGTTTGTCAATTCCAAAGCTGAAATACACAAAGAAAGCACAAATAAATTAGTCTAATGTTTGTAGATATAAATATGTATGTATATATATGCATCTATATTTCTTATGTGTGCATAGAATTGTTATGATAAAAATGTTTGTGATTGGGGATCCTCTCAAATGTGACTGCTAGAAGGAGTTAGATTCAGTAAGTTAAGTAGATTCAGGCAGTTATGTTATAATGGTCAAATAACTAGGTCTTATCTACATTCTGTATGTATCTAAATCTCTTGTCAGGAACACCTAGAATACCGGGATTATCAGCAATACTTTCCTTTCTGTCTCAATTTATTCTTTCTTTCACTTTCTAGAGAAAATACAATCTGGTTATACGGATTGCGATAAGAATAGACAATATATGTCCTTATAGAAATGTGAAAATTTGAAACAAACAACATACTCTTGCTGGTTCTGGTCAGACAAAACCAAATCATGGTTCACTCCCATGATGAATAAATTACTTTACTTCTGCTCTGTACAATTACATTGCAACAAAGAAAAATCAGGTTAGGACAGAGGGGTATATAGACAAATGTTTTGAAAACAAGTGAACTTCAAAGCAACCAATCTAGCAAATTAAGATATCTACTTGCAGATATCCCACAAAACAACATATGATGTGTTTATCCATGATCACAGTTATTTGAGGCACATTTAGGAGAGCGAGGCCCGTAATATACAAAATATTGAGAATTTAACAAATAATCTAACATATCTAAAGAAAATGTAAATTTAATCTTTTTTTTTAAGGGCAACTTTTGTAACTACAGATATTGGGAACTACAAAGTTTTAATCATTAAAAGCATTAAATCAAACTCCACTGTAATCCATAACTTAGTTAAACAAGCACAACATATAAGTTAGCAACTATAGTAAAACTTGGGCAATTCAAGAATTCGAAAAAGTTCAAAATTTTCAGACATCTTCAGAAACTTCCAAAAGAATATTTTTAAAAAAACAGCATTAATAAATTAAAAAAAAATCAGCAATTTCTTAAAAAGTTCAGTAATTCATCACATTCATTAATTAAGGAAATTCAGAACAGAATACGAAAATAGAAAGAAAACAAGAGAGAAGAAAGAACAGATAACAGATAAGGAAGAAGAAGAAAAAAGAGATTGAAAATAGGGGGAAAATGAGCGCGCGCGCGCGCACTGACACACACAACAACAACAACCTAATACTTTGTTTTCGGTCTCAATTGAAGGTATGGCTGTCTGATTTGATGGATTTTGTCACAATCAATACTCTAATATTTTGTTTATGTATTGAAGGATTTTCAGCACCCCACTCCTCCGATCAATTCCTCTACTCTTCCGATTTCCGACCTATTCTCTGCTCCTCCGGCGGATTTGCGATTGTTTCTCTCTGTCTCCTGATTTTGGCTTTGGCTAGTAACAAGCCCAACTAAAACCCCCCAAAACCCCTAATAAGAAAGGGATGAGTCGGTTTTTCTTTTCATTTTCTTGTTTATTCATACTCCGCCGTTCAAGAAAATAAATTTTAAGTAGTAAATTTGTGAAATTTACAGTTTATATAAATTTATTTAAACTTTATAATAACTAAATTTTGTGACACACATTATATATGTGTAATTAAAAAAAATTAATAAAAATATTCGAATAAAAATATTAAAATATGAGTCAATATAGTAGAGAAATTATGAACGATGTGAGAGAGAGGAATAAACATAATATTTATTCGGTCATTCTTACATTTTATTTGGGTTATAAATATTCTATTTACATAATTATATTACGGCGTGACTTGTTAATGAGGTGAAGGAGTTGGTTAATGAATTAAAGGGGCATAGTCGTGTCTTGCTGTAATTAATTTATTTTTTAAAAAAATAATTAATTTAATTTTTATAATGTGTTTTAATTAAACTTTAACTTGTTTATTTAGTTAAATTACTGAAATAAAATTAACTTATTAAGTGTAACTAGTTTGATTGGTTTAGTTTATTTTATTTGATTTATTTAATTTTGTCTTCTTTTTTTTAACTTTATTTTATTTTATTTTTAGTGTTTTTTAATTTTTGTAAATATTAATTAACAAACTTTTTTTTTGGTGTTGTGCATTTTGTAAATATATCACTTGTCATGTTCGGTCACCCTCCACAGTTCAAAAAAAAGGAATTCCATGTTAATAATATTTGGTCCATTGAGTCTTGTTTAGATATAAATATAATTAAATTGTGTTTATATTTTGCTTGGATAAAAATAAATTCGACTGTACTTAGTTAATTATGATTTGAAAAATTTGTACTGAAATTACTTGGCAAAATGAATTATACTTGATGAAAAAACTATATTGAATTAAACTGAGATTATATGGGTATAAAGTGCATATTAAATAGAACGTTTGATAAATTTTACTCATCACTTGATGGAATTTTATATATTTCCTCAGATAATATGTAGAAAAATGATATACATGTCGATAAATATTTGACAGAGTTAGATTACAACCAACATGAAAATGAATACCATAAGATAGAAAAAATTAAAATAAGACACTTCTTATTTTTTTACATATCTTATATATGTACATACATTGCAATCATAATTCGATGAAAAATTTTTGTAACGTAAAGCAAGACTCTAATGTGTGTCAATGGTTGTTATCAAACACTTCGATTGAAAGCAATAAGTACTTTTTGAGTCAGTCACTCCCGACTCACTTTTTTGGTAAGAAGACGCATTTAATGAGTTGTATAAATGTACTCTTATACATTATAAAAATTTTCAGTCCAATTATAATTGTGTCATATGTGTATACATGTGATGCATAGAAATTAAAAAGAGTTTTAGTTTAATTTATTTTATCTTATCACATATATTTTTATATTAGTCGTAATCTAATTTTATTAAATATTTGTCGACATATATATTATTTTTCTATCGATAATCTTAGAGAATGACACCATGATCACAAGACATTGGTTGGCATTTGGCAACACGAAACTCCTTTTGGGAGAGAGATGATAAAGGTTACGTGTAAATACGGTAACAAAGTAGTAACCGGTGGGATCACAAGATTGAATTAATTGAAAATTTGAGGAGCTACAAAGCTTCAATGGCGGAAGGTTAAGGCCCTTTTGGGTCCTTGGATTTTGACAATCTCGATTAGTTCAATGCGAAAATATTATTATTATTATTATTATTATTTAATTTGATTTTGACAATCTTGATTAATTGTATGGTAAAACAATATTTTTTTTAAAAAAAATTCAAATAATTTTATATTTCTGTGCATTTTGGTTTAATTTGAAGAGGAAGAAGAAGTTGTTCTGAGGAAATGGGTGGGTTATTTGTCATTTAATTTAGGACAAAATTGCCACATCATATGAATATTTTAAATCGTCTAAAAGTGATACACAACAGTTTGCCACGCCAATATTTTGTAAAAAAACTTACTATCATAGATAAAATTTGAATATTTTGTAAATAAAACGATAGTTTAATGAGTTGATTCATTCAGTAATATAATTATAAATTAGAGTCGACTTTAGTGAGTAAAAAAGTAATTAACCCATTATTGATTCATCACAACATTGACAAATATATAGTATATACATTTAACTTCCTCCAAAATAAAAAAATAAAAAAAAAATCCCGCTTGACAACTTTACATAATGACCGTCTAAGAAAATGATATATCTTGCAACTTTATATGTCGATTTTTTTATTATGAATTACACGAATAACTATAATTGCTAATATTTTAACGATATATTTGCTATGATAAATCAACTTTATAATCTTGCCCATTACAAACATAATTGGGTATAAAACTTTCGTAATGGACTCAATTGACTAATACTCTAATAGAAGGCCACAAGCCAAAAGTGATCTTTGAAACCGATTGCATTTTTGGAATAGGTCTCAATATCTTGCTTCCCAAAGAAATAAATTGTGTTCTAAAATTTTGTAATGTACAAAATAATCGCAAACTTCAATTGAATTGGAAATGTGCCCAAGAATGACAATTGCACCACTATAGGATATAAGCTTCAAACCCATTATTACCAAACCACAAAGAGCTTTGTATGTGGGCAAGGGGTCACTATTTCTTTCTTTTGGACATCTAGTAAACAGCAGGGAAAACGTCACTAAATTTATAGTAGTATTAAGCTAATCAACCTTAACAACTGTCACACCTGAAGAGTTAAAATTATATAGCCAACTCTATATTTGTTGAGAAAATATGCCCATTGAAGCCCAGGTAAGAACAAGACACTTTAAGAGAACTGAACCGGTTCAGTGTCCTGTTCAACCAGCCTGAGTCTGGTTGAACACACACACACCCCACCCCACCCACCCCCCACCCCACCCCCCCCCCCCCACCCCAAATCAGCGAGGCCTGGAACCTCCTGTAAGGGAATGATAGCAGGCATTGATCATAGTTGTTTTTCTACACGGAAAGATCGGAGTTCAGCTACTATTTTTTAAAAGTTAATAATTAATTAATTAATTTATTGACAACGACCTCATGGTAAAAATTAGTAAAGCATCAGCATTCAGGTACAAATTTCTGAAGCACATGCTATAGTATCCAATATACACCTTCAAAGTTCAAACCACCGTGGACATCACAGCAAAGAATGAATAACCAATAACAATAAGCAGTTTTGCCTGACAGGAAATTCAGGCAGAAAAAATGCCAACCTATGAGCTATAGCTACTTTCTACTTCTTTTTTTTTTAGTTTTTCCCTTTTTTGGGTGAGGGATGAAAGAGGATGGGGAGGGTTGTTTACTTATGTATGGTGAGAGTCCATCACAATTTTCCAGGAAATTCTGACTCAGTTCTGCTCCTCACCATCTGCTACAAATTCTCTTTCCTCTGCCTCCGCGGCCATCAATTCTTCGAACTTCTCTGTCTTAACCAGCAGTATTTCAATCTACAGAAAGCAAAAGGCTGTGAATTCATCTTCCCACAACCAATTAGGGAATGTCTATGCACAGTTTGGATAATAAAGATGAGGAGGGGGAGAGAGAGAGAGAGGAGGGGGCGAATATGAAAAATACATAACAAATCAGAATTCATCTTCCCACAACCAATTAGGGAAGCCTTGATTACCGAAAAAACCAATGAATTCTTGTCAAGTTATCAAAAAAACAAATAAACTATATTTTTAACACTAATAACATTGAACTTTTAAACAATTGTCAAAACTACTCAAAACTTGACTAAGGCCCTAACCATAGTTAACCAATGGGTGATGTGGCGTTAGATGTGGCATTTAGCGTATAAATTAGTGCTGACATGGCATATGATGTAATATCCAGTGTAAAAAAATTATTAAATTAAAAAAAATCAGAAGACTAAATTGATTTTTTTTACTAATTCCTATCCAAATTAATTTATAAAAATCTCACAATTCAAAATTAATATTAATTTTAGTTAATGTAATAAATAAATTTGTAAACTAATTACCAAGTATAAAATTATTATTTTAAAATTATATCACAATTTATATTCAAAATTTCATAAATTAATTTAATCTAAGTTAAATAGTTCTCTTTTTTACCAAAGGAAAATTTACCTTCGATTAAACCTTTAAAGAACACATAACCCAAAAAAAAAAAGGAAAAGGAAAAAAAAAAAGAAACAGAGACCCAGCCTCTCTCCTCTCTCTGACCCCCCTTTCCCACTTCTTCTTCCCTATCCCGTCTCTCTGTCTCTCGCCCCGGTCCCCCATCCACCATCCCCCAGCCCCGATCTCAGAACCCGTTTGTTTGTCCCCCATCCCCGTCTCACTATTACGATCCAAATCTGACCAGAGAATGGTGGTAAAAGAATTAAAATAAAAATTAGTGTTGAGATCTGCACATTTTGTGAGTTTAAGGTTCTATTATTATCTATTTGGGGAATGAAATTGATGGGGTAATAGAGGATTATGGTGGCGGCGAGATGGTGGCGTGCGGCTGTAATGGTGGAATATAGAAGCAGACCAGACAGAGAAATAGATGAAGATGGGTCATAGAGGAAGAGAGTGAAAGATGGAAAAATAACCAAAGAGTCCTAAAATTAATTTAATAATTAATTAATTAATCAATTATCTTAAAAAATAGATTTCTAAATAAACAATGTGGTTTTAAGAAATAAGTTCTTAAATATTTACTTATTTTTGAAAGAACTAGTGTCCACATCATATGTCATGTCACCATTAGTTTACACCTCACATGCCACACCACTCTTGGTTAATCATGGTTAGGGCTTTAGTCAAATTTTGGATAATTTTGACAATTGTTTAAAAGTTTAATTCTACTAGTGTTAAAAAAAATAGTTTGATTGTTTTTCTAATAGCTTGACAAGAGTTCATTGGTTTTTTTAGTAATTAAGTCATTAGGGAATGGCTATGCACAATTTGGATAATAAAGATTGGGGGGAGAGAGAGAGAGAGGAGGAGGAGGGGACATATGAAAAATACATAATAAATCATTATTTTTCCACCAAATAGGATTGAAAGGATAGGGTTCTAGAACTTTCACCTCTAACCTTCTTAAGCTAAAACGATGCACAACTCATTTTCTTTGTATAAATAAAAACCACACATAAAACATAATAGTAGCAAGCGATTTTTCTTAGAAACTAAAAAATAATTCAACTTTCATAAAACAAAAATGAAGTTGAGACCGAGGATGATTATACAGAAAGCAATTATACTCAAATGGTCATTTCCACATGAACTCTAAGGCTATGTTTTTTCCGCAAAAATAATGGATGGGATAGAATTATTTGAACTAACTTAACATCACTTTGGACTATTTTATTGCATGATTCGTCCGTTATTTAATCCCATGGACTATTTGCTATCATTTCTAAGGCAATTTGATACCTCAAAGGGGGGATTATACCACCTCTCCACTTGGGATTATAATCCCTCAACAAATAGCCTTAAAAATGACCCCAAAAAAAAAAGTCTATGGGATTAAATAAGAGATTAATCATGGGATAAAATAGTCCAAAGTGATAATAAATTGGTACAACTAATCCTATCCTATCCTATCCCACCCAACAAACGTAGCCTAAGGTTCACAAATCAATTACAACAGAAATTTAGCACAAGTCATCAAGATTTACAACTTGAACCAATTTGGTACATCCTATATCTTTAAAGAAGATGCTGGTTGATTGCAAGATTCCAATTTACTAGTAAGCCTGAATGATCATTTCCAATAATTTTTCCAAATATTGGAATATTTTTTGCAAAATTGTATCAGTAAATTGGGATAATGTCACTTTTGACCATCAATGCGGGTACTATTTTATGCTATTTTACTGTAGTAGCATCATAAATATTAAATTTTCTTTGAATATTAATTCTTCATCCATTATATTAACAAAATTACCTTTGCTTTGGGGATCGGCCGTGCCCCTGGTTCATCCCTCATGTCAATAGTCAGTGTCCTGATCTCTGTACACAAGGAACACCAATGCAAGATCACAACAATGCACAATATATATATATATATATGGATTTAAAGTTAAATGGGCAGACTGAAAGTAATATATGGATTCAGGTACGCGCACACACACATATATATGTATGTATTATTCCTGAGATAAGTATAGTGCGATAGAAAGATTTTGTATAAGTAGCAAAAATCTTACTTTTCTCAACGGCAAATCCATTGTTCTTCAAAATTTCAGCAACAGTAACCACCGTGGCAATAGCTGTAGATGACATATAACATAAGATTTAATCCTTCAGAAACCATAAAAGAGCAAACTTATAACATGTCAGCAATATCATATTTGAGAGTCAATGGAATGCCCACATAATTCATTGGTTATATTAATCAGTAAAACTAGAGAAACAAAAACACATTAATAGACCATGCACATTGCTCATCCATGGCATCCAGTGTTATTTATATGCCATCCCATAGAAAAGGTGACTACTATTGATTGCGGTAATGTATAGGTTGCTTTAATGCTATTCACAGTTTGGATCTAACTGATGAGTGATGAAGGAATAACATGTTAATCATTCCACACGATCATACCGTGTTCAAGATCCAACTGATGAGAGTTTTCTTGTATTTACTTTCTTCTTGTAAAAACAGGAGAAAAGCTCTGAGAAGCAATTCAAGTTTGTTGTTTTCTAATCAAACTCCAATATGAGCTTAAATTGTTAGTTATTATTTACTTATAAAAAAATTGTTGTTACTATTCAAAATGTAAAAAATTGGACTTAATTATTAACTCCAGTTTAACTATATAATAGCTTTCTAACTGAAATCAGGCTTGGCAAGCACATATATGCAGAGCCATATAGTCTGCTTCTCAGTTTTGAAGAACTGAACGCAAGAAAATAATTTTTTTTACATAAAAGAAAGGCTTATTAAATATTAATACCTTTTCGGTTACGAAGATTTTCAACATAACTAATCCTGATGTAGCACACAATCAGTAGTGACACATACACAATGGGTAAAGGGCAAAGTAGATCCCAAAATAGAAAAGAAGGGAAGAAAAGAAAATATGCTGTTGGTTGAAAGAAAGGGAGATTAGAAGTAATACCCATTCCAAGTGCAGAAAGTTCAACTTCATTGTACTGTTGCAAAAACCTCTGCAAAGACATTTACACCAAAATGACTAAACAATAAAATAGAAACGTATATACATTCGCTGGCATGCATGCAAAGAAGACAAACACACATGAGTACATCCATTGATATAGCCTGAAGTAGCAAATTCTCTAGCCTGAACATCAATGCCTTAAACTTATCATGTACCATCTTGTTACTTTCCACGTTTTTCATTCACCAAAAGTAAATTCTGAAAATTCATCAAACTGAACTTGTTTTCTCAGAAACAAGTTGAAACATTAATTTGAAAAATATATCAGTCAAAATAAATCAAATTCTAAGGTTAGTATTTTGGTTTTCCTTTCTAAAATCATGTTATTGATTTCAGTGTCCTCAGTTCCTATAGATGAAAGAAAGGGAAGTGAAACAAAAAGTGAATACTCAGGAGATAAATTTCACTTGCACGTCAACAGACTATAGAATTCGTTACTTCAAAAAATGGGCCAGCCACCTTTTGGTGTTAACATCGCTTTTTTAAGATAGGGGTAGTAAATGTGGGGAGACTGTAGCACAGTGGGTGATAGCATATTTAACCCGGAAAAAAAATTTGGGTCAAAACAAACCACAAAATAAACTCAACTTTACTGTGCACTTAAGAATCAAGATTTAAAAAAGCAATCTTTTTTCTACCTTTCCCTAATTTGAAAGGCAAGAACAGGAACAGATTTACAGGGATGCTAACCAAACAGACCGGCAATATTACACTCTGTCGAAATTCTCTCCCAAATTTTCTCAGTAACCAAACAGAAAGTCAGCAACATCATCTCCAGCTAATTAGCAACTTCAAGTATAAGATGTTATATTTATTAACAATAGTGTCCAATTCCCCTATAGCCAAAGACCCTACTACAACCTTATAACCCTAAATCAATACCAACGACATATCTGTGAAAGAATAACACCTATACACATAATATATATATATATAAGTAGAGAGAAAGAGAGAGATACCTTAGCGAGGTTGACATAGAAGAAGAGAGATTTTTTGGTATTGGAGACCTGAATACGGTTGTTCTTCTTTTGAGAATCATCGATGTTCATGTTGTTTACTCCCTCTGTTATCCCTTCCATTTTTCTGTATCACTAATTTTCAAAACCCTAATCTCTGGCTCGCACCAATTTTCAAAACCCTAATATCTCTATCTTTTTTTATAGAGGCTAGAGCTCTCTCTCTCTCCGTTAAGATTTTGGACAAGGAAATAAATGGGATAGCTGTCAGCAGCTGCAGCATCAATCTTTTTTCAAAGGGTAACGACATCGTTTCTTAGTGTCTCATTTACTCTCTTTTTATTATTATTATTTTTTTTCATCATTTTTTTGATATTAATCTAAAAAACACAATATCTTTATGCTTATCAATACAATTTAAGTATGACATTATCATTCATTACTACTAAATGCTTAAATAATAATACTTTCATTACAAAATTAAAAATACAATTTGACTTTTGAGATTAAACCGCGATATATAAAATTTTAAAATTAGTATAACTTATAAAAGTTTAAAATGAAATAAAAATTTTAATTTATAGTTTTTGTTATATACGATACAATTATAATAATTGTATCAATTAAAATTAAATATATTCACATTAATTTAAAGTTTAATATACCGTCATTTGACCTTAAAAATTAAACTATATCTCTAATTTTAGAACAAATGGAACATTTAAGAATAAATATGAAATAAAAATATATTTGTAAATTTATAAATTGTGCAAATATGACTATTTTTGTAAATAAAGATAATAGCTTTTCAGATTATTCTTATAATTTAGTCTAACTTTACGTGGCCTCGTTATTTTTGACATGAGAATCTCATATTTGTAAGATTTTTACAAATTAGAAAAGGTCAGTTTAAAGATAGTTAATATAAAGCTATTACAAATTATAAAAAAAAATTGTATGTAAAAATAATAAGTTTAGTGAAACTTACCTTTATTTATTTCTTACCCTTATTAGTAACACATCAAAAGAAAAAAAAATTATTTTCCTATAATTTCTTTTTCCAACCTTTTTTTAACTTTAGAAGAACTAATGTATTAGTCCGTGCAAGGTAAGAGAATTGTTTTTTTTTTTTTGTCATTTTATAATTTTTTTTGGGTAATTCAATAATTTTTATCTTTATGTGTAAAATGATAAAATTTACGATAAATCAAAAATTTATACTTAAACATATAATACAGTAATTGTCAATTTTTCTCAATTATTTAAAATTGGACTTAAATCTAACTCAAATAAAATATGAACCGAGTACTATTGAACTCCATTAAAAAAAAAAGAATGCTTAGTCATTTATGAGTTTTCCAATAAAATGGGTCTTAGATTTTTAGTCTCTCAGTTACATGATTTTTTCCAAAATATCAAACAAATTTGTAATTATCTCTTACTTCTTTCTATCTTATTGTCATTTTTTTTTCTTTTGAGTGATTTGCGTAGAATATCACAACGCTCGTACTAAATGTGATTATGATTAGATGCATTCATGAACTTGAAAAACGAATAGACATGGGAATTTAATCAATGCTAAAACTTTCGCACCTATCATCAATAATTAAAAAAAAATTATAAATTAATGTAACAAATAATTAAACATAACATTAGTAATTAACGAGTCAACTCGATTATATTATTAAACACAACATTTATTACTCGAGTCAACTCGATTGGATAAATGATTTAATTAAAAACTGAACTCAAGTCAATCTTTTAAATATAAGTATTGATTATGATTTTGTTCCAAAAACTCGTGTCAAGGTGTACCAAAAATACATCTAAGTATTACTTTTGTTTGGTTTTAAATAGGGCTGCAAACAAATAGAACTGTTCGCGAACCGGTTCGGTTCATTTCAAGTTCGAGTTGATCACCTAGTCGAATCGAGTTCGTACATAATGTTCCGTTCGATTGCTCGATCAAACATGTTCACGAACCATGTGTTTCGATTTGACTATGTTCACGAACAATTCGGGTTCGGTTTGACATGTTCGAGTTCGAATTCGGTTTGATTCAACTTGTTCGAGTTCGGATCGGTTCGACATGTTCGAGTTCAGTTCAATTCAACTTGTTCGAGTTCGGTTCAACTTGCTCGGGTAGCTCGTGAGATGTATTTCTTACATATTTAATGATTTTAAAATTCTAAATAAAAATAGTTGATTATTTCATACTCTATTGGTCCCTCAGTCTCTTATTTTTTATTTTTTAAAATTAATGGACACACATATTAAGAAAAACAATTAATATTATGTTTTTAATTAAAAATAACTCTAAATGTCAATATTGCCATTGGATTGAAATAAGAGAGTGTTACTTATTGGATAGAAAGTAGTGAGAGAAACAAAATTAATTTTAGTACTTGGGGTAATATTGGAAATTAAACAATGAATGCTTAATTAAAATTCTTAAATAATAAATATTAAGAGACAAAAATACTTCTCTAAAACGACATTTAAAAAGGAATACGGGAGTGTTAAATTCTAAATTTGTCTTATCAATAATTGTTAATTTTGTAGTAATTTTTTTTATTACTTAAACATCTTTTTATTTTTTTGATAATTGATTGCAAGTATACATTTTTATTAAATAATTAATAAATAATAATGTGTACTTCTTCACCTCTAATTTAATTAAAATAATTTTTATATTTTTATAAATTTTTTAACAATGATTGTTGAATTATTACAATTTACATCACTAATAATTTAATAAATTATAACTCATGTCATAAATCACATAAATAAAGTCATTGATCATAATGCAATGACAATTTAACATTAATTAAAGCCTAAAGAATGATACAATGTAGTTACTTATATTTAATGAGCTATTGAAATTGTCAAATCGAAATAGAGAATAGAGAAATCAAGTCGTCAATGTATCGAGACTTCACTAATAGTCAATGTACAATTACTATTGTATATTATATCAATTATCAACTATATAATTAAAAGTGCAAACTTGGTTTCACAATTTTTTGAATTTTGTAGTGTTACAAACTTATGGTATATACGTGAGAATGAGAGAGAGGGATTGACTAACTTTGATTTATGCAATTAAGTAATCATATTTAGTGTAAAAAATAATGTTTAATAATTCAATTAATTAATTAAACAATATGTCACAACATCGTTTATATGAAATTAAAATGAGTTATTAATTTAAATTAAAACAAGCAAAAAAGTTTTTTTTTATAAATGAAACGATGTCTCTTAATGGCTTTGAGCCTTTGATCTCGTAGTTAATTTATTTAATTTTAACTTTTAAACAATATAATTATGAAAATTATAAATTTTGTATAAAGTAACTCTCAAGATTTATTGTATTCAAAAGTTAATTATCAATTTATCGCATTCCTTTTGAATTAAAAATATTTCCTATCAATTTTGAAAATTCATACTCGAAGATTTAAAAGACTTTTTGGTTATTAATATTTGATTTTTGATATTTATAAATTAAGAATTTATAAGTACTTGTTAACTTTTAACTTCTAACTTCTTTTAAGTAATCATTTTTTATTTTGGATAAATGTTAATTAAAATATTTGGCCTAATTTTTGCTTCACTTCGTTAATTCAATCATTCAAAATTTTAAATATTCATGACGATATTCGACTGTGTTCGCGAACATGATCATGTTCGACTGTGTTCGCGAACATGATCATGTTCGACTGTGTTCGCGAACATGATCATGTTCGACTGTGTTCGCGAACATGATCATGTTCGACTATGTTCGTGAACATCTATCGATCCGAACTCGCACATGGGTGTTGGTTCGATTATGTTAATCGAACATGTTCGAGTTCGACTCATAGTGTTCGAGTTCGACAAAGTTCGGTTCAGTTCAAATCGTTTGTAGCCCTAGTTTTAAAGATTTAACACCCACGATATTACTCTTATATTTAATTGATACACTTTTTATAACAATGATTGTAATTTTTTTTTTTGGTCTCAAATTGTGTTTAAAATGATATGGAATCACTACATTAATTTAATATATATTGTAACTGACTATGTTATAAAGAAAACCAATTCTCTTACTCAATGTCACGTCGTCTCAGTCTCAGTATGACTGATTATTCTCTCGAACCAGCTATTGATCATCGCCTTGGTAAACTATTGCTTCACCAACTAACTAATCAGATGCGAGCCCTTTCTCGGGCGGATTCCTCCTTTTGCTACTCGGTGCTGAAGTATCCCATGTCATACTCTCAAGAAAAGCTCGAACGACCTTCAACAAAAGATACCTATACCCGAAATCGACACAAGCAGGAAGGTAGGTAGAGAATGCTTATTCGCTTTGATCACATAAAAAGCCCAGTCAGCCACCAACTCGTCGAAAAAGTCCGGGTCAAAATATGACTTTTAAATTTAGTTCTGAATTAGCAGAGGCTGATTGAGGATACCAGTGGATCTCTGACAATACCCTATTATTATAGTCTAACCTTCAAAATCTTCAAAAAAAAATAATAAATAAAAGAAAAGAAAAAAGGTCTAACCTTCAAAATATATTTGTTTTGAGTCAAAAAAATTGTTATTCCTTTTTGCTGATTAAACACGTAAATTATTGTTCAACACTTTTAAGGGCGGATACTTTTGGTAATTTTGTATCAGCCATAGGAAAAAAAATTAAAATATATTTGAATAGATAAGATCAAAAATAAAATGAAGTACAACCGCTAACAATAATGCATATCATAACCAACAGTAGAAATAATCTCAAAAATCGTTTTAATTATCAATTTTTTTGAAGAGACAAATGCTAAAAACTTCATGTCATCAACAGAACATTGTCAGCATAATCAATAAAACACTGGTAATGAGGATGTTTGGTTCATTGCTTTGGGGACTTTAAGGACTTGTGGAGCCTAAACCCTGGCTATGAGCATGTCTGGTTTATGGCTTTGGGGACTTTAAGGACTTGTAGAGAAACGCATTTGATAATCTTATGTCTAAATACAACTTATTTAATTGACTACCGTAATTTATAAACTCCAAATTCACTTGGTTTATGTTTGGTTAGTGTTTGCAACGTTTAGTACGTTTAAAAGTCCAAATACGCTTGATAATCTTGTTCGTCTAGAATGAACTTATTTCAAACGTAGCTTATTTTACTTACAAACTCAGCATTTAGAACTCAAACGCAACACATCAAAATTAATGCGATAAGTTTGAAGGTCCAAACGCTACCACTGCAAACACTAATAGTCGAACAAACCCTTGGTACGGTGAGTTTGTGGACTATTAGCTGCCCAAATGCATTTTTCTAACACACCAATGACCAAACACACCAAAACAAACAAGTTAATCTTTTATCCAATGGAAAGGATACGATGGTACTTAGTTTTGCTGGGAATTCTAAATGAACCAATTAGAAGAAAAAAAGAAGGAAAAAAAGTAGTCAGGTCCAACACAAAATTCTTATCTTCTCTTTTCCATTTTTCTAAAGAACAATTGCCATGAATGGCATACACTATCTTGATAATAAATGAACACCATACGGCACACTAACAACAAAACAAATTTAAACTTGAGGCTGATACTCAACAAGTACTTGTACAAATAAGATGAACAGAATAGAAAGGGCAAAAGTATAGTTTAAGTCCCTGTTTTTGATGTCTCTATCCATCACATTCCCTTTCATACATAGAAAGTACAACATAACTTACAAAGAAAGTACAACTTAATTTTTAATCCTGCGTAATTTCTTTACTCTATTTACACAAAGGTGAGCATGACGATGGAGCTTACCTCACCAAAAAAGATTTAGCAATCAATGCCACATTGTTGACCTCTTGTAGCAGATTTTGTGGCGTCGGATGTAAACGGATCGATCCTAACCCATAGCAGGGAGAATATGGAAGCGAGGAGGATGGACCAGACAATGACAATGGTCGGCGTACGATTTTGCCGACCCAGCAAACCCTTGAGGAAGGGATACAAGTGGACAATGACCCAAATTGCAAAGAACAATTTGCCAAACAAAGGGCCCCACGACTGATATCCACTGTTTATGGCATACGAAACACCGGCAACTATCCCTACTAAGTTCACAATAAGAACTGTGGTCGGAGGGATAAGAAGAGATGTCCATTTGAACACATAGAGCTCTGCGAAATCCCCATCCTCGTCGGATGCCTTTGAAGTAACAGTAAAGTTGGTATCAATCCCGGCAAGCACTTTCAAAAGCCCTTGGAAAACTGCAAAAAGATGAGCTGAAGTACCACCAATGACCCAGAACTGTTCGTTTCTCCACCAGTCGTCAATACTTACTCCACTCCACCTTAGTTCCAGTATTCCAGTTGCAAAAATGGAAATGAAAAGAAGAATAAACCACATGCTAGCAAAGTTGCTTATCTGCAGAAAAGTTGCTTTACAGGTTAAGACGAAGACATTGATTGGAAGGGATTACTTTTTTAGTATAAATCAAGTCCAGTCCATAAGGAGATTACTATTGCAAAATGGGGAACCAAAGATCACCAATTCCAGAAGATGGTAAATAAAAGATGGAAATAAATTAGTAGGCAAATAAAGGAAGAGCACTGTGTATATGTGTGCGTTTTTGTGCATATTAGAGTGTTTCCGGTCCTGTTTGGAATCTTTCAACAAACATTTGAACGGTTAAGATTTAAAACTATATGCATTTTAGGCCTATATATTTCAGTTCCGCAACAGGCCCACCACTATAATCCATAAACGGAAACAAAATGGATTTTCCGACTGCTGATAGTTTTGAGCTTTATTGCAGTAAATAAATCATGAGCAACTGAAGTGAAATTAGTCACCTCGGGAATGATGAATTTTCCAGTGAGAAGGCAGACGGCTGGAAGTATGCAATAAGCAAGTAGTGGGATAGAAGTAAGAGGATAGACAATGGTATTTATGTACGCCAGTCTCTCCAAGAGCTTCAGTTTACCATTGTAGCCATACCATATGGGGCAATGCCTGCTCAGTAGAATTTCAATGGAACCCAATGCCCACCTAAGAACCTGGTTAAGACGATCAGAAAGATTGATGGGAGCAGAACCCTTGAATGCTGGGCGAGGAGGCACGCAATAGATCGAAATCCACCCTCGTGCATGCATCTTAAACCCAGTTAAAATATCTTCAGTCACAGACCCATATATCCATCCAATCTGTTTACCAAAAGAAAATGTAGCTATATCATATTGTATTCCAAAATGCACATGTCAATCCTTAAAAGGATATGAAGTTTTACATAGATGCATAATTGCAGTTACCTCTTTGCCCCATTCGGACTTGTCCTCGTATCCACAGCTAATAACATGGATTGCTTCTTTCAACAAAGTTGCAGGATTCGTTGTTGGTGGAATGCCCCCCTGCTCCATAAATGTAGCAGCAATAAAAACTGGAGATTGACCAAATCGCTTTTCTAAGCTCTTCTGGGACATAAGAAGTGACTTCTCGTCATCATATCCTGTAAATACCAAAACAAATGATAAAAATTTATCACGTCTCACTCATCTTTTAAGCTGAAATGAAGTACAAATATTCATACTAATAGTAGTTTTTTGCCAATATACTGACAATACAAGTGCCTTGCTTGGTAAAACTGAACCAATTATATTTCAACTATTTCAGAAAAGAGGCTAAGCCACAAGCGTAACTTCTTTCTTCGGATGGGAAAAGGATTGAACTGTCAACTCCGTTTTCCCACATGGAGGGGCAGGGGATAGAGGAGTCCTGCCCCGCTTTTACACATGTCGGTGCCCGCATGTGGAGGATGGTGTGCAATTCATGCACCTCTGAGCATGAACTCAATTTAAGAAACTACTACTACTTGCTTTTTACTACCAGCGTGAAGCATATAAATATAAAAAACGAGATAATTGTCAAGATGAACCTTCAACACCCTCTTCAATGTCTTCCATATTGAAAATGGGAATCGTGGATTCAGTTCGTTTTACTGCTCTCTTCTTATCAATATACTTTTTGTTTGCATTCCTTCCTTTCTTCCTTGAGCCGCAACAACTCTTTATAATAATATTTGGTTCCAAATCTGCCTCCGTTAAGACTGGATCATACCCATACAGAGCTTGCCTATTGAAACAACATCCTGTTCCCACATAGACTGGACCTTGGATGCCATCAAGCCCTTTCAAGTTGATCTGAGTATATGAGAGGAATGAACATGAAGTTAGTTTTAAGCATAGCAAAACATAAAAAACATATAATAGTATAAACGTTGTAAGAGAAACCTACATCAAAGAACACAATATTGCGATTAGCATATCGATCGTGTAAGTCAATCCCATCAAACCGTTGAGGGAACTGTACGTAGCAGGTTTTCTTTCCATAAGCCGGATCCATCATGAAACACATGGCTTCTTTAAGAGCTTTACTGTTATTGAAGTAATGATCACAATCGACGTTCAAAAGATATGCACCATTTGTAAGGACAGCTGACACTCGAATCTGTGATCCACAACCAAAAAAAAAACTATAAAAATATAGACAAAAAACAAAGATTTATACAACATATATACCAGAAAGGAGATTATTATTTAATAATATTAGAACTGAAAACCAATATGGAACCACTAGTTTGGTGACTCAACATGTCCATCCAGCAATCCATGCTAAACGGTAATTTTTTTAGAGGGGAGCGAGTGTATGTACTAATACAATCACATAAACGCTGATATTCATTGTCGAGGGGAATTTTTCCCATAATCAATGCACTAACCAGATTGGCAAACTCTTGCAACAATTGCTAAATTATGTCATGATTGAATAATTTTCGTAAAGGAAAATAGAAATAGCTATGGAGATCACGAACCAAAGCATTCATTGCTCCTGCTTTCTTGTGATGTTGGAATCCTGGACGCTTCTCACGAGAAACATAAACCAGCCTTGGCAGCTCATTGCCATCTGTATCAAGGCCCCCACTATGGCCTAAGAAAACCTATCCATCCATCCATTAAATAAATTAAAAAGAAAATCAATGGAAACAAATCAGAAGCAGAAAATTAGATAGAACTGTAATCTTAAATACATTTAAAACCGTGACGATACCTGGATCATTCCTGGATGATCCCTAGGGTTATTTCCGGGCCATGGAGTTCCATCTTGCATTGTCCAACCTTCTTCAGGCATCTTTTGTGCTTTAGCAACAAGCGCATTGATTCGTACTTTAAATTCTTCATATTCTCGCTGTGAAAGAAATTTTTTTTTTGTTATTACGATAATAATTAAAGTTTCCTACCAATAAGGATCATGTTGTAATGCCTTTTAACAACCCCCCCCCCCCCCCCAATTGACCACCACAACTTTAGGTTCCCCTTTCAAAGAATCAATAATATTACAATTTTAGCATTTAAAAGGTGGGGCAATCCTGAAGCATTTTGAAAACGATGTTTATTAATTACAAGAGCAGTACACTGCCCATAAAAGAGGGAGTTGGGAAGTGCACAACTTGTTCCACGCCTCCACCGTCTTAGGTGAACCAGGACCGTCACATATGAAGCGACTCACGATGATGGGGATATTGCAATTCAATTTAAAAGCATAAATAAATATTCCTCAACCCAGAATTAGTCAACCTTAAAAGTCAAAATTTCTTAAGGAATTTTATTTTAACACAGTTAAAGGTCTATGCTTTACAGATATCAAAGAAAAAGATCTCATCCCCACAATTCAACGATATAGTAGTGGCAGTTGATCACTGGTAGTGGCAGTTGATCACTGGACCACGGGGACTACTATTCTATCAGAGTGCTATAGTTTTTTGTTGATATGATTGGAAATAATTTTCAGTTCAGAACAATTCTGAATCTAAACACAGCACACTTAAAAGCTAAAAGGATTTTCATATCCACCGAACTTTTTTACCTTAATGTTCAAAATATTTATAGAACATTTAGCTTTATAAACATCATTAGAAGCAACTTTTAAGAAACATA
The DNA here is from genome assembly GCA_034770075.1 of Aralia elata. Classification (NCBI taxonomy): domain Eukaryota; kingdom Viridiplantae; phylum Streptophyta; class Magnoliopsida; order Apiales; family Araliaceae; genus Aralia; species Aralia elata. The sequence goes on along the minus strand of CM068381.1, from coordinate 43,647,160 downwards.
GTTAGCATGCAAGCCACTATATTATGGAAGCACTCATTGTTATCAAAAGGAAAAATGGAAGCACCGTCGGTCATCAGATATCTCATCAATTACCTTCATCGACCTGCGTTCTTTAACAAATGAAGGCTGTATTTTGTCCTTCAAGTAATCTATCTTCTGAGCAAAATAGAATTCTGGAGCCCTAGGCTCAATGTGGTGCTTCTTGCAGAACGGCACCCACTTCCTTGCAAACTCTGCTGTCTCAGAGAGGGCTTCAAAGGTCAACATTGCTGAACCATCATCTGAAACATAACAAGAAACTTTGTCGACTGGGTAATCAACGGAAAGAATGGACAACACAGTATTGGCAGTAACAAGAGGAGGCTCTTTCAGAGGATCCACTGTACTGACAAATACATCTACAGGTGCCAGCTGTGAAGGCTCCCCTTCTCTGTCATATCTGTGAAAGAATAAACAATATTAATGTGGTATTTAAGCAATTTTCAAAAAGAACCCAAAAGCTTAGAAACCATCAAACTGACCACCAATGACCAATAAGTCCATACAAGAGATGTATTATAAATTGGATAAAAGCTAACTGACCTTATTGCAAGCCTGTCTAGGTATGTCTCACGGTTAATGGGAGCCCATTTTGGAAATTGATCCAGGAGCCAGGATAAGGCAAACCAAATCTCACAAATAACCGAAACAAGCCACAAGGGATAAGCATCTTTCACTGGATGAGTAACACGGTATTGCAAGAAGAAGCCCAAGATAATTAACCGAAGTATGATTACAACACGATAAGGGGTAAGGTGGTTAGAAGAAATGGGCACGACACGGCTCATAGGTTGGCGAGCATCATCAGCCCTGTGATACAAACAAGTAGTCAACATTCCGGGAAGATGTATAGACCAAAGACTACATCGACAAAGTGATGATTCCATTTTTTTTTATAACATTTCATAATTTATCTCTATTTGACACTGATAACAGATAAATCTTCATCATGATTATATTATAATACAGTCACAAACAGATAGAAATGATGTAAGATGTTCACATTTGCAATTCTTCTCCATTTGAACCTGTGCCCTCAATATCTCCTCCTTTGCCTTCAGTGTATCTGTTAGTCATCTGCATCATATTTTTCTCCTGCTTTATTTTCCAACCTTCTACCCTTTCCTTCCAGTCAACATTTCCAAGACCATAAGAATTCAAGTCCTTTGAAGGGTCCACAATTCTTACAGGAACTGCAGAGTTAAGACATATATAGATGATTAAATGAGTACAAATTTCAACAAAACAAACAGAGGCATCGGTCATAGAAAATCAGAACCAATCAATTTCAACTTTTTGGTCCAGAATCTAAAAATATGACATGATCACCCAACCAAGATAAAGAAAAAGGAAAAAAGAACAATGATTGGAATTATTTAGTCAATAGATCAAGCTAGTAGAGCACCTGGCAGCCTTGGATCTATGTATGGAAGTGAGTGAACATGTTTGTCACCAGGGCCCAAAGGGCCTGATGTACTTCGTACTGATTGAGTGTCCAGCGTAGCACTGGGAATTTCACCAGATACCTGAAAATTTCGACAAATAAGCAAAGCACTTGAATTCTAAAAACAATAGAGAAGAATGGTTGCACTGATAATTGGCAAAAAAAATCATATGAAAATTCCAATAATGGAGTGAAAGGTTATCTACATAAGTAAGTATAATGAGCTTTGCATAATATCACTTCTTGCAAAGCATATATTTTGCTATGCTTAGAGAGTAACTGTTGTGCTTCCAATGCAAAACTCAACACTTGCTGAGTAACAAAGCATGAGTAAACCAATAATAGTAGACCAGGGAATGTCCTAATTGAAGTTACAAAGTGACTATAACAATCGATGCCCCAGAGAATTAACAAACAATGATCAGTTATAACCATGCTCTCTTCACTGCTCTTAATGCAACTCACATGGAGGACTCAATCGTGAACTCAAGGTACAATCATTTACCAATTTTGACGTGACTAGAAACATGTGAAGGATGGAAAGTACAAAGCCACACTTCAGGAAAAAACATGAAGGACACAGACCCATACACTAATGACCAGTTGAATGCATCAAGACCAGTAATATCACTCACTGGTTGCCCATTGGTGAGAAGGGGAATAGGTTGTTGAGATTCATGTCTAGACGATGAAGAGAGGTCAACATCTTCTCCCTGCCATTGGCCTCTCGGTTGGCTGTTTCCGTGGGCATAATTGAATTCATTTTCCAAGTCATCAACGTCCTCCTCGTCATCATCACCATCAACTCGAGGACTCCCTGATTAAAAGCACATATAATTTGTTCAATCCCTCACATTTATCTATAAAATTAAGTGAGAACCCCATGAAATAGTTTTACAATCAAAGTAACCTTTGAGTCTTTTATATCTAGTCTTGCACTGGGGGCACGACTGATTTCCATCTCTCCTCTCATACTCATAACAAGGTCTGCAAACCGGAAAGGCACACTCATTGCAGGCAACAAAGGCATCACCTGAAGCTGTAAGTCCAACAATATCGCTGCATATCTGACATAGCTTACCATTCAAATTCTTTAGGGGCTTGGGCTGCATAATCCAAAAAAATCATAATAATAATAATCACTGATTAGAAACAAAAGATATCATAAAAAGACAAATGAGTGGTACAGTTACTTCATATGATTAATTAGAAATCATCTAACCATAACCAGAAACTCTTTTCAAATCAAATGTGCAAGGCCGTAAGCACATTACGGAACACAACAGTCAAGTCAATAAGAAAAAGCAGATTTAGCTAAAAGCTCTCAAATGTAAGTTTTAAAACTCAACTGAAATGAACTAGAAAGATCTCAACCTTCAATCCTAATGGACCTAATCTAAGTGGTTAAGCAAATAAATTAGCATGAAGTTAAATTTAGAACAATTCAATCTCAATCCCAGCTTTAGTTAATTAGTAATAATTAGTAAGTTTCAAAATCCAACATTTCTCACAAGATCAAAACTTCATTCTAACAAAACTGATCCATGAGAACAAAAGGATACAAAAAAAATTCAGAACTTTGAGCTTATTCATTCTTATACAACCAACATTCACACTTACAAAAGGAATCAACCAAAAATCAAAATATTAAAAAAAAAAAACACACACACCAAATTTAAGAGTCCAAATCAAAATTAAGCAGTACCCATTTCCTAGTTTTCATGAAAAGAACCAATTTTTCATCTGAAGACTCACTCTAGTAAACAGCACTCAGATCTAAACACTACTTATACTGCAGATAATCTAGTAGAAGCTACCCAAAAGAGTAATTTTCACACTTATAATCAAGTTATCCCAGTACCATCTCATAATTTCATAAAAAGAACCCAAATTTTTGCTCAAAACCCACTCATAATTTCATAAAAAGAACCAATTTTTTGCTCAAAATCCACTAGTGAACAACTAACACTTAGATCTAAACACAACACCGAAACTGAAAACCCAATTGGGTATCTCCCAAAATACATACCCCACTATCAGAATCATGCCGAATCCGCACCAATTGGTTCCTATTGTGCGATCCAGCCACCAATCCAGCATTTGCCTCCATTTCTTTTCAATAGAAACAGAGGATTACAGTGAAATGTACATCAACAAAACTGAAACCCCTGTTAAATTATTGGTTTGTTTTGATACAGATCTTAAAATTCAAAGAAAATTTGAGATGGGGGTTTTGCTCAATGGGGTTGAGTTTGATCAAATTGCAACAATGGACATTCTCTGATTTTTGGCCTGATCAACCACCCATCTCTCACTCTCTCTCCTCCTACTTTTTCCTTCTTCTTGATAAAACAAGTCTCCGTCTTTCAACATTTTCTAAAAAGAGTATTTAATCAACAACGTAAATTTTACTGACTCAACCGGTAGCCAATATCCAACCTACTTGACGTTTATGTGTTAACTTTTAAATTATTTAATTATTTTAGCTTCTTTATTTTTGTTATTACGTTTTTGTGGATATTAAAAAGTTATAGATTCTTACTTATGTAAATTCACGACATTCATATTTTTATATTTTTTTTAATTAATATTTTGGAGAAAACAAAAAAATTAAAAATATAATTTTATCTTGTTTAATTTTTGAATTGAGTATAAAATTAAGTATTATTTTAGTAAAATTCATTTGAAAGTTAAAAGAGAAATATATAATATTTAGTGTTTAGAGTTTAGAGTTAGTATGAAAAATTAATTCATTATTTTTTTAATTAAAATTTAGAAATGACAAGTTTATTTGATTGCATTTGTATTTATTACTATAAAATTTTTAAAAAATATATTATTTTTATTTTGTTAAATTTCTAGATTTTAATACAAATTGCAAAAAACTTTATAAACCCTTAAAAAACAAAAAAAGGTCGAGCAAGTTGTCTTATTGTTTTAGTTGAACTAAGGATGGAAGTATTGAGCTAGACTAGAAGTGTGACATGAGTCGGACTGTCGGAGTGCCATTTTGACTTTATTATCAGCCTCACCAATAAGAACCGACCACGTACTTGGACCAACAGTCTGTCAGTCACCGATGGTGTAGAGAGAGATTCCTTGCTGTGAACAGGCTGGAGTACTATAATGCGTCACCGGTTATAGCCGGTTGCTCTTCTCCGACAACTCCCGTGGCTGTCGGTGGACTCTTAGTTTTGCATTTTAATTTAGTCAAATTACGAAATTTTCCCTGTTCCATCGATTTATACTATTGAAAATATTTATGTACGAGCATTATAATTGAGCAACTATATTTTCATGTATTATATTCTAAGATTATTAATTCTATATTCAAATAGTTCTAGTTATATATTTATTTTTTATGAGATAATTTAAAATAATCTCATGTTATGTTTGTTTTGTCCAAAAATTTTTAAATAGTTGAATAAAAATTTATCGTTTGAACTATCATACTCTTACCACTAATAACAAATATATCATATTCTTATTAGTTTGAGTATAGATATATAAGATAAGATACATTAATTTTTTTAAATAAAGATAAATAATAATTTTATCCACATATTTTTAGTCCTAAATGATAGATATTATAATACTTAGTTAGACATGGTATTAGACCATCTTTCAAATCATTTTATTATTTCGAGACTAATAGTCCTAAGTTTATTTTAAAAAATTTGAGATTAAATTCAATCTTAAATATAATTCTTGCAAATAAACATAGACAATTATTATATTTAGAAAACGATAAAAGCAAATCCCAAGTGTTGCTGTTAATTGACTTAATTCAGAACTTATTAAAGTTTATTTCTCACCTTTATTCATCTAGTGATAATGATTCAAATATTCTTCAAAGGATAATGCTAAATTTTTGGTTTCTAATAATATGATATTAAATATTTTATAATACAGTATAATAGGTATATTTAATCAATATAAATATTATCCCTCTAAAATTAGGCTGAAGAGGGGGAGGGGTGTTATTTTTACAATATTGATAGCAAAAATTCTCAATATGGTGTGTTAGTTTGAGTCAATTATTTAACTATGAATGAATTTTTGGTTTAAACTCAATTCGATTATTTATCATGTAAATTTTTTTCATAATAGACTATTATCAGTTGAATTGAGTTCGAGTAATTAATGATCAACAATTTTCAAGTTCAAACACATTTAGTTATTATTGAGTAGTTTGTAATTATTATTATTTTTTTAATTTTTTTTTTGTAAAAAGCTAAAATTTTATTGCTAAAAATTTATCCCAATATTCAATAATCTTTATAGAATTTCATTATGCCTTTCCTTTCCTTTTTTTTAAAGTCCCATTTTAGAGAGTAACATATAATTTTATAATCAAGTAAATCATCACTAGTACAATATTAATAACCAATCAAACCTTATAGACGAGGAAAAAATAAACTCACAAATAAGCCTCGCATAAAGAGTAAACAAACTTTCATAAAGAAAAAAATAAACTCACCTATTATGAAAATTGAATCTGATATCTAAACATCTTAGTATCTCAGTCTTAAATTAATCACTAGGCTAAGATTTGATCAACAATTTTATATAATACAGTCGAATAGGTATATTTAATCAATATAAACATTATCCCTCTAAAATTAGGCTGAGGAGAGGGAGGGGTGATATTTTTACAATATTGATAGAAAAAGTTGTCTATATGTTGTGTTAGTTTGTGTCAAGTATTTAACTATGAATGAATTTTTAGTTTAAACTCGATTCGATTATTTATCATGTAATTTTTTTTCCTTAATAGACTATTATCAGTTGAATTGAGTTCGAGTAATTAATGATCAACAATTTTCAAGTTCAAACACACTTAATTATTATTGACTAGTTTGTAATTAATTGAGTTTTCTTTTTTTCATTTTTTTTTTGAAAAAATACATACTATTATGTAACATTTGTATGCATGTATATGTACACCCGCGCCTATCCATAACAAGGGTGGTTATAGGACTTATTTGACCATTATATATTGCACCAAAAACTTTGATAGTCAACATTTTGATTAAAAAAAATTAATTAAGATCTTGCTATAATGTAATAATTTAACTACTGCAACATAGTGTTGTAGATGAAAAAATAACTAATTTTAAATTAATAATACAATAATTTTCCGTTTACAATACATTATTGTCGTAGTTAAGTTGTTTTGCTTCATAATTGCAGAGGATTTCATTTTTGTTGTAAAATGCTGACAGTTGGCAACGGATTGTGCAAGATCTGATGGCTAGCAAAATTTGTTTGCTAATTTTTGCTTTGATGCTGCAATCAATAATAATAATAATAATAATAATAATAATAAAACATCTTGGTGGTGCAATCAGAATAACCCTGAATAAAAAAACTTAATTGTGCACTGAAACAATCGCCACAAAAAAGATAAGAAAAGGTAAATTGAAATTGGCCACTTAACTTTTATTAAGTAATGAAATTTGGCCATTTTATAATCATCAATAAAAAATCATGCTGTAATATTTTTATAATACTGGAGAACTTAAAAGTGTTTGGTAGATTGTCCATTTTTGGCCCCAACTGATTTATTTGCTAGCTGGTTCTTGTAAGATTAACTAACCAAGAAAATGATTGTTACAAATTACAATATCACATCATTCAAATGCTGACTTGTGAAATATAATAACAAAAACAAAACAATACAAAACACCTACCAATTATATTTATTTAATTACTCCATTCGTTCCAAAATTAAAAATACATTTATAACACGAGAATTTTTAAGGACAATTTTATATTCTCAAATATAATTTTAGTATTAGATAGAAATTCAAGTCTAGGGGGATCGGTTATTGAATCGAGCCACCACTTGGAATGAAAATGACGCAGCTCATATGCATCATTTGATGATAGCACTCCCGTCGTATCCTAGCTCGAAGTAGTTTGTCAATCACGCTTCCCTCCTTCAAAATATTGCTCCTAAGTGCTCTTTCTTGGGTTGAGACAACACAACAATAAGTAGTTTGCTCTAGAAATCCACCCCCTCGACAGCAAGATGCAGCTGGCCTATACGTTCATGGGGCTTGCTTTACAAGAGATGTAATTATTTCTTTTCTTATAGTAGCCATCACTTCTTCTTCATTATACGGCCCACCCATGTATTGTGCTGAAAGTTAAAATGCTTATGTCCTCTTGCCAAAACCGCACTCACTAAAAGAAAAGACAGAAAGAACCCATGGGGCCTTGCTAGTTTGCTTGGATCCCAAATCTAGTCTAGATAGAATTCTGCATCAATACAATACTATGGGTGATCCTCACTTCCACTACCTTAGGAGAGAGATTAAAATTATTAGAAAGATTTACAGGATTAAAACATGTGGACTTTATTACTGAATAGACATATAAATCAATTATTCATGTATTGTTATTAATTTATAAATTATGAGTTTGTTTGCTATTAGCATTTATAATATTTGTGACGACGGTGTTTGTAGCGTTTGGACTTCCAAACGAGGCATTTGTTAGTTAAATAAATTATGTTTAAAATAAACTGTTTCTAGATTAATATGTTTTTTTTTTCTTTTTTCTTTTTGGATTTCATATAAAGCATATGTCAAATATCGTTTGTATTTCAGTAAGCTCAGACATTGACTGTACTGATATATCCCTTTATCCATGCCTTTTGGATATTGGGATAAATTTTTAGCAATAAAATTTAGCCTTTTGCAAAAAAATAAAATAAAAAAATAATAATAATTAAAAGACACAAACTTAGTTTGGTTTGGTTTCACCAACTTTTGGTATAGTTTTGCTAATTCATATTAACATAAGTATTATCCAAATTTATATCAATTAAATAATATCTAAATTTAATAATATTACTATCTCTGTGAGAAATAGAAAAAGAAGATCGTTTTCTTTCTTATTCAAATTAGTATAAGTACTCTACAAATTTGAATAATTATTACATGTTATCCATCAATAATTACTACACGTGTTCTTTTTAATAGTTTTATTTAATTTATATATCTTAATAAATTTATATAAGACAATTTTATTGCTACAATTTTATTAAAATATTAAGATGTTGAAAAACCAATTTAACATATCACGTGATTTAATTATATTAATATTAGTCATGAAGTTTATGATTAAATTAATATCCTAACTAATTTAATTCATTAAAACATGAAATTTTATCAAATCACATGAGTAATAATATATGTGAATTTAAAACATAATAACTGTAACATTAGTTGAAAATTTATAGTGAATTCATTCCTAACTAACTGTCATAATTAAATTAAAATTTATTAAAACTTGAGTTTCATAATTCTATTGGGATTAATTTTGCCAATATAAACGCTAATAAAGAATTTTATTACAAACTTAAATAAAATTAAAATAATTATATATTCATACTCATAACTAAATATATTTACAATAATTTATTTAAAAATTTAGCTTGATAATTAATTGAAAGAACATACAATATATAATTCAATCATTAGTTATTTGAATAAATATTTAACTATTTAATAACTACAACTATGTTCTCGAATTCACAATTAATTTTTTTAATTATTAATATAATAAATTATTATTTATGCCACCCGTGCTTCGCACGTGGTTGATGAACTTGTATAATTAAAAATACAAATTTGGTTTGATTTCACAAATTTTTGGTTCAACTTTCGTAATTCAGATTAGCATAAGTACTATCCAAATTTATATCATTAAATACCATTTAAATTTAAAAATATTTCTATCTCTAAGAGGAATAAAAAAAGAAGAAGATATTTTTCCTTCATATTCAAATTAGTATAAGTAATATACAAATTTATAATAATTAAATATATACTATTCAAATTTGTAAAATATTCAAAAAAAAAACCCAACCAATCTCTAATTAAAAATGTAACTTTGAAAAGAATTTTTATTTTTATTTTTACCAATTTTCTTACAATCAAGACTATATAACACATTATACTATGCCAAATATTCCAATTTTCATTAAGGTTGCATTGGTACCATAAACATAAATCAAAGAAAATTCACTAATCAAAAAAGTTATCAAGAAATGATTCAGAAAGAAACATTCAAGGAACGTGAAGCCAAGAATGCTCGAAAACGAGAAAAATATTGCCTAAAAAAACAACAACAAAAAAAGTTTGCAACGGTACCACAGAGGTACTTATGTTATCATGGATAATTACTACGTGTGTTTTTTTTAATTATTTTATTTAGTTGATATAATATCTTAATAAATTTATATAGGTTAATTTTATTGCTACAATTTTATTAAAATATAAAGATGTCAAAAAAATCTCTTAACATATCACGCGATTTGATTATATTAATATTAGTCGTAAACTTTATTATTAAATTAATATCCTAACTAATTTAATTCATTAAAATTTGATATTTTATCAAATTACATGATTAATTGTATTAACAAATATGTGAATTTGAAACATAATAACTGCAACACTAATTAAAAAATTATAGTGGATTTATTCCTAACTAATTGTAATAATTAAATTAAAACTTATTAAAATTTAAGTTTCATAATTCTATTCAGATTAGAATTTTAAGCAAATTTTGTCAATATAAATGCTAATATAGAATTCCATTACAAACTTAAATAAAATTAAAATAATTATTTTCTTATAATCACAACTAAATAAATATATAATAATCCATTCAAATATTTAGCTTAATAATTGATTGAAAAAATCTACAATATATAGTTCAATAATTAATTATTTGAATAAATATTTAACTATTTAATAGCTACAACTATATTTTCGAAATCACAATTAATTTTTTTAATTATTAAAGTAATAAATTATCATCCATGCCGTCTGTGCTTCCCACGAGATTGGTGTGCTTGTTATATATTTGGAAGTATAGACTTGGTAGTTTAGAATTTAAAAAATTGTTTTTCTATGTCCCCAATAAAATAAATAAACTCAGATAATGTTTTAGAACTAAAGAAAATTACGGAAATGTTTATTATGGCATTAATTGCATCATTATAAAGAATCAATATATACTCAACAAAGAAGCCAATGGTTCAAGGAGTGACACGAAACAAGTCTTAAACTAAGGATGTCTTGTGTTTAAACTCACATGGGTAACTAAACATTAACACTAAAAACAAATTCTTTAAACATTTAAGATTTGCAAAAAGAGTTCATTTCCTAAATTTATAAACTTTAAATTAAAATACTATAAGTTTCTTTCATGTTTATCCCTAATATAACTAGTGTCATAATATTGAATAGTGATGTTAAATTGGATTGTCATTTTATACTGTCATCAACAAAAAGAACTCTTTTGGGGAACAATATTTATTTTTTATTTTTTAAAATCCCTTTAATAAAAGGGAGGGGGTATAGACTGTTAATTGAAGTCTTACATTTGCACTAATATTATATATATTTTATATATATATATATATATATATATATATATATATTATATCCACACACATACACTATACATAAACATATATCCATGTAGCGATCCCTTGTAATTAAGCATTATGAAAAACTTCAAGATGAACAAGTTTGAAACATAAAAACTGATGCGGTCAAAAACTCTAGAGTCAAACTAGCTATGTAGAAGATCTATGAATTGAGTTAACCATATTTAAGAAAGTTAGCAAAATACCTAAAATGCCCGTAGGAAGTTATCCTTGGGTGGATCTTTCGATGCCTAAGTTAGAACTCGAATATAGAGGGAAGCGAATAATAGTTATGTAGAGGCTAAAGACGAGTGAACCCATAGGGGTATTTATAGAGACGTCTCCCTGGTGAAGTACCCTCCAAGAAAGGAGATGCAGTAGTTGAGTCAATCCTAAGATTGTATCTCCGATCGTACTTAATTAGGAGTATATTACTTGGTAGAGTCCGCCTAGAATCCTTGGTTTATCTAGAATCCTCTAGAAAGTGTTCAAAGCAGTTAGAGTTTCTGTACCTCCGCCACAATACCATTGTTCAAGAAAATGACTTTTACAAGGGTACAAACACAATAAAGCGGAAAAAGAAAAAGAAAAAGAAAATAAGAAACAAAAGAAAGAGAGTGAATGTGATTACAATTCAGAGGTGGAGGGAGCAGTTTGTTTTAAACAATTTATCCAGCAGATGGAGTCAGCTACTGAGAACTGTAAAAAGGATGAAAAAGAGGAGATTGTAGAAGATGATACTGAGATAGATTAAAACAAAGAAACACGGTATATATGTTGAGAGAGTTTGAGACGAAGTAGGTAACTTGATTTAGGGGTTAAAGTCAGCTTATAGAAAGGGAGTTATTAAAATAGAACTGAAGCGATAAAACTGTGTAATAAGAGTTTATTAAAATTTAATATTAATAGAGGTTCAGTATAAAATAAAAGCTCTTTTAGAAATATAGTTTAAATATAAAAGAGTTGTTTAATAACTAATCTTTATTGTATGTCTGAATACAATATTTTACTATTTTACTATTTTATCGGTTTATATAAATTTAGGGTGAGGATAAAAATATAACAAATGTTAAATAATTAATTCAAATAAACTTATCAACAATGTATAACTAGGAAAATATTTCAAATCTAAATTTTTAAGAGCCAAAAAGAGGCTGGCTAATTTTTTATCAAATAAGATTGCCTCTGCGCGAAAAAAAAATAGAAAAAGTAAGACCAAAAAGAGGTAAAAAGAGAGTAGTTGTTTTAGGATAAGGAAAATTACTTTTAAGAACCAACAAGAAATGAACGGGAGTTTACATAACCTTTACATTTACATATTAAGCTACATTTACAAACTTTACATAAGCTTGTTGGCGCTTAATTCAACCTCAATAGGCAATTACATTGTGACAATGAGAAAAACTTAAATGCTTTCATCTTCATGGTAACCCGTCAGCAAAAATACTATCTACCGGAAAAAGAGAGATTTGAAAAGATGATCCAATTAGTCTACTTTCGGATTAGTTTTGATTCGCTAGTATGTTACTCATATTATTATTAAATCATAGACCCTTTAAATAGTCATAATAACATTCATCTCCCTTTTAATTTTTTAAGTAACAGTTAGTACTCCTGTAAGTTTTAGGGTTGAGTAAAAAGATAACGTTATATATTTACCCTTTTATGTTATCAAATTTTAATTCTTGAATAGTGTATATATATATATATGTTTAATTATCCCTTTTTAATACAATACATTTTAGTTATAGTTTTATTTATAATTAAGACTATCTCATTCAAATTGTTTTAGTTTAATTAACACATATTTTTGAATAAGTGATACAAATATTAAGAATTTTAAATTAAATTACTGATGGAGGTATTCTAATTAGAGTGATTGAATATGTTTGAGAGTTTAATTTTTCGTGTTTAACAACAAAAATTATTATTTGAATTCTTAGTTTCATATTATGATTTTTATATGTTAAATTTTCTTGAGTATATGTCAAAATTTGAGATATTTATGATTTTGATTACATTTTTTAGCATACAGTTAGTGTTGTTTTTGTACAATATTAAATAAAAGAAAATATAATAATATTTATTACTACCTCTATCTTGTAATTTTTTTTTCTTTTTTTGAGTAACAACATTTGTCATTTTTATTGTAAATAATTATACCTAAGTGTGACTTATATTTAGTTTTATATTTGAGAAAAGTAATTAATATAATTTTTAATACTTTTTTATATGAATAATAAGGTTCGTTCTGTAATACTAAATTTATTTTTCGTAAATTTTAATATTTAAGAAAAATAATTATAACTTTTTATGCGTTAATTTGTACTTTTTATGGGTATTAAAATTTTACTTTTTAATTACAAAAAAATATATCTGAATATATATTACGTAAATTTTAATCTTTGAGAAATTTAATTAGTAAAAAGTGTACGACTTTATTTTTTTGATAAAATGAATATTTATTATTTTTTAACATTTATGTTATTTATTGCATAAGTTCATAATTTAATTAATTAGGTCAAATTAAGTAAAAATTATAATATACAAATTTATATTTAATAGATATATTAAACATTATAACTTGAAGGGTGTATTAAATATTATATTAAAAATATTTTTGGATAATAGTTCGTCAATCACACTAAGGATAGTGAATGTTACGTATTGTAGACTAAAGAGATAGTGACTGTTAAAGATGGTGAGTGTTATTATAATTACCTACATGAGTGTCGATGTATTTTACTCTAAATCATAAGAGAAAAGCATTAGGTACAAAGTTTCACCTTTACACTATATTATTATCGCACAAAAACTTGGCCGACAAACGCCTAATTTCCCCCCTCCCGCATGCCACTTGTAGTGTTCTTCAGTATCTGCAAATTTGTATCAAAAAACAAGGTTTTTTCATCAATATCTAGTGAAAACTCCAGCTCAATAATGTTCATACAGAAAAGGCAGTCAGTAGGCTAAACTCCCCAACAAAATCAGAAGGCAGTAAAAACATAAAACTTATGAGCACCAAGTATGCAATATCAATTACAAACAATAAGCTAACTAGCTCGAAAAAGAGTATCCATGGTAAAAGTTTGAACCATTTGATTGGGAACAACTGACAACATATCACTGTAAAGAATATATGTAAATCTGCAAATAAAACTCCTATCTAGCTCCTATAGTGCACTTTTCCAAACCTGAGTTGGCCCAATTCCCAAGCGAGTTGATTGGGAACGGTAGTCTCAGATCCAAACATAGCCAAGTATTGATCATGGCACAATATATTTAGCATCAGAACAATGCCACAAATTAAATAGCCAAATTGTAGACTAATAGACTTTGCATGCAGTAAACAGGTATACAAGTTACCCACTATACCATGAAAAAAACTTTGGAGTGGAGATCTCAGATATGTATAACATTGCCACACTAGCTTTTTATCTTCAATAGACCTAACGAAATATAAAACTTTGGCCTCTTCCTCCGCTTTGAATGTCGTGCAAAAACTTTAACAGGGTTCAATTGTTATAGTTAAAACTGCATAGGATGGAGCAGTAGCTCTGCTTCTTCTTCTCCCTTCTTCCCCTCCCTCCCTCCCTCTTTAAAGTATTATCTACATAGGTATCATCATTTAATTAGTTTTAACCGGAAAGGTGTATAAATTGAACTATTAGTCTAGTGTATTTTTAACAATACATTTTACATTTTGTAAAATTTTCTCCGAATTTTTGATGTTACAATCTTTCAAATAATAATTATAGTTAATTTAGTCAAATAAAGAACTAAAACTGGTCCATGTTCACATTTTTTTTACTTTCCATCTTTTTAAAGATTTCACTATATATTAATTATAAGCATTTTGTTTGTAAAATGAAAGGTCATCTTCCCGTCCAAAGCCCTCCTCCATTAAGGTGAACCTCGAACCTTTAATCATTTACGGGATTAAATCCTTCAACGTTGCTAGGTCATTTGTGGTATAGTCCACCAGCCTAGATCTAACTTAGTAAGAATGCATATGCTAATTCAAGACAGCAATGCCCATGACCACGTTTCATGGCTTTTACACAAAAGACATAGCTTGGAGTATTTTATTTTAAATAGATTGATCTCCTGCTTCAGGTTGACTCCTAACAGTATAGTCCCACCAAGTAACGTACCCCATTAATGAGAAGCACACTAAACTTATATTCTTACAAGAGAATGACAAGACCAAGTTCATGGTCCTCGTGTTTCTTTATCATAGCTAATGAATTTTTATATTAGCTGGGTCCCTAATTAGGTTCCCAAAATCAAATAACTGCACATATTATTTACAATATTCTATGATGGGGTTATGATATTCCAAAATGAGCCTCTGAAATGTGCAAGAAAAACAAAACGCGGTTTAAAAAAGCAAATTTTTATTGCATTACGAAAACTAAAAATGCTCATGAAACATTTATTTATAATCATGACATGAAAATTTTAGACTGAAAAATACCTTACAGGAGACATTTGTGCATGATAAATACTTCACAATGGCTTTCATAAAAAATAAGGTACTTGATTTGGGATGAAATTAAGCAAACCCAAAGTTCTCCTTTCAAGGAAAACTTTCTCCTTTCTGATTAATTTTTTTTTCTTTCATACCTTTAATACAAAATTCACATAAAAATTGTTGTCACAATTTTTTTATTTAATATTCTAAAATATTGTTATTGGTTCTCTTGTTTAAAAGTTATGTAGTCCAAGTGAGTGTACCGGATAACTCAATATAAATACTTCATATAGAAAATGCTATTTGTCACTCATATGCACTTAAACCTTTGAAGTCTTGGCCCCATTGAACTATGTTTTCTTTTCATATATATGAACCCTTAAAATATATAATTCTCTTAAAACCATCTTTGTTTTTACGACATAGGTTCAAGGTCCTGCTCGAGCAACTTTAATGAAGTTTATTCAAAACTATGACATAATAAGATGTGAAACAACTGATTTTATTATCACTATGAAATAAAAGTGGCATTACTTCAATATTCCATATGTGAATTTTATGCAAATTAAAACTACCACTATCCTACCCCCAAAATTCTTATAAAGTATGCACACCAAGGAAAAATACACTCCATAAATAAGATATGATGGATGGCCAAGGTATGTATTGAAGTTATGTTTTGATACGATGATTTGTGTAAATGAATTGATGCACGAAAGGTGTGAATTGACATACTTGTCGAAGCATGTTATTCTCATTTTGCAATGTGGACAACCTCTCATCAAGCTCCGAGTTCTTCTTCTCCAAATCTTTAACCCTCACCTCCAATTCACCCAAGTATGCCTTCTTCCGTTCCCTTGCTTGCTGTGCCGAAACTCTGTTCCTCAGCAACCTTCACAAATACAACAACAAAATTACCGTATTGCCACTAACTAACCATACACAAGGGCAAAAATGTCTTTTAGTACTACACCGCATGTGGGTCCAGGCTAAATCTCGGATCTGGCCACGTCATATCAAAGTGGGACCAGATGCTGACATGGCAAGATATGACTGGAGAGTTGACCAAAACTTAGACCAGCTTACCTCTTTAACCTCTTGTTTTCTTTGTCAGCTGGGTTTCTTCCTCTCTTCCTTGTACTCTCCCCTGAGCCCTGAACCCGATCTGGACCGCCATTTGAACTGGTGTCCCGACCGGAAGCTGACCCGCCGGCGGCTTCTCCACCAATCTCTGGCACTCTTCTGATTTCTTCATCACTCTCCATACCTTGACAAATAAAATAAACATTAAAAATAATCACTTAAAGGATAAACCAATTATCACATTATATTGTACTAGCTCCATTCCATAATAATAGACTTTTTAGAAGAAAAAATTTGTTTCAATTTATTTGTCGTTTACAACCTTCTAAGAGAATAAATTATTTACTTTCTTATATCACCCTAAATTCTCTCATTATCCCAACAAATTTTCTCCTTTGTATTAATAGTTTTCAACTTTTTCGTAAAAGATAGTGATAGAATTTCGCACAAATTTTAGTTATCAAATGATAGTATTAAATGACTTTCTTAATTCATATGCATGAAGCTAAAACGACTATTATTATGGAATGAAGGTAGTATAAATGTATACTCAAATTGGATACATGGCGTTGATTACAAGATCTTTATGCAGAATCAGCATTCCCAATAAATTTCAAACACCCAGATGAAAAAAGCCCCATTCAACAAAACCCAGATGGGAAAATCCCAAATTCTCTTTGATTCCAACTCCAATTTTTTTAGGAGAAATAGTTTAAAGTGCTTCATGATCAATACAATCATCTTACGAACCCATTTGAATTAAATCTCCTGATAATTAAAAATAGTACTTCTTTATTTCTAGATCAACATTCTCAAATTTTTTTCTTTAACTCAGAGATGGGAAATACATCTTTGCAGAAATGAGCTTAAATTTCACAATTTCAAATGAAAATTATTACATACTACCTTTGTTCCAAAATATAGGATCCAATTTAACTTTTCAAAGTCTATATAACACATTTTCACATTCAAAATTAATGTGATTCATTAACTTTTAAAAACATCAAATCTTCTAATTAGTAGTATTATTCAGATAATTTCCAATTAGTATAAACTAAATTAATACATCTCAAATTTGAATTAAAAAATATCTCAAATCTGACTGCAAAAAGTCAATATTGATTTATATTTTGAGTTGAAACTTTACCTTCTTTGACTTCAATTTGAAGAGCAGAGCTAGAAGATCTTTCACTACTAGAAGGTAAACTAGGAGCAAGTGAACTTGTTGCTGGCTCTGGCATTTTTCCCTCCTCCACCAAATCACAGGAAAAACAGAGAGTAGAAAGAGAGGGGGAGAGAATGGGGAATAATTTTCTGTTAAGGAAAGAGAGAGAGAAAAAGAGCGGGATATTAATGTTATTACACTACATAAAGAAAGAAAAAGAGTGTACTGGGATTACAAGAGCCGTTGGATCTGGATTTTATCTACGGTTATAAAATGGTTAACGTGGAAACAGTGAAGCCACTACAGGAACCTGGGTTGATCAAAGGCTGACATATATAGATCGTGGAAGAACAAGGTCCGTTAGATTAGGATGATCGTACGGTGAGAAAATTTAGTTGGACAGCAGGAATGTGTATTGAATACATAAAGTTATAGTACATTTTAAGGTTACGTTTATTTATAAAAATGATGGATGAAATATGATTATTTATATTAATTTATTATTATTTTAAATTATTTTATTTTATAATTAATTCGTTAATTAATCTTATGATTTAAATTTTAAACAATTTCTAAAGCTATTTGTTGCTAGAATTTGCTCTAAATGATGAGATTTGATCAAAATAATTTTTCCCTAATTTATGATTTAATTTTGGGAGAAATCTTAGGTTTTTCTTTTTTTTCCTCTTCCAAAATACCCAAAAAAGGGTATTTATAGATAAAATAATCCCTATCCAGCCGGATGGCACGTTTGTAAATAAAATTGATTTAGTCGACTGCATGTAGGCGGCAAAAGGCAATCCACCTATATGCAGGCGGCTGGTATCTATGCCAATACAACTCAAGTTGCCACATCATCAGTCGACAATTTAGGCATAATATCAGGCATTTTTCCATGTTAAATTACGATTTGATCCCCAAAGCATAAAAACATTATTATTATTAAGAGATAAAAAAATTGGGTGTTTACAATAACGGAATTATAATAACATATTTTATGCTATTACAGTATTACTAATAAAAAAAACTCTTTTGTTTATTTTTTTATGAAACAAAAACTATAGCGAATATGACTTTTTTTGAGGAATTTGGGAGAGTAATAATATATTCATTAAACACATAATAATAAAATTCAAATCATTTAAGCAAACTTCGCAAACAATTCATTGTTAATCGAGTCGAGGCCAAAAGGCCAAAATCATGATTTCGACTCGTTTAAAAACTCAGCTCAACTCATATATCTTTCGATAGGGTCGACCTCGTCAAGTCAAAAATCAATTCAATATTATTCCAAGAGTGTACATGCATGTATTAGAAAATATATATAGTAATATTTAATATACATATAACTCTTCAATTACAATGATATTATTACAATTTATACTATATTATTTATACTTAGATGACACATACCACAATTTTAAATTGCGTTACCAACATTAGCCTATGTCTTGAACGGATTATTAATTTAGTGTAATTTATTGCACAACATTCATGAATATGATGATGAATCCCCAAAATTTAGTAAAATTGTAATAAATTTTGAACCGGAAGCATGCACTCCCTTCTTTCTAGATCTTGATAGCTATGAACCTCCAACCTTTTGTATTCTCGTCCCTAAACAAATTCTTCTAAAAAATTGCTATAATTTTGTTTTGCGTTTAGCATAGCATCTCTCATTCGCCTTAATTACCCCGACCAACATCATATGTAAGCGATTATGTCCCATACCTAATCCTTCACATCTTTATTTCTAAACGCTGAAAAGATTTACCATTTTTTCCCTAGAAAATAAGGAATGTAAAGATTTTGTCAGAGCATTCACAATAGTTTTTTTATCTCTATCTCTACTCTGCAGTGTTATTGGGTCATTCTGTAGGATAGGGATTCAATTTTTTCACTGTGTACTCAACATGTTCCTTATATTGATTCCTTAAATAATGAGATTTGAAATTTAAAAGTTAAAATTTGAAAGTTCCAACAGTCAAAGCATAGATCAAACAAATAATGAAACTAACAAAAGTCAAAATCATGAGACAAACAAAGTTCGAAATCCCAAAACAAACAAAGGTTAAAATCAAACAAAAAAGAAGATTGAAATTGGAACCCTATATTTTATTTTTTGGCAAAATATCTTCGAATTAAATGATTCGAGATGCCGCAAATGAGACTTTGGAGAAGAAGACAGTCGATGAAGAATATTGTCGAAATAATTTTGGAGAAGAAAATCGTCGGTTGAAGAAGCTCTGGAGAAAACGAGATTCGCGATGTTGCAAATGACGTTGAATTCCTTTATCACTTTTTAAAGCTGAAATGAGGGTGTGAAATGTCATTTTGCATGCATAGAGAACGGTCTTTTGACTCCCTCACCCTGAGGAGTAAAATCCTATATAGAGATTAAAATAGAGAGTTAAATAAGGATAAAAAAACTTTTGAATAATGATTTGTTAATGTGTTCTTCAAAGTTGAGAATGGAGAGTTTATTGAAAAAACTGTTGTAAATGCTCTAATTTATTTATTTTTATTCTGGAAAGGAAAGAAAGCATTGGATTGACAATATCCATTTCCAGAATTTAGCAACAAAACAAAAGAACATTATTATATCCTCGAATTAGCTTTCCACTCAGACCCCTTGAGTTTCTTTATTTTGTTTCTTGCCAACAATATTTCGCTTTTCTCAGGTTATTGCTCGAAGCTACTTCTATGTGGCAGGAGCGCTACTTCTCTGTGCCTTCTCCTCCGTCAAGTATGACCTGAAAAAGGACGTGAAAAGCGCCCCAGCTCGACGCATCGCACAACCTCTAATGCTACATTTAGATTGAAGGAATGTAATAGAAAAATGAATGAAATAAAAATAATGTATTTGATGATTATTTTAGAGGATAAACCATTCAAATAGAATGAAAATTCATTTTATCCCTTTATTTTTTTATTCAATGACAACACCCAATTACATGACAACACCCACCACCACTAATAACCAAACATATATACTTAAAATACCTTAAAATCATTCCATTCAGTCCTGCATTTCATTCCTTCAATTCAAATGCAACATTAGGGTGTGCGAGTTTTAATTTGGAGTGAAGGGAAAGAATGGAAAGAGAAAATTCTTCCTTCTAATGTTTTTTTTGGAAAGAATAACTTTCCCTTCCCCCCGAAACAGAACTCACAAACAGCCCATAAATTAGCGCTCAACATTGCTCCAGCTACCTACTTGTATCTTCTATACACACAAGAGTAGATATATAGAAAACCTTAAGAAACTGAAAGTTTTCTGTCAATCTGACGTACAGGAATAACCCTTGCAGGTTCAAATTTAGAACTGTTTTGTTTTCGATCTTGATAAAATTGACCAAATTTCTATCATGGTTGATGTGTTAGCCATGTTTGATACTTTCAGGAACGAAATGGCCAATGTATTCTTTTTGGAATTAGCAACATCTGCTATGTTTTCCATTCACATAAGACAAAACTGCAGTCTGCAGAAATATTTTTCTACTAGTAAGTTTGATTATTAAGGTACAGCTGTTCAACATAATTCCATTCAATACAATTAATTAATTTGGGACAAAGAGAGTAGTTGAGTTGAGTACTAAGTTTGATTAATGATTATATATAGACAACAGAAGTGACACTCATGCTGCTGACAATTACAGTGCTCCCAAACTTACCTGCATTCAGGTAGTAGTACTATTTATGTGGACTTTAGTACAATGATACTAGGGTGGAGGGGAGAGAAAGATATATGTAGCACTGACTTACAGGAAAAGTTGTTTTTTTTTTTAATTTTTAAAAACCGTTCACCAACAGCAACTTTTCATCATCCGCATCCTCCACCCTGACCACATATCGAGGAGATCCGCATGGATAGTTTGCATAGTCTCCACATTCGTTGTCTCCGAATGGACCCACCTGCCCCAATATGTGGGGATAATCCTCTATCAACCGACCATATCCCCTTGATGCGATTTCCTCTAAAAGGGGTTCATAAAGATCGGACATCATCTGTGGATATTATCATCATCATGTCACTATGTTGCCCATGCTCATTGCCTAATATCTATGCTTGCAAGGAAAGAACACAAGTATATCAAATTACTTAGGTGGGGTTTGGTTTACTGAATATAAATTTGATGTAATGCAATAGTCTACGTAATGTAATAGAATTGTGATATAATAATAATGGTTATTACGACATAATACTAAATTATATGATTGTATGTAATGAATAAAGTAAATTGTAAATCAAAATATCAAATCAGTTGTAATCATTACTGTTTTGTTTTTTATGACATATTGCATTACATAATGTAATGAGCTAATACATTAAATGGAAGATGTAATGAAAAAGTCAAAAATTGATGTAATAGCATTACCTCCATAATGGGCTAATACATTACAGGTGAATCAAACAAAAAATATGTCAAATCAATGTAATAGCCTATTGCATTACAGAATATTACATTGATTTGATGCGAACCAAACGCCAGCTTATTACAGTGCAGAATGCCACTATGTTGCTCATGCTCGTTGCCAGATATATCTATGATACTACCTGATTTAGTTAACTTGAAGCACTATATAAAATCTTATAGGAGTGTTTTTCCACTATAGTATTTAAGGTTTAGATCTCAGAGGTTCTGAATAATTTCTTTAGAACTAATTGTCTAGGCTTAATATTTGAATTTTGATGGCTTATTAAGTTTCTACACAGCTAGAAAGAGAGTGGCCTGTGGGTCAAATACTTGGTAACATGAAGTTGGACATATCATTCAATGTTTTGGATGATTATTAAGAAGTGCATGCATAATAATCCCGGAGTAGGGAAAGTGCAAAAGACTAAGATGTCTTCTTTGAGTGCCACTGACAGTGGAGAGGAGGTTAAAGTGAGGGGTACAACAGAGGGGGTTGAAACTAAAGGGGTTGGGAATATAGCTGGTACGCATGCTCATGCTGAACTATATGAAGAGATTGCAATGCTTCAAATTCAGGTAGATGCAAAAAATTACACAAATGAAGAAACTTGCGTAGAGATGTGTACAACATGCAGTACTTCCTCCATCCATGAAAGACAGTCTCATCATCTAAATGTAAGACATTTAGAAAGCTCGATTTCAATCTAACGAGAATAACCAAATAAAAAACTAACATAATTATTCGAATATCTTGACATATTGCTCCTTATAATCCTCAGATTGTTCTCTTTTTAGGGGACATCCCAAAAGAGAGATTGACTCTGTATTTTAAACAGTTAAAACATCTATTTGCAACTTTAATCTTTAGGCTGGAGACTTGAAGGAAAACTGTAATGCTTGATTAGTTAATTGAACTAGTAGGTTTCTATTAGTGCTCTTCCTGTCCTAGAGTACTTTGTTTGAGGTTAAACTCTTCCTCTATGAGTACTATTTATTAGAAGACTTAGAGCAAATCCAATGCAAATGGTAAAATGGCTATAGCTATTGCTATATTTTAGCACCAAAAAGTGTTTTTTGGTGTTAAAATAGAACTCAGTCTCCAGTGGTTGGTTCTATTTTAGAACCAAATCGTTTTAAATTTAACTAACTTTCCTCCACCTCACATGAAATTAATTTTTCAACTCCAATTCAACTATCAACGTTATCTTGCATAACATGATTATTGAGTACCAACGTGGTGAAGATGACGTTGAAGCGGCTGAACTACTTCATGAGAGGCCACTTCAAGTCTCACGAGAGCGAACACCCACATTCAACGAATTCCTCGCTCGTAACAGGAAGATGCGATCTACTGAGACATATTACGCACTTCGCAATGATCTTATTGAACACCTCTGGGCCCGTAGAGGAGAGGAAGCATGAGCATTTCAGTTAAACTTTTAATATAGTAATACGTTTCCCGTGTTGTGGAAATTAGTTTAAGTAATTTTAGTTCCAATGTTGTAATACGTGAGAGGGTACTTTTTAAATAAAAAATATTACATAATAAATACTACATTTTAACAAAAATACAATGATCAATATTCGGGTAGATTAATCATCTTGACTCAAAGTTAATAATTAATTAATAGATTAATCCAACAATGTGTAATTATTGGAAATGAGGAACTAATGCTTTGAGAAGTAGCAGTAACTATAGAATGAACATGTAATATTTAATTTATTTTTTATTTTTTATTTTTTATTTTTTTTGCTAATTATGTAATATTTAATTTGATATTTGATAACTAATTAATATAGTTATAATAATACTACTAATTTCAGTTGGGGTTTGAGATGTCAAAGGATGACTATAGTCATCCTTGGTTCTATATTTAGAACCAAGTATAGCATTTTGCCATTTTGGAACTAAATATAACACCCCATTGGATTTGGGTTTTTGCCAATTGTTGCTATAATTTGACTATAGAACCAAGTTTGACATCCCCATTGGATTTGCTCTTACGGTTTTGGAGTTTGCATGCTCATAGAAGCTTTATATTTTAATCAAGATGTGAAATATATATCTACGCAGTCAAAGTAGTTAGACTACTTGATTTTTATTTTTCTACTGCTCTGTTTATATCCGGAATTACCAAACTAAAGAATTAGTAAGAAACTAACGATGCTATAGAATACATACTGAGTAGAACTAAACAAAGTTCTGATTACACAAATAGTAATTTCAAAATTTTCTACTTTATAGAGCAGAAGTTATAGTAGGATTTGAATGATTTAGGCTATGTTTGAAACTTGTAAAATTTGATGGGGAAAAAAAGAAAATAAAACAAAAGAAAAGGAATATGAAAATTTAGATGGAAAATGGAAAAGACTATCCTAATACAACACTGTTTTGACCATTCTATTTCTTCCATCTTGTTTCAGTAAAACTATAACAGATCTATAACAAAAAAAAAAAATACCCAGTGATGTTATGTTTGCAATTTAATATTTAGAATGGGGTTAACTTTAATCATTTCAGTTACTTCTAATAAGATTTAGAAGCTCCATGCCAAATGAATCGATAATATCTGCTTAACATGTATAGCTAACCAAAAATATACAAAAAATTGGTAGTAAAACTTACCTCTTTTACCCCACGCAACTGGTAGAAACTAAACTACCTGGCAAAAGAAAGAAAATTCAGCAGCAAGAAATATTAATATTGCTTCATCTGAAAAAGAAAAGGCAAAAATATGAGAATATTGACATTTATGTGTTCGAGAATGAAGGAACAAAGGAAAATAAATAGGGGCATAACCATTACCTTGACAACAAATCTGACCAAACAAATGAGTGGGTAATTATGTCTCACCAAAAAATATAATATATTATCCTGAAACCCTAAGCTGCAAAGTAGTATATTACAGTATTAATATTTTTCCAAACTAGACCTCATAACTAAGAAAAAGAAAAAACAGTCTTTAATCCTTCAACCCTGAGTTGAACATTAATATATTGGACTATTATACTTTTGTAAAGAAAAGGCAGTCAACTATATATATACATATATTTTTTGTTTTAATTACTTTACAAGATCAAAAGAGAATTATATTTGTGTCTCAGTTCCGATTATAAATCTAAAAACATTGAAATTCATACTTGATACTACAATTTGGGTCCACAAACGGTATTTTGAGGCAGAGGACACAACAATCAAACATTCTCAGGAAACAGATTGGTAAATGGACAATGAGCTTGTTGAGCTCTTACTCCATAACTCTACTTCTCTTCCTACTTAAAATCTTCTCTGATTACAATTTTGAAACAGAATGGAAGGGACGATGCTTTCTGCATGCTTAGTACATCCCATATAAAGTACAATAATTAGCAATATGACTGAATTTTTTGACTCACATAAGAGAGTACCAATGAAAATCATCACCACATTATACCCTTCCAATTCCTTGGGTGAGACAGAGATCAGAGACTGATGCCATGGACAAAGAACACGTTTCCTTTATATGTAACTGACCGACTATCAGCCCCCACACACCATAAATGGCCTTGCACCTCCAAAGATCCTTTCATCTCTGCCGTCTCCCATACAAGCTTGAATAGCCCAAGAGCTCTATCTAACTGCTTGGCACCACTCCAAACCATCTTCTCGTCATCGGATGTCAAAATCTTCCCCATATACAAGCAAAACTTTTTGCCGCCATCATTACCATACACTCCACCACAAAGATCTACTTCGATATCTCTCACACTGCCATAGAGATAATACACTAGAAGTGTGAACAAGCATCGAGACGAGTGGCCTAATGTCTTTGATAGTTTCTTTGACACCAAACTTTCTTGATACTGAGTCTCCCTGTATCCAATATTTTTATCTATCAAAACATCCTTGATCTGAGAGAGCCCTTCTTTCATGACCTCAAGCTTTGTAACATGTAAAACTAACTCTTTTTCATTTCTCAAGCAGTTAATAAGATCATTAAACATCTCAAGAACATCTTCCCATTTATGGGAAGAAGGTGAACTCGTGAATTTCATTGGTGAAGGCCGCATCCATGAAGTTGAATCCGGATCATAAGAAATGGAAGTGTCTAAGAACTTTAGACAAGTAATGACTATTTGCTGACCCATGTTATCAACTTTTCCAAGATCCTGATGATTCATAAAATCCATCTCGGATTTCAATGTATGCAGTGTCTCCTCAAGCGCACCAGTCCATATCTGGTGCTGTGTGACCTGTGGGCAAATTGAGAGACGCACTTCCTTCCTTTGTTGCGCCGAAACATTCAAGAAGTTGCACACCATGGTGAGTGAATTTACAGTGATGGGCTGCCTTTCACTCGGTTTACTGAACAAGGCAGGTGGTACACACTTGTCATCTGCGAAAGAAGACACCACATCCTTCTGTAGTGCTAGTTGAACTGATGAATACCCAATAAAGGCCCTGGCAAGTGACTTAAAAGTATGCATATTGCGTACAATATACTCATCAGCAACTGTTGAATAGTCATTGATGTTAACTAGCCTTCCATCAATAAAGTCCAGATCTTTTAACAATTGGGTCAATCTTGTTAGCATTGGAAACGCTTTCTCGTACCATTTAGAAGGCAGATTTTCGTCATGGGGTTTCAAGCTGTGATACAAACATCCGCTGGAGTTCATAGTTCTGTTTGGCTTGAACCTCAGATACATTGGTCCACGCAGAAGTTTCTCTGCATGACTATAGGCCATTATTTGGAAGCCAAAATTACCATATAATGTAAGATTCCTTCCAAAACACTGTCATCCTTTTCTTCTTAAATTGTTGAGAGTGCCAACATTTGTACCATCTGAAACTACGCCTGCAACAACAAATCGAAATTCAGTAGTATAGAGTTAGGTCTAGTAATTCATTGTCGCATTTCATCAAACACATGGTGTGCACTTCTAACACTATTAGGGACAGTCCCTGATTTATTCAAAGATCAAATGGGAAGATTACATTGTTCCTACCACTACAAACTAAAAGATAATCATTAAAGATTACATGCAATAATCTTGTTTGCGAAGAAAAGTTTCGTTGGAGTTCGTTGAGCTAGGCTTTGGTGGGTTAGAGCTGAATGAAAGTGTACGGATTCCGCCCCGCCTAAACAGGAGACTTGATGTGGGTCGGATACTTCGGATTCGGGATTTTGATCGGGTAAAAAAAAGGATTTTTGGGTTTGAATTTTGATGGAATGGCGTTAAAAGGGGAGGAGAATAGAGGATCCAATCCAACACCACTGTGTAGAGAAAGGAGCCTGGCTGCCTGCAGAGTTTGGGTTCAGCTCTCGCCAGGCGTTGCTTATACAATATTTACCACAGAACTTTCTCTCTCTATATCTATATATCTATACATGTACGTTATGTCGTTATTTATTTACGTATAGTTTTGTTTTATATAATTTTTAAGAATATGATATAGTAATCAGGGACGAAGTCGGGATTTAATTTCGGGGGGTAAAATTTTGACCAAGTCATAAATAATTTGACGGGGTTCGGGGGTAGTGCCCCCGAGCCAATTTTTTTTTAATACTTTTGTACTTTCAGGTCACACACACATATATATATATAATATTATAGGGAGATATACATATATTAAGAGAATATGAGTCATATGTGGTTAAAATTTGGCTGACAAAATTATAAATTTTTAATTTGACCCTGTATAATAGAAAATTTATAAAATTTTAGTGGAGTCAATTTATATATAATACTTAAATTTTTTAAAATTTACCTTACATTATAAAGTAATTAATTTTTTTAGTGCAGTACTATCCAAGTGTTTCTAGTGAGCTTCCATTTTCTTTTTCATTTAGTATGGAGGTAGGAGTTGCCATTTTTTATTTGAGAATTTTATGGGCATGTTATAAGCAAGAAGGGCAGGTCTATAATATATTTATAAGTGTATGAATTTGGCTAGTTAAGATCAGAATGAGACCGATGTGTAAACTTATATCTTGTTACAAAAAATGTGTTCTGCTCGTTAGTTTGGTAGTAAAGAAATTTATTTTCCTCTAAAGCATTGCATTTTTCTTGAGGGGGGTCAAAAATAAATTTTTTAAAACTTTGGGGTAGGACTTATAAAATTTTCAAACCTTGGGGGAGGCCGTGGCCCCCTCCAGTCCTAAGCTAGCTTTGTCCCCGATAGTAATAAACATATAATAATGAACTTAAAAGATGAATGAAAAATATTTTAACTTATAATTACAAGTTTTCTTTTGTTATGTTACTAAGCTTATAAGAAAATGAAAAATTAAGTGTTATAGTTAGATTATATTTTATTCTTAGATTATTTTCTTTGATAATGTAGAAGGTGTAACAAGGATTATAAAATATTTGATTATGTTATTTAATTTTTCGTTTAAATTCTGTTTTTTTATGAAAAACTTTAATTAGGGACAAAATGTTCTTGTTTAGAGAGGACCCATTTCATTTATTTTTTGTTTGCTAAAAACTTTAATGACAAAAAAAACGTTAAATAATAAATAAAACCTTTCCTCTTTTTTTACTTCTTTTTTGTTCTTAAAAATATAGTGTAGAAAATGGGTTTAAGGAGAAAATTATTTCCCAATGGATTTGAATTAGATAATGAAAAAAATCGACATACCCGTGTGAATTTTTTTTTCTTTTTTGTTAATTTTTAAAACTTAAATATATAGTGAAACATTTCATTTGTTGGGGAGTCGGGTTTTTTCTTTTTTTTCTTTTTTGAGGGGGAGTGTAGAATTTTGTGGAATGTGGACGGCATAATGGGTTGCGAATGGGTTTCCAAGTTTCATATTCTACTTGTCTACCGACTTGCCTTGGGCCTGCGAATTTGGTGTATATGAGAATTATTATTTGGTATCAATTACTTAATAAGGCCCAGAAAGACAACCCAAAAGGCATCACATTTATCTATTTTATTGGTGTTTCTATATAATTTTTTTTGTCGAATTATAATTGCGACGTATGTGCATATATGGAATGTGATAAATAAAAATTAAAAATAGGTCCATTTATTCAATCTTATCATATAAACTTACACATTGGTCACAATTCAATTTCGTCATATAATTGTAGACATTTAAATCATTTTCATTTTATTAAGGAAGAGGAAGAATTTTAACAGCTTTCTTGAAACAATGTAACATTTTAACTTCTCTCAAAAAAAATTCCTATCTCTCCCCACTTCTTATCAACCCCTAAATTCTCTCTAATATTTTTTTAAATGCATACATATAGCATGTCTCACGAAACTACTCCCTCCGTCCCCAGAAGGATGAATAAAGTATAATTTGCACACATATTAAGAAAAATAAAAGTAGAGAAAAGAGAGTAAAAAAGTTTAAAAATTTATCCTTAGTGTCCCACAAATTATATAAAGTGATGAGTACTGTTTTACCCTTTACTTTATATACTTTATCTCATTATTTTGGAGACATAATTTTTTATATCTTTAGTCATCCTTTTGATAATGGAGGAAGTAGTATATATAAGACTGAAATACATTTATAAAACAATGACTTCCCTCTAAACAACTATAATAATACTCACAACCCTTCTAGTTTTTTAAACAAGAGTTAGTACCCTGCAAATGTTTAGAGGTGACCAAATAAATAAAGTTATATATTTAACCATGTATATTATCAAATTATAATTAATTAATAATATATATTATCTTATTTTAGTTGAATACACTTTTCATCACAGTTTGTTTGTAATTAACACATCTTTATCTCAGTTCAAATTGTTTGTAATTTATGAAATATTAAATTTAGAATCGGCACTTGCGGCATTAGATTCGAGATGACATTCTCCATTGAGTTATCTGTACAAGCTCGTGTTCTGATCAACCAATAGAATAGACCGACTTAGTAGGAAAAAAGGTATGAAACATAGATGACTAATACATTACAAATGTAGACACCCAAAATTTATATATATTCTTTAACTGAATGATAGGAGGGCAATAATATCAATCAACAACGAGTTAAGAGTGTAAAAACAAAGATCATAAAGCTCAGGACGATTAATTGGAGGCTACACCTGGACTTTGGGGTACCCAAATGCAAAAAGGAAGGACAAAGGAAATGCTAGTGTATACCAAGAGAGGATTTTTTTCATTTTTCTCCCTCATCGCAGATCCAAACTTTGATAGCCTCGACCTCGGTAATCTCAGGAAAAACCCGGCCCGAGGTCCATCAATCTATACAAACCACTTGACGTTCCTGTAACGTCATCCACTTGTTGGCCCAACGTATGACTAGCCAAGAGAGGGGGTGAATTGGTAGTCTCAAAACTTTTTCAAGTTTTTTAATTATTTGCAACAGAATAATATAAAACACTCCACTTTTAACTGTTTGACTTTATTCTAGGTTTGTGACTAACTTTCAGTATGAATGTGACTCTGTTTACTGATGAATTTGAATGACACATAGTGAGTTCAATATATAAACAAAATACAAACTAAAGTAAAAATTACACAAACAATCATACATGTAGTGACATAGAAAATGTCTACATGGTTCAACACAACTTGTGCCTAATCTACGGGACACTAGTCTAATGCCTTGTTGTACAACTTACAACTTCCACGGTTTTTTAGGCTCATCGGGCAATCTTAGCATTTCATATGCTATCAATGCACTCTAGTGCATATCCTATCGAAAACAGATTCACAGATAAACATATTTCATACTCCTTTTGTTTCCAGGGTTTACAAAAAATCACACTTATCTAAAAGAAAGATAATGTTGTTTAAGGAAAGAACAACGCAAACCTTACCAGTTGTTTAAGGCTGCATAACCAACCATATAGCCTATGATCTATAAATAGATATGATATCACAGTGTAAGTACGATATCTAGATCATCAACCTTACAACCAATATATCATTGTTAGTACAAAGGATAATGAACTAGTGTAGGAATGTTTCTGGATTTGTTTGACTCTCTACTTGAATGTGACTCTCGTCTGGGCTTGAAACTCTTCTCTTTTTTTACACTCCTATACTTCATTTTGATGAACAGGAGTCCATTTATACTTGTTTGATTCAATAGATGACCGTTTGAGAGTAATAGACTTGAATGGTGGGAATTTAAATTTTCCTCAACGGTTTGATCTTTTCCATTCTTGGCCCAATAGATGTGTTTGTATTTTGAATTTCAAATACAAGTCTGATATGTGTTGGTGAGACTGTAGAGTCTTCTTTCACGCATAAGGTATAACTCAATTTTGTTAAAGATCATTGAAAATCAAAACTTTTCTTTTTGGTGAAAATTTTCAACATCTGACTTTGATGTTGATAGATTTGTCTTCTAGTATTTGTCTTGTTCAATTATTTGAATCTTTGTTTTCCTTGGTCAAAACTTATGTACTGTTCATCAGCTGAATGTATATTTTATCAAATATTATTGGTAATACCATTAAAATAGCCGTTGGGCATACTAAATGATATTGTCTCTGTTTTTGAGCATACGCATGACTCTCGATCATTCACTGACTCTACTTTAAGAACATCAGTTAAGTTATGCTTTTACCATATGACTTAACTAGTCATTTCTTGCACACTTGAATAAACTGGTTAATATACTTAATATGTTTTGTTAATCATCAAAATCTAGGTGAGTACAGCAGTCTCTCCTTGTTTGATGATGACAAAACCTTACACGGTTTAATCAAGTAATTAACAGTTAGAGCATTTCGTAATAACCATAAAGCAATTCACATAATAATAATAATAACCATTTAACAGATATCCATCCATAAACCTTCCAAATGATCTTCCTAAATTAATGCCCTTCAAAAACATACCTAGAGCCTCAAACATAAATATTGTCTTAAATACATAAAATTAAAATAGTCTTAAATAATGCAATCTTAAATTAAAATGCATGTGGGTGAATGAGTGAGTGTGCGAGTCAGAATCTCTCTAGCCGTCCTTCTTCTTGGTATAAAAGTCCTTTACACTTATGGTGAACACCTTCTCTCCATCTGATTCTGCATCTACCTCAGTATTTTTTGGTTCATCTTCTTTAGTTGGCTCTATTTTGATTGTCACAGGAACTGACTTTTTTACTTCAGCAGTTTGTCCAATTTCAAAGATCATTTTTTGGACTCTTTGTGCTATCTGTTCAGTATTAACCACAATCATGTCCCCTTTGTTAATCAAGTTAATTTGTCTCTGAACCGTTCCCTCAAGTTGTGCTTATCTCTAGCTTTCTGAACTCTTACTTGTTTTGGTAGCAATTCGACTATCTCATTCATTTCTCTAAGCATAACTCTGAAACTGTCCCCATTTAGGATGAAATTTAAGGATAATTTTTTCTTTTAAGATTTTTATCCTCCACTTTGTTGAAACATCCATCTTAAAATCAATTGGTTCTAAGTGGAGAGGTCTCTCAAATATATAGAGTGAGATTTCAAGCCAAACTTAATTAATGTGGGACTTTAACCCAATACACTTTTAGATTACTTTATTTTTATTTTTTTGGTTTTTTGGAATTGAGATTTTTATGAAAATGTATAATAAAATGTATGCTATGACTGATTTTAAGCATTGGGATGGTGACATAATATGCATAAATTTAGTTAATTTAAGGTATTTTTAAATTTAAAAGTAATATGAATTTATTTAATTTTAAAGTTGTTAGCTAAAAAGGTATTATTAATCACAAATTTTATTATTTTTCAAAAGTTAAAAGTAAAATGAATCACATCAATAAAAATTAAAAAAAATCTCATATTTTCTCTGAAAAATTAAATTTAAATTTATATTTCGAAACAAATGAAATATATATATAATGATGACTTTTTAGAACTAGAAGAGAATTTCAAGTGGGTGATTATGTGTGTCAAAAGTTACAGTCTTATAGGCAAACTTATGCAGCTGTAAGGAGATCTTTAAAACTAGCTGCAAGGTATTTTGATTAAGTGGTTGTTAAATAGGCAGAAGAGTCTACTGACGCAGGTCTGTTAATGGGTCAGATTAGAGTAAATCATGTTTTGATCCAAATGGATCATTGATCTGTCCATGATCTACTTAATCTAATAATACGGATCATGATCTAAATCGATCTATTTACAAAAAAAATATGCGTACAATTATATTAATTTATAAAATATTATTATTTATAAAATTATATTAAGTTATAAAAGAGTTTCATTTAATATCTCTAAAATACAAATTTATATGGAAGTAAAAGTATACCTGCTTTATTTTTACTAAATATTATCAGAATAACAACAACGTCTTATTAATAATTTATGTATGGTACGTATTTTTATTAAGTTTTTAATGGAAAAATATATAATGCTATCATCTGTAAGTGGTCATTAATTGCTGGAAGATTGCTGGGACGTAGTGATAATGAAGTGAAGAACTATTGGAACTCTCATTTGAGAAGAAAGTTTATGAAGATGGGTATCGATCCAAACAATCATCGTGTACGACTGATCCAAAATAATTATAATAATAATAATCTCCATGGCCTTCAAAATCCAACTAATAATGCCTCTGAATCTGATCACCATAGTAGTAGTGCAACATCTGCTTGTCGAGAAGAAAGTTATGCATGTCATAAAGCTTTGAAATTCATGTTGGATTTATTTTTATTATTTTTTTTGTTGCGAATCAGTAGGTCAAATTAAATATGATCTATTATTTGGACCATTTTAAATAGTGATCTATTGGATCAAATTATACAAATCAATAAATAAATGAGCTGAAACTTTGATCCAATAAATTGTGCTGGAACAAATCAGACTATGATCAAGATTTGGCTCATTGACAGTTCTTTGAAGCATTCATTTAAAAATTAATCAAATTCTCTTTCTAATATTGTGCTGGAACAAATCAGATCAAGATTTAACTCATTGACAGCTCTTTGAAGCATTCATTTAAAAATTAATCAAATTCTCTTTCTAATATTATTGCTTTCTCTCTCTTTCTTCATCCTTAATAAGACTATTACAGAATAAACGTATTTTCCCTTTCTAAAACAGAAAACTTTGTCACCATAATTTTCAACATTTACAAATTCACTATTTTTTTTAACACAGACTTGGGGATGGGATGGAGTAATCTAGAAATGCTCAAACTCTATACACAAAAATTATGCACAAAGAGTATAAAAAAGAAAGAAAATAGAAAGCATGATTGTTAACACTTGAATATGTCTCCACGTTCAACCACCAACTTGGACGTGAATCTGCACAAAAATACCACCAGAAAGTACTTAATGGTTTAGGCTGCCGGAGGATACCTCCGGTGTGTGAGTAATAAACTGGTCTCAAGTAGGTTAACAATGTAGATGACAAGTATTTAGTAAACTAGAATATTGTGTGCAACTCTATTGTTTATCTTGCATTTTTAGTGAGCACACCGACCTAACCGAACCTCGATTTCTAGTAGCACTCATGTAGTATAGATTCCAATTGGAAAAGCAACTATCATGTATATAGAGTTTGTATTTGACTTTGCGATAAATTTGTGTCGAATTATAATTGTGAAACTTATCAATACTTGGGATTAATTGGATATAATTATAATGGACCTCACTTATTACACATCTCTCCAAAATGATTAACATTAATAGTTGTCTACGTAATTGACAATCAAAAATTTGACGTAAACATTCGCAACATATATCATAAGAGTCCAATGGAAGTGTATAAGGCCGAATGGATAGTTGTAGCGAGGCCTAATAGAGGTCTCCCATTCGCGTTGTTAATATACGGTCCATCAGAGACCTATCATTGAATATTTTATATATTTTCATTATATGCAATATATGAGTTATACTCTTGGTGCATAACTTTTTGTACATAGTTTGTGCACAATTACACATAATATTATTCATTTGAATAATATTTTGTGTACAAATTGTACACAAAAAGTTGTGCACAAAAAGTATGACTAATGTATTGCTTACTAATAAAAATGTATAAAACATCAAATCGTAGGTCCTATTTCCTATTTTCTCTTCCTTTTTATAATGTTTGTGCATAACTTTTTATGTATAATTTATGTCCATAGCATTACTCTATTCATTTTTAAAATGCGCTAAATTTCAGTGGAAATATTTAAATTGCAAAATTTGGTGGAGCTGGAGAATTTGTTTTAGCTAGCCTCTTTAGGCCCTTTTCTACTCCACTCGAAATTGGGTCCATTTCATTTTAGCACTTGCCTGCTAATGCCCATTGTCAACCTGGCCTACTAAAAGATTAAAACATCTTTACCCCTTAAAAGAAGTAGGTAATAAAAACTCTAAAAAGTAGGGTTTTTTTTACTCTTTTTTGCATGGAGGATAAAAAGATCATTTTTTTTTGTCTATCATTGACCATCACAGTGTTTATCAAACTTTACCCTTTTGTAATTGCCAAAAAAGGACCTTCACCCTTTTCTACATAATCCAATGAATTGACCAGCTTTGATGCATTTTGAGGCAGTCTTAAACTTAAGATATCATGATTAAAGGTGTTCAAATTCTTCTTTCAGGAGTCCATCATATGTCTTGTCATTATCAGAGTGAGATTAATGAAACAATAAATATATATGGCCCAAAAAATCAAATTTATATATAGCTAGGGATATATGATAAGTTTACTTATCAAAATAAATAAATTTAAGAAAATATTAGTTTGTTCAATCGATTTGTTAATCAATTGGCCAATTTTGATAATAAACATTCAACTCAAAATTAATAGGGTGGTAATTCATCCAAATTATATATTGATTCTTCAAACTTAATTTGCCCATAGATAGAATTTATAACTCAACATACTATTTTTTTTAATCGCCCTATTATGGACAGATATTAATACAAATTAATACGATGAATCACATGAACAATTTCAACAATCTCTCGTAACAATAATATTAAACAAACCTCTTACCTTCCTCAATTTTTTTAATCGACATTTTAGAAGAAAACACAAAACTTTAAAAATGTAATTAATATTTTTTTTGATTGATAACATTGGATATAAAATCTTAATATTATCCTTCTAAAATTTATTGAAAAGATGAAAGAAAACAAATTAGTATTTAATGTAATAATAACATAAAAAATTTAAGTCATTAATGCTTCCTTAGAATCTACAATAGACAAATAAAATTAAACAACAAATTTCACTTTCTAAAAATAAAAAAGAATATATAGAAGAAGTATAATGTAAGACTCACAAATGAATAAGAAATAAATTTTTTAAAAATGAAAATCTCACAACAAGTAGTAGATAACACAATATTCAAATATGGAAAGCTAATGATTATAGAATCTCAATATTAACCATGAGATTAAGACATCACAATCTCTCATTATTTTCTTGAAATTGGTAAAAGTCAAAAGGGAAAATTAAATTGGGACAAAGGGAGCACAGATTTTTGGAGTGCCTATGATACTTTATACTCTCTCCGTCCCAAATTAACTACTTAGTTTTGACTTTTTTTAATCAAATTGATCATTTTTAAAATTAATAATTAAGCATATATAAATATATTTTTTAACATTATAAAAATTGGTATTAGTAGTAAATTGTATATACTTTCTTTTGGTTATAATCTCTTCACTTATATTTTGGTAAAAATGGTACAAAAATTAATTTTAAAATAGTCAATATAACTTTAAAAAAATCAAAATTAAACAGTTAATTTGAGACTGAGGGAGTATCGTATACGTGTTGAAGATTACACAAATAAATTTGTTTAAGCAAACTGATAGACAGCGTGTTAAAGCCCAAAAGATGATAGTGGAGGTACTTAACTAATCAAACAAACCACATGAGGTAATAACATAAAGCCTCTTTAAAGACAGACAAGAATCTTGTTAAAAGCTAGATAATGGAGTCTAGTAGGAGACACTTCAATGTGTGGTAACTTTTTGACCATTAAGCCCTACCCAATAAATGCTTGTTAGGTCAATGAAGATAACCAATCCATAAAAGGATGTTAGCTTAAAAGTTTGGGAATCCAATGCGAACTATATATATTTTAATCTATAAAGATCTTCTTAATTGTAACTTCATTAAACAAAGTACAGATGGTGGTGCTCACAGTGGCATTGGATTAGGTTGAGCTTTTGATACATTTTTTTTAAAAAAAAATCTTTTATTTAGTTTTATTTTATTTTTTATGGGCCCGCATATTATTTTACTAGTTTTAATATATATATATATATGAATAATTATTCATAACATGTATTTATTATTGATTAAAAATAAACATACACCATCTCTATCGTTCAATACAGAAACCAACGATCGAAATTAGAATTGGAAAACTCACGTCCGCTACTATTAGTAGTGGATGAAGCTGAAAATAATACCGTCGTGTGCTACTATTAGTAGCGGACGTAACCCGTTGTCCACTATTAATAGTAGCGGACGTGAATTTTTTAATTCTAATATCGGCCGTTGGTTCTTATATTGAACAATAGAGATGATGTATGCTTATTTTTTATCCATAATAAATATATGTTATACAATTAAGAAGATCTTTATAGATAACTCCCCAAAAAAAAAATTGTCAGCAAGATTTAGTTAAAAACTGGACAGAAACAAGACCTCAGCAATAAACAACTTAATTTTCATATTGGTCGCTACTCCCTCTAGCGGCCAATATGAAAATTAAAATAATTAAATATTATCTTGACCACTAGAGGGAGTAGCGGCCAGTCAAAACGGTCGCTACTCCCTCTAGCAGCCAAGATAATATTTAATTATTTTAATATCTGACCGCTACTCCCTCTAGCGGCCTTGCCCACATTCTGTCTTTGGATCGTATATTGAACAGCTGGATATGCGTTAGCTCAAACAATGCCCATATCTAACGTTTTCTATGAACCATTCCCCATATATATATATATACACACACACACACACACACACAGAGTCCGACTCTCCAGCGAACCGCTGAGAGCGAACAAAAAATAAACCGGCTATAGCGACGGTTTTATCCGTCGTTATAACATAAAAAACTGGCGGACTAGATACAACGACGGACAAAACCATCGTTATAATATTGACCGTCGTTTTTTTATGCTATAGCGACAGACAAAACCGTCATTATAGCCGATTCATTTTTTGTTCACTTTTTTTGGTTCGCTGGAAAAATTTTTCATATATATATATATATATATATATACACACACACACACACAGAGACACACACACCCCTTAAAAACGGATTTTATTTTTCACTTCATAGTATGAATATCGTGGATTTTATCCACAAAGTTTTAAAAAAAACAATTATGTTCTTTTTTTATTGTTCCGATCAGTTTTTCGTCAAGAATTAAAATGTGCAAGTCACATCAATACAATATAAAATAAATAACTAAGAGACTGGAAATAAAAGTAGTTTCCACACATCCATTTTCCATCACGCTGTCGAAACAAAAATCTCGGCATATTTTTACACACTTTGACCACTCTGCATATGCATTGACGTTTTTGAAAAGTATTTATTACTTTAAATACAATTACTCTTGATTAACATAAATTTAGTGGAACTTTGGCTGTGCTTAAAAAATTGTCTCTCATAACGTATAAGACAAAATTAATATTTATCTTGATAAAAAAAATGATTTTATCAATATAATGAATTGAAAAAAAAAAAGAATTTTTCTTCCATTAAAAAAGCTACGTAGTTATATAAATTTAAAAAAAAAAATTGTCCAATTATAAAATTTTAAAAACTATTTATTTATTAAAAAAATATTTTTTTAAACTTTCAATTAAAAAACTATCAAACCTTAAATAATAGTAATCGAAATCGCATTTACGATGAGAAATTGGTCATAATAGTCGAAATCGCATTCACGTGCATTTACTTCAACTTTTATTAATTAGGCGGGAGACCCTCCCCAAACCCACCCCAACTATATAGTTTTTGTTTTTGTTTTTGTTTTTGTTTTTGTTTTTTAGTTTTAGGGTTAGGGGAGGGTTACAATTGGCGATATTCATACTTTGAGGTGTAAAATTAAATTTGTTTAAGTTTTCGAGGGACAATTTTTTCATTTACTGTGCGTGTGATAAGAATTAATTACAATCAATTTAGGGAGTGTTTGTTTAGAGCTGAATGGCTGAATCGGTCAGCCATTCAGTGCGTTTGTTTTAAATAAAAATCGTCTGAATGGCTGAATCAGTCAGATTTTTGGGCTGAATGGCTAAGTGTAATTTTTTTGACTGAATAGGCTGAATGAAGTATTTTATATTTTTTTTTACAATATTAACTATTATATTAAGTAATATTAAAAAAATTTACAACAATTTTAAATTTTTTCAAAGAGGTAAAATAATAAAAAATTATTATTCAGATATTTCAGATATATCAATTATCAAACAAATTTTTTCATTCAGTATTCAGAATTCTGCTTCATTCAACTCATTTCATTCAATTTTATCAAACATCTCTTTAGTCATCGTTATTACATAACTTACCCAAATATAATTGTCTCTCTCCTCTCCCATTATAATATAAATTACGAGTATTTATTCACATGTATTTACTTTAACTTTTATTAATTAGGCGGGAGACCCCTCCCCAAACCCGCCCCAAGTATGTAGTTCTGACGTGAATACTATCCCCACCGCTTTCGGCTTTCCACATGTCAAAACCCAATATAACCCGGACAACCTCCCACCCAGCATATTTTCATGAACATTTTTAAGTCATACAAAAAGAAAATCAATGATGGTATTAAGCGATCTGTTTGGCTGAAAAAAAGGGGATATATCATCTTTTGTAATTAAGTAACCAAATTAAAGGAATGTGTCTTGTAGTATTTTTATTACGACCTTTGTAATTTAAGAATCATAATAATTAATGGGTTCCACATGGGTATCAAAGAAAATTCAAAACTAAAGTGGCTAGCTATCATTCAATAAACGCATAAAAACTTGAGTAACATTTGATGAGTCCTTTTCGAACTACTTCTGATATTCCTTTCCTGTTTTCTACTTATTTAATACAAAAAAAAATCTACATTTTACAGTAAAAATATGTTGATTTTTGTTGTAAATAAACATATCGATCACTTAATTATTCATGATTTATATTAATTTACAAATTATATCATTGTATTTATTCGTAGTAAGAGTCAAACATATTTATCACAACGTATAAAAAAGAATTATATTTCTTATTCCCCGCCCATTTTGAGTAACATACTTCAAAATTTCCTTTTCTATAAGTTTTTAAAATGTTTGTCACATACCAAAATTGATTAATGCAAGTTTAGTATGTACTAGTCTTTTTTTGTGGAAACAAATTTTCATAAAGAAGGAAATAAAATTACTTAAGTGATAATTGAACTTGAGATCTAAATGTCATAATACTTCAATTTTAATCACTAGACTAAGATCTCTTCGGTCGTACTAGTCTTTTAAAAGATGAGCATAATGTTATGCGAATCCCTTTGATTTGCTTTGCAGCTTTATATGAGGAAGGGTATTGTTGTTAATTACCGAGTATCGAGAGAGTTGAATACTAAAGTTGAGATCCAACATGACCTAAAAGTATATATTTATAATTTCTTGTATAATAAATTTTGAGAATTGATATTTTATAAGAAAATTTTGATATTTTTAAAAATTTTACTCATATGAATGTGAGTCACATTTATTATTTATGTAGAATTATTAAATTCACCTGTAAAAATATTAATTTCCTAAACTTTTACTTTTACGCATGTAATACCGATACGACCATATACCAAACTTACTAAGATGTTTTCTAGTGTAAAGGCTTATTAATATACAAAGTTGAGCCTTAATTCTATCCCGTTGATCTTAACTTTGAGTAAAATTGGGAACAAGATGTTTATTAGGGTTTTCATTAAGGACACCCTAGACTCCCTTACATTAATACCCATCAAGTTAGTAGTCTTTACAAAGAGGTGCCTTATAAACACTTCCAAGAATTTAGGTAACACTGAATAACCAATGCTCTGTTAGCAAGTACTTCAAGGACAATATATACAAGAAATATAAATCAACAAATACTGAATAAATTTTAATAGAATGGTACTAATGAGTAAACTTATTGTTAGAATTTGAGCTAAAATAAAGTTTTAAATATGGGTTTTTAAGTTAGAATTTAAGTAGGTTCTATTAATCATTTGAGATGAATCCACATATAAATGTGTTGTACTCCATGAATAGATTAAAATCAAATATTAGGAAACTCAAATTCATGGGGTAATGAATGAGAAATTTTACTCTTGAAGATCACCTTTGAATATGATAATAAATACTTGTGGGAAGTAAAAGTCTCACATTGATTGAGAACTAAACATCAAATGGGTATATATACAATTAGTTTGGACTTGGGTTTGGGCCCTAAGGGGCACCCTTCTTTTATGAAAGAAAGAGGACCTAGCCAAGACTTGGTTTGAGTTCACCACACATGCATCACCGCCCCGAACTGACTGGGAGGGTCGGGCACGGGTCGTGGGGTGAAAATTTCTTTAATTTTTGTTTTACTTAGTTCCGTTAATGGGGTGAAACTGTGTCGTTTTGGGAACAGACATAGCGCCGCAACGCCTAGACACAACACCGCAGCGCTTATTGTGAGTCCGACGTTGACTGCTTCTGCACGTTGCTCTTGCACTCATGCGCATGTCACTATTCATTCAAATTGAATAACCATGCCTTTTCGTTTATGTCTTTTCATTTAAACTGAACATATATGTCCAGTTGGATCTAAGGGGCATGGCCAATCATGAAGGGTCATTAATCATCCTATAAATATCATATGAATTCAGTCATTCGATCACATTAAATTTTCATTAACTTTTCCAATCTTATTTGTAGTGTTGTTATAGTACACGTGATCATTGTATCTTGGGAGACAAACGCTACCAACTCTAAATACTAAAGTAGGACATAATTGTTTTAAAAATATAGTACCAAGTACCAGTGTCGACTAATTATAATTTTTCTTCCGCATGTATTTTCATTTACTGTTATCTATCAATAGTGGAATATACAATTTATTTATTTTTTAATAACAGTTACTGCTACGTCCTTACATATTATATCCTGTCATAAGTTTAGTGTTTTATATTAGAATGGGATCGTCCTTGCATAGATTAAACTTACATGACACTATGGCCTCAAACAAGAATCTAGGACAATGATTAAGTGAATAAAGAAAATACATTAATATTCTCATAGAGTTAGTAGAAGCAGCCTTAGTAAGAAAAATTAATACTTTTAAATATTCTTTGGAATTTATATTGCTTTAACTTATTGCCTAGGTTTAACAAAAACCTCTGCTAGTACTTGTCCGTAAGTAACATAATCTTTATTGTATTTGCAGATTATTTCAGTGTTATTTATAGGGATAATTGCATAAAAGTATCTCATTAAAAATTCCTTGCACCACTATATATATATATATATAGTGAGGATCAGGTCCGGACTCCCGGACCTGACCAAAATCCGGACCCGGAAATTTTTATTTTTTTTTTGCAAAACAATTAATAAAAAATATATAATGATTTTTGGTATTGAAAAAAATTATTAAAACAGTGTTTTGGGTTTGATTTGGATACATATAACAAATAGTGTTATACCGACTGTATAACACTGTTTGTTATATGTATCCAAATCAAACCCAAAACACTGTTTTAATAATTTTTTTCAATACCAAAAATCATTATATATTTTTTATTAACTGTTTTGCAAAAAAAAAAAAAAAAAAAAAAAAAAAATTTCCGGGTCCGGATTTTATCAGGTCCGGGAGTCCGGACCTGATCTTAACCCTATATATATATATATATATATATATGAAAATGTAAATATGAGGATTGAGTTGTCACTCATATATCAATTTATCATTGATAAACTTTCAAAAAAAATTTAACCAGATTATTATATATGTTGTGAGTCTCTCTTCACAGTAATATTTATTTCATGTATGCACTTTGGTTCCAAATTAAAAATTGATAAACAACTATCGACATATACAGGGAGAGAGAGTGAGAGAGATTCTTTCTGAGTTTTATGCTAGAACATATTATCTTATCTGCCATGCATGACAACAAAGGGATAAGAATTCATAATCCTCATTAATATATATAGAACAGTACTTTGCGTGAAATAATATAATGCTAAAAGTGAAAACACGTACAAATATATATTGAGTGAAACCACTAGAACTGCATGGCTATATTTCATATTAAAGGAAACTCACAAAATGAAGGATTCAGCTCCAATTCAACATCAGTTATCAACCATAATTCATCTAAAAAACTCCCTATCAGAAGAGATGATAATCATCCAGGGGAAAAAGAAAAAGAAAAGATAAAGAAAAAGAGAGGAGAAAATAAAATAAAAGAAAATGATAGGGGTAGGTTTAAGGACAAAAAGGAATGACTCAGATATCATCTTGGCATGGTCTTCTTGAGTCTCCCTCATTTTCTTAAATTGCAGTACCTGAAATTGAATTCATGCATAATTAATTTAATTATTTTCTATACATATGTATGTGTCAGATTGGTATGTCGAAAACGATACCAAAAAAGAATATTTTTTTTTTTATTATTACAAGTATAAGCATTAAACTTACCAAAAAATCAAGAATATATGGCTAATATGGAGATTTGCTACCAGCTTCCCTTGGTGCATTGCATCTGAAACATTCCATTCGGCTAGCAAAGTTGTGCTCGTTGCAGCCTGGCCTGCTTAAATGAAATAGTTGCACAAGAAATAATTAAGAAATTATTTCAAGCATTTCAAATACGTGTGTGTGTGTGTGTGTATATATTATATGTGTGTGTGTGTGTGTGTGGGAAATGTGAGTATGTTTCTTGAATACACACCATCTTTTGTGTCTTCTATAATTTTAAAAGATTTCATAAATGATATTTTTGACAATTCACATTTTTATTACGATTAGTTTTGAGTTTTGACACTTTGCCATTTTATCTATCAAAATTATATTAATTACATCGCATAATGTGTATGAAAATAGAAGTTTGAGTGTTTAAAATACGTACATTAATATATATATATATATATATATATATGTGTGTGTGTGTCATGAGAAATGATTATATATTTTACTACAAACCAATGTTTAATTTTTAATTAAACAAAACAAAAGACGAATTAAAATTATAAAAAATTAGCTTTTAATATCCAACTTTTATTTAAAACTGGTTTCAAGGGAAGGAAAAACAGGTATAAAAATTTTATATACCTGCTGCAAATCCAGTCACCGGATTTCCATCCAGAGCGGCCAGTACTGCCACTTCCACCACCAAACCCAAAACTTTTTCCCCGAGAAATATCGCCGCCATCAAACCCGCCGCTGCCATTTTCGTCCTTGAATACACCACACTTGAAGCAGCTAGAGCGGCTAGCAAAATTATGAGCACCACAGTTGCCAACATTACAGTACCAGTCACCAGGCCTCACATCCGGCCCAGTAAATCCAAAAGATAAATTTGCCCTCCCTCCGAATCCAAAATCTCCGCCGCCGTGTCTCGGCTCCCCGCACCGGTGGCACGAGTCCCTCCTCTGGAAGTTGAGGTGTTGGCATGACCTGCAGTTCCAATCTCCTGGTCTACTCATCTTAATTTCCTGTCACATTATTTTATATCAATGCCAAAATATTCTAAGCAAAATAGCTTTAAAAAAAATTTAAAATCAAGTAATTCATATCTCAGCAACTAAAATACAAAATTATATTGTGAGTTATACTTTTATCAATTTGCGGAGATATGTTAGGCTGACTCTACAATATACCATATATATTGATATTTTATGGTACAATTAGTAGTGTAAAATTAGTAGTGTAAAATTATATCTTTCAAGTCTGTTTTGCACTACTAATTATATTTTAA
The DNA here is from genome assembly GCA_034770075.1 of Aralia elata. Lineage (NCBI taxonomy): Eukaryota > Viridiplantae > Streptophyta > Magnoliopsida > Apiales > Araliaceae > Aralia > Aralia elata. The sequence goes on along the minus strand of CM068381.1, from coordinate 43,602,236 downwards.
AATGAACAATTTTAAAAATATATAATTGTATTTTAAGAGTGGAATTTGCTAATTAGTACTGAATGACAAAAATATCATAACACGTGGAAGAATTGCCATGCATGAAATATATATATATATATATATATAAAATATAAAACAAAACTTTTTGTTTTTAGGTGGAATTAAAGAATTGCCATGCATGAAATATATTTTATATAAGATAAAAAACAAAACCTACCTTGATAAAAATAAAGCTGGGTTATATGAAAGAGAGATTGGTTAAGGAATATGTGAATTTGGTTTGATGGTGGGATGGTTTTATATACTTGGTGAGGACTCGGAAATCGAGGCAATTGAGGCAGCTGGTGGAGGGGACTATGGATGTTCTTTTTGATATTCTCACTTGAACAAAGGAATCACACCAAAAACTAAAATTAAAGGAAAGAAAGGAATAAAATTGGATTCTATAGATGGAAATTATTGTGAAGTTTGATAAAGCTCATGCTACATCTTCTTTTAAGGCTTCTAAGGTGGGAAGTAATGAACATTGAACACATACCAATAAATTCCCATCAATAAAAGATGCCCTTCCTCTAGGTTCTTAATTTGAGCCTATTTCTTATTTTTAAGGGTGAGTTTGAAGCTTGAAAAACTCGAAAAAGAAAAAAAAAGAAGAAAAATAAAATATATTTTGTCAGAATTATCATAGGTTTATTAACCACCATTGAATTGTGTTTTAAGATTGATATCAATCTTTTTATGTTGTTTAGAAATAAGGACACTATGTTTATGGTCATTAATTAACATAGTTTTCCTTTTCCTTTTCACATATTTTTTTCCCTCATTGTTTTTAATTTTCAAAATATACCTCAACTAAAAATGCTACATGACGCTAAATTAAACAAGATACAAGTAATTTTGAAATATAATCAAAATAATGTTAAATTTTGTGTGACACTATCAAACGAAATTAACAGTTTCGTATGACTATATATAATAATATAAATAACCATTTAGGACCATTCTTGCCATGTCCGCAAACAAAATAGGGCTCCATGTGCCAAATGGCATTCATGTTTGTCTACTTAGGGTTGGATAAGGAAGAACAAATCCCTATTTTTACCAGACCAAATGAATATTCCATGAATTTAAATCTTTCCAAAATGACCCCATTATTTATTCCTATTTCAAAATTACAAAGGATGGGTTATGTTTCTCTTTCAATAATATACTCCGAGACCCACATTGTTAAGGGTCACCATACTTCAAAAATAAAATGGGGATTCTTTAAATTTGAATATTCCTTTGTTGTACTTGACACCCAATCAAAAGGGTCATCAATTTTCACAACATATACATTATAACAGCCCTGAGGCACTTAACTTTCAATTGGAACAAAAAATGAAGCAAAAACCATAATCCCTCATAAAAAATATATAAAACCCTAGTTCCCTCACTAGTAAAACATTATAAAAAAAAATACTTTAAATATGAATGTTAGTATGTTCTTTACTAGGAGTAAGTCTGCACTCGTGCATGTCAGATTGGAAGAAATGAAATCCAAACTGAAGTTAAAAAGTTGCATGGCTACAACTTCTATGGACGTTGGTTTTATTAATTATTTATTGTTATAATTAAGTTATTCTAAATATAGTACTCCTTCCGTTTTAAATTATTAGACCACTGTCGACTTCTGAAAGCCAGTTTGAGACTTTTTCTACTCAAAATTGATGCAATACATTAAAAATTACGAAAATAATCTCTTTTTTTTTCTTTTCTTTTTTTGTAATTAGTGGTATTTTTTAGCTAGCTTATAATATTGATAATTGTATTGATTAGAATTAAATGAATATTTGTCAATTTAGAATTTAAAAATATTTAAAATCAATTTTAAAATTTTAATAATTATTTTATATTTTGAAAGAAAGGAATATGAACCGGAACCTCCATAGTTTGATTGAGATATTGAAAGAGAAAGGCCACACTTTGATGAAGATATAATAGTAGTGGAATAGAGATGAGAGCTAGCTAGTTACAAAATCAAAGAAAGTGAAAATTAATGGTAGAGTTTCGATAAAGATAGTCGAAGCTGATGATGGAAGAGAAGTCTTCGAGGTCCAATTTGACCATCTTTTCTTTTTTTCCTAACATTGAATTTGGCTTTTTGGCTGTCACGTTTCCTTTTCCCTTATGATCCCTCTTATTCTTATTATTTATGAACCACTTTAGGAGTCGGACTTTTCAAAATAAGGAAATTTTTAATAATTTTTTGATAACTGAGATACTTATTTCAGATATATTATTCATATTGAGTGTATTATAATTTAATTTTGGGATATCTTAATGAAAATTATATAGAAAAGTAAAATTTTGAAAAAATAAAATAAATTGTACGTATAATAGTACCCCCACCTCACAATATATGTAGCAATCTATAAATTGGACAAATTATTCACTTAGAGAAAAAAAATTTACAATTATAACTGATAGAACAAGCACAATCAGAAAGAAAATAAAGAGTTTCAATAAGTAGATCGAGAGGTCGTTCCGCTCCTGTCCCTGAATATGGGTAATAAGTTTTGATACAATGTTTCAATCTGACTTAACTGGCTAGCGATTCAAGATTCAAGTTCGTGACAGAGAACAAGACAGCAAGCGAGCGTACCTTTGTTCTTTTTCTCCGCATTCTATCGAGTCCAATTCTCCTATTATCTCACTTTCATATATTACTTTTAAACTATTCTTTATTATTTATTTACAAAAATTTTGTAATCGAACAAAAATTATATAAAGATCAGTACATGAGATGAAACAATAAATGAGACCAGAATTAGACTTCCATATTTGAATTCATGGTCCACCTTTCGCCCAATTTCTCTCTCAAAATGGAAGCAAAATAAGTGGCAAAATGTAAAGATTAAGGAGGAGTATTTGATATCATCACCCACCATTTTATTGGGGAATGGTAAAGAGAGCTGTATCAAACTGTGAAAAAGCAAAAAGAAAGGGGGACTGATTCGATTCTCTTTGGGAAATGCCTCCATGCATGACCATGACCAATACCCAATGCCCCTAACGTATACATTCTTTCTACTTTCTCTTTTCATTTTATTTTACCTGCCAATTATGAGCTGAATGTTCACTTTTCTTCTGTACAAGAGCAGACAATCCAATTTACTATTGCATAACTTCTAGCTATCAATAAGCTGTCTTCTTTTTTTGATAAAAAGAAGGAAATGATATTTCAGCATTGAAAATATCAATTCGGTGCAACTATACAATATATTATGCTCATAGTACAACTATACAATATATATATATGTATGTATGTATATATATTGCGTTAGATTGATATTTCTAGTGCCGAAAATATCAATTTCTTAAAAAAAATTACCTTCTCTATTAGGGAGAACAAATATCTTCATTAGCCCATTGAATGTTTAATTATAGCTTGTTTAGTATTTTTTATTTTTTATTTTTTTGCAAAAGGCTCAAATATATTTTATTAGTGAAATATATCTCATAATCTAAAAGATTTAGATAATGGGATGTAAGATTACAAAATCATCTACTGCACCCATGACAACTGACTTCAAATAGCATTTATACATTCCATACTTGTCACAATCATAAAGATAAACTAATCAAGAAGAAAAAAGACCAAGATTTCCAAAACTTGACATCCTAGCTTGCTGTAAATTTTTTGTTTTAGTACTCTTCGTCATCTGTTGCTTTGCACTGGAGCTACTAATGCATTAGACATTGCTGCTATTCTGTATTGGATCTCCTATTTGTCAATACTGCTCCTAATTCTTTAATTCTATATATATTGCTGCTGCATGTTTCAAGCTATATACTCTATACTACAAAATGAAAACTTAGCAACTATTCTTCCACATTTTGTATACCCAGACAACTCGATCAAGCATCTAAAAATTCTCCACCAAAAATCATTAATTCTTTGATGAAAAGGCCATGTTTCAGAATCATCAATGTTTAATTTTCCTGCTGCACACAACCATTTAAAAATCTTGATCTTAATTCTAATCACAACCTTTTTCCAACAACAATATTTTTTATTGAATGTAGCTTCATTTCTCTCTAACCATATATCCACAAGGTTGTAGCATTAATAAACTCACCAACCACTATTAGCTCTCTTACAGACGAATTAAAGTTGATTCTCCCTCCATTTTAAATTTTATTATTAAAAATACTATCAAATAAAAATATATACACATGTACTACACATTACTTAATATTTTGTGATAAAATACCCTAGTGGGTATACCTTATAGGTTAAAGTTGTCCTTTTCAAATAAATTTAAGATAAATTAAATCATATGATTGTAAAGAATATATATATATATATAGAGCTTTTCTCCTATAAGGACCTAAAGTAAGGACCTAAAGTAAGGACCAATTTTTTTATTTTATTTTTTTGCTTTTTTTTAGAACAACTAAAAATAAATAAATAAGTAATTATGGAACTGAAATTTTTACATAATACAGTGTTTTGGGCGTGATTTGGATACATATAACAAAACATGTATGTACAGTTTTGTTATGTACAGTAATTATGTTTTGTTATATGTATCCAAATCACGCCCAAAACACTGTATTATGTAAAAATTTCAGTTCCATAATTACTTATTTATTTATTTTTAGTTGTTCTAAAAAAAAAGCAAAAAAATAAAATAAAAAAATTGGTCCTTACTTTAGGTCCTTACTTTAGGTCCTTATAGGAGAAAAGCTCTATATATATATATATATATATATATACATATATATTGTGGGCCCAAGTGCATATTAGGGTTCACATGACCTAATTGAATTAAATGTACAAATTAGGGTTTACAAAAAACCTAATTAAATGTACAAATTAGGGTTTATGTGACCTAATTAAATGTACTAGACCCGGGGAAGTCTCCACGTGTTCCAAGGCAGAAGACTCGTGGATGCGACCCATTTTGGGAATTGATTGAGGGATTGGATTGGCGGCTAGAAGAACAGGGCAATTTGGGCATTACTTTGATGATTAAAGGGCATTTCTGGAATTTCTCCTTTAAAACATAATTAAAGGCTATTTCGGGAATTTCCCTTTAAACATGTGCCTGGCATGTGACTATTTCCCAGGAAAACTCTATAAATAGCCCCTCTATTCTGAGAAAAGGGGATCGCTCTCAAGACATTACACTTAGACTCTTGGAAGCTCTAAACACTTGAAACTCTTTCTCTCAACTCGAAGACTCAAGAAGGCTCTTGGAATCCCTGCTACCCTAACCCGGTTTCCGGATTCTGAGAGTTCTGCCACGTGTCATTGGAGTAATTGCCTACCTGTTCTTCTCCCCTCTTCAATCAATCAATCAGTTCCGTACTCTTCGTGGATTTCTCTCCTCTCCAGCCAACACGAAACCCTAACCCTAGCAAGGTGTAATTTCCTTACCTACATTTATTTGGCGACTCTGCTGGGGAGGTGTAGAATTCGTGAAGGGTATGCCCACAACTCGAAGTGGGAGAATTACAGGAAGAGCTTCACCGACAACAAGTATCACTTCACCAGATCCGATTTCAAGGCAAGTGAATCCAGTGCTCCAAAGCGCGAATCTGGATTTTGATCAACCAATCCTAGAAGACGTTTCAGAAGGAAGTTCAACATCACCTCAAATGGCTGATCAACAACAAACCAGTGCTAGACAGCCAAACGCGGGAAGGCAAGGTGAGGAGGTCACTGGAGTGCAGACAACTGCGAATGCTGTGCAGATGGAGATGCTCAAAGCCTTACAGGAGGCACGAGAAGGCCAAGGGATGATGATGACCATGATGTTGGAGATGCAGAGGAAGCAAGAAGAAATGGGGAATTTCCGTCAGCAGTTGATGCAAATCCCCACTTTCAGGGCTATGTTCCCAGGAAGTTCGCAGGGGGAACGAGCAGAAGTGGAGGACAACAGCAACAACAAAGAGAATCCGACTGTGCTGCCAACAACGGAGAGTCAGCCGATTCCAATCATCCACTTGGAGCCCCAAAACAGCGGTGATGTGCCACAACTCAGATTGGAAGCAAGTCAGCCTCAGCCCAACATCATCCCGACTACTCTCCCAGCATTTTCACAAGTGCAGATACCGACCATCCCGAGCCACATCCAACGAGCAAGCCAACAAGCACCACCGATTCAAATCGTGCAAGATGGAAGTGTACACCAGCCAACTTCCTTACCATACCCACCACCTATGCATCAATACATCACAGCCCCTCAGAGAGTCCATACCACGAGCCAGTATGTGACGAAGGATGATATGATCGACGTGATCAATCAACTTCGCAAGCAGACATCCCGACCTTCAGAGTTGGACTTTACTCCACCTTACCCGGCACATATACGAAGACAACCTTACCCGACAGGGTATATTGAGCATCCCCCGCAGTTCCCAAAGTATAACGGGGAGAAAGGGAATGCCAGGGAGCATATTGCCAGGTTCGTGGAGTCGATGTCTCCGTGGTTGGGTTATGATGAGGTGAATAACCACAATCTGTTGATGAGGGAATTTAACAAGACTTTGACGGATAGTGCCTTCAGTTGGTACTACAATTTGGAGAAGGGATCAATCCATGATTGAGATGATCTGAAATTACAGTTTTTTAAGAAATTTTTCTATGTGCAGAAACAGGTAACTATCGTAGAGCTGATGCGGTTCAAGCAGAAGCCGAATGAGGAGCTGTCAGATTATGTGGACAGATTCAGGGCCCAAGCACAAAAGTGTGCAGAGCCAATTGAGGAGAAGAACTTGGTTAGCATATGCAATAATGGTGCACTAGACTCCTTCAAGCCCCATCTCATTACAAAGGCATGTGATTCATTTGCGACTCTCTCATCATTTGCACAAGATTTGGGAGGAATCATGACAGTGCCCGTCAATCATGCGACGGTTACCTGGAAAGGTAAGAGAACAGCAACTGTGGCTTTGGCTGACTCTCAGTCAAAACCACAAGGGGGCAAGAGGGAGAAGAACGAGCGAAGTAAAGGGAAACAAGGGGACAAGTATACCAGAATGCCCGTTCCAGAGGCTATCACATGCAGTGAGAAGGCCTTTAGAGACCTGTATGAGCAATGGGTAGAACATGGAGTGGTGAGGCCTCCGAAGCCCAGATTTGTTGTGACCGAAGAAATAAAAAGAAGACCAGACTTCTGTGTATACCATCAATATGCAGGACATTCCACTATTGATTGTTATAGTCTGCGGAGGATATACCATGAAAAATTGGCGGCAGGAGAAATCGAGCTGGGAAAAGGAAGCAGCGTGCATGATAAACCACTGCCTAATCATAAGGGAAAAGAAACGTGCAACACTATTACTCATAGTGAGGCACCAGAAGTGGAAATGAGGGAGAATGCAGAGAGGATGGAAGAAATGATGGATGTTGATCCAGGCCTGCAGGTGACGGCGTTGATGAATGGAGTTAAATTCAGAAAATTTTTCGACCAAATAGGGTTAGCCAAGGAAGCAAGGATAGAGGCAACCAGGGCAATCATCAAAGCAGCCGAAACCCAAGAGACCTGCATGGCGGTAAGCAAAGGATTTGTGAAGGCAGTGGAAGAGGAAGAAAGCAAGATATCTTTCTCTAAAGATGACAGAGAGATAAGATACCCGCACAATCGACCGTTGTATGTGACGGCAATCATAAATGGAATAGAGGTGCGGAGGGCGTTCATCGACAATGGAGCGTCTATAAATATTATGCCCTACACTGTGTTTAAGCAGTTAGGCCTGCCGGAGAAGAGAATTGTGAAAGAACCAACAAACATCACAGGGTTTGCCAACCAAAGTGCCAGAACCCTGGGACACATCAAGGTGGACATGCAGGTTGGAAAGATTCGAGGACCTGTAATGTTTCATGTTACCGAGGTGGATGCAGCGTATCATGTCTTGCTAGGAAGGGCTTGGCAAAACGACTATGGGGTGGTACCCTCCGTTTTTCATCAATGCTTAAAAGCTATCTGGAAGGGAAAAGAAGTGAAGGTACCAGCAACCAGAAATCCCTTTGGACCAGAGGAGGCACACATCGCCGAAGCAACTTTCTTTGATGATGTTGCTGAAGAGGGAGAGAACCAGATTGCAAGACCTGATTCTCTAAAATTAGTCAGTTGGGAGGAAGTACAGGCAGACAAGTTTGTGCCTGAGGAAAAAGAAAAGAAGAAGACCTCGGGACAAGGAGAATGTTCCAACAACAAGAAGCCGGTGGTAATAGACCTAGAGAAGGGAGAAAAAGGAGAAAAGAAAAGGCCAGCAGATCCTGAAGATGCCAGAAACATAATCAATGCCAAATGGACAGTGCAATCAGATGTTGGCCAAAGAACGAAATGGGAGAGGGTTGTTAAACCCGACGGAAAGATAGTATTTCGCTTATGACGGTGCAAGGGGGAAGAGCCCAAGGGAGAGTGCAAACCCAACGGCTCAGGAGGTGTCCCCCACTCCAGCAGTAATGAAGAAGAAGAAATTGTGCAGCAGAAAGTAGAACCAGCTCCAGAATGCTTTGAGGATAGGCCGAAACCTCAACAAAATGAAGTAGAAGAAGTGGATTTGGCAACAGATGGAGGAACGCCAAGACCGACTTACGTCAACAAAGAACTTAATGCTGAGCAGAAAGAGGCGCTTGTGAAACTGCTGCGAGAATATAGGGACGTCTTCGCTTGGAATTATGACGAGATGCCCGTGATTGATAAAGAATTGGTAGAGCACAATCTGAATGTAAGCCCGGGAATAAAACCAGTAAAGCAAGCTCCTCGCAACTATGCACCCGAAGTTGAAACCCAAATCAAGGAGGAAATCAAGAAGTTGCTGGAAGTAGGGTTCATCAAGCCAATTCAACATCCGATATGGTTATCCAGCATTGTACCAGTAAAGAAGTCAAATGGTCAGTTACGGATATGTGTGGATTTCAGAGACTTGAATAAAGCATGCCCAAAAGATATGTACCCATTACCCAACATAGACACTTTGGTAGATGCAACGGCTAATCACGAGATGATGTCATTCATGGATGGGTTTGTGGGGTACAATCAGATAAAAATGTCAGTAGAAGATGCAGAGTTGACGGCATTTCGTACTCCGTTTGGGAATTTCTACTATGTAGTAATGCCCTTCGGGTTGAAAAATGCGGGGGCAACTTATCAAAGGGCAATGCATGCTATATTTCATGACATGATTCATGATATAGTAGAAGACTATGTTGATGACATAGTAGTGAAATCCAAGAAGGCGACAACTCACGTGGAGGATCTGAGAAAAGTGTTTGAGCGATGCCGAAAATACAATCTGAAGATGAATCCGAAGAAATGTGCCTTTGGAATGACGGCTGGAAAATTCTTAGGCTTCTTGGTGCATAACAGAGGCTTGGAGGTAGACCCAAGCAAGGCAAAAGCAGTTGTGGAGATGCCCCCACCAAAAACACAAAAACAGCTGAAGAGCTTTCTAGGGAAAGTTTCTTATATGAGAAGATTTATGCCAGCATTAGCAGAAGTCACAGAACCTTTTGGCAAATTGCTAAAAGGAAAGGCAAAATGGGACTGGGGGCAAGACCAACAGCAAGCCTTTGAGAAGGTGAAGGGAATTTTGGCTTCAGCACAAACGATGGTAGTACCACAAAGAGGAAAACCGTTGCAGTTATACATCACCTCTACCACAAAGTCTATAGGGGAATTAATCACACAAGAAGTGGATGGCGAGAAAAAACCTGTGTACTACATCAGCCAGATAATTAGAGGACCGGAAACCCGGTATTCACAGGTGGAAAGACATTGCCTTGCATTGGTGTTTATAGCGCAGAAAATGCGACATTATTTTTTGGCACACGAAGTGAAGCTTGCAACAAGAACTGACCCGATCAGATACCTACTGACTAAGCCGGCATTGGTAGGAAGACCTGCAAGATGGATAATGATACTCTCAGAATATGATATCCAGTGTGTAACACCAAAGGCAATCAAATGTCAGGCTTTGGCAGATCTACTAGCTCAGTTTCCAAATGGAGAATACGAACCTCCCTCTGAGGATCTTCCAGGAGGAGAAGTAGAAGAAATTGACATAGTAGATGAAGACTCAGAATGGTGAAATTTAGCCTTTGATGGGTCATCTGCTGAAGGGAAAGGTGGAGCAGGCGTAGTGTTGACCACCAAAGAAGGAAAGGAAGTAGCTTTGTCATACAAGTTAGACTTCCCCTGCACGAACAATGAAGCAGAATATGAGGCGTTTATATTGGGATTATTAGCGGCTCGAGAGTTGGGAGCCAAACGCCTTAAAGTAAGGGGAGATTCAAACTTGATTGTGCAACAAATAAGAGGGCAATTCGCAGTGAAGGAGCCTATATTGGCACCGTATCGAACTGTGGCACAAAAAGTGATGGAGGACTTCAGGAAGGTGGTTATTGAGTACGTGCCAAGAGGACAAAATAAACAACCTGATGCATTAGCCACGGTAGCATCTAGAGTATATGTCCAAGGAGAAGACCTAGATGTGAAGGTGATGAAGAGAACCCTCCCAACCACGGTGTTAGACTTGTTCCCCAAAGACCTGACCGATGATTGGAGACATAACATTTCCCATCAATTGCAAACGAAGGAGGGAACCATATCACCGGTGGAACTTCAGAAATACGCCATCATCAAGGGAGTCTTGTACCATAAAGAAACAGATGGGGTATTGACGCGATGCTTGGGGAGGCTCGAAGCACAGCGCGTTTTGCATCAGGTACATGCAGAAAATTGTGGGTTGGCCGATATTGGATTGTATCGAAGGTTGCAGCGCCACGGGTATTATTGGCCTGAAATGAAGAAGGAAGCAGATGCACTTCAACGACAATGTGTTTCATGCCAAGAATACCCTGGGGAGGAGGAATGCGCCTTCATCGATGACATAGCGGATTGGCGAATCCCTTATGTAGAATTTTTACAAAGCGGCAATCTGCCTGCTGAAAAGAAGGACGCAATCTTGATAAAGAGAAAGTCACAACGATTCTTCTTGCAAAATGGAGAATTATTTAGAAGAGGGTTCAATGGCAAGCCCTTACGGTGTTTGGAAGTAGGAGAGGCCAAAGATTTGGTCTACCAAATGCATAAAGACGAGCACCAAGGGGGAGCCAAGTTATACAAACAACTTATTGATCATGGTTATTACTGGCCAAAGATGGAAGGAGATTGTTTGGATTTTGTCAAAAAGTGCCACATCTGCCAAATTCACGGGAATCTGATTCATGCTCCCGCTGTAGACCTACGGACCATAGCAACACCGTGGCCCTTTCATACGTGGGGAATGGATCTTATAGGTCCCATTCATCCTAATTCTAAGGGCAACATATGGATCTTAACGGCTACTGAGATGTATACAAAGTGGGTAGAAGCAATCCCTTTGAAAAAGGCTACGGGTCCAGCAGTGGCGAACTTCATTAAGGAACATATCATCTGTCGTTTCGGGATCCCGAAAATCATTCTGTCAGATAATAGAACTCCTTTCATCAATCGAGACATCAAAAGTCTGATGGAAAGATATAGGGTGAAGCATTACAAGTCTTCGCCATACTACCCGAAAGGCAATGGGCAAGCAGAAGCCACAAACAAAACCTTGATCAAGATTCTGTCAAAAACCCTAGATGATCATCCGAAGACATGGGCAGAGCAGTTACCAATAGCATTATGGGCATATCGAACTTCAAAAAGAAAACCTACGGATGAAACCCCATATGCTTTAGTCTATGGAGAAGAAGCTATCTTGCCCGCCGAAATAGAAATCCCTTCGGCTAGGATGAGACTCCGAAGCTTAGTTGAGGAAGAGAAATTTTGCCCGACCAGCAGCCCTAGAGGCCTTAGCTGACTTCCGAGATCGAGCCAAAGAAAAATTGGAACGGTATCACGAAAGACTGCGACGACAATACAATACCGCAGTGGTACCGCGACAAATTCTGGTGGGGGACTTGGTGCTCAAGACAGCAAATCAAGTCATGAGGGGAACACCAACCACCAAATTTTACCCCAAATGGGAAGGCCCGTATAGGTTACGAGAGATCTCCGAAAGCGGGTATTGCAAAATATCTCGCGTGGGATCAAATGCTATCTCAGGCCCATTGAACCTGAAATGGGTAAAGAAATATTACACATGAGATAGTCATCACGAGAGTTATACTTTTAACTTCAAAAGTAGTTGAGGCACCTGACTATAAGCCCTCACAGTTATACTTTCAAACTTTAAAAGTAATCGAGGCACCTGACTATAAGTCCTCAACCTGAAAAAACAAGTTACACTTTATCTCTAAAAGTGACGAACGTTATGCTTTATTCGACAAAAGTAAGATTTATTGTTTTTTAATGAAAATTTTGAAACGTTATGCTTTTCGTTAAAAGCAACTTGATCATCAATAAATTATCAAACTTTCATTCACTTATTTTTCGAAAAGATATATATATACATGTTATTAATAACATTCATGTTTATCTATTCATAAGACCTATTGTTGCCTTGGAGTATTAATTTGAGTAACTTGAAATTCAATGATAAATATTGAGTTTTGAGGAATCATTCAAATTAAAGGCAATCAACAAGGTTAAAGAAACTCTAATTTGATAAATAAAATATGTGTAAATGAGTTTCTGAAACAGGAAAAGGAAAAAGAGACTACAGCAAGTCATGATCTAAAGGCCATGACATATCAAACTGCAACGAAGGCATAGCTAAGGCCTCCAAATCACTAATGGCAGCATCCTGAATCTTGAGATTTTCGGCTTTTGATTTCTTGACATCTTGAGTAGCTGACTCTAAGTCCTGGAGCCGTCGCTCTACCTCCTGAAGTTGAGACTTTAAACCTTGCGCATGGATCTTCAATTTGTTTATGGCTTCGTCAAATTCTAAGATTTGTGCTGAAAAGGAGTCATCTTCACACTTACGTATAGCAATCTCCGAACGTAGCTCAACAAGGTTAAAATTCGACTGGAGGAGATCCAGCCTAGCCCGAAAAGGGGACATGTCAACACCCACAGCCGCAAGGTCGTCTACATCATCACTAAATTTCTTCAAGTCCTCAGCCCGCAAAGAGTATAAGGAAAGAGTGTGCAACCCAAGCACAAGGCCTGCGAGCTGATCTAGGAAGAAGGTCTGGGCAGAAGACGCCTTAATAATCAGCTGGTCGAGTATATGTGGGAACCGAGTTAAGAGGCGTTCAAGACTTTCCCGACTAGATGATGATATCCGGAAGCTCCTCCAAGAAACAAGGTCTCCGTTTGGATTGAAGGAAGCTCTGACAGGAGCAACTTTGGATGCCATCATAGAATTGGTCGAGATAAGGGATGGAGGAGCACGGGGCTGCTGGGATGCTGATGAATCCATAACGCCTTGGTCATCCGGAAGACAGCCTGGAGGATACCCGAGGTCATTATCTAGCGAGGTGTCAACATCCGGATTGAGAGCATCGAATGAGGCAAGCGCATCAACAGGCAAAGGCAACTCTTGCATCTTCTCACTCTGGAAAATAAGATGAGAAAACATATAATATATTTGAAAATAATAAATAAATAAAAAAATGATATATTTACCAAAGAAAGATACTCACAAGATAGTCAATGGAAAAGTAGTTGGGAGATGCTACCGAAGGCGGAAGGTCGCTCAACCCACCCAAGATGCTGTCTACAATGCCCTCCCGAGAACTCAACAACTCGGTAGACTCCTTCTGGGGAGGATATACACCAGCAATAGTCTCAGAAGGATCCTCCCTCGCGAAAGCAGGAGTCTCATCGGTCTCCTTAGGCTTATCATGTGGAGACGCTGGAGGAGGGTTCGAGGAAATTATTGCATCATCCAAAGCAAGGCTCGAACTCACATCAGATAAGGTGTCTTTAGCATCAAGACTAACACAAGCCTCATGAGAAGAAGAGGACTCAACACTGATAGGTTGGGGAGGGTCACAACTCGTGGAAGCCGCCGTGGATGCCCCATTTGCAGTAATAGGCATAAATTCAACAGGAACATCCTCATCCTCTTCATCAGCATCGCCAATCTAAAAACGGTGGACATAATGATTAAAGGGATCATGAAAACAATTATATGGATAGTAACAAACAAAAATGAAGATACTTCAAAAATGTATAAATACATACCAAATTTTTACGGCGTTTCTTGACCGGATCCTCGGCTACCGGCTCAGTAGGAGTAGCATTCTCAGGAGGGCGTTTTGCTAATGGTCTTAAGCGAAGCCTGAGGCCAGGACGACTAACCTGGGACACGGTAGAAGCCATAGGAGGAGCCATCTCTGAATCCATAGGGGTAGATGTTCTTGTTCTGGAACGTGTAATCCTCATTTCCCCGGCATCAGAGGATCCCTGGGGAGGAACTGGAGGAGGCATCTGAGACAAAGGTAACTGAGATAAGGCCCGTGGTGGAAGGTTCCTGGAGGTAGTAGGGGCCTGTGCAGGAAGGATAACTGGGTCACTTTGAGAATGAATACCTGCTGACCGAGGAGGAGAAGACTTAGGCCTCAAGGCCTCACGTTCAACAAGGCGGCAACTGGCTGGCCATCGTTCTGAACGGACATTGGGCTTAGAAGAACATAACATCTTAGTCCATTGAGGACGCTTGGGAGGAGAAGCTGGTCTAGAGCACATCAGTGTGTCGTCCTCCCATCTCTTAAGATTGATCTGTCAGTAGTTGCGTTCACCAGTAGTATACCGCCCACTCCGAGTAGCAGGTGGTATGATAAAAGAAACGGGAAAAGATTTGTGAGGAGCACCTGGGGGTTCCGAAAAAGCCCATGAAAAAGAAGAAGAGGTGGACACGAAATTGAGTAGAGCAGTCTCATAAGTCTCCTTGTAAGTACGGCCAAAGGGACGCTCCTGGTCAAATCCAAACTGCCTCATCACCCTATGAGGATTATAAAGTACGGTACCGAAATCATTATCCTCAATAAAATATGGAAGCTCCGCAGCCCAAAGGAAGACAAACCAGGACAATGAAGAACCGCTCAGCCCGTTGGTATTTAGATAAGTGCGAGACTCACGCCTATAGAAGTGAGGAAGGTGACCATTATTTTCTGAAACAATAGTGAAAGGACGAGCGGTGAAGCATGAAAAATCATCAATGAAAAGCCGCAAGTCTGAGCTAAAGCGGTAATCAATCCAGCGGGCTGTCCGGGAGTCGATGTGGGGTAATAAAAAAGGGTTTGAAGACTTCTTCTTCCTCTTAGAAAGATGTTCAAAAGAAGAATAACCCTTGAAACGCTCGAAGAGGAAAAGCTGAAGGAAGGAGCCTGGAATGAAGCAATTCACATCGTACCTGAGTGAATGAAAAGGAAAGGTTGATAATTCAAGAAAAGAAGAGAAAAGTGCAATGTGAAAGACAGTTAATGGAAGCATGAAAACAAATACCTTCCAACAGATTCTCTCAAAGCGAAGGCCACCTCATCTAAACGGCGATACAGGGTTCCCAGAAAGAGGGAAGCAAGAGGAATCTCCAAACCCCGAGATAGCAGAGCTGCTAAACTAAACATACGAACTGAGGGACCGTCAACAGGAGACCCGGGAAAGAGAAAGCGAGACAACCACATAGCCAGATAGGCTGCCAAAGGAAAAGGACACGGCTCCTTACGAAAAGCAAGGACGGATTGGTCATAAGTTGAACTATCCCACTGGTTAGTCTTGTAATCCCGAAAGAAGTAGCGCACCCAAGATAACCATGAAGTTTTTTGTCGGCTAGTGGTCTCGAAATCTGGAAGGAGTGTGTCACCTTTGAATCGTGAGACATAATGGGAAGACTGCTTGAAGGCCTCCATCAAATAGGCAACGCACTCAACATCTTTAGCAGACATACTAGATGGGTCACAAGAAGCCGAAGCGACAGCAGGGAGGCTACAAGATATAAACCCAACATAAGCATATAATTTGAAAAAAAAAAAAAGAAAAAAAAAAGAAAAAAAAAGGAGAAAGTAAGAACGAATGAAAGTTACAAAAAGACAGGCTTACTGGTAGATAGCATAGACATCCTCTAGTGTAGGGGTGAATTCCCCCCAAGCAGTAACAAATGTGCATGAAGAAGAGCACCAGCGGGAAATCAACACAGTAAGAGCATCATGATCCTGCTGAATACGTAGATCCCTACATAGCTGAATGCAGCGATATATGCCCGCACTCTTCAGTATAGCCTTGTACTCAACATTCCCGAGGATCTCGTCAGTCCAATGTTTCCATCCTTGAAGACGGCTAGATGAGTCAGACAAGAAGCGAAAGGGACTGAAAGGGTATTCTTGTTTCTCTATGCACATGCGGGGAATGCGACCGGAATGGGGGAAGTCGTCCCAACCTCCGCAAGCCGCGACATAAAGAAACAAACCCTCTTTCTCTGGCGCAGGAAAAGTTGTGCGATCATAAGTTCGAACATGCTCCCAAAAAGTGTCAAAAGGCCCAAAAAAGGGAGCCTTTCCCCAATCATTGACAAAGGGAATTACCCTGGAACTCTTCAAGTCTTCAGAACATCCGGTAAACGAGGCCTGCAAGTAAGAAAGACTCCACATGAGGATACTAAGGATGTCAAGTAAGGCATATGAGCTTGAGTAGACTTACCATGGCAAAGGGAGAATTTGAGTCTTTCACTTGAGAATACCTGACAATAAGAAGAAATTGAGTCAGGGAATACAACCATTTTTTTGATATATATCCAAATTAGACCTAATTTTTTATGTTTTTTTCTAATTTTTTTTTTTAAATCCATAGTATAAATATATTTGGACTAAACCCAAAAAAAAAAAAAAAAAAAAAAAACCAATGGAAATTGGAAATGTCCAATTTCCATGTCCCCCTAGACTTACTGCAATAAAATAGGTGTGCAGATTTTATTTTATTATTATTTTTTGATTGGGCAAAAGAATATTTTATTAGATCCAGAAAATAGTACGTAAGTGACAAATAGAATATTAAAATAGTACGCAAGTGACAAATAGAATATTGTAAGTCCATTTGATATCCTAGTGTTGCTGCATGGATGCTGATTTGTATATATATAATAAAAATTAAAAAAAAATAAAATTAGTGTTTGGCCTTTAAAGACTCCATTGCATCAAAACAAATTATAATCTACTATAGGAATTTAATATATCCGGTGCAAAATACGAAGTCTTATTCTTAATTATTAAATTTATATTTTCTTATTAATAACTTTTTATATAATATTTTGAATAGAATAAGTAATATTACTTTTGACTGGCTATTTTATTTTTTACATGTTAATATTTTAGATTTTTTCAAATTTTATTTATTAATTATTTATTTTTAATGATAAATTTTTATTCTTTAAGTTAATTTTTTCTACATATTTTGTTATGACTTAGATTTTTTTAGTGTTTTTTAAGTTATATATGTTCAGATTTCTTATTTTGAAATAAAGAAGATTTTGTACTAATAATTATAATCTTAACTTTTGTTTTTTTATAGCTTTAATTCAAAATATTTTTAGATTCCTTTCGTGCGAGTAACCTGTAAACAATGCATATAATATAATAAAATATTTTATTTAGCAATAAAATTCAATTATATACTATATAAATATAATATTTCATTTTTAACAATAAATTGATCAGCAACTGTGGTGATGAACTCATTAAATACTATAAAATACCAAGTTATTGAAAGGATGGTCCAATAGATTAATAGGACATATAACACACCAAATTGAGGGGAAAATTGATGATTTTTGTGAACAAAAAAAGGACCAAAAAAAGAGGACGGATTATAAAACTATGATATTAATTTCAATTTCTATTTTGAATTGATAAATAATAAATGTTGACTTAATGTAAAAAAAGTCAAAGGTCAAAAAAAGGGATGAACCAAACCAAAAAAAGAAAAAGGAGGATGAATCAAATTGTCTATTTAATTATAGTACTAACAGTATACTTCATGCAAAGCACATGGTCTTATTCTCGATTCTCAAATTTTATATTTATTTTTTATTAATATTTTTAATATAATATTATAAATAGAATAAGTGATATTACTTTTGACTTAACAGGTTATTTTGTTATTGCATGTTAATATTTAGCAAATTTTATTTATTAATTATTTATTTATAATGATTAAGTTTTTGTTTAAAAATTTTATTCTTTAAGGTAATTTTTTGTACATATTTTTTCTTATTTAGATTTTTTTAAAGGTTTTTTGAGTTATCTATATGTTCAAATTTCTCATTTTGAAATAAATGAAATTTTGCATTAATAATTAAGTATGCATTAAACATGAAATTTTTTTTGACCTTCAATTCAAAATATTTATTTTGAGGTCCCTTTCGTGTGAGTAGTCTGCAAGCAATGCAATATAGTATAATAAAATATTCTATTTAACAATAAAGCTCAACTATATATACTATATAAATACCATATTTCGTTTTTAATTAACAATAAATTGATACATATAACATACCAATAGCCAACTTGGTTATTAATATTGTAAGGGTGGTGCAATAGATTGAGACATATAACATACCAAAATGACGGTGAAATTGCTGATTATTGGGATATTTTTATCACTAATAAACTTGATTCCATAATAATAAATATATATATGTAAATGGGTTAGTTTTTGACCTAATGTATAAAAAGTAATTTTTGACTTATAGTAGAAGTAATACTATAAGAAAAAGTAATTTTTACGAACACACACAAAAAAAAAAAGAGGACAAAAAAAAAGAACGAACTAAATTGCAGTATATCTCGTGTAAAGCACGAGGTCTTATTTTTTATTTTGAAATTTTAAATATATTTTTTATTAATATTTTTTAATATAATATTTTGAATAGAATAAGTAATATTACTTTTGACTTAACATGCTATTTTCTTTTTTACATGCTAATATTTTAGACTTTTGTCAAATTTTATTTATTTTTAACAATTATTTTTTTTAATTATTTTTTATTCTTTAAGTTAATTTTTTGTACATCTTTTTTTTTGTTTAGATTTTTTAATTTTTTTGAGCTAATTAATGTTCAGATTTCTTATTTTAAAATAAAGAAAATTTTGTACTAATAATTATGCATTAAACCTGAACTTTTTTTACCTTCAATTTAAAATATTTTGAGATCTCTTTCGTGCGAGTAGCTTGCAAGCAATACAATATAGAATAATAAAAAAATTTATTTAACAATAAAACTCAATTATATACTATATAAATACCATATTTCGTTTTTAACAATAAATTGAGCAAAAGTGATGATGAACTCACTAATATTATAACATACCATGTCATTGTAAGAGCGGTGCAATAAATTGAGACATATAACATAGCAAGTTGATGGGGAGATTGATGATTATGGAGGTGTTTTATCACTAATAAACTTGATTCCACGATGATATATATGTATAGAATAATGATAGATCTTGCGACTTTATATATCAATATTTTAATTGCGAGTTACATGGATAATTATAGTTGATAATATTTTAATGACGTATCTAATATAGTGGCCAATTTTATAGTTCTACCTAATCATATGTATTGATATACATCGTAATCGTAATTCGATAAAAAAAACTCTCAACAATACATAATAGGACTCATGTATATATGAAGATGGGTTAGTTTTTGACCTAATGTACGAAGAGTAATTTTTGACTTAAAGTAGGAGAAGTAATATTATAGGAAAAGTAATTTTTGTGGATAAAAAAATAAAAAAATAAAGAGGACCAAAATAAAACGAACAAACTAAATTGTTTATTTAGTTAAGGTATAGATATATAATATTTTAAGCATTTACACCCTTGCAAAGCACGAGGTTCAATTATAAAGTTATAATATTGCAGATATGTTATTAATTTTTTTATACATATATTATTGAATTTATTAGGTAAATAGTTTTAATAAGAAATTATTTTTCTTCTGAAATTATATTATTTAACTTATATATAAGATTTTACTTATACTTGAATATAGTTACACTCATATTTAATCAAGAGTAACAAATTCAAGTTAGGTAAGACGATCTATTTGAATTTTTTTAAATCTCAAGCTATGTTATCTAAGTTGTAATAAATTTTTGTTTAATAATGATAAATAACTAATATTAGGTAAGATGATCTTATGATTATTTTTTTATAAACTATATTATAATTTTTATTTTTGACTCGATTGTAATGAATGAAGAGTCTTGTTTCACAATTATAATATTATTTTAAATTTTATTCTTACAAATTTTTATTAGATGGAATAATTAATTTTTATTTTTTTTAATAATTGAATCATATAGCCGATCAGTAATTTTATATTTTTATCTTAATAATAATTATATTGTCTAAATAATTAAATCTTTCTTATACTCAAAACAATAATTCTATTTGTATTTTGATAATAGTAACAAAATTTAAAATAAAAGTAACAAATTATTATTAGGTAATTAAGATGATCTTATTTTGATTATTTTTTTATAAAACTATATTATTAATTCTTGTTTTCTTATAAAACTATAATACTAACTTCAATTTCTGATTTGCAAATTGATAAATAATAAAAAGTTAACTTAATGTAGTAAAAGTCAAAGGTCGAACAAAAAAAAAAGAAGAACGAACCCAAAAAAAAGAAAAAAAAGGAAAAAAAAAAAGATGAATCAAATTGTCTATTAATTATAGTACAAGTATAGATAGGTAGATAGACATCACTTTATTTACTAGCCTAAAATATGTTGAATTCTTTTGCTAATGTTCCACAATGAAATAAGATTATACCAATTATAGTAACGCACATGCGTAAGGGGCGTGAAAAAAGTTAGATTAATTGAAAATTATGGATATTTAGAAAGAATTAAACTTTTATACATTGATAGTGTTTATACGAGCACTATTAAATAATGACACATAATTAAAAATAAAAGTATTTTTTGTCAAAAACACTTACTTCATTAATAATGTGTCATAATTTTAATATTATTTGTTATACACCGTCAATGTATAAAATTTTAACTCATTAAGAAAATGATTGGTTGAGTGTGGCCGAGTGGATAGTTTTAGGTAGTTATTATTTATCAACTTCTTATATAATTATCTCATGAGTCTTGCTATTTATTATGAGAATTTGCAGTGAAATTATAATTGCAGCGATACATGAGATTAGTAAGAATTAATAATGGTCTCATCATAATTTATTCTATTTTGTCGCATAGATTTTCACGTTGGTTGAATTTCGTCACATATTTGTCGACATGCATATCATTTCTCGTATCTTAAAGAGATAACTAAAATATTTTATCATATTCCCTTAATTAGTCCTCAAAAAGATAACTAAAGGTATAATATTTTTTGTCCTCAAAAGAATGAGCGAAAGTACATAAAGTGAAGGGTAAGTATGTTATTTAATGGAGTCCATTAGTATAAAAAAGTATAAATACTAATCATTTTATATAATATTATGTGACCACTAAGGATAAATTTGGAACTTTTTTACTCTATTTTCTTAATTTGTGTAAAAATTGTACTTTGTTCACTTTTTTAAAGATAGAGGGAGTAACACGTGAAAAAACATATAAAAAAAATAACTTTTTAAAAAGCCTCCAGCTTTATATGATAGCTATAAATGAAATTTTTATCAACTTCACATATAATTATCTCATTAATAGAAGGGATATATAAAATACTTTTATCATAATATGTCAAAAAATAACCGTTTGAAAAACCTCTCACTTTATATATACTAGTACCCTACGCACACACGATGTGTGTGTATAATTTACGGTTGAATTTTACGACTATTATAATTTGAAATTTAATAATATTTGGATAAAGAGTTTT
This sequence comes from Aralia elata, assembly GCA_034770075.1. Classification (NCBI taxonomy): domain Eukaryota; kingdom Viridiplantae; phylum Streptophyta; class Magnoliopsida; order Apiales; family Araliaceae; genus Aralia; species Aralia elata. The sequence continues at coordinate 43,580,458 of CM068381.1, read as the reverse complement.
GAAGATGATAGAAATGAATTATGTGAGAGAATTTAGAAAATGATAGAGAGAGAAGGAAGTTAAAAAATAAGAGGGAATAAAATGTACTCCCTCCGTCCCAAATTAATTGCTCAATTTTGACCATTTTAAGTCAAATTGACCTTTTTTAGAACTAATCTTTTTATTATTTTTGTTAAAATATAGGTGAAAAAATTATAACCAAAAGAAAGTATATACAATTTATTACTAATTTCAATTTTTATAATTTTAGAAATATATTTACATATGCTTAATTATTAATTTTAAAAATAGTCAATTTGACTTTAAAAAGTCCTAAAAAAGCAATTAATTTGGGACGGAAGAAGTAACTATTAAAAGATATAATAACAAAAAAAAAAATCAACTATAAATTGTGATTCAAAATCATCAAAAAGCGATTACAAAAGCTAGACACTTTTGAATAGATAATAGAAGATAACAAATAAATGAACAAGTAGTCTTTTATCTAACTGATGTTTGACGACAAAGGAAAATTAGTTTTTCACATAATTTTACACCTTATCAAATGTCTCAAACTTGAAAAACACATGGTCAAATGATTTTTACTCAAAAATTAAGTACTCTCTTATTCTTCACAGGGAGGACAACTAATTACAACTTAGTACTTAGAGTATGTTTTTAATTACTTATTAAATAATTAGTAATACTACGATGCCTAAAGAATTGTTATAAAAAAAGATACAGAATAATATATATAGCTTTGGTTGGTTACGATAACTGGACTCACCCATGTATGGTCAATCATCTACTAATTAAACTTTGACATATCATTTTATAAACTAATTTTTGTAAGAGTTTTTTATAAGTATAGCAGGACTCTTAAATAATATGATTATTAATTTTGATTACTCCTTTTGCTTATAAACAGTTTTAGAATAATAGTTTATGCTTGGTAATGGAAAATCACTTAAAAGTAAAAAAAAAAACTAAGTAGGAAAATTTTGAAAATTTAAAAAGTTCATATATAGGGATAAATTAGTAATATACTTGGTCAAATCCAATTAATAGATTTTGACAAGTAATAAAAAAACTCCAATTTAAAGCTTGTGATTATTTTTATGAAAATTAATATAAGCAATTTTAAATATAAGATTATCAAATACTTTTTACTTTTTAAAATTGGTTCAACAGGTTTGATTGCTTATAAGGATTATAAACACTCTTTTACCCCGCCCCATCTCAATAAATTCGAATTGAAGCAAAAAAGTGGAAAATCAGTCGTTGCAAGATAGTCATTGATAGGGTAGACATTTCCATCCATTTGTATATAACCAAAACATGACAAAAAAATAATAATACTAATTCACAAAAATATAAAATAAGATACAATTTCTAAAAGGAACTTGATTTACACTCAGTCTGAGTGTTGAACAGTAACAAGAACCCTTTGTTGAATTATTTATATATATATTTTTTCAACAATTATTTTACCTATATATATTTTTTTGAGAATCTATTCTGTTATAAATTTAATTTTAGAAATACATTTTATTTTAGAGTCCAGAGAGGAGTCTAGAAAAAAGGTTAGGAGCGGAACTAGGCAAAGAGGGGAGGGATGGGACTTATCTTCGATCTTTTGCAACACATGTTGAAATCTTATTGAGTGATAGATTTAAACATATGATCTTGTACAGTAGAAAGAAAAGACTTTACCACTGGACTATTGTCTTTAGTCAACATAATAGAGACATTTTAGCAAATATAACTATTAGGCAAAATATACCAGTAATCTTAAATTTGTACAAAACACTCACAACAACAATGATCTATAAATTCAAGGGCGGAGCAAGGAATTGAGAGCGCCCTGGGCTAACAAGCAATGGCGAAGCCAGAAAATGACGGGGGTTCAGGGGCAGTGGCCCCGAGCCATTTTTTTTTAATACTTTTGTACTTTCGAGTTACACATATATATATATATATACACACTATATTACAACGACAATATAATAAGTAATAATATATGGTAGACTTCCTTGACTTTCCATTGTGACTTATTCAAATTAAAAATCCCCAAAACCTAAAAATTCAGAAATTACCTTCAAAGTTTAAATAAATCATGAATCTAAGATAAATATAAATCCATCAAATATCCCACAATTTCTTCAATGGACAAACTGAGAACATCCAAACAAAACTAAATATCCAAACTAATTAAAATCTTCTGTAAAGAACTGAAAATTAAAGCGAATTGCTTCTAATAAAATATTTAAACTCAGAAGTGTCAAGTGTGCAAATTGATCTGACTCTATGAAACAAACATGAGAACTATGATTAACTAATTACACTACAAGTCTAAAATAATGAAAAATAACTTTCAATTTGATTTATTCTTTATGATACAAAATCCTTGTAGTAGCCAAATGTTTGTGGCTAATAAAAATCAGCTATTCAACTTCAATAACAAGACCAAAATCTAGGATTTGGGAGCTCAAAACCTATAAAAGCAACAATTATATTATCAATGGAAATTTAATGTTCTACTAAACTGGTCTTACCTCAATTTCTGCCACAATCTGTTATAAATCCACAGGAAGAGGTTGCCAAGGCTTTTCTCCAAATTTGTCGAGAGAGAGAGAGATAGCCAGATAGTCTAGTTTCTATTTGTCGAGAGAGAGAGAGAGAGAAGAGAGGTTTTGGGGGTTTTATTTTTTCTTTGTCTGATATTAGCCGAAAGAGAGAGAGGAGGGATTTGGGTTTTTTTTCTTTTCTTTTTTGTCTGAACTGGGCAGGCTTATAAGCAAACATATATACTAAAGGATTTTCAAAATAATCACCTGGGCTACGGCCCATCGTAGCCCCTACGTGGCTCCGCCACTGTGACTATAATCACATAACTTCTATTAAACGGACAATGATAATATATGACCAACTTTTACAATCAATAATAAAAAACCCAGTAACATGTGTTTTGACGGATATTTTCATGTCATGTACCGAACATCTCTTAAAATTTTTAAATTTTGCACCAACAAATCTTATTGTAAAACAACATAAATAATTAATATTGCAAATTTATCTAATTAAATTTTGTTGCTATTAATTACGTAAATAAGTATTATAAATAACTTTTTTTTAAATAAATACTTGCATAATATAGTGAGTCATCTTTATTATCATAAGCAATTCTATATATGTATGTACTTCGTTATTGTAATTAGGTAGAAAATTTTCACAATAAATGACACAACTTAATAACATAAAGGACGGAATAACAAATGGAAAATGATATAAAAATAATATATATATATATATATATATATATATATATATATATTTATTGGCAAATCTTATAATAAAATTATATTGCAATTAACATGTAATTTTATATTATAAGATAAAATAATAATATATTTTTTAAATTTTGTTTGTATCTCATGTATCCACGTGCGTTGACATTTAGAGGATATAAATAAATTTGTGGTAATAGCTGATAAGACTCGATAACAAATTAACAAAGTGATCCGTCCGTGTAGAAGCTGTGTTTAATATTGGGCTTTTATTGGGCCAGTAAAATTTGTAGCTTGAAGATATTTCTTCCCGCTCAAGGCTATTATTTAAAAACGCGGCTTCTTTTTCATTTTCATTTTTTCAATTTTCTTTTTCCTCTCATTAATTTTTCATCCCACATTCCTCTCATTTCCGTATCATTATAATCAATTTTATTTTCACTGAAAATTGGTAACAATATTCATTTTATCGTTTCAGTGTAGGAGATTAGGAGAGAAAGCTAGAGAGGAGTGAGAAGCCATAGGATGCAGAAAGAGGATTTTAGGGTTAGGGTTTTACAAAATGGACTCATCTGAAACTGAGAAGGCTACCATCTTCCCCAATGCATCAGATTCTGTTTCAGTTCAAGTACATTAATTGTTCTTTTCTCCGGATTTACCATTCAATATATACAATCTGTTATCTATGTGTAACATAAATATGTGTATATGTATGTGTGTGTGTACATATGATTATATTTATGAGGCAATTTTTTGTGTTGTAGATCCCTTTCTAATTTACTTGTTTTAGTTTTAGTTAATATTATGGCTTTTTTGTTAATGGGTTTTGTTTTGAAGTGGATTTGGGGATTAGTAGTTACTTGCTGCTAAATTGGGGGTTTAATTTGGTTTAGGATGTTGTGATATTTTAGGTAATTGGGTTTAAGTTTGAAGTGTTGGATTATAGTGATGTATTTAGTTGTTGAATATGGTTGGTGGTTAGTAATGGAGTGGGTTTGATTGTAAATTAATCGCTTATAGGTTTCTTCTTAAAGACGGAATGTTTTTGTTTAATTATGCGATATGATACTTCTAAAAGGAAATGTGATGTGATGCTTGAACTTTATGTACTAGAAAGGAAGATTATTGCAGAATTGCAAATTGAGGAACACAGTGGGAAATGAAATTGGACTTAATTTAGCATTTATAAAGCAGTTGTTCAGCTAAGATTATAGAACAAGCACAATTTAGCTGGATGTCTGTACACGGTTTTGTCAAGCTGTTATGTAAGTTTGTTTGGTTACTATGAAACCATGAAAAAAAGGAAATTATGGTTAATTGTACGCATTTATTGTTTTTCTTTTAATTGACATTATGGAGAAAATTTTAATTTGTCTGGTTAGTTGTGCAAAAATTTGTCGACCTGATTATTTGGTCTTGGGATGAATTAAACGTTTTTTTTAAATATATATTTCCATATGTCATTGTTAAACCTTCCCATTGATAACGTAAAATTTGTTGGGAAAAGTCCATTTTTGGGACATTATAGATTTTCTTTACTAATTTCTGCTAGTTTCCAACAATTTATTGAATACTATCCAATCTATATTTTCTGTAAGTGATGATCCATTGGTGTTTTGGTTTACATCTGTTTAGACCCTGACGCTGGTGGTACTATGAAAAGATGATTTCAAAGATACTTAATTTATTATCTTATTTAAGTATCTCATTGTATATACTTCTTGGGGGAAAATTTTGGGAGAACTGCCGAGTGAACCACCATTGTTTATGACTTTCTTTTTTTGTAATCTTTAAATACTCACTGTTTCTCCCTTTGACTCAGGACTCTCCTATTTTTAGTTATATCAGCAACCTATCTCCTATAAAGCCTTTCAAGGCGGCACCAGTTCCTCAAGGTTTTCCTGAACTTAATTCTCCTCCCCTTGTATTCACATCACCACGAATCAATTCACAACATCCATCAAGTTCTCTTACAAGGTTTGGTGTGTTCTGAAGTCCACTATAGGAGTATTTCTTTTGAGATTAAATAATAGGCTATTGGTAGCTCTTACTTGAGAACTTAGCATGGTAATGTTTAATTTTTCAGGCCCCAATTCCCTCGATTATCCAGTGATGAATTACCTCAGGGGGATGATGATAAAGATAATAATACTGGTAGAGCTATATATGAATCTGGCAAACCAAATACCCAAGTTAGCAGTGAATTGAATTTTTGCACTGACAAGGGAAATGATAATAATGGCTCTGCGCATGATGTTTATGAGTACCTTGCTGATCCTTTGGAGGTGGGCTGTGGTGATTCTGGACAGTTAGCCAATCTAAGTTTGAAGCATAGTGATGATGCGCCTCCCTCTTCAAAGGAATCTGCAGGATACGACAAAGACGTTATAGCAAAAGATGTGAAGAAGGCAATGGGTGCATCTCCTGACATCTTAGAGCAAGGCAAAGAGGATTGTCAAGCAAAGTCCTTGTCCACTCTGAAGCCTGTTGAAACGGATGGTAAGAAGAGAGGCGGTGATATGTCAATTGGTTTGTCTGTAGACCATGCTTCTGAAGAACAACAAAAAGAACATTCAGAGACCAAGGTAACTGTTAAACTTTCTGCTTTCACTTTATTGCTTTAAGGGGAGGATATTACCATTTATTTGTAAAATTATATATAGCCTTGTTTATACATTGCTTGGTTTCAATAGATAATAGTATTTAAATTGCAGAATGCAGGACATGGCCATAAGTTTGAATCGATTTCAACCTCTCAGTTGCAAGAATCTATGCCACTTGTGCAGGAGTTTAAATATGAGACAACTGGAGTGAGCTCAAGTGAACAGAATATGATGCTGCATGATTCCAAGGTATAATAAGTTATTATGCGGACTATCGAGCAAGGATAGTTTAACCAAGTTATCCATTACACTGATTATAGAATCAGTGAGTACATTATTAATCTATCTTTTAAGATATATAGAGTTACTCTCCTTAGAAGGGATTGGCCTCTTTATTGATTCTCTGTCATTTTTTGTCAGCTTGGTTCTACGTTTCTCTTACTTTTTTCTTTTTGTTCTAATCTTGAGAGTTGAGACCTCTTCATTGACAAATTTCCTTCTGCTATATTTATGTTGTGGTTGCTGGTCAGTTTAATAGTGCATAGCATTAACTGTAATATTTAATTTGGTCTTTGTGCTGTGAGGCTCTGGTCATCATTAATCTTTGTTAAAGATGCATGTATCTTTCACCTAGGCAAAATATTTTTTTGATTTCTTCCTGATCCTGACTTTGTAATGCTTGTTTGTTTCTTCTTAAACATAAAATCTTAGAAGATCCCCGTAATTTGACTTTGAGAGCGGGGTTAAGTCTCAAAGTTTCAGTAGAACAAGCAACAGAACAGAATGTTGTACCTATATTGTGTGAGAATCTCATAGCATACCATTCACTATAACGGGAATGCATCATGTGGTGGCCAAAGCACCCCAAGCATGACAGTTTTTGCCTTTCTTCCATGCTGCTTGAATTGTTGGCAAATTGCAACATTCTATTGAACACTTGCTTTTCCCCCTCCCCATCCTGATGTGATTAGTATTGTGTCTGCTAGTCTTCATGTTAGCATCATTTTTATCTATTGTGGTAGGAGGCAACTTACTACTTATAACAACTATCATTAGTAGAAAATATTTGGACCTGTTTATTAGCCATTCGACACATGCCATCCAAACTGCATCCGTGCTCATTGGTTTGAACTTTGCTACTTGACAATTGCTAAAATATAACTGCAATGTTTACCTTGGTTTCAGAAATAACATTTTGTAGATTAAGAAATATAACACATCAATATATCATACACAATATAATTTTATAATATCAGCCATGGACATTCCATGTATAGCATAGAATTGGCTCATGAAACTTGATTACGATTGTAGAAAGAGCTTGTGGTTTTAAACTGGCGGTAATGCTTACAACTTTCACTCTGGTGTTTATGCAATACAAGAGAAATAAAAAAGGCTTGTGTCTTGATTTCTTTTTTACTTTTCTCATAAGCACACCTTTTCTAGGAAGTCTTGTTTTGGAGTAAATTAATTGCAACGATTAATGTAGGCCAGTCAACCACTGTTTAGCATGCGTAGGCGTTGTCTTCAATTTGGAGAGGTGCACCAGAATATTGTAGCAAATAGCCCTGGTTCTTGGAATCAATCAAATGCTGCAAGTGATTCAAGATCACCCGCCAGTCCTGTGGATGCAGAGGTTCTAGAATTATCTTATGCGAACATACCTTCAGCTCCCAGCAGCACGCAACTGGAAAACATGAAAAAATCCGTATTCTCCATGTTTCCTGCTCAAAATTTTGGTAATTCTAGTTTAGCAGTATCCAAGCCATCAGGTATTGGTTTGCACTTAAATAGCATAGTTAGTGTGATGCCAATGGGTTGTGGTGCAAGTGCAAGCATAAAATCAGCCGAGGAGGGTTACTTGAGTGTACAAGGAAAAAAGTCAATCTGCATTACGAGCTGTCATCTTACAGAGAATGCAAGGAATTCCTCAACTTCTTCCAATGTGGTTGAGAATTTATCAGTAAGAACTGAAGAAATTAAACATAATATTCATGCCTCTATGATAGCAAGCTCGGCAAATCCATCTTCCAACAGTCTGAAACCTCTGCACAATCCTGTGCTCTTGACAAAGCCAACTGATGATCATGCAACTCCATGTGATAAAAGAAAGTCTATCTCTGAATATGCTGAACGCATGGAGGAGTTCCCTCACTCAAACCCAGGAAAGAAAAGGCAAGACTGCATGATACTCTTCACGATTTATTGGTTTTTATGATTGTCTAATTTTATAATTATTACCAAAAAATTTCAGAAAGAAGACATTGGGCTCTACTGATGGAGATGGTTGCAAACGCTGCAATTGCAAGAAGACCAAATGTTTGAAACTGTAAGTGATTTGAAGGTGTCTTTTTTGACTTTGTGCTTCTTTATTACATCATCCAAATTGTTCCTTGCAGTTATTGTGATTGTTTTGCTGCTGGAATCTACTGTGCTGAACCTTGTTCTTGCCAAGGGTGCTTCAACAGACCTGAGTATGAGGATACAGTTCTTGAAACAAGGCAACAAATTGAATCCCGAAATCCGCTTGCATTTGCACCAAAGATTGTACAGCGTGCCATTGAACTCCCTGCAGACAGTACTCGGGTATGGAGCACTATAGATCTAATTCTGACGGATTTTGTTTGTAACTGCGGTTAATCATAATAATTTCTGCAGGAGGATATAAATCATTCCACACCTTCCTCGGCAAGGCACAAACGAGGGTGCAATTGCAAGAAGTCAATGTGTCTGAAAAAATACTGCGAGTGCTATCAGGTTTCCCCTTTTTCTTTCTTTTATGCCATTGGTTGAGCTATTACAGCATTGCAGCTTACAGTATTGTTGAACTCATTCATTTTGGTGTCAAAAAGTCGAATGTTGGATGCTCTGATGGATGCCGGTGTGAAGGATGTAAAAATGTCTACGGCAAGAAAGAAGGTATTGTTGCCCCCATAGGACCCCTTTCTTTGTTTATGCAATGAAATCTGAATTAGATGCAGAATTTATATTTTATGTGCATTGCTTTGCTTAGGTTGCACTTTGCACTAGGCTCTGAGAGACATTGACCCCTTATAATTTTGAGTAAATTAGTACTTGTCTAAGTTGATGGGCTTTCCCATGATTCTGTCTTGTGAATCATCTTCAATCAATGAAGAGGCTATACATCCAAATTGTTCATGCTCTGTTTAAGGGATTTTGAATTGAACTGAATAGTTAATTTTTTTTTTAAAGCACCTCTGTAACTGGCACTTTCATCATCATCCTTCTGCTTATGACACTGGCACCTGAGAGCTACATTTAAAATGCCATTCAAATCGTTTTTGCTCTTGGAGATCTCATAGTTCTATTTCCTTATATTTTAGAAGAGAAGATAAAAATATAAGCAACTAGGGAGTGAGCTATTCTTGTGGTAAAGCAACGGTGAGTTGATTAGTACATACCTCTTAAGGCTTGATTCTTCTGAATAAAAAGCAGGAGAAAGTGGGCATCATTTACCGAGTCCCCTACTTCTTGAAGCAATCACATATTATCATATAGTCAGCACCAAAAGAACAAATATACCTCCAATACATAAAGCATCCTCGGAGGTTAAATATAGATGCTAATGGAAGGTTGTAATAAGTTCCAAGTGCCTTAATATGCATAAGAAAACTAGAAGAGCTTCATTCCCACTCCCAGTTTTTTTTTCTCTTGAAAATTTATTTTACCTTGTCTTCTTGTCAATTCATTTTTTGTATGAGCGTAACAAGCAAAACTACTCCTAGTGTCTCCCTGCCCTAGTTTGACTCTGTTGCATTGGAGCCGGGATTTGGCCTAGGTTGATGCTTCAGTTGTCTTATATTCTCTAAAAACTGAAGTTCCTTTCGAGCTTGGCTTGAATCAACTTAATGAGTGATGCTTCTTCCGAGGCTAAGTTGTTCAACTGGGATTAGCAGGTGAACAAAAAGGTGTTAGAAACCCGGTAGACAATGTATATTAATTCCATACTTGTACCTGTTAAGTTGTGGACTACACATGAAGACATAACATTTGTGTTCTTTGGGATAATTTGTGCAACACATGTTGTTTTGCAGCCTCCAAAACACTTTATTTGTAATGTCAAACTTGTGGTAAGTGTTATTTTCTAACTTCCAATTAAAGATTAGCTTTTTGCAAGTTTACTTAGGGTGGAATTCGTCCGACCTTAACCAATAAGTAGTGTTCAAGCTCAAATTAATCAATGGTGAATTCCTTGGCTGAGAAGAAATTAATGGTGAATGCCTTGGCTGAGAAGAAAAATCAAGCTTCTTTATCTGGCATGTTTTGCACAATACTTGCCTATTTTAGTTTCGGAAAATAGAAGTGGTTTTTAGAAAGGTAAAAAAGCAATTTTCTGTGGCAGATGGATAATAACGGTCACATAGAATAGATTATGAGAAGAATAAAACAATATTTTGAGAAAGCAACCGGAAAAGGTAATAATTCCACCTATATAGGGGGAACAAATGTTAAACATAATTACGTTGATTTGTTTTTTAGTATTCTGCTTGAAGGGCAGGTTGTTTGATATATGTGATTTGCAATGGTACATCTTAATGTGGTTGTGCCATTGTAGTTCTACATTTCTTGTATTATTATCTATATTGCCTTAGAAGAGGAGGATTATTTTTCAGAATGTAAAATACAAGTGGTCAGAAGTAGTTTCAGTCAATTGCAAGTTTTCTAAATTCTAGTGCTTCTTATGTTAAAATTACATGTTGACAATATCGCTTTATTTGTGAACTGGATTTTCTCTATTTTGCTACCAATAAAGTATATATATATATATATATATATATATATATATATATCTTCTATTTTTTCTTTCAGAATATGGCTTTAGTAAAGATAATGTCAGCATAGAAGCGGCCAACAAAAGATCAGATACAACATTCGATGAGAATCTGGATATGGTGGCAACTAGAAATGGTTCTTTACAAACTGAGCTCTGCAATCCTCATAATTTGACTCCTTCGACACCATTAATCCAGTGCTCAGAGTAAGATTCCTTTCAATATTTTTTTGTTACTCTTTTTTTTTTCCTTACAATTTTTCTCTCTTTTGTTGAAACTTGATATTTTTAACTCTTGATCTTTCATCAAACTCCATTGTCGCTGTTTTCCTTCTGTTTACACTTTATTAGTCGTGGAAAGGATGCATTAAAATCTGGGGTTCCTTCTGGGATATTCCTTCCATCAACAGAATCTGATCTCGCCTTCCCTGCATCCCATGGGAATCCCCCAGGGTCTCCTAGAAGCTCTGATAACCTTGACACAATCGAGGAAACAAGTACAGAGATTTTGGATGTAATTTCTTTTGACCAGGAAGTGTACTATGGCAACTCAGAAGGAGTGGATGATTTCTCAACCCAAGGACTTGGTGATATAAATCCTTTCAGTATTCAGCAAAATCCTCCTTCAATGTCCATGTCTTCTGTAACACCAATGCCGAGGGTGTGGACAAATGGTTCAAATGCCCAATTGTGTACCGGAAGTGGCCCTTTTTCATCTGTTAACTCCCTTCGGTGGCGTAGTTCATCAATCACCCCAATGGTTCTGTTTGGTGAGACCAAACTTCCCTGGATTACTGACTCTGAAAATGGGCTCTACAACATAATTGAAGATGACCACACACCTGAGATACTAAAGGAAAATCCTATACCAATTACTGCAGTAAAAGTAAGCTCCCCAAATAAGAAGAGAGTTTCTCCTCCTCATAGTCGCTTGCATGAGCTTGGTTCTAGCTCTTCAGCAGGGCTGAGAAGTGGTCGCAAATTTATATTGAAGGCTGTTCCTTCTTTCCCACCTCTTACTCCATGCATTGATGTCAAAGACACTATCAGTCGGAGTACAAATGATCTAGACAGTAGTAATAGCAAATGACTAACAATGAATCAAGGTGAGTGATGGCAATTTTCTATTATAATTTGATAGTTTATCTAGTCAAGATTCTTTCAACTTTTGTTTGCTTTTTATTACTCCCTCCATTCCACAAAAGATGTCTCATTTGCAAAATTTAAAAACATTAAAGATGTATTTTTTGTTCCATATTTACCCCTAAAAATAAGTTAGTTTGTAGTGGTGGCATAATAATAAAAATATTGTTCCAAATTTACCCCTGAAAGTAAGTTTGTTGTGGTGGCATGATAATAAAAATATCAAGATGAACTTGAGGACGTTGTGTCATTTTATAATACTATCAATAAATGGAACTCTTTTCACGGGACAGAGGAGTATTATTAATTTGTTATTCTTTATTAATAGTTCACTCCATATTTTTTTTATCATCAATACTCTAATGTTTTGTTCTTTTCCTGCTTCAGCATGCTTACATTGATCAGTAATATCAAATAGCTTTTCATCATTGGACAAGGTATAATTTGTTCTGTCAGTCCCAAACAGTGTGAGGTATGTATTATGAAAACACTTGTAACATTACATGTATGTGCAAATATAAATTGTAATCGCTGCTTCTTATTTTAATTAGGAAACATTCGTTGTATACTAAAGCTTGAAGCACAAAGATGGAGAAAAGCCTGCTACATTGCTATTGCATTTTCTAGCATAGCTCTCTATAGTGTCATCAAAGTGAATATGAAGATACTTTCATACTACACCTGTTTTTTCAGTTAAAAAGCATTATAACTTTTCTTTCTGAGTTCGTAAGGTTAAGGAGGTTTTCAGATTGTTTTTAGGCTTAAACTGCTGGCCCAATTACTGTAACCATATTTCTTGTGCAATATATGGTGAAGTGGTTGTAATGTTTCATATTGGAAGACAATGCTCTTATATGAGAAAAATAAATAAATAATCAGTTGAAAGGGTCATCATTAAATAGAAATGATGCGAATATTGGATTGGTAGCATTGGATAATATCATGTGACGAGAGATATATGCACCTTTACGTAAGAGGATATATTACAATCCTTGGATTTAATATTTACTTGTGGAGATGGACTCTGGTTTATCCTATGTGAATTGTGATGCAAATGATGCTTCAGTTCATAATTCAGTTTACGAGGAATATGTTTGTTCTACTGATGTAGTGTTTGATGCGTTTGAAGGGATCAAGGGTTGTGGTTTGAAAAAGGACCAGAAGTGAGCTCCAGAATGAAAGTATTCTTTCTGCATCGAAATCACTTGTAAATCAAATGTTTTATATACGTAGGCAGCTTCTGGTGCTTAATAAAGGGACAGAGAAAAAAAAAACCCCTTAAATGAATACAAGTTCTATTAGAATTTAATTGCTTACAGAAATTCTAATATCGAGTAGAATGTTAAAATGAAGTGTAGTGAACTGGTTTCGAATTTTCTTCCTATATTTCATTTCCCTATCTTTTCCATTGCGCTTTCAACAAGGCATTAGTAAATGAATAAGAGATTAAGGTGATTTGTCCTGTTTAGTAATTGATGTTGGGTTTGTTCTGTTATTAGTATTTGGTGCTATTAAATCGGTACTGTTTGGAGGTTCAAACACACCACATTAATTTTAGTGTGTTGCGTTTGGGCTCTGAATATTGTGTTTTTAAGTTAAATAAATTACATTTAAAAAAATTCTCAAATGTATTTGAAACTCTCAACACACCAAACGCTCTGAACGTCAGTAGACAAACAGAATGTTCCGTGATTCTTTTTTAATGGGTGCACAAATGTAGTTTTACTCATTTTATGTGGATGAATTGGATTGTATATAAAATCTTAATTTTACTCCCTAAAGCATTAAAAGCTTAATCATAATTTTTAGGTTATTTTGTGGTGGGTCAATATGACTCATCTGTTTCTTTTGACAATAGATTGAGTCTTATTTTAGAGTCGATTTGAATTGAATCGTTACAAATGATATGTCACTCCATGGAGATTAAATTTAAATTTGATTGTGGCCTGTGATTATGACTTTAGGAGGATGTCGGAGGATATAAGTCGGAAAGATTGTTTTCGTAGTGTGGTGAATCTATAGGCCACACATCATTATTGAGGGTGGATTGAACTATTTTTTTGGATTCGATTTGAATTGGATCATTTTTCATTTTTTGGGTACCTAGCCTTGCTTGCCAGATCATGGGCATTGTAAACCAAGAGCCTAGGAACCTTTGAGATTTTGTATTACTGGTACATAAACATAGACCCTAATATAATAACATTATATCATAACTTAGAGTCTGACACCACTTCTGCACATTGTGCCCTTTATCACTATATATACATATAGAGAGACAAGGAGAAGTCAAAGGATGTTTGCCAAAATTTTCTGTCAAACTTATAATTGCCACGTAAATTAAGAATTAAATATGATTATAAAATTGACTCACTATATCACATATATTATAAAATATTATCAACAATAATTATACATATAATTGGCAATAAAAAAGTTTGAAACATAAAATCGTAAGATATAATATTTTTCTTTTTGTATTGGGATTTGGACCATTTGGTGAAATATTTTCCTAGATGATACAGCCTCGAGGATTTGGGAGTTTTTTTTTCTCTCTTTTTTTCTTTTTTTTAATGAAATATTCTATTAAGATTCGATTTTAAGGGTACATTTCATCCTTGGACCTAGGGAGGAGACAAGGAGACGGGGTCGGGGTCGGGGAAACATGGAGAAAACTTATTTTCTTCATGTAATGTCTTGGTTAATTCTAAAATCTTTTGACTTCTTTTGAGAGATAGACCCGAACTTGTGACTTTCATAATAAAAGGAAGGAAGAATAAAAAACTGCAAATCAAACTGTAATTTTTGGGCCTATCAAAAGCGAAATTTGTGCTTGTGAAAATTTTTGAGTAATCGGGAATGAAAAAGATCAGAAATTTTGTAAACAATGCGGAGTCGAATTTGTTGATTCTCAGATACGAACATATCAACACAGGCTACATCAAACTCGCATACCCAGTAACCCATATATGGTATTTGAAACGTCTTCCTAGTTATATTGTGAATCTTTTAGATAAACCTCTTAAAGAATTAAAAGGCCTAGTATACTGCGATGTGTGATTTGATTGAAATTCTGATTTTACAGATGATTCGAAATGAAAACCTATCATCCCATTCAATCTAATCAAGATGCTCAGAATTAAGGGTGTATAAATAACAAGGAGAATTAATTTATGGTCGATTTCGAAACAAAAAAATAAGCATTTTAATTAGGTTGTCACCCGAGAATTGAGACAACTCAGGACCATCCGAGTTGACCCACCTACCAAGTTGAGACAATTCAAGACTACCCAAGCTGACCCACTTATTTTTAGATTACAAATGGCAAACCAACGGTCACTAAATTATATTATTAAACAAACTAATTTTTAAAATTTCAACCGAGATGACTTGATTATTTAAGAATTTTTTAAAAGGACTGTAATAAGAATAGATAATTCTCACTATATGAATGGACAATTCCTCCCTTTATATAAGAATAGATATGGTTTGCAAGTTCTGAAGTTATACATTTTAATTCTTACTTTTTTTCAGAAAATGTACCAAAATTCTATATAAAAATAAATAAATAAATAACATTTTAAGAAAAGGAACTTAGAAAGTAGACAAAAAAATAAAAAATTGGACTTTAACACTAGATAAACTAAACAATAAAGGCATAACTAATGGTAAATGTCCCTTTGTAATAGTGTCGAATGGCGAAACTGAAGGCAAATAATCCAAGGCTGTACAAATATCCTTCAATGCAACGTCACGGAGCCTGAAAACAAAGAGCAATCGGGGGAACTCACTGTAGATAAAAGTAATCACAATGAGAGCAAACACATCCAGCATCTGTATTTAGTACAGCCGCACCTGTCACCCTAAGGAGTTATAAGAAGATTAACACAGTTTATTAACTTGATCCCCATCCACACTAGCTAAAATAGTAATCTTTAAGCTGATGATAAATAAACTGTCGCCAACTGCCAAGTAAACTGGTAGGGGGGGGGGGTGTAAACGATTGTCACAAACAAGAGAAAGTCAATTACTAACATAAAAGAAAGTTCCATAATTTTCATAATAGGAAAAAACAAAAAGATCCAAATTCCAAAAGGCCTCTTTTAAAGCATCACTACATATTTTCTTCAAACTAAATAAAGGCTAAAAGCACTCTTGTCAAAAATACCTATTACCACAGTACTTGAATACAGTGCTTGTAACATCCATTATTCCAACATACATCTTCAAGCACACCCACAACCTTTATGGATTAAATTTTTACTTATTATCCCACAACTCTGGCAGCATGTGCATGATTATGAATTCCACACTGGAACATGAAATCCTCCGGTCCAAATTTAATCCACGTTTTCCCAGGCCACCACAACTATCCTCTTACCTCTGGCCCGAGTCTGGAGAACCATCTCCGTAAGAGACTAGACCCTTCTTCCCAGGTGGGCTTTCAGAAGGTGACCTCGACTTTTCCTTGCTAGCCCGTGTAGGTGACTTTGATTCTGAGGACCTGGATTCAGATGGGCTCCTACTCTGAGAAGGTGACCTCCGCCTCTCAACACGAGGGGACGCACGGTACCTAGATGTCTCCACAGGAGATCGGCTGCGGTCGGGACTGCGACTATAACGACGGTTGCGGTAGCGAATTGGGCTCCTTGATACACTAGGACTCCTGGTCCTGCTTCTTCTGCCTCTGTATCTGAAAGCAAGTGTAAAGCATGTCAACTTAATTTGAATAAGTATTCAGTCTAAGAACATGAATTATTAAACCACAGGTTTTCTCGGGTCTCGCAATAACAAATCCCATCACAAACTCACAAGGTGTGTATTTCTATGTAATTGTAGCAGCTAAACAGATGCATTACATACTTAGATAAATGAACATCTTGTCAATGAATGTGAATCCCTGGCCCATCTTTTCGATATTGTAATCTTACGGTCTAGAATATGTAATCCACAAAGGACATTGTAAGATCAAATTAATTTAAAAAAAGATAATCAGCTGAGCCGTAGAGAGCACATTTTATGTAATTATTTCATATATTCCAGAGAAACAGGTGTCATCATAATAAAAATAAAAGATGTTATGCGGGAGTAAGTGTTTAGGAATGCAATTCAGGTGATGCGTGCTCAGAAGGGGCATAGGACGTCCGTATATGGGCCAGTGCTACTTGGACCAAACAGACAAGGTGAAATAGATGCAGGGAATTCGGTCACCTGGAGCATTTCTGATTAATCAGAGCTCTGGAAAAATATAAAGTGCAAAATACTTGCTCTGCTCCAAAACATAAGAGCCATTTTGACTTTTTGTAGTCAGTTTTAGATATTTCCAAATTCAAATTTGATATAAATTTAAATAAATTTAACCAATACAATTATGAATTTTGTAAAACTATCTAAAAAGTACTAATACTTGCAAGATTTATTGTTTTCAAAACAAAAATGAGTCGCATCAATTTTGAATTTGAAAATGTCGCAAATTGACTTAAAAAGTTAAAATGACTTGTATATTTTGGAACCCTGAGTAAATAGTTTGGATTTTGACGGTTAAATTTTTTTATTAAGAAGAGTAACAAGTAAACACACGATACACATCACGAACCTTGGAGGAGTTCTTTCTCTCGGTGGAGTCCTGTGTCGCCTGGGGGATCTCCTATAACTTGAATATCTTGTAATCATAAATAAAGATAAAACATTACATTGAGGGGAAACAATTTATAGGAAATCTACAAACAGTAAAAGCATTTTTTGGTTACCTGTCACGATCACTTCTGCCATAACGATATGACCTTACAGGAGAACGATCTGGAGAATGGTACCTGCGTGCATAAGAGTACCGCTGACTGAAACCCCTTCCTCGTCTGATCCGCTTAGGTGAACCATCTGGCGAGGGACTTCTCGATATACTCCTTCCACGATCTGCATAAGGTGATCTTGCCCTTCGTCCAGCACCCACAGGACTCCTTGAGAAACTGCGACGATTATTCCTCGCAGGTGCTCTAATTGGACTTCGGCTGACACTTCTCCTAGAAGGGGCCCTACCTGAGCTTCTGCTAATGCTTCTTCGAGATGATCTGACGGGGCTTCTGCTCACACTTCTTCGAGATGATCTGACGGGGCTTCTGCTTGCTGATTTTCTTGACGACTTTCTAGATGAGGTTCTAGGAGGACTTCGACCAGGGCTTTTCTGAGGTGGGGATGATGTAGAACTCCTGGTACTTCGTTGAGGTCTGACTCGCACTAAGCTTGGGCTGATGCTTCTTCCCTCGTTGGGCCTTACAGGACTTCTGCTAATACTTCTAGCTGGGCTTCTGCTGCTTCCACTTCTAACAGGGCTTCTGGTGATACTTCTGCTTCTTCGAGAGAGCCGTGGGCGTCTTCCACCAACACTGGGGCTCCTGCTCACGCTTCTTTTGGGACTCACACTCTGGCTCTTGCTCAAACTCCTTTTGGGACTAAGACTCATACTCTTACTCAAGCTCCTTCTAGGACTTAAGCTTCGGCTCCTGCTCATCAACTTTAAATAAAATACCAGATCTGGAAGAACGTGCAAGCATAAAGAATAACTGAGGTGTGATAAGAATGGAAAGTAGACCTAGATTTGCCTGGGTGATCATCTACTACATCAGGTTGTCTCTCTGCACTCTTTTCCGATCTATTTTCCAATTCAACCCCATTGCTCTGCCGCTCTCCATTTTCCTTGGGGTATTCACCCTCTTCACTTTCGAACATATCATGGGCATCCACCTTTTTATGATGAAAGGAATCATCTTCCTTATCCTCAAAAAAAGGAGACTGATTTCCAGCTGCATGCAAATGCACGAGAAATTAAACTAAATTCAGCATGTAGAAGATAAAAGGAAAATGTGATGCTGCAAAAGAATCAAAATGACGGCGAAAGGAAAACTAAGAAATATGCTACAAAATTATTTTTTAACAAATAAAATCCATGGAAATGCTATTGCCTTTAGATTTCAAACATCTAATCAAAATCAGAAATGACATTCCTGAATACGCAGATAAAAAAAATCAAAGATGAGCAAGGGTGTGTGACATGTTTATAATGTGAATACTCTATGATCTGACAGGATATTCTGGGACCAAAACATGTTGAAGCAATTAAAACACTTTGCTGAAATCAACCTTTTCTCTTTAATGCATAAGAATGCCATCATAACTTAATGTGCCAACCAATAAACCGATCGAAGATAAATCAGTACATGAAGCTCAACACATACAATAGAACAGCAAACTGAGAACAAGGATCAAGTTGTTTAGTGTACTTTATGCTTTATTTTTTGTAAACCTCAATATGCAGGCTAACTCATCTTTTTTCAAAAAATATCTGTATACAACATGTTCATTAACCCCCTAAAAAATGACACCAAAAATAAGAAAGCATTCCTAAAAAAATACTCCCTCTGTTCCAAAATTAGAAATACATTTTCCCTTTTGTCCGTTGCAAAATTAAGAGATGCAATTCTATTTTAGACCAAAGGACATGAAGTTCCTAATATGTCATTACTTTTATGCATAGTTGATGAAGTACTATTATGCCACCATTACATTTATAGCCAATGATAGGGGAAAAGTTTGGAAAAATAAAGTTATCTTTAAATGTCGTCATTTAAATGTCGTCATTTAAATGTATTTCTAGGTTTGGAATGGAGGGAGTATGACATCAAATTCCTAGAGGCACAATAGGCATACATATATTCTATACATTGTTCTTTGATATGCCACATATTCTATACAATATAAAAAATAGAAATATATGACACAGAACATATGAGCTGTGGCAATAACCAAGTACAAGTAATCTTTCCAATAGAAAGTTTAACAAACTCGAGCATACCAGTTTTTTGAGCAGAATTTTTATGCTCTCGATCCAGTTTATCGACATCACCATTATCATCCTTCAAGCTACTTCCACTTTTGCCCTCACTTTCACTTTTTGTCGAACTGTCCGATGCCCTACAAAATAAAACAAAGGAATAATGTCAGGATGACAAGTCAAATGAGTTTTTAACAGTAGAGTCGGAAAGACAGACTTGTTATGCCAAAGAAATCAATAAATCACCCCAACCACCGTAAGTGCACTTGGATGTCCCCTAAATTGCAATAATTTATGGACCTAATTCCCTCAACTTAGGGCATGTATGGGTCTCCTATTACAGCCTAATTTCAAAAGTTAGATCCCCACATTACACCTTTCCACTATAAACATGGAACTCAAGGATTAACTATCAACATCTTCTTGCATTGCAAACCTCATTAAAATATTTGTTGTTCTATTCACTTTGGAAAAGGAACACAAACACAATTAGGTCTAAGCTACAATTACCACCATTTCACAAGGTCAATGTGTACAAGTTGGACATTTGACACGCTATCTGCAAAGAATCACTGGTATTGAACAGAACAGACCCTAGGTTTATTGGTGTCCAAATCTACCAACTGAATCGATCTAAACAATATTTTGATGACTGTATAGAAAGTTCACAAACGATGCAAATTATCGTCCCTCATATATATATATATATATATATAAACACACAAAGACATTAACAAACTGAAAAAATATTTGAACTAGTAAACAAAAAACAAATTATTCATTAAAAAAATATAGGCTATAAATAACACAGATCTGTTGCTATAATCTGCTTTTAGTCACTCTAGAAAGTTGAACCAAATCTGAATTTTCCAAACTTGCATCAAAACTACGTCCCCAAAAATATTTATACTTCATATCAGACTGTTACATTAAAAAGGGCTTCTCAGTCAATTTAATTATATATATACATATATACATATATATATTAATTCCCATATTTCCCTAATATTTTAACTCTCCAATCAGGTGTTTTGTTGCCCAACTTTGTCCACTCAAAATCATATGGTTAAATAAAATCTGAAGTTTGATCACTATAGCAAGAATTTAGCAAATGAGAGAACATATTTACAATCAATGTTCTGATATAACCTTTTTGATCTGCGCTTTGATCTCTTATCACGCTTCTTACGCCTTCTGTCACGACGTCTATCCCTCCTTTTTCCACGCTTGTATCGGTCTCTCTTGGAAGATCTCTTTCTTTTCTTATGCCTATCATCACTTGATGAACTAATGTCAGATGATGATGATGATATGTCTGAATCCGAGTCACTGTCAAATTCAGATGTTTCCGTCTCAGTATCTGAGGAGCTATCAGATTCAGAAGTATAATATTTTCTTCTCCTCTTCCTTCTATCTTTTGAAGATTTCTTATGCTTCCCTTTATGTCGCACTTCACGACTGTTAGCCTCAGAAGAAGCATCCTTCCCATTTTTCAATTTACTCACTTTCCTTTTGTCTGTGCACAAAAAGACAATAAGTTGAGAGGCAAAAGATTAACAGAATGAAATACATATATGCACAGACAAAGTAACCTAAGGATATAACGCACCAGAAGTCTGATTTTCATGCTCATGCTCACCGCACTTTATGATCTTCACAGTAGCAGTTGGTCTTCCTTCTTCATCACCAACATTTTCAATCTTTTTCAAAACTTCATGTCCATGAATAAGTTTTCCAAACACAATATATTTCCTGTTGTGCATATACCAAAAATAAATTCATCGAGTAACATGCAAATTTATTCCGTGAAGGAACAAATAAAACTAACATAAACCAATTAACAAGCCATCTGATATTATCACACTACTCTGAACCAGTTCAACTAGCATAAATAGCACAAATAAAAGTGATAGATCATTAAGAACATAAAAGATAAACCTACCTGTCCAAATGGTGATTAGCTTTAAAGGTAACACTGAATAAGGAGCCACGTGTATCACGATCTGCAATGGCCATTGATAGAAGACCAGGCTCATCATGTTTTAGTTTCGGCAACTCATCTGCAATGTTTTACAAATGTATGTTAAACACTTGTAAACTCAAGTGTATAAACAACATCAAGTGTTTGACAACCACGTAAATTAAAAAAAAATTGTCAATGAATATATAGCTCAAACAATCCAGCTCAAATGCACAAAGTAACAATATTTAAACCCTCACTACTAACAGCATTTATGCAATGCATTGTACCTTATGCAAAAAGATGAAGTGCACAACAGGAGGTCCTACTTTACGACAACCATAAAAAACAAGATTCAAATGAGAGGGCAATCTGATTTGTTATGCCACTCACATTAGCAGACGTTAACACACACACACACACATATCAGAAGTAGCAATCAAGGACACCTGTAGTACACAAAATAAGCCAGGGTGGTGGTGAAGGGCCTTAGCAAAGCACCAGTAATAATGGCAGTGGTCCGATAAATGTCGCGACTAATTTGAATACTGATATTTGTGTGAAGTTGTATCTTCTCTTTCTTACTTCCTTTTCTATAATGTGATCTGCAATCAGATTTTAGCATTTTTATTTTCTTTTCGTAAACAAAGTGCATCCAGACCCTTTCATTCAACCAACTGATACTAGCTCAACAAAGCTTAATATTTTCACCATCAAAATTCTACCTAAGAACTCATAAATCAACAAAGAAGACCAAAATTATTGTTCAGTTTACGGTTCACATCCCTAGACTAGTCTCTTTAAGCCTAAAACTCTGTGATGCCAGCCCTAAATGAACTTTACCATGCTACCGTTGGCCTTTAGGTTCACACTGAAATCACCAAACATACATTATTTTAAACGTTTCAATACACTTAAAAAATTATGAGTAATGCTAAGGTGACAGATGGCTACAAAAAAATGGATTCAAAATGATGTGTCGGATTATAATTAATTGATGTTCTACCACACAAGGGTGGGTCCAATGGTTAACAGTAATCATCGGTGGAAATGATCGAGACAATAGCAGTCTCTCCGGTTAAACAAATTCAGCACCAATGAGGTTTCAAGAAAGAAAAATGCTATCACGAGGCCAAGCTCGCTGACCTCACCATCACAACAATTAGAACTGCATGAGACAACGTGCTTAGCTCCAACAACTGCAAGGCTTCTTATGAGTTAAGTGAGTTTGACCTCATGCAGCATTACTCTACAAGAAAATACACTCACTAGCACTTGGTTTTTAAATGTAAAAAATCTCCCCAGAGGTTTGTTTCTTCATAAAATAGCCGTTCATCAATTAAATAGTCATTTCAGAGGTATTATCATTTCATGAGCATTAGCACGTGTTTCATGAAACCTCAAGGATAATGGTGCTATTTGGTAAGGCTTTACAATACCATATAATGGTGCAAGTGCAACTAATAAAGTTGTCTAAACAATACCACGAACCTTCTTACTAGCGTAAACAGACACAAACACCACCACCCAACTACAGGTTTTCCAGGATCACTAGTAACATGTAAGATGATTGCACCATAGAAAAAAAAAGTTGGAATAAGATCCCCTATACTATTATTTTACCAGTCTTTGGTCACATACCCAGACTATTCAGCAGCCACAGTTGAAAACATAACAGAGCTGCCAAACAGCAAAATCTATTGAACAGGGAATTGTAAAATGAAAGTGCAGTTCAACCAATGAACAATATATGTACAATATACCATACACTTGGGAACCCCAAATCAAATAGTGAGCCAGATCAACCTACATATTATTTAAACCGGTTACAAGATGGAACATTTCGATTTTTCTAAATAAGTAAGTGGGGACATCTTGTATCCTGGAAAAGTAAGCAAATTTAACACCATTACCTCGAATACTTATCTCCCACATCTTCAAACTCACTACAGAGAAATTAATAGAAACTATGAAAGCTATACAAGAGTATTAAGTAAAAAGGGAAATAATAGAAAATATTATCCAAGTTTTACTGTAAAATTTACATTATCCAGATACTTGAAAGACATACCAACCAAAAATCAAAAGGTGCATAGACAAATAGACAAAATATCCATACACCCTACCATTTTAAGTGAAAGATATACAATTGTCCAATTTCATTGGGTCGAAGCTCCCATGCAGCGAGAATAAGATCAAAGTCAGCCCCCACCTTCACAGGCAACGCAAAAAGGAAACCCATTTGCTCTCAAGATATAAATGATTTGTGGGAAAGAAATATATATAAATGCTCATGCATGAGTATGAGTTTAGTCAAGATTCTATGAACAATCTGAATCATACTTTCAAAAAAAAAAAAATATAGCCCTGTAACTTGTAACTGACTGCTCCAAGTAAGCATCATCACAAGGTCAACAAAATTAATTACAGAATCTACATCAAAAGAAACAATACACATTCATTCTCACCTGTAAACTTCTCCCCGTATATGCTCTCTCCATAACTCCCTGCAACAAAGCAAATAAGATCTAATGATGTCAAGAAACATGTTATACGGTGATTTTTAAATTAAAAAAATGATTAAAGTAAAGCACCTGACACAATCATCAAAAGATGGTAACACCAAAAACTTCTACTCCGTGTAATTAGCAATCAAAATCCCATTCTAAAAAAGGCAGCTGAAATTAACAGTCAACTAAAGATATTTCCCATTGCTACTCAGTTTAAAATTTCAAGGCTAGTTATTCAGTCAAGGCCTCCTTGTTTCCCTACTGCCAAGTCCAATATTTTCTAAAATGGTACCACCGTAA
The DNA here is from genome assembly GCA_034770075.1 of Aralia elata. Classification (NCBI taxonomy): domain Eukaryota; kingdom Viridiplantae; phylum Streptophyta; class Magnoliopsida; order Apiales; family Araliaceae; genus Aralia; species Aralia elata. The sequence continues at coordinate 43,556,056 of CM068381.1, read as the reverse complement.
TTTATTTTGTTTTCTAATTTTGATAAAAAAATAATAATAAAAAAAGAAAGAAAGAAAGAGATCTCTTGTTCGTTCTAGCTTTCATATGGAGGTCAAGAGACATTTAGCGACACAATGGGCAAAGCAATGATACGAGATCTTCCTGGTTTAACTTTATGTCATTTATCTCGGCAAATAAAAGCTTATTTATAGAGCTGATGTTGTGCAATTTCAAAAGGCTTAAATTATGTGTTGGTACATACCTACATACTTACACAAAGGACAACACCCGTGTGAAGAAAGGCTTAAAACTTAGATCTTACAGTATTGTGTTGAGCTGCCTTGTGTCAAATAAAAGTTCTAAATTTATGGAATTTATCCATTATTGTACAACCCACGTTTCCCTGACGAGTTGAATCTTTCTACCTTACCACATAACAAGGGATTAGGACAATCTGATTCATTGATTTTAAGCATCACTTAACGCAACTACATAATACAAGGACTATCATTCACCTCAAATCATATCCTTCAAAAATATAGATCTTGTAGATCAGAAGTACAAAGTACTACTCAGAAATACTTACCATCACGTTTATGCAAATCACCACCCTGCAAAATAAGTATCAGATGTTAGCCTAATGGTAGTAAAGAAGACAAGTCCCAAAAAATAGGGATGTGCTCGGTATATATGAGGATTGAAAACTTTGTAAGTACAACCTTAAAACTACGTTACAATCAAAGCAATTGTGCCGTAAACCCTATATCCTACATCATAACAGCGGATTGCTGACTAATGACTAAAAGACAAACACTCTTAATACATTTGTCAACCTGAATACTGAGCCAGGAGGAATGGCCGAATGGGTGGAGTTCAGTCTTGATGCAAGTCAGATGAATAACATACCTGAGCCATGGATCCTTTAACAATGCGATGGAAGAAGGATCCTTTGTAATGTAGGGGTCTTCCAGTCTTGGAACTAAGTCCCTTCTCTCCTGAACATTAACAAATCATTCAAAATAAGAACATCATTCATTCAAAATAATAACAACAATAATAATAACACTAATATAATTTAATGTAGTAAGCAAAGGGAAGACTTTATTTAAAGAATTTTATACATGAAAAGATAACAGAATTAGATTTTTTTTTGGTAATTGGGATATTCAGACGAGATTCCCGTATATATATCCTTTTTCAGAGTTAAATGATTTACAGAATTGATGACTGGCTATCCCAAAATAATTGGCAAAGTATATAACACCATTGAACCATACATACTGGCAGTTTTTTTACTAACTTTAACAATTCAGTACCAATTACTTGAATGATTTACCTGTACATAGTGCACGGAAATTTTCTGCAGTCTTAGGAACAAGATCAGAGAAAAGCTGAGGATCAAAAGAAAAGATTAATAATCATATCTACCTATAGTACAAGTAAATTTGGTATTAACTCACCATTAAACAGAATGAATATGGCTCTGGAAATAAGCAAAAAATAGGAGAAATGTTACATGATATACTAGTTGGATAATTTAAAACATATCAATACCTCAAAAACCATTCTTTCAATGGGATCCCCATCAATTGATACATCCAGGAAAACAGATGGATTCTTCTTGCTCATTTTCTTTGTTTTGCAGTATAAATCTGAGCTAGCACCACCAATAATCTGACAAAGGCATTTCAAATCAGTAATGATGCGAGACAAGCCAATATGACTTGGATGGAGCAATATAAAATGCTTAGGAAGCCTATGAAATACAAATAAAATTCAGTTGTACTTAATATAATTACTTTATATATAATTTTACTAGTTATCTTATTATAATCCTTAAGAAAAATCCCTTTGTCCCAAAATATAATTATTGTCTGAGATATCTAGTTTAATTTTATATATAATTACTATGTGAGATGTCCCTTTGTCAAAAAAATCCCCGTCCCCGTTATTGTATCAGAGCCCCATTTCAACCTTCGGCCATCCCAAAATCACTGTCACCATCCTAACCTAATCTTACTGCCCCATCACAGCCCAAACTAGACTAATCTCCATAGCGCAATGTTCTTCACCTTTAACCTTAAATCCAAAACCCCACCATAATCACAATCATAACCACAACAATAGACCTAAACCCAAAGTCCGTATGTCTCTCCACCACAATCTGCCGCTCTAAATCAGCCCCAAATTCCCCAAACCCTAGCATCCGCCCTGAAGTAAGCACACGAAAAAGTACTCACCTTTGCCGCTGCCGTTGCGTCGCCGCCTTCCTTTGCTGGCGCCCGAGGCTCTCTCCCTCTGCCTTGTGTTGTGCCGCTTATGTAAAGAAGAAACCCTAAACCTATTTTCCTAAAACTATATTTATAAGCTTCACAATTACCAATAGGCACCCCAGCTCCTATTTTATTACATTTTCTCGGTTCCCACTTTCGTTATTTTTACTAGTCTACACGCATATAATTTTTTCAATTGATAAAAATATGCTTGGAATTTTATTTTGAAAAATTAATAAGAACAAGCCCATCAATGCCGACGGTATGAATAATATTAATTATGTTAATTATTAAGATAATTAATTAAAAGTATAATAATATTTAATTAGAATTATGAAAATATAGTTGTAGTTATTAAATTATTAAATATTTATATAAATAATAAATTGTTAAATTATATATTGTAGGTTGCTTCAATAGATTATGATGTTAAATATTTGAATAGAATTTATACTTTTTAGCTATGATTATAAAAAATAATTATTTTAATTTTATTTCAATATTAATTAAAGTCTATATTTGTATTCATATTGACAAAATTTGTTTAAAGTTTTAATCTGAATAGAGCTATGAAACTCAAGTTTTAATAAGTTTTAATTTAATTATTACAATTAATTAGCATGAATTCACTAATCACTATAATTCTTCAACTAATTTTATAGTTGTTTTGTTTGCAAAAAATTCATGTCTTGTAATTAATACAGTTAGCATTGTGATTTGATAACATTTCTTATAGCTATTACAATTAGCCATGAGACATGATAAAAAATTTATTTTAATTTTTTTGGTAATTATGAATACAGAATCTATCTAAACATGATTGAATAAACTTTAACTGATTTTAAAAAATAATCATATACTTGGGGCGGACGAAGAATTTATTTATTACGAAATTTATATATAACAAGTCACACATAAATATCAACATAAATTCCTTTTTTTTTTAATAAGCAAGAGGAACAAAATATCATCTCCTAGAAATATATCAACATAATTTACATTTTTTTAATAAGTAAGAGGAACAAAATATCCTCTCCAAGTTATGCAAAATGTACCTGTAGAATTAAAAAAAAATGTCATATCTAACTCCAAATTAATATTCAGTTTGTTCTAAAATAATTATCATTGACTTTTTAAAAGTTAATTTGAAATATTTTTTATTTTTAAATTTTACATATATTTGTTTAAGTCAATACAATGTGAATAATATAAACTATGTAAAAACTACTACTAATTACTCTCTTTGTTCAAAAATTAAAGATATAATTTGATTTTTGATGTCAAACGACGACATATTAAATTTCAAACCGAATAAAAAGTAGAGGATCGGTATAGATTTTACAGATCTCAATGATGCATGCCCCAAAAATTGCTTTCCATTGCCAAGAATTGATATCCTCATAGATGCAACAGCAAGGCATGAGTTGCTGGACGCTACAATCAAATTAAGATGGTCGAGGCTGATATCCCAAATATATCTTTCATTACATATCATAGACTTTATTGTTATATAATGATGCCTTCTAGATTGAAAAATGTTGATGCAACTTATAAAATGTTGGTCATGGAGGTGTATATGGATGACATGTTGATCCAGAGTGTCAAGAAAGATAACCATGTGGAGGATCTATATGTTTTAGACAAATTCATTATCAAACACCCTTTAATTCATTCAATGATTTTTTGTTCAGCCATTTAATTTTTTTTAATTATTCAGAATTTGTCACTCATTTTTATCAAACAGTTATTTATAGTTCTAAAGTTAGGATTTTAATAAGGTTTAAAGAAAGTACTATTGTTTGATAGACATTTATCCCAAATAGGATTAATGACTAAATGTACATGGGGTATATAAGAACTCATGTGACTAGTCAAATTGCTTGTGGAACAAAAGGAAAGGCACGGGGGGACTAAACCCTTCGCGGTGGTGCACCGCATCGCCTTGGTTGAAGCCTTGTGCGCGATCATATTACACAATTGCATTAGTATTTTAGGCGCACTTTATATTTCACACGTGTTTTGGGTCGGGACTATTCTTTTTAATCTATATCCATCCTATTTATTGAATGGACAATGCAATCTGAACCATCAGATTGCGCATAGTTTTAACTAACTGTTATCCAAATAATTACAATCTGGACCATCCAAATGAATTAGTTATGATCTAACAGTTCCAACTCAAATCTGATTGTTCTAATATTTCCTATAAATATCAAACATTTCCATCTCTAATTTTTTCTCTCTTTCTCCTTTCTCATGTCATATATTGCATCTATATTCAATAACAAAAGGAGAATTTGTTAATAGTTATCAAGTTTGTTGCTTGTTATTATGAGTGTTATGACTTATTTTATCATGGGAAGTAATTTGTCTCCATCCACAACAACTTTGATTTATTAAAAAAAGACAAATAAAATTTTAAGAAAAGATAATTATTTACATTACTCAAATCATTTATTTGTGTTTACATTAGTTTGCTTAGTTTCTATATATAAACAATTGGTGGTGGAGGTTAATATAAAGGTTTGGATTATTTTTCAATTATTTTTACACTTTTTCTTTAAGAAGGAATATCATAGACGTGCACTAAAGAAGGTTTTTGAATAATGTTTGGCACTTGATACTTTTGCATTCTAAAGTAGTCGAATTTTCTCCAAGAAAAAGAAATACTCACTTTCTTGTCAAAATTGAGAAGAAAACAATTGGCCTAAAAAACACTTATTTTTCTCTTACTTTCTTTTCTTTTATCTTCCAACTTAAACTCTGGGACACCACTTCATTTAGTTTTCTCATCTTTTCTTATTTACTAAAAAACTCCAAGATAAACATCATTTTTTTTTCTTTCCCTTTATTTTCTTTTCGCTTTAAATTAAAACTCCAAGACAGGGTGTTGGAAAGAAAATGAGAGAAAATAAAAGGAGTCCTTCCCTTCCCTTCTTCTTCTCTTCTCTTCTCTTCTCTTCTCCTCCCTTCTTTTCTTTTCATTTTTATTCTCTCTTAGAAACTCCCACACCTAGTATTAGGGTTATTATTATTCAATAACTTCATTATTATTCAACGTTTAGCATAATATCATAACTATTCTGTAGTCCTTTATTCTACATTGTTAATTCAGAGGTTTTTTCTATTGAATTATTGTGCGAGAAAAAGAGAGTATCATACCAAATAAAATCAAGGCTAAAGATTCACTCAGCATGCTTAACATAAGAACTACAATTATGTACATCAAATTTATCGTAGGCTTCATAGATTCTGTAAGTTATTCTCCAAGCATTCAAATTTACCAATAAAAAAAGGAACTTTTTTCTTTCCATTGCAAATTAAGTACAACAAAAAACAAGCAACTCATAAAGATTACAGGCTGAGACAACAAGCAACTCATCAAAACTGCTTTCTTATATGGGGTGTTAATTTCAAATCTCATCTAATTCCAGACAGTTCAACGTAGGCTGTAAAATATAATCTATAAAAATAAGTTGCATTTATATAATAGAGATTTACATTGTAGATGACCTATACAAGTATTATACAATTGTAACTCTCTACTATATAAATGAAACTTGTTTCTACGGACTGCCTGTTTTAAACCGTTTGGAATCAGGATCCTTTCAAAACCACTCAATGCAACTTCATATCATTTCAACATTACCACCTGCCTTGGTCTTTACATCCTGGACTTCAATATCGTTATAAGCTGAATACCTCGAATTCTCAAGCCTATCACCTTGTCCCCAGATAGCATAAGCTTCCTCCCCATGAGCAGCCTCATCTCCAATCACCATATCTTCATCAGACATCCTCAAAGGGATAATGAGTTGAACAAAAAGGCATATCAAGCTTGTAACAACAATATTAACTCCCACCACAAATAGAATGCCAAGAAGCTGGATTCCGATTTGTCTAAATCCGATATGGGGTTGTCCATTTTTGAAGCCATAGAATAGGCCAACATAATTGGCATACTTTGCATAGAACAAGTTACATAAGTAAGGTTCTGCAAATAGGCCAGTGAGAATTCCTCCGAGACATCCAGCAATGGCATGAGTGTGAAACACAGCCATAGTGTCGTCGACTTTTTGTAGAAGGTGGGATCTTTTGTGCACAACCATCATTGTGAACCAGGGGATAGAGCCTGAGCAGACTCCCATAATTATTGCTGCCCATCCTTGCACCACCCCTAAATTAAAGAACACATGAATGTCTTCTGTTAAATACTCCCTCTATACATTTATAAAACCATGACTGTTTGAACTTCAAATCAAACTAATACTTAAATATACTTTAAATCTCTAGGTTTTTTTTTTTCTTATTTTAGAACATAAATTAGAATGTTTCAATTTTAAGATATTAAACCTTAACCAGCTCATGATCCCGTGCAAAACACGATTTTTTTAAAATAAAATTAATGTATTGTTTATACTTTTTGTATTATATCAATTATGCTAATATATTTATTATAAAAATAATAGATTAATATTGTGTAGAATAGAGAATATAGATAGTGGTAAATAGATAATTATGATAGTAAGAATGTATATGAAAAGGTTTTGAAATCAAATAATGGATGAAAAAATAGTTTTTTTTTTCTCCTAAATTTTTGTATTAAAGAATCATTTCTAAATTTTAGGGTTGAGAGAAGATTTTGTACTATTAATTTTTTGTTAAGGTTAAATAGAATTTATTTATAGTTAGAATTTATTGCTAAATTTTAGAGTTAAAGGGTCAATCCTAAAATGTAGGTTGAACTACTACTTTGTGTGCTATTTATTATATATATAGATGTCCATGAATTTGTATCTATAAAACCTTTTGGTGCCAAATTTTGCATTTCTTGGCAAAATAAGTCACACGACTCAAAATGAAAGGGGATTTTAGTATTTTAAGAGTATATATCATTTAAATTGGCTCTAATTTTTCCCTCCCTTTTTATTTCATCACTCACTAAATAGTAATCATGTGCGTACAATTTTGTACACTTCGAAAGATATTTAGGATTAAAAATACCCAAAATAATCTAACGTCAATCAATTATTACACATTGATGGCCTAAAGGTTTTACTTATAGAAATTTAGGGACATTAAGGTTCAATGTCTTAAAATCCAAACATTAGAGTTTAAGTTTTAAACTGCAAAAATTTTAAAAGTTTAAAGTGTATTTAAGACCAAACTAATAACCTCCCAAAAAAAAAGAGTAAAAAAAGACATTTATAAAGTTTTGTGGAAGTAATACGTACCAGCTGCAGGAGTGATGCAAACTAAACCAGTTATCATGCCTTGAACGGCGCCAATTACAGAAGGTTTCCCGAAGAATGCAATATCTAGAATGAGCCAAGTTAACAAGCTCGTTGCAGCGCAAACATGGGTGTTCAAGACAGCCAAGGAAGCATCTGTACTTGCACTGTAGGGGTCTCCACCATTGAAACCTGTCCACCCCATCCACAGCAGCCCTGCTCCTGCTAACATAAGTATAATGTTGTTTGGAGGAAATGTTTCCCTATCTTTGGTTAATCTTGGACCAACCTGCACGCGACAATTAAAATATGTTTCTCATTTAGTATATATTTTTACATCTTTCGGATGTAAAAGTTTAATCTTTTAATTATGAGTAGTGCTAGGTAACTAGACAAGTTTTGTCTAGTTTATCTAGAAAAAGTTTTAGTTAGTAGTACTGTACAACCTCCTGTCGATACATGATGGATATTGACAGGTTGTACAGTACAAGTCGTCTAGTTTCTATTTTTTTCATATTAATTTTATGTGGAAATAGTATTTTCATACCCAATATGCAGCTGTGAAACCAGCAACTCCAGAAGACAAATGGATCACATAGCCACCAGAATAGTCTATAATTCCCTTTGTTGCTAACCAACCATCAAGTGACCAAATGGAAAATGCTACAAATGTGTATGAAAAGGTTAGCCAAAGTGGAACAAACAACATCCACGCGTAGAAATTCATTCGTCCCAGTAGCGCCCCAGCGATCAAAATCAAGGTAATCGCTGCAAAAACGAATTGGAAAAACACCATTGTTGCATTCGGAAAGGCCCCTGAAAATGCAGGATCAAGAAGATACTTTTGTTCCAATGTAACATTGACTTTTCCCCAAAATGGGATAAATTTATCCCCAAAAGAGAGTCGATATCCCCAACAAACCCAACAAACAAGAACACAAGCAAAGGCGTACAGCGCCATAAAGGCCGAATTTACAGCCCATTTCTTCTTAACAGCTCCTCCATACAGAATTATAAGCCCCGGCACACTTTGTAGACCAACTAAAGTTGCAGCAATAAGCTGCCATGCATTATCAGCTTTACTCATCCATTCTGGACTTGATTCATTTGGTAGCAAATTAGAAGGCAAGGGGGGATAAGTCATATTCATTTTAATTTTTGTGTGTGAAAAAGAGAAAATAAAAGAGGGAAATATTTCTAGTGCCTTTGATATAACAATGGTGAACTTATATATAATAGGCCTTTCTCATGTGAGCTGTAAACTAAGCTAAGTATCATTTTTGTCATAGCTAGTTTCAACATTAAAATATGATGCTTACATAACAAATGCTGCTTGGTTTTAAAGTTTCTGGCGGGCATTACAAAGGTACAATAGATCAAATGACAATTTCAATGTACAAAAAAAAATTGGTAAACTCATATAATAGAATCTCCACCATAGAAATTGGCACCATATTGTTAACCACCTTTGGCATCTTGTGACATGTTTATTTGTTTTTCATTTTTCTTCATTATTTTTTTAAATTTTTTTATGTTAATTGTGATATGTTAGTACGTAATGCAGAATCGAACATTTTGAATTGAATATACAAGTATCAGTTCTTGTGATATATTATGTGCTTTTAGATTGGCACCAGTCTGGAGATTGCAATGTAGTAGGCAAGGCAACAACTTGTATATTTAAAAAACTTCCATTTAATAGTCTAAGTCAGTTTATGTAACACCCCAGTTCCATATTGGAACATGTGGGATAATTTGATAATGTATATAAGGAAGCTACTATTAATTAACGGTATTCCGGATTTGACCCGAATTGTTGCAGTTTACAACTAACTTCTACTAATTGTGTTGGTTAAGAGGCTTTACTTCATCTGAGAAATAATTTTAAAAGACAATTTAGTATACAAAAGTTCAGTAAATCATGAAGATAAAAGGGCTATTTCCTGTTAAATTTGATCTGAACTTGAAACTTTCCTTGTCCATTTTGGGTTGCGTTTTAGGTTTCTGCAGCTGAAAATCATGAACAGTTTTCACATAACACTTGACTTGATCACTTGTCCATTCGACTATTTTAAAACCATGAAATGGAAAAGGTATCTTTAAAGAGGTTATGTTTTACTACACTAGTCTTGCTGCTGTTGCAGTTAAATAGCATTGCATTTGCATTTCATATAGCACAGCAAACTTTAACAGTTCAGTTTGGATAAATGAAAATCACACATCTCATGGAAGCTTGTTCAAACAATTGAGTTTGTTCCAAATCCAAATACCAAAAAAATCAAAACTAGAGAACTACTCGAATAACAATTCTCGAGATGGGAATTGTTATATTTCCACAAGTAAAATTTGATATGTCTACAAATTTCCTCTCGCAAGAGTGTAGGATCTATTTACTATTCATATGAACAGGGAGCTTGTCGAACTCTCGTTTTAAATATCAATTTCCAAGATTTAATAAGAAAATTTAAGAATTATGATGAAATGTGAAGGATAAGTTATGTGACAAGTAGGATGTCATAATATTCATGTTGTTGAACTAAAAACATAAAGAAATGGCAAGAAATCTTGGCATATACTTTAATTTCCCTAATCAGCCAAGCTCGATTTTTTTTCAATGTTAAGTAACTTAAAAGAACCCCACTTTCAGTTAAAGAATCATGCAAATGAATAATGTAAAATGATACCTGAAAGGAAAGGGAGTTTTGTGTTTTTTTTTTCTAATCTCAGAAATATTTTCTGAAAACAACCCAATTTCAGAAAATACCAAGGAAGGGTGTATTTTTAACTATTCAAATTTATACCATTGTTTGAAAATATATGCACTTAATATGTAAAGAATTATTATATCTACCTTCTTAATTAGTTGTTTTATTTAAAATTTAATGAAAACAAAAAATATACACCAATTTTCAGAAAATTTGAAAATCATAGACAGGAACTAGAGCTCCATAACATAAAATAAAAACTTTATAAAAACCAGAGATGGTACAAAACATGCCCTAGGTTTTTGGGCTAAGCCCATATTTACAAAGGCAATGTTGGCTTTCTGCACCCGGCTTAGCCCATATTTAAAAAATGCCAGGTTTGCTTTCTGCCCCCGGCCCATTAATAAAGCCCACTACCTTTATTCATTTTTAAAATTTATTTTTACCGTCAGCTTTTCTTATTTCCTTGCGAGAGTTTAATTAGGGAAGAACAAGTAACCACATTCATAACCGCAAAAACCCACACAATTGCGGATGCAGTGTAATTTTTATTTTTAGTAACCGCATGTTTGTGGATGCGGTTACGGATACTCCTTACAACCGCACCGCACCACATATATAAATTGTGTATATATATATTATAGTAAAAATGAACTACCCTTTATGTTGTAGGGTTTTTCTAAATTAAAATTCATGCACTAATAAATACAATAGCGTAGAAGCATAATTTATCAAAGAGGTTAGTGATTTGTTAATGTTAGGCAGTATGGTATAGATAATTAAGAAGTATTGCGAGCTTGGGGTTTATTTATTTTTGTAACACCATATTAGACTACTGTACTTATTTTACAAGTATTAGATCTGGTGATTTTATTGTTTGCATAACCGCAATTGAATTACATTTCTAATTATTTTACTATAATTTAATCTATATGGCCATGCAGCTATCAATTTTTGGTATTTAAATGCAACAAATATCTTCAACTTGGCTAAAACCTATAAAGGCACTTGAAAGATGGTTCATGTACAAAAGTAATGTAAAATAATTTGAAGGTACTTAATTTGAGAAAGAAGAAAAAAATTGGGAAAATAGGGTGCAACAGTTATGAGTATATTAGTGGTAATTCTTTTGAAGAGACGTGTAATAAAATTTTTTTTATTGTAATTATATTTAATTTCATGTATTGATAAATTAAATTTATCGGAATACATATTATGGCAATATTCTTTTTTATACTTGTTACCAAATATACTCAAACGTAATTTCATAATAATGAATTAATTATACTCTCTTTTAACTTAAAATTTATTTTCAAAACTCATAAACACAACAAAAAATAATAATAATAATAAATACTCTTACTTTTTTTTTTCATATATTTTTCTCACAAAAATTTTAAAATTTTTTCATCCTCTCTCCAAACTCACAAGGAAACGCGTAAAGGGGGCCAAACAAGGTTATACATTCAGAACAGATTTAAGAGTACGCACTGCATACCGGCGCGAGCTAATATATCGCGGGGTGAGAAAGGATGGAGCAAACAAGGGAAGAAGCAGAACCATGGAGAGTACTTGAATTCTATAGTGGCATTGGCGGCATGGTATATATTCTACTCCGATTAATATTTACCCAATTTGGGTTATTGTTTTTGTTTATCTCTCTATTTGAACTACTGTACTTAAACCCCCAATATGGTTTTTGTATTTATGGTTCATACAGAGATATTCGATAATGAAGGCTGGTGTGAATGCAAAAATGGTGGAAGCTTTCGACATTAACGACTTAGCAAATGATGTCTACCAGCACAATTTTGGCTGCCGCCCCTATCAGGTACTTTCCTTTATGCTCTCTTATTTAACCTGTCTGTTAATTGAGTTAGTAATTGTTGTGTATTTTTCCTTGTCTGTTATATCTTTTAAGCCTTTGAGCTAAAAAGGGTCTTTTTGATTTCTTAGAAAATGTAGGGATGGAATGAGAAATGAAATTCTTAATTTTATTTGGTGAGCTGGGGTTATTATTTTGAGAGAAGTTTGGGGAATATAATTAGAGCAGGGTTAAGGATTGAACCAAGTATAAAGTTTATTAATAGAGAAAAGGAAAAGAAAAATATAGAACACTACTAATTAAGCTAGAGTCATATAGGCGTTCTGACAATCTGACCGGGTGAATAGAAATTCCATTACTGTAATCTGAGATAATTTGAAATTTCCCTTCTAAGATTGATCAAAAGCCTTTTTTTTTGTACCCTAAATAGCTCGTTTGCACGAAAAATAGCAAATTTACTGGAAATAATACTAAAGCATAATTTGGTAGTTGTTTGTTTTCTTTTTACTTATAAGATCGAAACTAGTATAAAATGCGCCAAAAGGGTGCGACCATATGCACACAACACATAGATAGCTGCAATTGGTAATTGTAATTCCTAGGTGTATTCCACTGTAGCTGCAGTTGTAAGCCCTTTTGGGGGGTAGGTAACTACCCTTACTGGCTTCCCCTTGTAAACACCCAGGGTTACCAGCCCAGGCAATGATAGCGAATAATTCATAATAACTTTTTGAATTATGCTAGCAAATCCTTGTAAGTGATTGTCTTATATGTGCTATGGTGAATGTTGCATTTTCGAGTGAGCATAGGGTAACATTCAGACCCTGAGTGCTGCTGATCTTGACAGCTATCGGGCGCATGTGTGGCTTCTTTCTCCTCCTTGCCAACCATACACTCGACAAGGTCTCCTATTGTTCCTTCTCGCGTTTCCATGCTCATAGTAACTTTTTTTATTGGCGACTTATCTCAAGTTATTTTATTTTTATTTTGTTAAGTTCAAGTTATTCTGTTTTTAGGTCTCCAGAAAGACTCCACTGATGCCCGCGCTTCCTCTTTTCTGAAGATCCTTGAACTTATACCACAAACCAAACAACCTCCACTCATGCTATTTGTAGAGAATGTTGTTGGATTCGAGGTTTGTTGTAGGAACGTTCAGCAATTATGTAGTGATTTTATTTAATATTTAATTATATTTACCTACTCCTTTGTTGGTTGGCTTATTGTTTCTTTTTTGTTTCAGACATCTGATACGCACAGCAAAATGGTAGAGATGTTGGAAAGAACTCATTTTGTTACACAGGAATTCATTTTGAGCCCCTTGCAGTTTGGTGTGCCATATTCTAGGCCACGTTATTTTTGCCTGGTAATAGGCAATTCGTCTATCGATATATGTATTTATATTATGTGCCAGTACTGGTTTAATGAAGTCAATTATAATTTATATTAGTTACAGATTTCTTAAATGTTGAATATCAGTGGGTGTATTATTTTTTAAGCATCTTTATCCAGTCATAATCTGTAATATCTACACTGCAGGCAAAAAGAAAACCGTTATCCTTTCGGAACATGTTGCTTAACAAACAACTGCTTTTGGTCCCAGGCCCATTACTTGGGCATGATGACAACATCATGCTCAGTGAAGGTGATCAATCACAGATGAATTGGGATAAATTGCTTGAAGCTTGCGAGCCCATAGAAAATTTTCTGGAATACAAGAAATCCAGTGGCCAGGAGGAACTGGAATCGAGTTGTTTGCACACTGATGTTTCCGCTTTAGAGAAACCCGTCCTTGGCTCCTTGAATCAGTACGCTGTTCCATTAAGCTTGATAGAGAGATGGGGCAGTGCCATGGGTATCCTTTAATATTTATTTATGTTTCAATCTATTATCGTTTTTTTTATAGTCATACATGATTCCAGTGTATAGATACCTCCCACTCATCCTTAAAACAGCTTAGATATTGTGTTTCCTGATTCGAAGCGCTGTTGTTGTTTTACGAAGAGTTACTATAGATATGTAAAGGGTACTGGATCTCTTTTGGCAACTGTACAGGTAAACCGATTTGTTTGGCATGCTGGATTATGTGATAATCTCCAAATGTAAATGTGTGTTCATATGAGGTGTGCTAATTAAGGAGGACACGGGGTAGACTGCATGGCCGTTACACCTTTTCTTCTTTCACCTTAATTCTCCTGTTTGTGTAATTATCTGTACTCATAATATGTTCTATGCTTTGCAGTTAAGTGAATATTTCTCTAGAAAAGAACTATTCCATTCTGTTCAGTGTACTACACTCTTCTACAATGTCACACGACTCTCACCTCCTTCCTTGGCCCCCCTTCTTTCCTCCATCTGTCCCTCTCCTTAGTTTCATTCAAGGAATGGTAAAAGTTTCTCTCTTCCCTCCCTGTCTAATTTAGGTATAAAATATTTGAAGAATTTAATAATATGAAGCTGAAGCCTGTGAGGTAGTGTTGTATCACAGACACATAAGTTGCACCACCTTCCCGTGTGTGTTGATGTGCGAGTACTGACTATCAGCCTAAAGGGGAATTTCCCTTCTTTTTGTAAATGTAAACATATTTTTTTAAGATGTTAGCCACCACTTGAAGATATAATGTTCGTCAAATATTCTGTTAGCACTTGAAACTAGATTTGGGACGACATGTTTGTTGATTAATTTACGAAGTCGCATACTTGTGGGTGGGAAGTCCCAATTAAGGTGATTGGTTATTGTATTTTGATGTGGGAATTGGTTTTTTCAATTGGCAAACATGATATGTCTCCGCGCTCTGAAAACCTGTAAGATTTGATGTACAATGAAACCTGCATTTCCTAACATAGATGGGAATAACCTGTAATTAGAGATCTCTACACTTTGAATTCTACCAAGTTGTATGAAATGTAAGCTGAGTTGATTTCTTGGATGGCTGGACAAACTGTTGCATAAACATGGTGAAAGTAATTTACTTTTGATAATTACGTATCAATTCATTTCTTTTTACTTGAAAGTTTCATGTGACCCAGATTGTCGCTGCAAATCCACTTGGGTGAACTCAATCTGCCATTTAACTAAATGATTTAACTTTTTTACTATTGTTATTGCATAAGCAGGTTCTTTTGTTGTTATTAACTGCTACAGAATTGCATGGTTCAAAGACGCGGTAGCGACTTATGTTTCGGAAGGTCATTTTTTTATTCGGTATCAGTTTCGGGTGATATGCACCGTTAGCTAGTTAGGAGTTTCAAAAAAAAGTAAAAAAAATATGAAAAAAATTAAGAACAGCAAGATGAATCAATTAAGTTCACAAAAAAACACTATCTAGTGCACATAACATTGTCCAAATGATAAAACAAACATCTCGCATATATGTTTAATCAATTTTACGTTTGAATAAAGTTGATATTGATGTTGTCTTAGTTCAAATGGTTGAGCACACATGTTCTATAGAGTATGTTATGTAGAATATAACTTAACTAAGTATATTTTAAGTGCGATTTTTTAAATTTTTTTTCAAGTTATACTTAACTAGGTACTATATAGGTACAATTTAATTATAATTAAGTACAATTTAACTTAACTAAGTATATTTTAAGTGCAATTTTTTCAATTTTTTTCAAGTTGTATTTAACTAGGTACTATATAGGTAATTTAATTATAATTTAAGTACAATTTAGCTTAACTAATTATATATTAAGTACAGTTTTTTTATATTTTTTTAGTTATACTTAAATAGGTGTTGTATAAGTATATTTTAAGTACAATTTAACTTAATTAAGTACATTTGAAGTACAATATTTTTTTACTTTTTCTAAGTTATACTTAACTAGGTATTACATAGGTACATTTAAGTATAATTTATAAAGAAAGATTCGTTCTCTTTTGTCATCTCCTTTTATAGCTTTTGGGAGCTATTGTTTACACTCCAAAATTAAACCTTACTATTACTCTACTAACACAAAAATCAGTATAGCGATAAGCAAGGATTGATCTCACAGAGAGTGATTTTGTCCTAAATTTATTCTAAGGTTTCTCAAACTTATTAACAATAAGTATAAATGGGGTTTTGAGTTTGATTATCTAAAAAACAGAATTCAAAATAATAAGAATAACCAATGAATGTAAAATTTTAGTTTCACATTTTCACAACAATAGATTAACCAAGTTTAACAAGATTTATCCTTTAATGAAATTAATAACTCTAGATAATAACAATCGTTAATTATCCGGAATGCTCTTTAGGTTTTAAATTTAATGCGACAATCGCCCCCACTAGACCCTAACTATCATACAACCCAGAACTATTAGTCTAGATTTAATATAATAGCGGCATTAATGATTAGAGAATTAGGTTAATCCAAGCAACAATCACACAATCAAGGATTATTTAACTTGCCTTCTGATAATCTTAACAATACTCAAAAGTTTGTCCACAATCATGTATTACTAATCACTACTTATGATCAGATACAATATCGTTTACTTAATACTATATCTTAATCTAGCAGATGATATTAGTTAGATTAATCTAACTGACCACTTTAAATCAATCCAATCTAATAGCATGCAATCTATGTAAATAGATTATCAAGAATAAATCTCATGTAAGAAGGAATAAATAATATAAACTTAATCAAACCATTAATTGTAAAAAAGGTTCAACATCCCTTATAACTGAAAATAAAGAGCTTAGCTTGACATGCCTTCAATCTTGCCTCTAAGTCTAGGGTTTACAATGATGTAGCTAAGATCCTTAAAATTTGACTAATAACATATATTTATACTCCTAGAACAAATTTCTAAAGCTCTAAGAAGTACAAATCCTATTTACATTAGAAGTCTGCTAAAAATCACGAAAGTTAATATCTGGTCAATCGACCTGGCGCGGTCGTGCTAGGATTTGAACTGCAACCAGCGTTGTCACGCTCGAGTGGCAGAGAGCTTTTTTTCACTTTTGACGACCAGCGCGGCCGCGCTACATCCTAGGTCATTTCCGGCGCTGCCGCGCATGACCTTCTTCAGCAACAAATTTTTCATCTTTTTCCGCTTTTAGCTCCAAATATTTCTGAAATCAATAAACACCTTAATAAGTCCATATACACATAAAACATGTAATAAAACCAAACATAAAGGAATCAAAATCATAGAATACTATGCACTCATCAGTTTTCAATATATTCGATTTTTTTTGTGTGGCGTTTCTCCCTTTTATGTCATGATTTCTCCTTTATGTGATCCAAAACCGCAACGTTATGCTGAGTTGATGAAACTTCGTCGAAAGTTACCTTTACGCCGTAATTTCTCCCCTTTATACCGTGATTTTCCCTTTATTTAGTCCAAAACCGCTACGTTATACCGAGTTGCCAAAATTTTGCCAAAATTTACCTTTTACATGAATAATTCCTAATTTTGCGATTCGTGTCAATATTGTGGTTCGGTCCCAACCAATACCTAACCGATACGCCAATATTTCGGCTTAATGGCCGATAATTTGAACCATATACCAAAGTTATTTACAGTGTTCCCTGTACATATAGATAATTTTAACACGTAGCAATTTTATGTCCTGACATTTTCCATACTACAATGATACGCAGCCTCAGACAAGGGATAAGACATCTTCATTGGAGGAGCTGTGCCTTAGATACTTTACCCCTAGGGAGGTATATGAATTCATATGTTATAGTTATTGTTTCTAGTTATTGGATTTCTTTAAGTTGTTGGCACAGATTTATAAGAGGAGATGATTTTCTATTTCACTCAGGTTGCCAATTTTCATTCTTTTCCAGAGGATTTCCACTTTCCAGAACACATAAGCCTTCGACAACGGTATGTTATTAATTTTGACACATAAGAATTTATAAGAACACGTCACCACATAATGTTAATGTACTTTCTTTTCTATTTCAGTTACTAAGATCCAGAATGCTACCTAGATTTTATTGAGCTCTTTATTTAATTTATTGAGTTACGGGCTCTTTCATACTCGTATATTTATAGTCTGATCAGGTTCGGCCGGTTACCTCGGTTTGGCCAGTTATTTTGCTTTTATCAGTTTTGTGTACACCTCTAGTAAGATTGTCATTGAAGTGGACATCATGGGTTGTTAACAATGAAATATCAACTTTCCTTCTAGTTATTTATTTTTGCCTGCAAGCGAAATTTCATGACAATTAGATTTATAAGTGCATTTTTTTTTTCTCCACAGTTATGCGTTGCTCGGAAACAGTTTGAGTGTAGCAGTGGTTGCTCCATTGCTCCATTATCTATTTAGCGGACCATAATGACTACTTGGTCAAGAGTTCTTCTGAACACTTGCTTTCCTGTAGAAGAGACAAATCATGACATTATTCTTGCTAGTTTTGAAGCCTGCATTTCAATGACATATGAAGCCTATGGATCAAGAAGCTCAACCTATTTACTGTTTTACAGTTTCTTGATTGAAACGACGCGTCATTGAATAGATAATCAGTTGTATTGAATGAATAATATAGAATTCTCACATTTGATATGTAATTCTAGAAAGAGAGATCACATAGCAATGCCATATAAATGTATGCTATATATCCTGTTTTGGGATTCATGGAAATTATCAGAGATGTTCATCTACTTCATTTTTATGATATTATTTATTTAGGTGTCGGAGAACTGGAAGATCTACTCTTTTTAGTTTTTGTGGACTGGGAAGTAGTTTTACAATGTCCTAATGGCAAAAGTACCTCTCCAAGTTGTTACTTAATTTCAATTTGGTCATTTAAGTGACAAAAATCTCAATTGAATCCCTTAAGTGGCAAATTTGATTCAATTTAATAATACTATAAGGTCGTGAATAATTTGAAGATCAAGTCGTATATATTTTGACCAAGTTAATAAAAGTAGAGTTGATTGAAAAAATTATGGCTTGTTTGGTATTTTGATTTGAACATGCAATTTATATATATGAGAAGTGCTTTGAAAACATAAAGAAAAAAATTATAAAAATAATAATTCCAATAAATATGGTCGTTTACCTAGTTAATTATGACAACTAGACATAATAAAATTTTATAACTTTATCGGTATTTGTTATTTGTGTCTAGTTAATATATGATTTTATTATTATTATTATTAAATGACATGTATACATAAAAGATGGAAGTACTTTGTTTCGTTCCACCACAAAATTTTATTTTAACTTCTTAATTCAAAATTATAAAATCTTAAAATTTAAAGTAGTTTAAAATAATCTAATTTCAATTAATACACTTAAAAATTACTACTAATTATAACATTTATTAATTTCAAAACTTGTATACTATATAGATCATATTAGTTTTAAAATTAAAATTTAGTGGAATTTATCGACAAAAAAAAAAGTTAAATTTGAAAAGTATAGAAGCGATCGAGCAAGTTTGGTGGAAAATTGGACCCCATGACTGATGAGCCCTATTCCTCCCTATATCACCATCCCCGACCAACCATGATCAATAATATATTGACAGTTACCAACAAGTGTTTTCTTTATATAAAGTATTCCCTCCGTCCTAAATTAATTGCGTTTTTAAAATTTTTTAAAATTAAATTGATTATTTTTAAAACTAATCTTTTTACTATTTTTGCTAACATATAGGTGAAGATATTATAGCCAAAAGAAAGTATATACAATTTATTACTAATTTTAATTTTTATAATTTTAGAAATATATGTATATATGCTTAATTATTAATTTTAAAAATAGTCAACTTGACTTAAAAAAGTCCTAAAAAAGCAATTAATTTGGAACGAAGGGAGTAGTCTTTATTTTGAGCTAAATGCCAAAATTGCTCCCGTTGAGCCAAAATTTTATTTAGATAGCACTTAAGAATTGTGCTCATTGAAATGATCAAATGAACAGAAGTTTGATAACAGAAGCTAAGAGTGAAGTTTCAGTGTAATTCTTGGAAGATTAGTAAAATATTTGAACCATCTCTCAAATTGTGAACGTCGTCGTTTATGCAGAGGTCATGCTAATCTTCTATAAGTGTGAATGTTAGCATAACGCGCTATCAAATTAATTGTAATTTTATTTCTATCATTTAAGTAACGATTTGTTTAGAGCAGGATAAGCCCATTGAAAAGAGAAAAATACTAGACTTCAAGGAGGAGATTGAAGCACCCAGCCACCACCCCATCATTTAGAACTTGATAGTTTATTAAAATATAACTAGAGGAGTTTGATTATAGATTATACTCTTTCGGTTTCTTCTTTCGAAATATAAGATTAATATAAATTTTTAAAGTCAAATTAAGGTATTTTTTAATTTAAAATTAATGTGATTCATTTTAACTAGATCCGTCGCACATTGAAAATGACAAAAAAGAAGGGTTAAGTCGTAACGCTTATCCGCCGAGGAGTGGCTTAACCATTATATCAAGTGCAAGTTAAGAGAAACTCCAAATTTGTCATGAAAAAACCGTAGCCTGCATTGAAGCACACTTTCTTTTTTTTATTTTTATTTTTCGGTAATTTTCTTTTCTTTCTAATTTGTTGTATTTTAATTTTGGAATGAAAATAATAAATCAACAAAGTCTCACAATAAAGATAAAATACATATACAACTGGTGAAAATTGAACTTGGGAAATATGGGAAGTGTGAGAAAAAACACTAAGGCGACACTTGAGAGCCCAAGCAATACGCTACTTTGATGGACTCTCCCCATTAAAAATAAATTTAATATCATTTGAGCAATCATGGCTCACAATATCAAATATTAAATTAATAAAAACAAGTCGAAAAAGAGATACTTTGTTGTTTGCTTCCCATTTTATAGCTCGTATTCCGTGCCTTTTTAATCTACACGATGTGGGACTCTCGAGTACCTAATTAATGAGTAGCCTCAACTTCCTTCCATCTTTCTGATTTTAAAACTAACCGGGCCTTGTTTATCTCATAACACAAACTAATAAACTTGCCTACAAGTTGAACTAATTGCTAGGGTGATTGAAATCCTGAGTAGATTTGGAATTGTAAACCTTCGTGGACCAATGTAGGATTCATGTATTGTGAGGGTGTTGGGACACGTTTTTTAAAAGGCTCCATTGTTCCACCTAACCAACAATTTAATCAACAAATACATGCTCAGTCTTCACCATTTTCTTTATTGGTGTCCTAAGGTTTTGCTATAAAATGAGTTGCCCGGGAGCAACTAGGACTCACCAATTCACAATTCAAGCTTAGTAATAGTAATAGAAGTAGAGAGAAAATATCCGAGAGGAGGAAAGGAATTAGTCCAAAAATTCCAAAAGTGGAGAAAAAAATAGCTCAATTGAGTTATAAAAAAAGTGAGGAAGAGAGAAAATAATTACTAATATTATTTTCTCCAATTTGTACAATATTTTTATATAGTGAATTTCTGAGATTTCTCCCCGTGGTTTTTTCCCAATTGGGTTTCCACGTAAAATCCTTGTGTTATTAAATTCTCATTTAATGGTATCTCATTGTGTATATTTTTTTTAAAAGTATTTTATAAACCTGATACTACAATACCCCTCATCAAATATCAATTATTCCAGCAATATTTTCGGTTCTCCATTGATAACGCTTTTTGCTCGGTTACCCGTTGTTTCGGTGATTTCAACAGGCGTACAAAATTTGGCGTTAACATTGGCGCTAGAAGGAGGGCCTTGATTGGTATTTGATTTTAAATCACCATCTTTGTCTAGGAAATTGTTGATATGGAGAATAACGGAGATTCACACAGAAGCTCGGTTAGAGACAGACTTGGCCCCAACGTACCACAGTTTGGCCCCATCATAACACGGTCAGATCCTGTACGGAGACAACTTTTCACACCAACGGCCATTCTGGATCAGGATCTGCATAGGAGGAGGACAAATCAACAGACACTTGATTTGGAGGATGAGGACAGGGGATCAAGTCAACCTGACCAGCAAGACCGAATTAGAGTACGAATGATCAAGGAAGCAGAGATGGAGTTGGAGTTTTTACGCCACCGGCAACAGGAGTGGGATGCACATCTGACTGATCTAAGGAGACAGAGAGAAACAGTTGGTACAGTGATGGGCGAAGAACGGGAAATGACTCCCCACAGTCGACCCCGAACGGCGCACCAAGATGACATAAGGAGACCTAGTCGATCCGAACGACGCTCAGGTGACACGAGGCAACCCAGTTCACCAACTCGATACCATCCTCAAGGTCGTATGACGCAAGACAACGAAAGGCGAC
Source organism: Aralia elata (assembly GCA_034770075.1). Lineage (NCBI taxonomy): Eukaryota > Viridiplantae > Streptophyta > Magnoliopsida > Apiales > Araliaceae > Aralia > Aralia elata. The sequence continues at coordinate 43,533,833 of CM068381.1, read as the reverse complement.
CCAGATCACTTGACCAACACTGCAGGAGGCGAACTCGATCTCCAATTGATAGGAGGCATCATGCCAATTCAAGGGTGGAACAACCTCAGGAAGAACAACCAATAATCCTACAGGCAACCATTCCCGAAGCCATATTAAATAGGCTAGCAGAACTGGAGCAAAGACCAGATACAACAAGGGCAGAACTAACGGTGGTGGATCCGAAGTCTCCTTTTTCTCCTGCCATTACTCAAGAAAGAGTTGATCCCAAAAAGAAGTTACCGCCACTGGAGATGTACGATGGCACAGGAGACCCTTATGATCATACTCATTCATACCAAAGTGTCATGGACTACTACAATCATTTGGAGGCAGACATGTGTCGCATCTTCGTAACGACGCTAAAAAAATCAGCGAAACAGTGGTTCATGTCTTTGCCCCCGAATCGTATCAATTCATGGAAAGAGTTGTGCGACAAGTTTCATGAACGATTCAGAAGTAATAAGCGAAGGGGGAAATTAACTGTGTCATTAATGCAGATCAGGCAGAAACCTGGTGAGTCGCTAAGCCAGTATGTGCAGAGGTTCCGAGATGCAGTAGGAACGATCACTGATCTAAACATGATACAAGCACTGAGATTTTTCACAACGGGATTGGATATGGGGCGGAACAAGAAACTAATGAAAGATGTGATGTTCAATCCTTTGAAGGATTTTTCTGATGCATATGAAAGGGCTGAAAGATTTATTGCGATCGATGAGGCTATGAGGAACCCGAAGCCGCAGACGCATACACCGAAAAAGCCAATGGATCGGGATAGGAGTTATAATTCCAGGTTCGAGACACAGCCAAAGAGAGAGTTCAACAACGGAAGTTCGGGAACCGGTCGACTTCCATTCCCGAACCAAAATGTCAATAAAATTTATACTCCTCTTAATATTAATCGGGGCAGGATTTTGGAGGAAATCCGAGACAAGCCATACTTTGAACAGTGCCCAACCAGTAGTCATCCGGGGAGAGGAGATCTGACCCAATACTGCAATTACCATCAGAATGTCGGACACTCTACAGAGGAATATTGGCAACTAAAGAATCTGATTGAGAAAAACGTCCAGAATGGAAATTTGAGGATGTGCATTGATTACACCGATTTGGATAAGGCCTACTCAAACGGATAACGTTCTTTGAGACGGACAAACGTTCACTCGAACGGACAACGTTCTTCGAGACGGACAAATGTTCTCCCGAACGGACAACATTCTTTGGGACGGACAAACGTTCTCTCGAACGGACAACTTTCTTCGGGACGGACAAACGTTCTCCCGAACGGACAACGTTATTCGGGACGGACAAACGTTCTCTCGAACGGACAACGTTCTTCGCGATGGACTATCTACATTTCAGCGGTGATAAGGTTGATTATTTTATTATTTTCGGTGGTCATAAGGTTGGTTATTTTCATTTTTTCGGTGTGATAAGGCACTAACGGATAACGTTCTTCGGGATGGACTATCTACATTTCAGCGGTGATAAGGTTGATTATTTTATTATTTTCGGTGGTCATAAGGTTGGTTATTTTCATTTTTTCGGTGTGATAAGGCACTAACGGACATAACAAAAAGAAGAAGATCAATATTTATCTGAAGTTATAAGGTCAGTGATTGGGAATGTCGGGAAGATCGTGCCTATCAAGGAAAGGAGACAGAACTTAACAAAACAATCCATATAACAGAGGAAACTATGCGAGCAAAACAAACGCTTATAACAATGTCAAATTCATTTTTATATAATTCACACCAATAGTCTCTCTTGCCTTATTGAATACGGGTTTTACATTATCAGAAATGTTTTTGACCCAAATAAATCTGTATCGAATGTTATATACCTAGTTGACCCTGATGTATTACTCTCCTATTATAAATTTTTATAACAGGAGAGTGGGGGGTAATGTTATGATATAATTTGTCAGCCGCCCATATGCCATTCCTTTTTACCTAATAGTTGCCTAAATTTTCAAAGATGATATGCTGCCTTAATTTTCCTTCATTGGCATACTTTTGTTTGCCTATAAAAGGCACTCGCCTTTCACCTCTCTAGACACCAATTCACAATTCAAGCTTAGTAATAGCAAGTAGTAGTAGAGAGAAAATATCCGAGAGGAGGAAAGGAATTAGTCCAAAAGTTCCAAAAGTGGAGAGAAAAATAGCTCAATTGAGTTATAAAAAAAAGTGAGGAATAGAGAAAATAATTACTAATATTATTTTCTCTAATTTGTACAATATTTTTATAGTGAATTTCTGAGATTTCTCTCCGTGGTTTTTTCCCAATTGGGTTTCCACGTAAAATCCTTGTGTTATTAAATTCTCATTTAATGGGATCTCATTGTGTGTATTTATTTAAGAGTATTTTATAAACCCAATACTACAATACCCTTCATCAAATATCAATTATTCCAGCAATATTTTCGGTTCTCCATTGATAACGCTTTTTGCTCGGTTACCCGTTGTTTCGGTGATTTCAACAGGCGTACAAAATTTGGCGTTAACAGAGGGTATTGGTAAAAATAGTACACATTTAAAACGTATGAATAAATAAATAAATAATATTATTAATCTCAAAATAACTAACCAAAATATATATAAAGTACTCCTTCCATCCCACATTATTTGAACTTTTCTTTAACAATTTAAATATCTGAAAAAGTGAAATACCCTCGAAGGTATTTAAGTAGTATACCCCATAGAGAAAGAAAAAGTTGAATATAATAATTTGCTTAGTGAAGCTGAAGAAGAAGTTGTTTTAACGGATAAGAGTGATTATAATAGAGATGGACGAGTATTGAATTATGCTGCTTCTAAGCATATATGCAAGGAGAGAGATTGTTTTGAAACTCTGAAGGAAGATGAAGGTTTCGGTTTAATGAGGTGAATAAAGAGAGATTGAAGATTTGGAAGTGTTCGTTTCAAACTTCATGATTGTTTTATGAAGATTCTTGAGAAGTATGTTATGTCTCTGGTTGTGGTGAGAATATAATTTCATTGAGAGAATTATCCTCATGTGGATATACATATATGGGTCAGGGAGATTCATGCAAGGTGTTCATGGAAGACAAATTAATTCTTCAAGATAGAAAGAATGAAAAATTAATTTGTGTGTTAGATGGACAGTCTATACGTGGAAAGAGGACCAAGAAGGGCAATCATCGAGTGAAGTTCAAAGATGAAGTTAAAGTGTTTAGAGATTCGAGTCGATGGAGGAATAGTTAGGTTACTCCTCGAATGCTATTATAAGAAGAAATCTTATTTTTGGTAGGAATATTATTTTGGAAGTAATCATATTTATAATAGCTATATTTTATGTGAGAGTGCCCTAATTAAATTAGAAAAATAAAAGTTGTGAGCACTCTATAAATAGATTCTTGTATTTAGATAGAGACAACCAAGACGTAATAAAATCCTAGAGTGTTGAGAGAGGGTGTGATTGAGTTTTGTGTTTGTGTGACAAAGAAGGTTTTTTCATCTTTTATTCAATGTAAAAAGTTGTACCGTAGAGATTAATATATTAAAGTTAATTTTGTGGATTAGGTCATTAATGACCAAACCACGTTAAATATTGTGTTTTTTTTTCTTAATTGTGTTGCTTATTTTGCGTGACTTAATTCTCAACAAAAATTAACATAAATTCATAAAACTACCAAAAAATTACTACCAGTTATAAGATTTATTATTTTCAAAACTTAAATGAATCATGTCAAATTAAATTTAAAAATATTTCAAATTGACTTTTAGAAAGTCAATATTAATCTTATAATTTGGAACAGAGTATTTTTTTTAAAAAAAAAATATCAAAGAGTGATTTTGATTTATTCTTTTCAGCGTTAAGATTTAAAATTAGAAATTTTTTTTTTGCCAAAATCTTAAAAGTAAATGGAGGTTTCTTTTCAAACATTTAAAATCTCAAAAATCCAAACCTACATTAATTAGAAACCAATACAAACATTTATGTAAGTACTTTCTCAGAATCAAAAGTAATTTTCAAATTTTAGCATTGACCCTTTTGGGGTCAGATAATTAGATTTGGCCAAGATCTAAAAAGTATGGGGAAATTATTTTTCACAATTTAAAATCAGGAAAATCCAAATAAACATTAATTAGAAAAATAAATATCCAAACAATTTATGTCAATGTGAATGCCAAGATTATGACCATTAAATTATGGCGATTGATATTGTTAGAATAAAAATGTTGTTACCAGAACAATAATTGTGGTTTAAAGTGTTAAGCGTCGCTAAAATAATTATAAAAGTATCGTTACACATATTTTCTATGATAACATAATTTTTACTTTGATAATATTAGGCGATATACTATTAATATCGGCAGTTATTTTACAAAATTATACAGCCTGGGTTACTATAAAAAGAAGAATCAAAATTATTGCACTATAACCAGAGTTTTTTCTTCAAGAAAAGGTTTTTTCCTCCACATTTTCTTGAATTATTCTGGAAATCATGGTGAGTGCTAATGTTATCACTCCTCGCCTCGCTTGTATTTGCATTCTATTTTTCACCATCTTTACTCTTCATGAATGTAAGTATCTATAACCTCAACACAAATTTATAAACCATGTTTTCTTTTTAATATAATAATATAAATTCCATTTGATTTTTCAAATATTTTTTTAATTTCCTCAATTTGATAAAGTCATAATTCTAAGTTTATAACAATGATGATTGCCTAGTGATGAGATCTCTTCTTTACGAGTTGATAAAGTCATAATTCTAAATTTATAACTAATTTATCTATAAATCTACATTTCTTTACGTATTATTTCATTGCATCTAATTACAATAAAAGTCGTAATATTTTGTTGCACGATATAACAGAACTCTTTGATATGTTATCCTTTTTTGAATAATTATGTTTTGTTAAAATCTTGGAAAAATTTAGAAAATGCTGATTTATAATACTTATTAATTTTTTTTGGAATATTTGACTGGATTATAGGTAGCCATAATGGAGATCTTAAGTACGTGTTTGGTTTAGAAGATGATGGACCTCCATATCCCCCTCGATGCATGCAATCCAGAACAAATTTGCGATAATAGAAGATTATTGTGTTATTGTTGCTATGGATACCAATCTAAGATATGCTGGATACATTTGGAGCAATGTGAGGCGCAATGCAAACAGCCACCAAGCAACAATATGAACTGAGTGATGGAACCAATAAAGATAATTTTGATATTTTTGGCTTTTTCAGAATTGTGTGTTTGCTTCAATTCTCAGATGTAGACTCTAATTATAAAATTATTCTACTATTTTCGTTGCGAAATTAACGATATATTTTAACTTTTTGAATCAACCGTAAAATTTTAAAATTGATATGAATTCGTTTAAATTTTGAAAACGACAAATATCATAATTAGTAGTATTTTTAGGTAGAAATAATGTTATAATGAAAACAAGAATACAAAAAGGTGGATACAGATTGATATGTCAAATTATTATTAATTAGTTGATGTTTCACCCGTAGGCATGGTTTTAAAACCGGGACCGGACCGACGGTTGGACCGATAAAAATCAGAATCGATCCGCCTTCCGATCCGGTTTGGACCAATGACCCGGTTTTGATCAAAACCCGAGTTGGCCCGTTGACCACCGGTTTAACCAGTGGTCCAACCGGTAAACCGGGTTAATTGACCCGGTTGACCCGATTTTTATTTTTTATTTTTTTTACAAAAAAAATTAAAATTAAAATTAACCACTTTTATTAATATTGTAACTTATCTTTATTATGTTTTAGTTTAAAAAAACGAGATTTTTTAAAATTTTATTAATTACTAATAATATATATTTTAATATATTAATGACGTCACTGGATCAATAACAGTCCGACCACTGGTTGGACCAGTGACCCACCCACCCAGTAATTTTTTCGGTTCGATGACTGGTCCGTGTCTGAGAACCTTGCCAGTAGGTCTAATGGTCATAACCAGACATAATTATACACGTAATTTTGTATCCTATTTTTGTATTCTTACTTTAGTTATCAAACCATACTTATAATTGTTTGTAGCAATTATAATTGTTTATTTTAAAATTTAAAAAGTTTTTATTGATTTTGAATTTTGTTATTTCAAAATTAATTAAAAAATAAAATATATCTCTATTTTTGATAAGACTGAAATAATAGCATATCTACGTGTGGTGACTACAATAGTGTATCATTGGCATTTTAAATTGTGTATCATTGGGCATGTTTGGTGGGCCAAGGAAAGTATGGTGGGTTTTACAAAAGTTTGGGGTCCATTATTAGCAAAGGATGAAGAGACAAAGTTCGCAAAAAATGTATGTACTTTTTCAGAATCAAAAGTAATTTTCAAAATTTTAGCATTGACTATTTTTGGGTCAGATAATTAGATTTGGCCAAGATCCAAAAAGAAAGGATAAATTACTTTTCACAATTTAAAATCAGGAAAATCCAAATAAGCATTAATTAGAAAAATAAATATCCAAACAATTTATATCAATGTGAATGCTAAGATTATGACCATTAAATTATGGCAATTAATATTATGAAAGTAAAAATAATGTTACCAGAACAATAAGTATGGTATAAAGTATTAAGTATCGGTAAAACAATTATAAAAGTACGTTACACGTATATCCTCTTGCAGTATAATTTTTTCTGATAATATCAATAACTTAAATTCTGATACGCAATTGAGATATTTTATTAATAGTGAATTGATATTTTTATAAGTAAAATTTGATATTTTCACAAGCTTCCACTCATAAGTGTGAAGTTCATTTACTATTTATGTGAGAATGACTTTGTGGAACTATTATGTTTGCTTGTGAAAATATCAATTCTTTATTAATATCGGCAATTATTTTACAAAATGAAACTGATATTTTTATATAGAAAAATAATATTTCTACATGAGCCTATCTCACATCGATGTGGGACCCACTCACTGTTTATGTGAAAGATATCATGCAGAAATATCATTTCTGTATGCGAAAATATCAGTTTCCTTGTAGAATTATAGAGCCTGGCTTGCTATAAAAATAAGTACCACAACTATTATTGCACTATAACCTGAGTTTTTCCTCTACATTGTCTTGAATTTTTCTGGAAATCATGGTGACTGCTAATGTTATCGCTCCTCGCCTCGCTTGTATTTGCATTATATTTTTCACCGTCTTTACTCTTCATGAATGTAAGTATCTATAACCTCAACCCAAATTTATAAACCATGTTTTCCTTTTAATTTATTAACATAAATTCCATTTGATTTTTCACATATTTCTTTAATTTCCTCAATATTATAGAGTCATAATTCTAAGTTTATAGCAAGGATGATTGCCTAGCGATAAGATCTCCTCTTCACGAGTTTATCCTCCTTTCCTAAAAATTGTAAAAAGAAATATTAATAATTAAAAAAAATAAGTCAAAGTTTCATTAAGTTTTTTTCGGTTAACATCTCTATTCCTTATTTCTCATATAATTAAGTATTGTTCTCGGTTTTAACTTTTACTATTTTTTAAATAAATGATTATATACTTGTTGTGATATAGAAAAATGATATTAGTGTTTCTTCTTCTTCTTTTTTTTTTGTAATGTTTTTTGGACAATATTTTGTCAAGTTTCGAAATCCCTTTCATCAACTATTATTGAGTCGATCGTAAGAATTATTCCTTTCATTTTAAACTTAGAGATACATTTTTTTGTGCGTTCCAAAATTAGATATACATTTATATTTATATTTTTTTCTTCCCAAATATATATGTGTGTGTTTGTACTTTGTATATATGTTTATTTTTGTTGCAAAAGTATTTTATTTATATTTCACTAAATGTTATACCTTCTTGGGCAAACGGAGTATTAATTAGATTTGGATATTGACGTGCGAATAAATTAGTTACATGACTTATGTGTGTGCATAAGTTACGTACATAGCTTATGTGTTTGTATAAATTAATTAGGTACATAATTTACGTGTAAGCAATATGTTTAGAGTTATTTGGCCATAGGCTGTTTCGAAGGGATGGATATTGTCAAAATAAATTAAGTTGTTGATATTGTCACATAGAAAATATTTTTGTTAGAGAAAGTATATATGTAATGACATTTTTGTAATTGTTCAAGTCACGCTTGTTGCTCTGATAATATTATTTTATTTTATTTTTGGAATATCAGTAGTAAAAAATTATGTCATTAGAACAAATATATAATTAACGACACTTTTAAAATTATTTTAAACGCAGTTAATATTTTAAGCGATACTTGTTGTCCTGACAACATTATTTTTATTCTAAAATATAAATAGCTTTTTAGAATTTAAATATTTATTTTTTGAAATTTAAAAATAAATTCACTTTTGAATTGAGTTTATTTTTTGTTCAAATAATCAGATTTTCCAAAATCCAAAAAGAGGTTGCATTTATATCTTTTGAATCCACACTTATTGCATGTCATTAATACGAAGGTTTTTTTTTTTTTTTTACCAAATTTTAAAGACAGCACCACTATAAAAATATGTCACAAACTAGTATTATATCACCATAATTTTGTCTCAATATTGTGCTTAATTTTCGTGTAACAATGGTGACTGCTAATGTAATAATCACTCCTCGCCTGGTTTTTCTTTGCATCCTACTCTCCACCATCTTTTCTCTTCACGAATGTAAGTGTGTATATATATTCAACCTTATTAATTTTTGAAAGCATTTTTCTTATTTTTAACACAAATTCCAGTTTATTTCACATGTTTTCTCCCTGCCTTCATTTTTTTAATTTTTTGTGCTTTTCGTCGTACATGTTTTTGATTTAAAGGAATTAATAATTACATATTTGTATTGCAAATGATATTTTCAATGTAAATATATAATTATTAATACTCATTCTACAATATTTCTATAATGCACTATTTTGTCAATTTTCAACTGAAATACATTGACATGGTTGTGTTGTAGCCAGGTGGGCCCAAGCTACCCACAGATTTTAGAAATTATTTTTAAGCCCTTCCATTTCTTATAATTTTTGCTTTTGGCCCCTCATAGTTTTTGTAAGAAACAATGCTACGTTTGGATTGGAGAATGAAGGCGAAAATGGAATGATTCATTCTTTTGTAATGAAAAAAATTGTGTTTAGTTACTCTATTGGAATGGAATGAACCATTCTAATTCCTCCCAAATTTATAAATTTTATTCCTTGGGGAGGTATGGAATGATTCATTACAGCTGGAATGGAATGACTCATTCCACTCTCTATTCCATTTCTTAATTTCTTTAAGTATTTAATATACTTTTAACAAAAAATAAAAGCAAATTAAATTATTACTTTTACTTATAAAATTATTTTATATACGAGTAAATTACATTGTGTTTCGGGTCCCCTCAAGAAAAAAAAATTCATGGCTTCGTCCGTGCTCAAAGAGAAAATATGCGTAGAAATATCAGCTCCCATTTATTTTGTTAATGTTTTAAAAGAAATTATTTTGATTGAAATAATGAATAAATAGTAAAAAAAACTAATTTCTTCTTCTTCTTTTTTGAATTTTTAATTGAATAGGCAGCCGAGTTAAAAGCACGACAGACCCTTCGTTGGTGTTGGGTTTAGGGCAACAAAAACTTGGAGGTCACTTGTATTGCAAACCAAGAGACATTTGCCATCATCAGACATGTTTTTGTTGCACTCGGAAAGATGGTTCACTAATATGCTGGACCGATGTGGATGAATGCCTAAATAACTTTTTTAAAAATTGTATTATTTAGCTAAAATATTCATATGAGAAAGAATATAAATGAGAAATAGCTAGAGATATATTTTATGAATGAAGAATATTTATTATTTTATTTTTGACTATTTTCGAAATGTGTATTTACTTTAATTCACAGATCCTGAATATCTCTAACACCTGAACAAAAAAAATGTTACTAGAATTTATTTGTAATGAGATTATGGATAATGAAATAAAGGAATAATCAGATTACGAATAATAAGACTTAAAATATATCGAGAGTACGTGTAATTAATTTTTATTCCAAATGTTCTCCACAAGTATGATAATGAGACTCTTAATTCAAAAAATGAGATTCTTCAACTTTCATCTTTCTAAATAAAACAACAAAATTGGTCTATGAACTTTCTAAATATACAATTATTACGAGATTTAAGTCTCAGCTAATGTTAGGAGTCTTAAATTTACAAATCTTTCTAAGGATGGATAATTTTATCCCACATGCATTAAATGTGTTGGTACAATTACCTTTGTTATCTTTAAATATCTTTGTGTGCCTATTTTCATGAAAATTTAAACAGGGTCTCTCCGTATTAAAAAAAACCTTAATTACACAAAAATAATTTTATTATAATTATTTTTTATTATTCAATTTGAATCTTAAAGTTTAAAATTGATACAAATTTATTTAATTAATCATAATAATATATTTAATATTCGAAAATACTTTTACGATAAATTATTCTTTCAGAATTATGATTGTGACGTATATCAATACATGAGATTGAATATAATTATAAATTTGGCCTACTGTATCAAATACATCGTAAAAGTATTACCTAGTAAGCAGTGAATTGATAATAGCTTTTAAGCTTGAGAAAATATTAAAGGACTAGAAAGGGGGGAAAAGGTCTTTACCTTAAAAAGAGAGTGACTTTCATTATTACGTACGTACATGGTAATGTTAGAGGTCTCAAATTTTTAGTCATAAAAGTGTCTCAAATAATGTGTCATTATAATATTAATTAAGTAGATCTCATATGATTGAATATATCATAAATTATTATAAAATATTTAATATCATGTCATTTAAGACTCATTTAAGATTAAAAATTTGAGACTCTTAATACTACACTCATGTATATTCCTCTCCTAATAGAATCCGCTTCAAGCTAATTTTCCCTTCAATCAAAGAAGTGGGAAATATGACTCATTGCTGACAGACTAAATTCCGTGGACAATGACTCATTATTGACGGATACATCGTGGACAACAAAAACTGTCGACCACATATCACACGTGTAATTGACTTGTGTTCTTCATGGGCGTACAATTAGGTCTCGGGGGATGATGATATTTGTAAGGTTTTAAGCCCAAAAAAACTTAATTTGTTGATATTTATTTTATTATTTTTAATAGAATTTAATTCATTTTTGCATTGATTAAATATGTTATAAATTTTATCCATAATTATATGTTTTAAAGTTTATGTATATGAATGAGTATTATATACGAAATTATATGTCATGTATAATTAAAGAAATTATATTGTTTTCAATTTTAGATGAATGAAAATGAACATACCATTCTAGTAGATTGTGATACACTTGATTGGAAGACTTGTCTTACTCATAAAAAGTATAGACTTTAATCTAGGGTGTTAGTGTATTTTTGAAATACAAGAACTGAATCGTTACGAGAAATTAATTACTAAATACTGTTATTATAAATAATTTTCAATTATTATTAATGTGCAATTACTCTTAATCATGAGGAAATAATGAACTTGATTTTCTAATGTATGTCACTTTAATATATCAATAAGTGAGATTTTTTAATATAATCAATATCTCGATGTATTTGGTGGTATATGTTATGAAATTATGAACATATATTTTTAATATGAAATTCTACAATTAAATACAAATATCCTCTTGAAATGATTTATTAGTTGATCACTAGAATTTTGATCAGGTATTTTAGTAATTTAGATTAGTAATGTATTAATTTAATTTATTAAAGAAATTAAGTTGTTTCCTCGACAGAAATTGTCTTAAGCAGAAACAATTTTTACTACCCTTTTCCTTTAGTGATCAAAAGTTTATAAATTATGTACTCAGAAATATAAGCACTAAACGTAATGAGTTAACAATTTTTATTTCTTACACACGTTTATGAATATTAATGTAGAGGAGTTTATTTGTAAATTACTAATAGTAGAAGGATGTAATTAATTAATTTTAATTCTACTAATTCAAGAGTGCAATTATATATATTTAGTGGAATTAGTTATAATTAATATAATTCTAATATATTAAAGAGTTAATCAGAAATTAGTTTTATATTGGAGCTAGAATAATAGAATGATTCCCACTCTAGTCCTTATCAACATATAACAAATAGTAGGATAAAATATATCAGTTAGTTTGTTTATTCTAATAAAATCATGGAGTTGAAGACTCTATATATTTATCTCCCTTATAGTATTTTGAGCCCACACTCAGAAAAAATATATTATATCAAAAATAAGGGTCATAGGGAGGAAGATTGTGAGAAGGAGAAAACTTCATCAGAATTAACTAAATTCTTAAGGGAATTGATTTTTTCATAAGTGAAAGTGTTAGTTTCACAAGGTATTCTTTCACATGACGGTGAACTCCACTTATTATTCATATGAGGAGGAATTTGTGAAACTATCAAATTTACTTGTGAAAATATCAATTCCCAATGAACTCTTCTAGGCGGACATGAAAATTGGATATGAGTGTATTTGAATTTTACCTATTTGTATTTTTACCCACCATTGAGGGTCAAAATATAAATAAAAAAAATTTAAATACACTCATGTCCAATTTTCATGTCCATATAGAGTTTTTGATTCCCAATTCTCAATTGTGCTACAACTAAGCATCAGATATGTAATATAATTTTTAATTATGTACAATTATAAGAAAAATTTTGAGATAATAATTTTTAAAAATAAAAATTATTAAATTTTTAGAAATCGTTTCCTAAAATATTGATATTCAATTAAAGCAATTAATAGTCGCTTGTCCGAAACAATTTGTCAATTGTTACAACAGTTGCATTGTGAATAGTTAAAGACTAAAGTATGATGATGTCACCAAATTGAGATCCACCGACTATAGGGAATAGGATCCTCTTCATTTCATTTGAAATGGAGAGTCTCCATTTCACTTTATTTCACCAATTATTGCATAATAATAATTTGGTTAGTAATGATCCAAATATGTTAATAGATAGTTTATGATATTAAGATCAATCCTAAAAAACAAAAAAAAGTAATCCGACATTTTTTCACCGTTAAAAGTTTAAAATATTTTTCACCGTTGAAAAAAAAATAATTCAACCGTGAAAAATCTTTTAGACTTTTAACGGTGAAAAAATGTCGGATTATTATTATTTTTTTTGAGATTGATCTTAATATCATAAACTATCTATTAACATATTTGGATCATAACTAACCAAATTATTATGATGCAATAATTTGTGAAATAAAATGAAATGGAGACTCTCCATTTTAAATAAAATGAAGAAGATCCTGTTCCCAATTCTGATGTGTCGGTGAAAAATAATAGTTATGAGGATGAAGGAATTATTAGTATAGATGATTTGTTGAAGTCATTGTACTAAGATATCGTGGTCTCCACGAGATAATTACATTAAAGTTGATTGACATGGATTGGTGAGAGTTGAGGTGATTTTTAAACTAACTTCAATGACTATTTTTCTTGTTAGCAAATTAGTCAAATTACTCAAGTGTACTGTGCACGCAATGTAATGACACCAACATCCCTGGGTATACAGTCGTTATAATTAAGACACGTGTATTTCAGAACGCTAGTCTTCTATTTGATGAACTTTTACAAGAAGAGGCTATTAATCCCTTGCTAATTGTTGAAACGGATGATGATGTTTAGGATCTTAATGAATCTACTGATGAAGATGACAAATTCAAGTTGTTGAGAAGTAAGCGAAGATCATGATGGTTTTGAAGATAGTTTGTAGAAATTTTCGAAGAAGGAAGGAAAGAAGAGAGGAAGAAGTTGTTGAAGATGAAGACTCATACTAATGGTTTCAAGATGTAGATTAGTTGACTTTTATTATAAAAAATTATTAATTGTTGAAAACCTTTAAACTATAAATACAAATTTTTCTATACATGCAACTCTTCCATTAATTTTATTCAATATTTTTATGTCTATCTTATTTAATGTATTTTTAACTATGTTTATGTCATTATATATGTTATTTATACGATATGTCAGCATTTAATTAGATAGATATGATTTCGGGCTCTTACATTGAAGGACAAGATATAGATGAAGTGTGGTACCCAGAATGTTATATGTATGTTATATGTATATATTTCAACTTAAGTATTTAAAATCACAACAAGTTGAGTTAAATGCAGTTTATTTCTCTTAAGTTTATTTTATTTTATACATTATATCCCATACTTTAAAATATGATACTTTGCACTCTACACTTTTAACGAACCGAAATATAACACTCTTCGACCCAAAATTTATCGCTTAAAGTACAAAATCCATCGCTCTTAAAAACTAACCCTGTCACTTTTAGCGACGGATTTTGGGCCGAATGGTGCTATGTGATGGTTCACTAAAAGCGTGAGATGCAAAATGTCACATTTTGAAATATAAATAAACATGAGAACGCAAAGTACATTTAACTTAAAGAAAAATGGCATGTATCCTTCGAAATATGCGAAAGGCAAGTTAAAAAGTATGTGAAAGTAAAATTAGTACAAAGACCAAGTTATAGTCTAAAGGATTTCCCAACGGAGAGGGAGACTAAAAAAATTTTGAATTCCTACTTTTAACAGTCCTAGATCAGAACTTGATTGATGCACCCAAATTTATTTTTGAACGACGAAAGTAGAAAGACATTATGAGAGAGAGATATACTTCTTTTATTTTTTGAATTGTCAAAATTATACGACGAATTTTCTTGTTCCAGGCGTATCCATCTGTATCTAGTCCTCTTTTTTACATTTAATGTGTCGTTAGTTACTTTCTCTTAGGTGGTGTTTGATTGCATCTTAATGCATTTTAACAACTCACCTTTTAATGCATTTTAAGAGCCCACATCCTTGTATTAACTTTCTCCCCATCAAAACAGTTATAATTATTAGCTTTTGTGGGAGGATGAAAGGGATAATTTACTATATGAATGTTCATGAATCATGGTTTTGTCTTATTTTATGATATATGTATTGAAAAAGTTGCGACATTAATTTATACTATGTATTGAGAAAGTCCAAACATTCAAAATAATTCTACACCGTCCTCATTATAATTAAAAAAGAAGAAGCAAAAAGCAACTTTTTAAATCCGGGCTTTGCACGGATTCGAAAGCTAGTTGTAATTTATATATATAATTTATAATTTATATATATATGCATGTTGTTCACGGGAGGCCTTCGGACTATTACGTGGTCTCCAAATAAATTCACCCGCTACACTATATATATGTCACGTAGGTCAAAATTTTTAATTTATATTAATTTTATATACATATTTATTTAACAAAATATAAATAATTTTGAATTCCTCGCTCATCTAATAATTATCTGAGCCATCCAAAGTTTGACATAAATCTGATCATTCTTTATTTCTTCTTCTTCTACCTTTTTTTCCTCTCCAAACTCTATCCCCAATACCTTCTTCTTCTACCTTTTTTTTCCTCTCCAAAAAAAATCTTCGTGCCGGACGCACGGGTTACCGCTAGTACATCTATATTATAGGTCAAAATATTAAACAAATTATAATCATTATTGTTTTATTTTCTACAAACATAATAGGTTAATACATTTATTAATAAACGTAATAAAAAAATATTTAAATTGATACTCCCTCCGTCCTAAAATATCTGCTGTTCTAAAGTCCAGCACAGATATCAATATGTGTGATAAAAAATACTAAAATACCCTTATGTGCTGACTTTTTTGTTTTCCACAAAAATTCCAAACTACCTCACACACACAGAGACATACATTAAGGAATAAGCATAATAAGGATTAAGGAAGGAAGGTGAGTTCTATGTGCTATTGCATGTCGAGTGCTTCGGAGCTATTCAACAACAGGAGGTTTTGTTTCGGTCGAAACCCTATTGAACTTGAAGCTATTGATTCCTCTTCATCGCTCGATCGATTTTCTCATCACAATCGTAGCCATAACAACCACAATAGTCGCCGGCATAGACACGATCTTGACGGATGTGATCCTCTTCGACGATCTGCTAATCAAATTAATCTTATTGGTGGGAATATGAAAAGAGCACTTAAAAAAGAGGAGAGGCGTGAATAGGGTAAAGGGACAAACTTGGAACACAAAGGAAAAAATGCATTAAAATCTTGAAAAAAGCAGATATTATGGGACAAATTTTTTTTACTAAAACAACAGATAATTCGGGACGGAGGGAGTATAATTTAGTACACTAGTAATAGATTAACACATGTAATTACTAAATTAAACAAAAAATATATCACATTAACCTATTACTGTACGAAACTATTACGTTAATTTGACGTGACCAAACATTCCCCAAGTGGACTACACATTAGCCAAACTAATGATTTCTCGACAATACCCTCAAGGCCTCAACAGACGTATATATATTCGAAACTTTATTTTTTGTCCCCATTTATTTTCACACAAAACAAACCCTAGAACACAATAAACAAATCCAAAGTTGTTTACGAGGGAGGAAACAGAGATCAAAAGAATAAGGAAATAGCTTTTGAGATCAAAATTTGACAAATTTTAAGAAAAGGTGAGTGATTTCTGATTTCTGATTTCTGATTTCTAGGTCATGAAATTTGGGTTTTGAATCAATCATTCGTCATTAGATGTTTTGAACAACGTTGATTTGCGTAAATCACTAAGGTTTTCGTATTCTTTTCTATAATTTGTATCATATTTTGCTCTTGATTTATAATATTGTCTTCAATTGTTGGGGATTTTATGTGCTTTTGTTTGTTTTCGTTATCTGCTCTGTAAATTTGGGGCTTTTTTAAAATTTAATGACAATAATTTAATTAATAGTTCAGATGTTTGGGGGGCTTGATGATCAGTTTTTGTTCTCTGCAAAGTATTTTATTTGGGTTTTTGGAGTTACAATAATTTGTTATGCTAATATTTTCTTTCTTCTTTTTGTGGGGTTTTCTAGAGGATTATTATTGGCTTGTTTTCTAATTACTTTTATGGTATAATGCATTTAAGTATACATTATATTTGTAAGGGATTTTAGGGTTATCAACAGATCTTTATGGATAGAAATAGATGAGACATTTTATAACTAATCTAAACTTATTGTTGATTTTCAGGATCCTAGAATTCACGGTTTCTCTGATATTGATACTCTAAATATTGTTTATTGGGAAAGGAGATTTCTTAACATATGTTTAATTACTAATCATACAAGTTTTTTTGATCATTATCTATGATAACTTTAACTTTAGTTTCAACTCGAGGATTTAAGATTAATTTCAGATGTTTAGTCTATTTTGATTTGATTCATTAAATGAGTTGGATCTCTTTATATTGGAACGGATTCTAACTTCCTGGTTATGACAGGTCTTAAGTAATTTGATCCGTATTCACCATGAGATTCAAACAAGGGAGCAAAGTGGAGGTGATGAGCAAAAAGGAGGTGTTGACTGGATGGCGTGGCGCTGAAATTATTTCTGGTAATGGGCATACCTATAGAGTGAAATATGATTGTTATCCCCCCAAAACAAGCAACGTATTTGTGGAGAGGGTACCTAGAAAGGTCATTAGGCCTTGCCCTCCTCCTGTGGAAGCTGTTGACAGTTGGGTGGCTGGTGAAGTTGTGGAGGTATTTGATGATGATTTGTGGAAAATTGCCACAGTATTGCAAGTTTGTGGTGGAGATTACTATTTGGTTAGGCTACTTGGATTATCCCGCAAGCTCAGAGTCCACAAATTGCACATCAGGGTTCGGCAGTCTTGGCAAGATGACAAGTGGATTGTGATTGGAAAGGTATTTTTCCTGGTTCTAGCATTTTTTATTCCATCTAGTCTGCACTTATTATATTAATACAATTGTGGAAGTCTATTGAGATTGTATTAATGGAATTGCATATTTGTTTTCTGTGCCTTTTGATGTTGTTTGGCTGTGATAGTTCTATAAAATTTGTTTTATGTTCTGAAAGAATTGGGTGTTTCTCAGTCTAGTTTTAGGATTGATAATTGCCTTTTCTTATATCAAGTTTATGGAGCTTGGATATTCAATGTTTTTTACTCGAGTAGTTGTATTATACTCGGGGATGGAACTAGAAAATCCTTTGTGGTGTTTTTTCTTTTCTTTTTTTTTTTTTTGGGGGGGGGGGGGTTGGGGGGTGGGGCTCTATTTACCCTTAATCCTATTATGAAAGTCTATAATTTACCTTAATCATGAAAAGAATTTGTATATTGAAATTGAAAGTGGACTCTGGCTTTGGGACGCCCAAAAGTTCACACTCAGATTGGGACAGAGAGCATAATACCTTCAAATTAGCTAGGAAAAAAAAGTTCAAGGGCAATTATAAGCTGATTCAGTTACTGAGAACTCAGTTGATAAATTATGCCAATAAGAGAAGTTTACTTATTATATATTCTGTCCTGCCATTTTATTGGTCCCAATAGACTTTTTTTTTTGTCAAATTGACCATTTTTTGAATCAATATATCATATGATGTTTTTTAAATATAGGCAAGAAACTATGACCATTATAAAGTAAAAGTAATTATTCCCTCCGTCCAAATTAATTGCTTTTCTAAGACTTTTTTAAGTCAAATTGACTATTTTTAAAATTAATAATTAAGCATATATAAATATATTTCTAAAATTATAAAAATTGAAATTAGTAATAAATTGTATATACTTTCTTTTGGTTATAATATCTTCACCTATATGTTAGCAAAAAATTGTAAAAAGATTAGTTTTAAAAATAGTCAATTTGACTTTAAAAAGTCTTAGAAATGCAATTAATTTGGGACGGAGGGAATATAATTTACTACTGAAGCCAATGTTTGTAATTTTGATAATTTTATTATGGTTGCTTAATTATTAATTTTAAAAATTATCAATTTGAATGGGATGGAGGGAGTAATATTTTTATGGAAAGGTTGGAAGAAGCGATAGAGTGATATATAACTTAATGAGATTTTCAAAAGCTTGGAAAAAGGGGGGGGGGTCATGGCCTCTGCCTAGTACTTTCCAGTTTCCCCAAGTTAGCACCCTTGGACTTGTATTGCGTTCATCATGTATTTTGATTGTTTTTGTATTACTTTATATGATTTTTGTCCCATTAATGTGTTTTTTAAGATGCTACTTGTGTCACTTTTACCTTATCTGATTATACATTGACAATGCTGTATACAGGAATCTAGAAATTCTGGAGATTTGAGATTTGGCCTGATGTCAACTTCAGATGGTTATCGGAGGATGAGCTTCCGGGCGACGCAAGCTAATGCAACCGTCAGAATTCAAGGAGAAGATGAATTTTTAGCAGTTCAAAACAACACTGGATTGCAGGGGTCTCCTATAGCATCTTGTAGGACACTGAAAAGAGCGTCACCTTATTGTTCATCTCTTCTTGAAGCACCTACCGGAAACGTTCAGAAAATCAGGGCAATTGAGAAAGAAGATCGAAGGCAACGAGTGGTTCCTTCCACGGTTCTGGAAAAGGTAGATGCTGTTGCTTACCCAAGAGAAAATTTGGGTGAAACATACATGCATGCTTCCTTTAACAATAGAATATATGGATATAATGATTTGGGGAGACCAAAACTAAATGGTTTCATTGGTTGTTCAATTGCAAGAGGCTCAGAAAATAATGATTCTGATAGTGATGCATGCTCTGTTGGTAGTTGTAGTGCTATTACTAAGAGTCCAAATAAGTGTTCCACCAGTTTGTTGGCACTTTCGTGTCAAGAGACAGATAGCATTTCTAGTGATGCAGAATCTTTTTGTGGTTCAGGGGAAGAGGAGGAGAGTTGTTCCATTCCTCCAGAAGAGGAAGTAGCAGCAAAAATACATAGGTTAGAGTTGCATGCTTATCGCTGCACTCTGGAGGCATTATATGCTTCTGGCCTCTTAAGTTGGGAAAAAGAAGCATTATTGACAAATCTTCGTATTTCACTCCACATTTCAAATGATGAACATTTAATGGAGCTGAAGAATCTAATATCTGCTCGAACTGGTAATGTAAGTTAACAGTGAATGAGTGGGGGTTTCTGTTTCTTCTTATGTTAGGATCTGTTTTTTTTTGTCTATAAATGCCAACAACGTTGTAAGAAGTAAAATGAAATTTTATATTCAATAGCTACTGCCTCTTTGTCAAACCTACAGTTATCTAGACAGACAAATTTGTAAATTCAAAACGTATGTATCAAATTCGTACAAAGTGATAAATGTATTCAGTCCTACACTTTTGGTTTTACATTTTGGTATCATCTTATGTGACATAATTTGTAATAAAGATGTTGAGAAAAGGGTTGGTGCACGTGTAGGTTACAAAGAAAGATACAGTATGTATTCTCAAAATCCAGTTGCATCCTTGCAAGTGGCATATGAATGATAGAGAATTATTTATTTTTCATTTTAATTCTAGATATCTAATTACTATCGCCTCCAATCATGTTTGGAACTTGATCCTTGAAGCAATGTCTCTGTTTGTTGAACACTCCTCTTGATATGAGAGTTCCGAGTCTATCTTTTATCTTCTACATGTGGGTGCATATAATACTAAATTGCAGATAACAATTTGATTAAATATTAGTTTGTTTATCCATTTCTTTTTATTCAAAAGTGCTTTCTTTTGATTTAATATGGAGTGGTTTGTATAAGACCACAGGAGCTTAAGTTAGCCAAATGGCCTTGTTGATGTAATATGCACTTGGATATTATGGTGTAGATGTCTAGAGCTGATTGAAAACTTGTTTACTGTTTTCGCTTGCTCATTTATTATGTGGAGATCATAACATTAATCAATGTGTGTAAAGTTTGAAGCGTATGACTCTATGTTGTGTTTGTTGGGTTGATAACTATATAAGTATATTCGATCAAATTAAGATTATCTTTAGTTTCTTGGTAAAGGTTAGAAGGTTGTGGAGTTCCCTTCTGAGGATATTATTGATGAATCCCCTGCATTTTCCAGGGTCAAAGTTGGAGGCATGTAATCCTTGCTTCCAAATGTCTAATGATGATGTTGGGGTATGCTGCCTTTCTCTTTTCAGTGGGAGCATCTACTACCCTACAGATAAGACATTGCATGTTCAACCAGTGATACTGTCATTTAATCTTGTTTTTGATATATTTCATTTCAGGCCAGCCTTAATCTGTCAACATGTACAGTTGCATGACTATCTTGATACTGAAGGTTTCTTTGTCAAACTTTTAGATATTTTAGATCATTAATCTGTTTGCTTGCTCTGTTCCATGTTCTTATTCTTCATGTATTACATTGTTTCATCACTAGTTTTTATTTTGCCTTTTGTAATGATTTTGATTGATTGGTATGATAATCAATCATAGAGTGCACGAACTACAGGGAATCTTGCTGCTTCAAGTTATGAATTTTATTCAGTAGACTAGGCACTCGTAGGCCTAAGGCAATCCTTAATGGTTTGTTATTATTTATGCTGATAATTTATTGAATAAGCAGCACGTGCAATACATCAAATATTACATTTTTGTTAATGTCAAATGAAAGGAATATGAACTTTATTATCATTGAACAATTTGTAATCGCATTCCAGGCTTATGCATCACGCCCCCAAAACCCTGTACTGGCTGCAACTGATCTGGTGGTCACTATCTCTAGTGGTCGCTATCTCCATACATAAACAATATATGCTAATATCATCAGCCACAAACCATCTCATAATATAATAAACAATAATATATTACATATCCCAGGTCTTTGTCTCATACATCAGTAGCATCTGCTTACAATACAAGCTACTGCTAATCTCAAAATATAATACACAATGTTAAATTACGTAAAAAAAAAAAAAAATAATAATAATAATAATAATTACAATACTTCGTAATAACTTAACCAAAACCAATACTATTACAGAATTGACGGTTAGTCCTCGGATTTAAGGATACATTTGCCCTTATTCTTGTTACTAGGCCCCTCAGCCCTTTTTGGTCTATCTGAAAAAATAAAATTTAACAACATAAGAGTAAGCATAAATTGCTCCGCAAGTTGTGACAATTTATGTAAATCAGTTTATAAGGCTCATACTCAATAAGTTATAATGTGAGCCAATAAAATATTTCATCAAAGGATCGTAAAGGCTTTGAATCAAAGGAGTTCTTAACATAATCAACATAGATAGAATAATTGAGTGGTCATAAGGACCAATAACTCTTTTATGTTGTGTTATGGGTGATCAATCTATAAGCACTCTCGTTACATGTAATATCATTACCGCACTGTAGTTCAACAGTGTATCGTCGGCGAGCTAACATTCTTATGCGATCTCCCTATAATTTAGGGTTGTTTGCCTCAGTTATAAAGTTTCAACAAATCTGCCCCAAGTAACCTTGGTTTGGAACAATCAACTATCGCATCAAGAATGATATACAATGAATCATTGACATTTGATACCTCACAGCAAGTTTACTACTTATTTTAAGGTCATTTCTGTCCAATATTGTCATAATTTTTATAATTAGAATATAAGTCCGAAAATTCTAAAATTTATACAGCACCTCTATATCATCTCAGATAAAGTTTCAGCCTCATATCATTTCCAGAGACCAAGTTATGTCAATTAGTGTGTACAATTTCAAAACTGTTTATTTTTAATTAATTATCCACAACTCCAATTGAGCTCAATTTTGGACATCTTCTCTGTACCATCAAGTATCTTTCATAAAAAGTTTACGACCAACCTTGCCCTCGAACTCCAAAAACTGTACCAATACTAGTGAGTTCAAAGCACAAACTAGTTTTCTTTCAAAATTGTTAATTAAGTATCTAGAACGAGAAAAATTCTCTAAGTCTCAGGGATGGTAGTTTACTTCCCTGTCTACAACATGTAAAAATTTCAAGTTTTAACTCCTTATAAATTGAGAGTTATGCAATTTACAAAAATAGGGCAAAAAGTTGCCCGACCTACCTAGTTTTGCTTTTCCATCTTTGTTTTCTTTATGTTTTTTTTCCTCTTTCAAATTCAATGATAATATATCTCTATTGCTGTATATGTTTAACTAACTTATGCTTAACATCTCATAAAATTCACAAGAGTAATTTTAGAAAAAATTGAATTAGAAGATAGGTTTAGGCTGATTTCTTCTTCTAGCTTCAAAACTTGCTTTAATCTTCTTCCTCCCTTTCCCCAGCTATGGCTCTATTCCTCTCTTGTTTAGCTGCTTGTGTAAGAATATAAGTCAAAATGAGACTATACTCCTTTTTTAGATCTTTTTTAAAGTAGTTTAGGTTTTATTTTAACCCCTCTGGTTTAGTTTGATTAAGTCAAAGCTCCTCCAACTTTTCTTAATTACCTGATCAGCCCGTCCTTAATTAATGTTAATCGAGATTAACATTCACTAATCACACTTAGTTATCATTAATCATGCTTAATTATCTAATTAGATTTACCAATCTTGGAAATGATCGGTTATGGTTGAGCCACCTAGCACCTTCTTTACTTTACACCTCTTGCTTCTACACTTGCATTGTAACACGCTTATGGGTGAATCACTCCCACCTAGCATCTGGGTGGTGGCAAGTGCTTGTGCCATATATATTTTTTTATTTTGCATTTTGTATTATTATGTAAATAAAAGTTACGTTTATAACTTAAAATATATATTTTATAAATGGAAATACCTCAATGGAATGAAAATACAAATAACAAAGCAACTAAAGCTTAAATTATAACCTAAAGCTTACTCTTTTATTTATTGGAATCAAATATATCGCAAGAGAAACGATCGGAACTGAAATAGGTTAACATAATACTGCAAAAATGCGGAATAAAAAAATGGCACAAGCACCTGCCACCTAGATGTTAGGTGGCATATATGTGACTCACCCATGTTACAATGCAAGTGGAGAAGCAAGAAGTGTAGAGCAAGGAAGGGTGCGAAGTGGCTCAACCATAACAATCATTTTCAAGATTATTAAACCTAATTAGATAATTAAGCATAATTAGTGATAATTAAGTATAATTAATGATAATTAAGTGTGATTAGTGAATGTTAATCTTGATTAACATTAATTAAGGGTTAATCAAGGTAATTAAGAAAAGTGGGAGGAGATTTGACTTATCAAACTAAACTAGAGGGCTCAAAATAAAACAACCTAAAGTACTTAAAAAGGGAGTACTCCCTTTTGCCTTATATTCCTACACAAACAGCTAAACAAGAGCCTAGGGGACGGGACGAAGAAGATTTACGTAAGTTTTGAAGCTAGAAGAAAAATGGAAGCAAAATCAAGTGGTAATCAACATAAACCTAACTTCTAATTCAAATTTTTCTCAAATTACTTTCTCTCATGAATTTTATAAGATGTTAAGCATAAGTAAGTTAAACATACATAGAGATATATCATATGGAATTTGAAAGAGGAACCAAAACCTTGATGGAAAGTAGAACTAGGCTAAGGTAGAGCTAGTTCTGCCCTATTTTTATAAAATCCAAATGAATAAGAACTCGAAATTTTTATATGTTGTAGACCTGAAAGTGAGCTAATTGCTGTAAAAATTTGAGAACCTAGCTCCTTCTAGATTTTAAATTAAAAATTGTGCAAGGAGGCTGGTCAGTGGACCAAACCTACCGACTTTAGAACTGTTTCTTGAGCTAAAGAGCTCTGTTGGTTCTGAAAACTTTATGAGAGATACCCCATGGTTCAGGGGTGGTGATGTGCAAAATTGAGCTCAAATGGAGCTGTAGATATTTAATTACGAATTAAACAGTTTGAAAAATTAAAATCTTAAAACTTGCAAAACATGGTCTTTGGAAATGATCTGGAGCTAAAACTTTAACCCTAGGCTCTCTAAGATGAGAGGAAGGTCCTATATAAAATTCAGAATTTTTGAACTTGTATTTGAATTATTAAAATTGTTACAATATTGAGCAGAAGTGACCCTAAAATAAATAATAAACATGATTGGAAAAATCTGAAAAAATCATAGAACATCCTATATATATATATATATATATATATATGTGTGCCTCTGGTAGAAATGGTTTTACAAAATAAAATCGCTAAGGGGTTCTGATGGAAGAAATGAGAATGGAAAAATTGTTAAAAGCTGTTAAAAATAAGTAAAAAATGTGTAATAAAAATTTACCAGTAAATTTGGGTTAAAACTGAGTTAGTGAGCTCAAGTTTTGATAAAATGAAGTTTTGAAAATTAAGATATTAAAAGAGATTTAAAATGTGCTCAAAAATGAGTTTAAAAGAAACAAATAATCCCTAAAATAAGTTTCGGGAAGTTACCTACGATAACGAACAATTTTCAAGGAAATTAACAATTTAATATTCCAAAATAGTGTATTTTTCCACTGAAACTTTTGAGTTAGCTTCAATGCATATATATGTTCTTTAATTGGGGTGTGTGTTTTGGGGTTAGGTTTTTGTGTTTTTTTAAGAGGGTGTTTCAAATATCAAGATATATTATGGTGTACTTATTGTCTTAATCAGATTAATAGTTAAAGTACTTCTCGTTTTGGTGTTTCAAATATCAATTATAACATTTTGCTTCACTTGTATTGTCTTAAGCAGATTAATAGTTGAATTACTTCGATATTTCTCCTTAAATTTTGTGGAGTAATCTTGAACAAATTTTGCTTGGGGTTTCAGTATTTTGTGTTTCCTTTAATAGGCAACAAATGTATATTGGGAGAAGGTACATTTTCCACATGCTGATCATACATGGGCGTGAGTCTGCTTAAACTAGCACCCTTTTATTTTATATCTTGCTGAATTTTAAATTATTGAATGCGGTACAAATGTACTCTTTCATTTCACAGTAGGTATTGAAAAAATGTTGGTTGAATGATGGACACATTGTTATCCAAAATATTACAGGTTGTAAAGATCAAAGCTATACAGATTACAGCATAAGTAATAAGACCAAAAAAAGAAAAGAAAAAAGAAACAAGATGAGTAAGAAAACAAGCTTTTGAAGAGCTCTGGTTAGACACTTCACTGCAATTTGAGTAATTATTTTATAAGGCATATATCTTGAAATAGGTATTTAGACTACTTTTTCTGGAAATACACCTTCCCTTTAATTTCAATCAATACGTGCATCGATGATTGATAAGTGCTATCCAAGAACAAATAGACGATCTAGTTCCGTGGAGAATTATTGAGAGATTTGGGATCCCGCAGAATGTGGCCTTCTTTACCCTGATGACAACAGCTCATGGGAAGATTTTGACTCAAGAATCGTTGAGGAGGGTGGGTGACTTTGTGCTGAATAGGTGGTTAATACTTAATATGTGTGAGCAGGAGTGGGAGTCGGTTGATTATTTAATTTTGCATCGTGAGTTTGCTCGTGAGTTGTGGATGATGATTTTTTCTATGTTTAGAGTGGTTTGGGTGATGCCTTGTTTAATGATACAATTCTTGGTTGTTTGGAGAGGGGTTCAAGTTTTGAAGAGGAGACTCTCAAAGTGGGATAGGATTTCAGATCTCTGGTGGGTGATATGAAGGGAAAGGAATTGTAGATATTTTCTGCGCCCTTGGGGAGGGGGGGGGGGGAAGGGGTTGAGATTGCATTTGTGCAGATAAATATTTGGTTTTGAGTCTTATTTTTCTTTCAGAAGGAGTTTTATCTTGGATCGGTTATTGCATTGGTTTGGGTTCATTCAATTCTTGGCTGCTTGGAGAGGGGTTCGAGTTTTGAAGAGGAGCTGCTCAAAGTGGATATGATTCCAGTCTTTGGTGGGTGATATGGCAGGAGAAGAGTTGTAAATATTTTGGGGGTGGGGAGAGTTGTCACTTATGTTGATAAAATATTTGTTTTTAAGTCTTATTTTTGTGACATGATGAGGTTGATAAAATACTTTCAATTTTGCATTAAGTAATGACATTTCAAGCATACTATCCTGTCTCTGGGAGTGGAGTAGTCCTTCGATCTATTATCTAGAAGTCGCCTTCATAAAGTGTTTTTTTGTGATAAATATTTTTCCTCTCTCTCTTTTTACTTTATAACATATTTATGCACTCCTCCTGATGGAATGACCACTAGTTTGTAGATCACGAATAAGAAGTAGATAAGGTGCCTTACAATGGTCAAATGCTCAATGGTGTGTATTGGGCTTGCAAGAGGATCAGATTTTTTTGGAGTTTCTTTTTAGTGATTATAAGTTGAAGTTGATTCTGGATACCTTTTAAGTAGGCTCTGTGAAAAACTTTTAGGATCCACATTTGCTTCCATACTTGGTATGCTTGATGTGAAAATGGATTGTAGCTAAACTATAAAAGTATTCTTGCCATTTAAGTACGTTAATGAATTTATATTTGGAAAAGACGTCTGTTGCCAAAAAGTAAGGTTCGTTACTCAAAACCATTTTGCTTGTAATGAACTTTTTTGGAGTTATTTGCTTGATGTATAAATTTCTTGTTATAGCAGCTTTAATTTATCTGAACTTTTACTACTTTATTTGGCACGTGGACTCTTCAATTTCTATATTAAGCAATGATATTATGTACATAACTTTGTTTTGTATTGTGTCCAACTACAGTTGACTGTAATTTCAGTTAATTTTTTGCTAGGATTATATATGGGTTTCAAATCTTATTTACAGATCCTTGTTCTTATCCAGGCTTGGGATTGGCACTACAAATCACAGGTGAAAAACAATGTTTTCTGCGCTCACTCCGTCCAATTCTACTGCTATAATACGGTAAACTAGCCTTTGTAAATACATGTGTCAGGCTATGCCCATTTCACTGATTCTTCCATAAAATGTTGGGTTCTATTAATTTTTAATCTTTTTGAAGTATTTTACATTGTTTTTCTTAAGTATCTATTTTTATTAATATTTACTCCTTCCATCCCATAATAACGTCCTAATTTGACTTTCATTATCAAATTGACCATTTTTTAAATTAATAAATCTTTAAAAAATCAAAATATACGCCAAGTGATTATGATCATAATAAACTACAGAGAATTTACTACTAGTGTCAAGTTTCGGAATTTGAAAATTCTATATAAATATTTTTGATTCATAATTCTAAAAATGGTCAATTTGACCATGAAAGTCAAATTAGAACGTTTATTATGAGACGCAGGAATTATAATTTTATGGTTATGATGAAATTATCGGCAAGACAAAAGAAGCCAGTGTTCATTTGATTTCTTAGCCATTTATGTCTGATAGTATTACTAATGTTGGACAATTCCTCCCAACGCATTCGTTGGAAAACAAAAGGTAACAGAATTTATAATAAGATTCTGAAGAAATCCTACAAATGAGTTGACAATACTTCATAGAGTTGCTACTTATACTACATCTTTAGTACTAGAGAAACTGGCTATTTAGTGTCAGGCAGTCTATTTAAGGAGGCTGCTAAGGTCTCCAGTCTGCAGTGCAGATATTGTTTCAGCAGATGCATTAAATATATATATAGTAGACCTCATTTAGAGTCTTCTTTGTCTATTTTTATCTTTTATATTGTTCAACATCTACAGGTCAAGGATCTTTGACAAATACTTAAGCTTGGACTTTATTAGTCCTGCTTTACACCAAACAAATAGCTTAGTGTAATATTTCTATATTACTCTAAAACATTACGTTTCAGTGATGTGCTGATGACAGAGTTTCCTACTGACATCTAATTAAATTAAAGTTTTAGACTAGCCCACTAACATAAATGACCAAGATGAAGGGTACCTACTTTCCGCCTTTTATGAAAAAGATTCCCCGTATAACAGTTCAGCTTAGTTAGGAAAGAAAGACTGTTCTAAATTTATCTTTTATTGATGTATTGTTACATGTTTGGTAAGAAAGTTCAATCTAGTTGAATTTGGTACAATATATAAGTTTTAATTGCTCAACTTTGTCGTAAGGGACTCTACGGTGGGGCATCGCATAATGGAAACAATCAAATTGGTATGGATGGAATACTTATAAATAAATAAAAAGGAGTTGGACTTAATGCTAGACATGTTTGCTCTTTGTCATTACAAATCAAAGAGAAAGACACAAGTATGTGAAACATTTTCTGTACTATTATAATTAGATAAATATTCCCTTTTCTTCCTTTTATTTTGATATGGATTTGGAGGTGTTATTATCTTCCCTTTTAAGAATAGAGAACTCCTTGATTGAGTATGTTCCCATCTTTTTTCTGTGTTGAGGATTGGGGTTGTTCCAAATGTAAATGGAGGTGCTGGACCCATGGGATTTGCCTGATGGGATTAGGAAGCAAATACTATAGATACGTAACATATGTTGATCTTCGTATCATGTTTGATTCAACGGTGGGTTTAAATAGGGATAATTCATATATTTGTTTGCGCTATAAATTGACTTGTGTAAGCTTAAGGAAACAACTAAACTAACAAGAAGAAGCTTGATTTGGCTGCCGATTGTGACACTGATGAGAGAGGATGCCCTCAATCAGGTATATCAATTCCTGCATTATGTTACGCCATTATCTTGTATCTTTGCATTCCAAAGAGAGAGTGTGGTGTCTAGGTCTTCTGCTGAAGTAGAATACAAAGCACTAGCATGTGAAATTACTTGGTTAAATGGTATGCTTCATTTCAAATGCCACTTTATTAGTGTATTTTGTTAATGCAGCTGCTATTGCACTATGAGATGCTTGGCATGAGCACTAAGCTAGGCTCCTTATGCACACAACGCTAAAAAAAAGGTATTTAGCTTTGAGTTCTTTGCTTACAAGTACAAAGGAGCCCAATCAATCCCACTTGCAGCGACAAAGCTACAGCTGCCAGATATATTTTCCAAGGGCTTGTTTGTAAGTTTTATTTTGGGGGTGGGGAAGGGTAAGTTGGGGATTTCCTTTCAAAAATGAACGCAGCTTGTACAGCAGCAGCAACTCGATAGCGTACACATCACATCAAGGGCTAACTCATTGCTTGTTTTTACAGCGAGCAAGATCTTTGAGCAATGGAGAATACGGATGCCTCATCCGAATCGTAAAAGGGAGCAATCTTGCTTGTGGTTGATTACATCCAGCTGTGGTGGTTTTGCGCATGATAGAAAAGCATTGTAATAGGAAGTTAGTTAAGGGTGCACATTAGCAATTAGTCAAGCTAGTATACAAATAGAATATTCAGTTTAATGAAATTAGTTTAAGCTCCAAAAATATGTTCTCTTCCCTTTTGTTCCATAGATTCTTACTTGATTTTGGCAAATTAACGTTTATACTCTCTTCATTTCAAAATATACATTTAGTTCACTTTTTTAAGTCTATAATTCTATAAATTTATAGAATTAATATATTGTAAATGGATTTTTATTTTTATTTTGTAATAGGATATAGTAATAATTTCTTATTTTTGAACTTAAGAAATAAATTATATGACTGGTGATTGTTGTATAGTATTATATTTAAGTCTTAATAATATTAATAAATTAATGATTAAGATAGTCTTTACAAGGTGATTGGTTCCTTTTTTTACATCATACTCCCTTGTTTCCAAGTATAAGATCAACATTTAAAAATCAATTTATAACAGTTTTGAACTTAGAATTGACACAAAGCACTTAAGTTTTGAAAAAAGTTATCTTATAATAAGTAATATTTTTTAAATAGGTTATAAGGTTCACAATTATATGAATTTTGAATTTAAAATTTTAAATATTGACCTTAAAAAGTAACATGTCTCTAATTTGTATCCAACTTTCACATTGACATTAAGATTTGTATTCCCTCCCCCCCCCTCCTATATTTGGTCCAAATTCTTAATTCCTTGCTGTCTTTCATTTTCCACCACCACGCCTATATTTGCTCCAAATTCTTAATTCCTTGATCTTTATCTTTCATTTTTGTAATTCGTACTAGGATACTACCAAAGCTTTCTCCTACATAGTAACTGTTTAGATATAGAATCTTATAACATAAGTGACAGACTAATCAGTCTAAAGTCCGAATCAATATTGTTTCATTTAAGCCCACTCAAAGCATCAATGGCATCTTTTCGGGCAAGCAATCCATCTACTTAAGCCCGCTCAAAGCGTCAATAAAGCCTATGGCATCTTTTGAGCCATCAGGCAAGCAATCCTTCTATCTAAGCCCACTCAAAGCGTCGATGGCATCTTTTCGGGCAAGCAATCTAACTTCCATACTATCAGGCAAGCAATCGAACTTCCCAACCAAAGAAACATCAGGCAAACAATCGAACTTCCAAACCAAAGAAACATCAGGCAAACAATCCATCTGTTTAAGCCCACTCAAAGCTTCGACAAGCAATCGAACTTCCAAACCAAAGAAATACAACATGAAAAGTCGTCCAATCGAACTTCCAAACCAAAGAAATACAACATGAAAAGTCGTCCAAGAGCAGTCGAGTTCATCAAGTTTGATGAAGATGATGAGATGCAACATGAGAAGCCGTCCAGGAGCGGTGGGAGTTTGATGAAGATGATGACATCCAAATCGATTCTATAATAATCTCCACAATCAGAATCAGTATCAACACCCATATTTATAACACAAACTAAGATTCTGAAGTTTCACAAGTATTAGCAAATACATACATGATAACTAACTATCTACCAAAAATAAGAGAGAATTAAAAAAACCGTATAAACATTGAAATGGCGGCTCAATAATCAACTTAAAAGCTGATCAAGAAGAATAAGAAGGCTCAATTAAGCAGAAGACAGATTTTAAATGCATGTATTTTTTCTCAAAAACAAATCACGGTAGATATTTGGATCCCAATAATTTCAAAAACTCCTACATGCCACTCAAAACCCTCAATAAGTGAACTTCAAACAGAAATTCCCGTCAACGACAACAAAATACACCGCAGAAAATTTTGGGACACAAGGCAAGAAGGACACAACTAATATCCAATACGCACACAGCTAGAGCTCCCATCTTCTATTCAAAAGCATCGTCATCATCATCAGGGAGGGGCTGGCTTGCAGCTTGAAGAAGCTCTGCTTCATGCCTGTAAAAATAAAACACACAAGTAGCACAAAATCAGAAATATTACCGAGTGGATGAGTTTATTCCCAAAATCAATACTTAAAAGGAAATGACATGGGAATTAAAAAAGATCTTTAGAAAGTGTTTAGAGTGTGGCTTATCCTTTACTTATATTATATGAGAACGAATTTGGTAATAGCAAATGTTAATATTACTCTCACCAACCAAGAAAACAGATGATGATAGCTAAACCACCCTAAAATTCAACCCACCCCCACCCCCACCCTCACTCCCAAAACAAAACCCAAAAAAAGAAAGAAAGAAAGAAAAACACCCCTCTGACTCAGACAGAAGTAGGAAAAAAAGGAGGCCACAAGAAGTTGGGAAACATATAGTTATATGGCACTTGATGAGACTCCCAACGTGAAGAAAGTCGTATACTCTTCTATTTTTCTTCCTTAATTTGCCTGTTAGGTCAAAGAAACCAGGAATGCTAGAGCTCCAAGTAGAACTTCAGAACACAAAACTATACGAACGAAATATGCCGAGTAATAAGTTGCAACACAGAGCTTACTGTTGCTGTGCAGCCATGTCGATATGAACTTCTGGAGGAGCAAGGGCTGGAGACTCCACAAAGTGTAAGTTGGGATCCCTACACAACCACAAACAAATATTCATATTGTAAGCTGTAAACCTGCATTCTTGACAAAGCAAGAAGAACATGAATTTGATGGTATCTTTACCCTGCAAGTTTTCTAGCAAGATAGAGGAATGGCTTTTCAAAGTTGTAGTTACTCTTTGCTGATATCTCATAATACTGTAGATTCTTCTTCCGGTGGAAAGTAACCTGCTTAGCCTTCACTTGGCGGTTCTTCACATCAACCTTGTTTCCACACAATACAATTGGAATATTTTCACAGACACTGATGGAAAACACAAGGTGAAATATATTAAAATCTACTCGCCAGGAAATAATTAATAAGATACTATAATATCACAGGAAAATAAGGAATTCTTGACAAACCGGCAAAGATCTCGATGCCACGTTGGAACATTTTTGTATGTCAACCTCGCAGTTACATCAAACATGATAATTGCGCACTGTCCATGAATGCTGCATATAGTAGGGTAAAAAGAAGCATCAACAATTGCAACTAGCTAATACGTAAGATTGACAAATTCAAAGAACAATTGCAACTAGCATTAAGTAGTTCAAATCAAAAGTTCTTAGCAAAATCAATTCACTTACTAGTAACCATCCCTAAGCCCACCAAATTTCTCCTGCCCAGCCGTGTCCCAACAGTAAAATCGTATTTTTCCACAGTTTGTGAAGAAATCCAATGGATGAACTTCCACGCCAATGGTTGCTGCATATAAATAAGAAACAAAACTATCAGTTACTCGTATGGGGTAAAAGGAACTTCCACAGAATATTTTAACTGCTAAATACTAACAAAAAGTAGAGTATTTGCATCATACTTACGTTCATATTTCTTCTCAAATTCTCCGGTAAGATGTCTCTTCACAAATGTGGTTTTTCCTACAATGTGCAAAGACTTTAAATTTAGAGGCGAAAAAAATCTACTTATAACTTCACCCCAATTATAATCAAGAATGAGATCCAACAATAATAACAAATCACTGATAAGATAATAAAACTAAAATCGGTAAATACGAATCCAATCATCCAAAAAACTAATCCTGCCTAGGTAAAAATATATCGATAGAAATAGAATCTGATGTAATCATTGTATAAATCAATAAAACCTCCACTCCTGAGCAAAACCCCATTGATATTTTCCATTGGTCAATTTGTAAAATCCTAAAATTCAAAATTGATATAGATTTATTTGATTTTGATTACTAAGATAATACTGTAAACTACTTAACAAGTATTACTGAGTACAAAATTTTTATTTCAAAAGTGAAAATAGATTCACATCACAATTTGAATATTAGGAATTAAAGCCAAATGGGACTTTCTCTCTCTCTCTGAAAAGAGGAGTATTTATGCAAGTCCTTTCATTTTCCTTTGTTTCCCTTATATTTCTTTTCCCTCACCTTTTCCAAGTTTCAAAAAATTCTCTGCAAAAATCAATTACCAAAACAATAACATTCTACATGGACCTATTCTTATTAAAGATTAGGGGAAACTAAAAAAGACAAATGTTAAAAACATTGAAGAAGTTCACTTTTCAACAATAATTATTATTTTTTAAAAAAAAATGAAATTTCTATCTTAGCCGCAGAGGGAAACAAAACTGTGATTTTCTAAGCATCCAAACAGATCATACAGATAAACTATATACCTGAAATTCGATTTAAAATAAACAAATTAAAAAGATTACCTGTTCCACCATCGCCAACAATCACAAGCTTGAAACTTGGATAATCAACAGTCTGCTGATTAGGCAAAGCCTGCATCAAACACAACAAAATTATCAATCAAAAACACAGTAAACAAATATACATATATATATAGAGACAGAGAGAGAGAGAATAAGATCAATTAACACAATACAAACAAAGATCCAGAAGAGACTTACCATGACTATTCTTCTGACAGAAGAACAGCAAGTTTTAGAGAGAGAAAGTAAAAATGATGTAGCAGCAGCAGCTGAAGATAGAGAAAGCGGAGAAAAGGGTTTGGAATTGGTTTTTGGGATTTGGAGATATTTATATAAGGCAACAAGGCAAAGGGAGATCTTGGTTATTAACTTAGCTTCCTTCAGGTAGCTTTAACCTGACGCGAGTATCTCCACCGTCCGATCAAATTTAGTCTCCACATTCTCGAATCCGTGTGAGAGTCATGTGTTTGTCAGGGCTCTTGCCTCTTGTTGGGCTAATTTTTGAATTGTGAATAATGTTTGGTTTTTGGCCTATTGGACTATACTGTGTTTGGCTGTTTGCTGAGTTAATCAATTCAAATATTTTGGGGTTATTTCTTAAAAATTGGATTTGTGAAGGGTGAATTTTAAATATAATTTTTATTTTTGAATTAGGGATGAAATGAAGAAAAATTAAGTAAAATTTTATCTTCTACTTGCAGGAATTTATTTTACACAGAGACTTATATTTTATAATATTAAAAGTTCCGGTATCCATACGAAGTTTCACATTGTGAATCTATCAAAATGTTTGATATGGTAAAAACTTTTTAATTAAAGTCAATACTTGTCATTTGATTTTAAGATGATGAAATACGTCGTTATAGCAAATATTATATTTTTTAAAACCATTTATATAATATTTTTTATTTTTTTAATGAACGGTTTAAGAAGTATTGCGACAATTTTATGTTAAGAATGAGTTTCATCATTCTTTTCTTCTTTTTATTTATTCCGTTAAAAAGTATGCAAAATCATAGTACCTTTTAAAATCTCTTTTTTGTGTAGAAGTATGTTTTCCTCTGTACAATTTTTTTATTGTTGATTGTTCTATAAATATTATAGTAAATTCTTTTAAGAGGAAACCTAATTGAGTATATACAACCCTATAATAAGAAGTAATTTTGAGTTAAAATAAGTGAAGTAAATACGAAAACGGGATAATAAATATAGTAAATATTGAGAGCATAATAATAACTAGTCTAATTCCTGTGCAATGCACGGGACTATGTAGTGGTCGCTGCGTCACTACCACACAAGAGAGAAAAGACTCCGGTGGGAAGGTGTGTTCGGGAAAGAAGGAGAGGTGGGGCATGGTCGAGAAGGGTGGGGATGGGTAATATTCAAGCGGCAGAGCTGATGATGATCCAAAAGAAGAGCTACGAAGAGAGAGAATAGTAGTGTTTAAGTAGCACAAGGATAAGAAATTAACTGATAGAGCTAAATTAAAACTATTTTCGACGGAATAACCGTCAAAATTAATTCCCTCGAAAATAATTTATTTTCAACGAAAATTTCGTTGTAAATAGTTCTAATTTCGTCGATAATATACTGCGTGCTGCGTGGGAACAACTCGCGCCATGGGTTATTATTAATTCTGACGGAATTTCGTCAATTTTAACTTCACTCCGAGGGATTTATGACCGAGATAATATTCAATCGAAAATATACTATTATCGATGGAATATATTCCGTCTAAAATAATTATGTTAGAATTATGTTTTTTTCTTGCAGCGTTATTAACCACTTTTTTGTAAAAATTAAAAAAAAATTATAAATAAGATTTCTTGTGTGTGAGAATTTATCGATTACCCATTTTAATTGAAAGTTTTTTTACAAAAAAAATAGTTTACAATATCTATAAGTTTATTGACTAAACAGTTTTTTATTTTTTTAAAAATTTCAAATTTGTGTAAATTTATTTCAACTCAAAATAAAAATCTTTTGAATTAGATGGACCAATAAATTATATTATGAATAATTACTTTAATAAGATAGAAAACTAAATTATATATCATGTCTTAAAATATACAAATAAGAAGGTTTACCACTTATGCATCTTTTTTAATTTTTTTTTAATATTTTATGTGTTCTAATCTTTAATTTAAACTTTTAACAAATTATATTATAGAATATCTCAAATAAAAAAAACACTATTATGTAAAAAGATTATAGGTTTAATAAAGTAGTTTAATTTAATATATGGTTGAGATTAAGTTTTGGAACTAAGTTTATACATATTATATCTTATAAATATGAGAATAAAATTAAGACAAAACAGATAAAAAATAATTGGTTAATTGATTTTATGTATATTATAAGGGTAATATAGTCTCTTTATCATATTTAGGTGTGCAACTATCACTCTAAGATGTGCACATATCAACACTCTAAAGAAAATATGGGTTGGGTATGCCAAAATTATTGACAACAACATTACATTAATTGCTAGTTACTCCCTCCATACGTAAAATTTTGACTAAGTTTTACTTTTTAAGTTAAACTAACTATTTTTACAACTAAAATCTATACTTTTTTTATTTATAAATATAATTGGACAAACTATAATTATTAAAAAAAATATATCGAATTTATTATTATCTTCAGTTTTTATGAGTTTGAATATATAAATAAAAATATGCTCACTTTTTAATTTAAAAATTGATTAATTTCATCAAAAAAATAAAAATTAGGTCAATTTTTCAAGGACGGATGTGCAGTAATTAAAGGAATATGGGTCGACCATGCCAAAATTAATGACACAAACATCACATGCATGCAGAACTAGTCAACTAGACAGTCTTCCAAAGTTCCTAAATTTAATGACCAACTTTTATTACTTTTTTTCAGGAATCATGGTGTCTATATATTGATATCATGAATTAATGATGATGCTGAGGTCCCAACAACTAACTGAACATGAACCTAGTCTCCAACTTTATAAAATTGATTTAAACAAGTTTTTATACCTTTTCAATTTTTATACTTAATGTTTTGCTCTTTTTATTTTTAAATTTTGATCCGCAGTTATAATTGACTGACATTATTTACACGAGCGATATTAAGATTATGAACATGTTTATGATCGTTTAAAAAATTCGAATTAATTATCATTTATTTCAAATATAAAAAATATTTGATATAAAAAAATTAATTATCACTTATTTCAAATGTAAATTACTAAACAAGAAGGTTTGAATAAGTAAAGATATGTAATTCGAATTAGTAAAAAAAAATGTAATTCATGGAATTACTAAAATAAATAATGATAGATTAGTCATGTACTTGGACCGGAATATTATATTTAGCTAATAATCATAAGCTCCGATTGGAGTTTCTGGTTATTTTCACAAAAAGTGAATATATCTACTTTTAAAATCGAGTTATCAAATATTTTGTACTTATTAAAATTGATTATAACTACATTTGATAAACGATCCCAAATACCCTCTATGACATATCATTAATGAAGTGTGTTTGACGAAATTATCTTTGTTTTGATGATGTTTAGTTAACAATTTTTGTTTCTTAAAACTAATTACAAGCAGGTTTGACTGATTATAACCGATCCCAAACACCCTCTTAAATCGAAGGACAAAAAATAATGAGTTTGTCTTTTTTTTATATTTATCATAGAATTATATAATTTTTGAAACATTGTCAAATTTTAAATATGATATGACTCATTTAAATTTTGAAAACAAATAATCATGTAATGTAAAGATTATGTTTTATATCATTTATAAAGTCATAATTGCATCAAGTAAAATAAAAATAAACTTGTATCAACTTTAAACTTAAAATTATCAACTTGTATCATTAAAAATAAACTTGTATCAACTTTAAACTTAAAATTTATTTCAAAACTCAAGACACATATCCCTTTTTTTCTTGGGTAGTTATTATTTGTCTCGTCCCTTTTTATCTCTTTAATTCGCTTATCCATCTTCCACTCCCCTTATCCCTTATTTTTTTTTTCTCCTATGCTTTCAAAATCTTCTTATCTCACTTCCTCTTATATTTTAATGTCTGAATTATTATTATTCAATATAAAACAATTTACTTATTTATAAGAATAGTGAAAAGTACAAATTTTCTTATAAATGGTAATGACGTGCAGTCTAGCTTTTAGGATGGTAGTGCTAAGAATTCTAAATTTTTGATTTTAAAAAATTTATCGGATTAATTACAAAAATGTCCCTCAAAGTTTTACAAAATTATTTTTTTAATCTCAAAATATCAATTTTTTAAATTGTGTTTCTACAAGTTTAAATTTTTTACAAAATTATTCTCTTTTAACATATTGATAAAATTATTGGTCGGAATCCTTCAAATGCATGTCTCGGTAGTTATGTTATTTATGTTTTATATAACTTAAATATTATTGTATTTATATGTTTGAAATGAGTCAATTTGTGTTCAACTATATAAAACGTGAGTTTCTGTTAAAAAATTAAAAATTAAACTTAAAAGAATTCAATGGAGAGAATTGGTACTTTAAGACCAGGATAAAATTTATTAAACTTTGAAAAACACTAATCCAAATATCTCAATCTAAAATTACCGACTATGATTCTATAAGGTAATATAAAAATATTAGTTGAGACATATTTTAAACAAAAAAAATATTCGATATCATATTAGCTGAGACATTTTTTAAAGGAAAATTATATATTTTAAAATCTTATATATCGACTTTTTTATTACGATTTACGTTAATAATTATAATTGTTAATAGTTTAAAGATGCATTTGATATATTAAACCAACCTTATAGTTTTATCAAATTTCATATATTGATATGTCACAATCATAATTCGATAGAAAATTTTATTAATGCATAACGATACTCTTTTTAAAATTAAAAAATATTTAATATTATATTTTTATAAGGTAATATAAAAATATTCAATACTATATAAGTTGAGAAATTTTTTCAACAAAAAATTTGAAATCTTCAACTTCCTTTTTCCTGCGTTACCTTTTTCAGAAAGTTCTAATCTTAGACAAAAAATATTGTTTTTTTGTTTTTTGTTTTTGTTTTTGTTTTTAGTTATAAAAAAAGTCGGCAGCATATAAAATTATAAATATATCTTGGAATACAATGACTTCATGCACATAATAAAGGGCGAAACAGAGGCGAGAGAAACAGAGGACTGGAGGAGGGTTTTAAGTAGAGAGAAAGACAGAGATTTTTAGAGAGAGAAAGAGGAGATGACAGAGGAGAAGAGGAGGACGAAGAAGAAGAAATTGTTTTTCGAGGGGAAAATGTGTGGAGTAAAAGAGATTCAGAGCGACATTGAGAAGGTATCCGGCATTGATGAACAGAATTCTTATTACAGTGATTCCGTTGGAATTCTTCCGGCACTTGGTGCTCATTCTCATAGCAAAATCAAGCTTCCTCACTACATTATTTCCCCCTTTAATCCATTTTACAGGTTTCTCTCTCTTCAAAATAATAACAATTTTTTTTTATGATTTTTGATATCTTTTGCCCTTTTCTATAAGGGGTGAGTATTGATCTGCTCAATTTCTGTACATAAATGCTTTTATATATTTCTGTACATAAATGCTCAATTTGCGTATACTGTGATTGTGACTTTATAAGTTTACATCTTGGCATCACTTTTCCCCCTATTGTATTAAGGGTGTTATTGTCATTTCACAGTAAGCAACATTGAGTTTTTGGATTCGGTTATGGTGAATATGAAGTTTATATTTTTTGTTGCATTAGTTGCAGTAAAAGTTACATTTCAAACTCATGTTCGTGGGGCAACCCAAATGCTATAAATAATGCAATAAAAACTATAGAACTTTACCGAGTGATGTGTGGTGTGACTTTTTTTTTTTGCTGCATTGGTTACAACAAAAGTAAAATTTTAAGCTCATGTTTTTGTGGTAACACAAATGTAATATTTGTTATAAACAATACAACAAAAAATTATAAAACTTCATCGAGTGGTACGTGATGCGACAGTTTCGCCATAATCCGATCCATGGTTTTCTTATTCTTATCCCCTTTTCCAATAATGGGTTGATTTTTTGTTTTCCTGTTCAATATTCTGCCTGTGTGGGTAATGTATGTATCAAGTTCCCTATATATAAGTATATGACACTTGCGTGTGTATATTTTTATCTTTCTATATCTCTAATTTTGGAGTTTCTGGATTTGGGAAATTTTGGCTTTTTCTGAAATTGGGTAAATTTTGGGTATGTGGGACAGTGGGAGGATGCAAATGCAATGTAGTTTTGTATAAACAAATAATTAAATGTCTCTAAATTTGTACTATTTATGGGTTGTTGGAACATTGAACTATAAACAAATTGTGGGATACTGGTTAACTTTTCACTGAGAATTGAATTTTTTGTTGCAAATATCATGTTGATGATGATTTAAATTTTACAGTATTTGACTTATTTTTTGGTGTGTTTTTTTACTGCATGCAATATATATGTATATTGCATTAATTTCACTGAATTGGTTTTTAAGAGGACAATGAGATTTTCCAACACTGCCAAAGCTCAGTTTTCAAAAGAAACAGCTGGTTTTCTTTTTCCTTTTTGAGATGTTTATTTATTTACTTTCCTCATTCTTAATTCATTTTCCTAGACAGTAATTATGTTGTTCTGTTATAGTAGAGACTGGGCTTTATATGTAGAAAATTGAAATACTCTTGTTTATTATCACTCCGTCCCAAATTAATTGCATTTCTAGGACTTTTTAAAGTCAAATTGACTATTTTTAAAACCAATCTTTTTACTATTTTTGCTAACATATAGGTGAAGATATTATAAC
This sequence comes from Aralia elata, assembly GCA_034770075.1. Lineage (NCBI taxonomy): Eukaryota > Viridiplantae > Streptophyta > Magnoliopsida > Apiales > Araliaceae > Aralia > Aralia elata. The sequence continues at coordinate 43,492,775 of CM068381.1, read as the reverse complement.
CAAAAGAAAGTATATACAATTTATTACTAATTTCAATTTTTATAATTTTAGAAATATATTTATATATGATTAATTATTAATTTTAAAAATAGTCAATTTGACTTAAAAAAGTTCTAGAAAAGCAATTAATTTGGGAGGGAGGGAGTAGTACTTTATTTACAAGTAACATAGATAACTTGCTTCAATTTTCAAATAAGGAATCATTTCAATGGCATTTCTCAATAAATTACTAAATTTATTTAAATGCTATTGGTTTGCTTATGGAAAGAAGCGAAGAGAAGAGAACGTAACTTTTCCTCCAATTTGCTTGGGAGTAATGGAAAAAAGGAAGCTTCTTTTTTGTTGCTTGTAAGATGAGAAGCGAAGAACACAGAGAGGAAATTGCTACTATTTTATCATTATAACTAAAATTGCAAAGAAAGGAAGAGAAAGAAATAGCGGTAAAAGTTGGATGTAAGTAACATTTCATTAACTACAAATGAAACGTAGTTATTTTCTCTACAAATTTTAAAAGAAACAAAAGAGAGGTAGTATGGAGTTATTCTCTCTCCTTTTCTCATTCGAAGAGGTGAGGCACATTCTTCCCATTTTTCTTTGTTCCTCTCCGAATTTGAACTTCCAAGCATAGTGTAAAAGTTGGGAAATAATATAATTGTCTTTATTGTTCAAATCTCAGAGAGTTTTCTCCATGTTTAATGAGAAGCTGAGTTAATTTTACAATTTCAAAACTTCCAGCTGGAAAACTGGGTTGTACCCATTTGTTGTTTTCAGTTCTTTTACTCTGGGCAGTAAACAAGTAACATTCTCCCTCTGTACCACTCTCAGGGGTTCAAGACCATATTTAGAAGTAATATTTTGTAATATATTTTTAATTTTCTAATGAAGAAGTGCAAGTTTAAATAAACAAACATGAAAAATATTATATCAAAATATGTCAATGATACGTCCTAAACTCTGAGCCACAAATATAGTTTTCAGCCATGCCATTCAAAGTGGAACAGAAGGAGTATAACTTTAAAGGACTATTTGCATTTTTATACACCTATATTTTAATCGTGGAAGAATGCATATAAAGTAGATTTTAAACTGTTTTAGTGTTTTTTGTTTTTATAGTTTCCAAATCTCTTACCGCCTTGCTTGAACTGACTTTTACAGAGTTTGGGATACATTTCTGGTACTTTTGGTGTTCTACACGGCATGGGTATCTCCATTTGAATTTGGATTCCTAGAATCACCAAAGGGGCATCTCTCTATCACTGATAATGTTGTGAATGGGATTTTTGCGATTGATATAATCTTAACCTTCTTTGTTGCTTATGTGGACAAAGCTACTTACATTCTCGTTGACAGCCCGAAGATGATTGCTTGGAGGTATACAAAAACTTGGCTGGTCTTTGACGTTATATCCACAATCCCTTCTGAACTTGCTCGGTGTGTTTTGCCGCCTCCTCTTCAAGCATATGGCTACTTCAATATGCTTCGTTTGTGGCGTCTTCGACGAGTCAGTGCCATGTTTTCCAGGTAATATATTAAAGTTCTTTTTTATTTTTTTTCCCCTACAAGAACTGTATGCTATCCACATGTATGATTTGAAGCATGGAAACTCTTCACAAGTCACGTATCAGTTCAGAAACGTCGTGCAAACATTTTCATACACTGAAACTCTCGTAAACCTTGGGGAATCTTTCCAATTAGTGATTTCGAGTTCTTACATCTTTTAAAAGAAAAAAATGAACTTGAAAACGTGGTGCAAATGCGAAGTTTGCGACCTTGATAATAGTTCCTGTTTTTGTGAAAAAAATTGGGGGTCAACTTGGTAATAAGGAAGAGTGTGGGTGAAAGAAAATTAGTGGTGAATAATACTAGTTCCAGCTTTATCCATTACATTCTTTGAAAATGTAATTTTCCATATTTTCGTTTTGTTTCGTATCCTTTTCCACTTTCAAGCTACTTTTAGGTTGTACGATGTTTGTTTATCCTAGGCCCTAGCACGTTATCTCTACTTTAGTATCATCATTATGCATTAAACCAGCCTATGATACCACTGTAAGGGGTGTAACCTTCTTTGCAAAGTGGCTGGGAACTGGGAAGTGTCATCACAAAGCACATATGTTATAGCATGGTCTAGTAAACAATTGTCTATTTCCTTATAACAATTAGTAAAGTAAATTGCTGTTTCCACTAGGATTATGCTAGTTGCACAATTTCATACGACTTCAGGTTACCAAGATTATAAGGATTGATTAGCGTGCACATAAGGATGGACTCTACTACCAATAGTACAAACTTATTATGTCCTCCTTTGGGTGGCCCTATGATGGGCCAAGATGACTGAACTTGATGGTATTGGGATGTGGATTGCGCCTTATTCTGAATTCGGTTCAGGTTGTTATATATGGTATCAAAGTGGGACGCTTCATGGAGTGGTTAGTCTGGAGCCCATACATCCCCGGGGATTGTGATTATGTGGACTGTTATTTGACTAACTTGGCGGTCGGATTTAAGTGGGGGAGATTGTGATAATCCAGTCCCATATCTAAACATATGGAATATAACGTGCCATGCATAACACTTAAGGCTACTACGAAGAGTACTAACAATCATGACCTTATAGGTGGGTCAGTGGTGGGCCAAGATGACCGAAGTTGATGCTATTAGACGTGGAGTGAGCTTTATTCTAAAATTGGTTCAGGCTGGATCGTTACAAACAATAGTAAGTGGGTCCCACAGTTATGTGAGAGGGGATCTTGTGAAACTAATATATATAATTTTGTGAAAATAGTCCACCCCCTAATATAAATTTGCTGTTTTTTCCAAATTAAAATTGCTACACATTTTTATTCCACGATAATATATCTTTCATACTATATCTTTCCATTTTACATTAAGATATGCTGCAATTTCCAAATTAAATTAGCTATACATATTTATTCAACTATCATATATCCTAGTCTATGTAACAGAAGTGTGACTCTGAAAGCATTGAAAGTTTTGTGGATCCAATTTAGCTTTTATTTTTTTTCCTTTGTTCTTGTTCCTATCAATATGATGTTGATAATAGAGAATAATCATTTGAATATGCATCAGTTTTGAGAATCGCCAATCTCAAAATCACGATTTTGTGATTGTAACGTTCCCCATTTTGTTTCATTTTTGCAGATTGGAGAAAGATAGAAACTTTAGCTATTTTTGGGTTAGATGTTCAAAGATGATATGCGTAAGTATCTGCAATAAATTCCTTGATTTTCATTATTAGATGAAAGCAGAGATTCGAAGGTAATGAAGTAATCTATATCTTGTTAAGCATTTGATGTCATGTAGGTAACTCTTTTTGTGGTTCATTGTGCTGCCTGCTGCTTCTATCTTATTGCTATTCGTCACCGTGATCCAAAAAAGACATGGCTTGGGCTTATCTATGATAACTTTCATGATGAAAGTATGTGGGTTCGGTATGTGACAGCAATGTACTGGGCTATTTGTACACTTTCAACCACAGGCTACGGTGATCTGCACGCTACAAATAAACCGGAGATGATGTTCGACATCGTGTTCATGCTATTCAACCTTGGATTGATGGCTTATATTATTGGAAACATGACCAACTTGGTTGTACATGGAACTAGTCGAACAAGGAAATTTGTGAGTAAAACTTTCGTTCATTGACTAAGTTGACAACTGCACAATGTTCAGATATTGTTTGTCAAGCTTCTCCTTTCGAAGTCTTGTTGTATAAAGTAATATTCTTTGATAATATGCCTTTTAACAGGCTTGGAAGCCATCCTTTGTCGTAAGCCCATTTTTCCATGAGTGTTAGGGACTTCCTTGTTCAGTTGTTTTATACTCCCTCCCCTCCATTCCACAAAAGGAGTCCTATTTGCAAAATTCGCGAATATTAAGGATATATTTTTGTTTCATGTATACCCCTAAAATAATAAGTCGTTAGTGTAGTTGTGTGGTGTAATAATGAAATTATGATGACAAACTTGAGGATATTATGTCATTTTATTGTGGAACAATTTTTTTTTGCAAATAGACTTTTTTTGTGGAACAGAGGGAGTATTAAACCTTTTATATATTGCTTAATTCAAACAGCAAAGCGGCCTAAAACTGATGTAACAGTTTGGGAAAAGCAGCATATTTATGGAAAACCTTGTCCCAACTTTCTATACACATGGGGTAGCTGCCCCTAGCAAGGGGCCTTTAACCGATAAAACTGAAAAGGTGACTTTATCACTGCACTAGAAGTTTCATTTCTTAAAAATTCGAATCTTTCACTTGATACAAGCTCTTTTATGGGATGTAAGAACTGTGAGGTAATTTAGACATTATAGGGGATAAGTCATGAATTTGCTTCTTTGTTATCTATGCTGTTTGGTGCTATTGATCTGGTATTGTTGTGTTGGGGCATTTGTGGCTAGTCTGTCATATATGGTGATTTTCTGTGGAACTGCAGAGAGATACCATTCAAGCTGCATCGAGTTTTGGACTGAGGAATCAAATACCTGTTCGCCTACAAGATCAGATGGTTGCGCACTTGTGCTTGAAGTACAGAACTGACTCAGAAGGGCTCCAGCAGCAAGAAATTCTTGATGTGCTCCCTAAAGCTATTCGATCAAGTATTGCACACTTTCTCTTTGATTCTCTTCTTGGTAAGGTGTACCTGTTCAGTGGAGTATCACATGATTTACTCTTTCAATTGGTAAGTATGAGAATTTCCTCGTCTTCATTTGCAGTGTTGCATGAAATGCATTTACTTTTTTTTTTGCTCATGTACAAGAAAGGGGTACAACATTTAGTCATTTACTCCCTCTTTCTTACTTTTTTGATTTCTGATGGAAGCGATAACCCACCTAAATTTCCAATTACTCAGTTGAAGCTAGATATTTCATGTTTCCCTTATGTCGTGATTGTTTGAACTTTGTAGGTCTCAGAGATGAAAGCGGAGTATTTTCCACCCAAAGAAGATGTGATTTTGCAAAATGAAGCACCGACAGACTTGTATATTCTGGTGAATGGATCAGTGGTAGGATCAAAACCTCTCTCTACAAGAAAACATTCAGTTTTAGAACAGAAAAATTCAAATTTCAATTGAAGATTGATTTATTTTATTCTTCCTATTTTCATTAGGGGATTTTTTAATTTTTTGCTCTAAAGTTAAGGATATATCATATACATAGCCTTATATCACTACTAGAATGATATCATGAGAAATAATTTCCATTATCTTCAGCTTTGATAACCAGAATCTGAAATTAAAAGCTACTGTTTAAATTCAGAAAGACTTCCTTTTCATATTTTTAACTGCTATATTCGTTAGCATCTGGTAGTTGCTTCTGATAGTAAAATTGAACAGTTAAAATTTTGTTTGAAATCAATGTATACCATATGAGATTTCTTGTAACCTGGAAATGCAGATTGCATCCGCTCATTATTTTTTCAAAAGTTTCCTCTGTTTTCTGTCCTTTTACCTGAAAATTAGAGATACTGAAATTGAGTTCATTCTAACAGGAACTTATCTTACAACGGAATGGAGCAGAAGTGGTAATATTAAAAATACGACACTTTTGTGGGGTAGAATTTTACAAAATACACCACTTGGTGTGTGTTGGAAATGAATCACGTGTACAGAAAATTAAATATCTTTTGCGAAATGGTTTATTGTAGACTGTAGAAGAATTAAAGACGGGAGATGTTTGCGGTGAGATAAGTGTCCTCTGTTATCGACCACAACTATTTACTGCTCGTACAAAACGATTGAGTCAACTGCTAAGGTTGAGTCGCACTGCACTTTTAAATATCGTTAAGGCAAATGTCGAAGATGGGACAATAATCATGAACAATTGTCTGCAGGTATGTCTCTACTCGTACTCATGTAGTACCTAGAATTAATTATGTTTGCAGACTGTTATTCACCTAAAGTGATTTTTTGATTTAAAACTGTATTATATGTTCTATCTTTTCATGGAAAGCTTCACTTTTGTAATTAAATGAAGAGTAATATCTACAATTGGCTAGATCTAATAATAGTGCTTATATTTTTCAACCATCTCATTTTATTACGCCTAATAAAGTTTCTAATTTGCAGTTGATTGTACCCAAGAATTAACCTACGGTTTTTCTCTTTCAGAACTCCTTCTCTAGAAGCTAAGCATAAAAGTGAATAAGAAAACTTTCATTTGGAAAATATATAAGAAACCTCCTATAATGCTGTGACTAAAGAAGATTGAACCCATTTGACATTGTTAATAAAATTGAGGAAAATGACTTCCACTCTCTTTTGGGTTGTAAAATAATTGATTATTCATTCGTATTTAATACTCCCTGTAGAAGAGGGTGTTCTTCTTGACATTTCTTCTCGAATAGCAAGGCGCTTGTACAAGACACATTTAGACATATTGTGTTTTGGAATTTCTTTTTCAATATTAAACTTTAAAGACGAGAGTTTATTTTAATAGAAAAAAGATTATGCCTAATTGTGTCCAATGTAAACCTTAATAATTGGAAACGAAAAAGCAAAAGAGAAAAGTCGACCAAAAAAAGTAGAAATCTATTTTTTTTGAGGGAGAAGGTATATCTTTTATTTGGGGAAAGGGGAAGTGAGGTTGTTTATCTGGATTGACACATAACTTTACTGCTTCTACAGTGAAGTGCTTCACTAACATAGCATAGCATTATCGAAGTAAAATAGTTACTTCGACCTCTCTTTTTTAGTTCCTATCATCGACAAAGAAAGATGAATACCTTCAATATCTACTGGAGGAGCAGCAATGAAGGACATGACTATTATCATAAAGTTATGCTAACCCACACTTTGTTTTTCATTATCTGGTCTTTTAGATGAAAACAAACTAAACCATAGCTTTGTGATTTTTCATACAATATGAAAGACAAGGGTATACTTGGAAATTACAGATCTTGTCTTTTTACCTCGGGAGACTAGTAGCTTTTGATTTTCCCGATCTCTTCATATTGGAATGCAGCATTTAAGAGAGCGAGGTGATCCAGTGATGCAAGCAATTTTGGTAGATATTGAACACATGCTGGCTCAAGGAAGAACTGACCTACCTCTCAGTTTATGCTTTGCAGCAATGAGAGGGGATGATCTATTGCTGCATAAGTTGCTAAAACGGGGAATGGATCCAAATGAATTGGACAGCACCGGCCGAACACCTCTGGTGTGCAACTTTCTTTATTTTGTAATGGACATATGTATATATTGTACACACACACCCACATATTTATATATACACATCCAAAACAAATATATGAATTGGAGGCTGAATGGTTTTTTCTGGTTTATATGCTACAGCATATTGCAGCATCAAAAGGTTGTGTGGAATGTGCGGATTTACTCATAGATAATGGAGCAGATCCAAACAGTATAGGTATAGATTCTCACTCATAATGGAATCTAAGCCCCTCCAAGCAAGCCATCATAACTATTTATCTTTTGCTTATTTGCCTAACGGAGAATTTAAAATTTTCTACTTAGTAATAGACTTCCACTTTGAAATGGAAGTCATACAGTCCTTTTACATATTCTTCAGGGCAGCTTCACTGCCTTCTGTCACTAGCCTTGTCACGTGGCATCTACACTATGTTAAATAAATAAAGGAAAATGACTAATATGTTGACTAATTTTATGTTGAATGTGGATTATGACTAATGTTAAATTGTAATTGATAAAATAAAACAGTAATATTGGGTTCTTTCTTTACACCCTCTTATCCCATGTATCAACGTACATCGGTATTTGTTATTGAAATGAATTTATCGTTATAGATAGCAACACTTGTAAATAAAATACTCCCTCCGCTCCAAATTATATGATCATTATTGACTTTTGAAAGTCAATTTGAGACATTGTCAAATTCAAAATTGAGATGACTCAATAAAAATTATGAAACTATAAAACTTACAATGAGTAATAATTTTTAAATAGTTTACAATATTCATTATTTTATTGATTAAAATCAAAAGAATCTATGTCAATTTTGAGTTTAGAAATCTCTTAAGTTGATTTTAAAAAGTCAACAATGATCAAATAATATAGAACGGAGAGAGTATTTCTTTTTGTCTTGACACAGGTTCAGCACATGTTGTTAACATATTTTACTTTTTACTATTTCCTTTGCTGAAATGACAGTTGTTAATATATCAACTACGCAGATTCTGAAGGAAATGTTCCTCTTTGGAATGCAATACTGTGGGGGCATGAATCTGTGGCAAGAACACTTATAGAAAACGGGGCAACCTTATCTTCTGGTGATGTGGGTCAGTTTGCATGCTTTGCTGTTAAGCAAAATAAGTTAGACTTGCTCAAGAAACTTGCTCGTTATGGTGGGGATGTTATACTGACGAAAAGCACAGGAACTACAGCACTTCACGTGGCTATTTCTGAAGGGAACACTGAAATAGTTAAGTTCTTGGTGGAACAAGGAGCTGATATTGACAAGCCAGATCAGCATGGATTGACTCCAAGGGCTTTGGCTGATCATCAGGGGCATGAAGAGATAAAGTTCCTGTTTCAAACCAAGAAAGAGGTTAAAAACAATCCTGTTGTTACTCTTCCTGAAATGGAAGGTGTGCCCTATCCCTATCTTAAGAAGTATCAGAGTGAACCCACATTGCCTCCTTATATGGTCCCTGATGATACCGACGAGAACGTTGCCTTGGTCAGTGGTGATTCGCGAAGGCGAAGGGCCAACACCTTTGGGAATTCACTGTTTGGGATCATGTCAGCTGCCCGGAAACCCAACAAAGGTCAGTTTTGTTTTGAAATTGTCTTTTTCTTTTGCCTATCTCAAATAATATTTACTTAGTAGACTGAGGAACATAGCCATTTTCTATACCTATTCCTGACAACCACCCCAACCCTCTTAAAAAAAATAATAAATTTAAGTGAAAAAAGGGTAATGTTAGGGGTTTCAAATTTTTGGTCTCAATAAGTGTTTTAAATGATGTGTCATCGTTACATTGGTTAGGTACATCTCTTTTGATTGGCTATTGCATAAAGTATTATTAAAATATGTAATGCCGCATAATTTGAGACCCCTGGCATTACCCAAAATATATAACCGAGTATTAGGGAATAAGGTAACTTAATTGGGGAAATTTTGTAAAAATGTACAGACATACTCTATAATTTGGGACAAGAAAGGTACCCTTGAGGACATCATGTACTCATTAGTTACCAACTTGATTCACAGCTATTGATTTTATAAAATAAAAAAAAAGATGGGAATAGAAAATTCATAAGTAATTTGGGTAAGTTTAACTGCTGTATAATACTTTTCATGATTAACTTAAAACTAATAATAATAGAAAAAGAAAAAGAAATTAGTGATTTATTTCTATTTCACATGCAGCGGTCAAAGGCCTTGTCGAATCTTCAGTCAACTTCAAAAGTCAGCAAGGTTTGGGCAATCAAATCGCAAGGGTTACAATTCGCTGCCCAGAAAAGAATGAAGTTTCTCCAAAGCTTATACGCCTTCCCGAGTCCTTTCAAGAGCTACTTGATGTTGTTTCCCAGAAATTCGGGTTCTCTCCTACCAAGGTTCTAACAAAAGATGGAGCTCTCATTGAAGATATTGAGTTAATCAGAGATGGGGATCATCTTATTCTTGTTAGTGGTAAAGTTGAAAATTCAAATTGTTAGTCATGACAATATGTAGGAGACCTCTGTATAAAAGTTCATTACATTTCATTAAACCGTTTAGCTGGGAAAGATTTGAGGATTCAAATTACTAGCCAATTTGGAGTTCAAATATGATGATCAAACTTTGGGTGGGTTCATAGGTTGGGTTCGACCAATTCATGATAAATCATCTGTTTAATATTTACCTCACCCCATCTCGATCGGAAGTGTCTGAATACGTTCTCCTTCGGCTAGAAGAACAAGCTTTTGATCACTCTGCTAAGAGTAATTCTATGTCCGGTATATGCAATTGTGCACAAATATTATTACCCCAAGTACTGGATAGTTAAGAATATTTAAAAGTTAATAAACCTTGTCAATAATTTAAGGCTTAAATATAAATTACTATCCTGAATTATTAGCCTTTTTCTACTTCGGTGATCGATCTTTTAATTTTTTCAATTAAGTGATTAAACTATCAATTTTTTCCGCTTTCGATCAATTGAACCGCCACGTCATAAATTAATAACAGCTCATGAACACATGGCATTTAAGTTCTGATGTGTCAAAAAAGAATAACAATTGCATATATGCATGTTTGGTCATACAGTGTTTGAAAGTGGAAGTTAAAAGCACTTAAAAATCTTATTCCTAGTAACAATTTATTTCAAAGTTAACTTATTTAACTTATAAATGTAGCGTTTAGAACTCAAACGCAATACACCAAATATTGTAAGTGTTATTACTGCAAATGCTAGTAGCCGAACAATCTGAATTGGACATTCTAAGCCTTGTTAATGTCGATTTCCTTTATTTCTTCACACACAGACATTTGAGTATGGCTTTCTAATCCAAGTCCTAATGAGAGATATGATTCAATCAACATGACTCATAGTCTGCATTGTCTATGATTATTTTGCTCTTTATATTTTCTTTTAGAAGTGAAATTCACTTGGGAGGAAACCCAACCACAAACAAATTTGTCAACTTTCTTTGCTTGGCAATGGGTCCTCTGGATTAGTCTTAGCTTCATTGTCATAATATCAAATTATCAATTTAATGTGGATCTTGTTAGGCTCAGATCAGTGACAAGATTAAAGAATAGAGCTAAGGGACACAAATGGGAGGAGAAGAAAGGGCGGTGAAGAGAAGGGAATTAAGGTTTGTAATGGATTTAAGGGAGGAGACTCTGTTTTCATATACTACGATTTGTTCTAAATTATAATTGTTGATTTAAATTTAAAATTAAGATGATTCATCAAAAATTAGGAAATAATAAATATTAATATTTAGATAATTTATAATATTCATTATTGTATTGACTAAAATTAAATGAACCCATTTTAATTTTGAGTTTGAAGTCAATAATAATCTTATATTTTGAAACAGAGAAAATATCATATCAAAACATAAGGAATTGTATTTGGACTTTCATATCAATCTTAAATATTGGAATGAAAAAATTAATAGTTGACACTGATTGAGTAGGTTCATCTATGTTTACTTTGAAGAAGCGTGCCTCAGCTTGATTGTTGAGACATATAACCATATCTACATGTTGGTATACATGATTTTGTGAACGTTAACCTGCACCATTTTGCCCAATGAGAATAGTAATTGTATCATACGAATAAGTCATGCGAATATTGTGAACACAGTTAATGAATTAAACCAAGTAAAACGACACACATGCTTTTATATATATATATATATATATATATATATATATATATATATATATATATCATTTGTTTCAAATTATAAAATCAGTATTAATTTTTCTAAACATAATTCAAGAAATTTCTTATAAACTTTAAACTTGAATTTTTTCTAAATTATGTTTAAAAAAATTAATACTAATCTTATAATTTGAAAAACAATTAAATATATAAAATTCTTGTTTGCGTTGGTTCATACCTAATGATTCATATAAACTATATATAAGATTCACCAAGATAAAGACCACGTTAGGCAATTGCACTTTTCTCAAAACAAAATCTACTTGGTGTCAATTGAAAGCCAAGACACATGTAACAAAATGCCAAGCTGCCTCGTAATTCCACTGTGAAGACTATACTCCACTATGTAATTGAAGGAATTGTGTATAAGTATATAGTATTCAGCACCCATTAAATATATCATACTATAATACAGTTTTCACAATCACAATCTGCCCTACATCTTTCCGTTTTTAAGACACTGAAGTTGATCAAGGTAGTCATAACTATTTGCAAGATAATAAAAACTTATCTTAAATGCTTATTTTAGCTACGTCAACAATACAAAGGAGAGTATCTAAAAGAACAGATAGCAACCAAAAATTGATCAGAAGGATGGATGGATGGATGGTTCACTTAATTAATTACCACATATTTCGGCTGTGCAAATTATTTAATTTCTTTTTTAGTTAGTTAATACATCCATCCTTCTAGGAATTAAAGAGTAGGGATGGATGAACAACACCATTGTAATTTGTAAACATCAATCATACTTTGTAAACATCTACTCATTTTCAAGAGAATATCTGAACAACACTGCAAGGAAGGAAAAACATCCACCATTGACCATTGTAACTTGTATGTATTTAATCAAATTATGCATGAAACAGTACATACATATAAAGTCTGATCCCTAGCCAGCAGCAGCATCATCATTTTCTTTTTAAAAAAAAAAAAAAAACCTTCTGAATAAATTTCTACATTTCCCCCTTCTTCTACATCTCATTCGTTTCCTCGACTTGGTGGCAACTATATAACCAGGGGCACGTACTGTAGGCTATACAACCTTGCCCTGTAAACAAACAATCTAATGGCTTCCCCGAGTGTGGAAACAACGTAAAGAATTCGCAGAAATTTCTAGCATTGTTACTTTACTTTCTCATTTTTTCTTCTTCTGTCTTCTTTTGAGAATTTCTTTTCTTTTCATGTGTTTTGGTTGTGGTTCGTTTCATCCAACTCTATACATGAAGATATCATTCTTTAGGTTAGGGCTCTTCAGAGAACCGAAAGGACCGTTTGTGGTTGGTCGTATAGCCACCATCCTCCTATGTTTGTGGATCAGCTTCTGGGTGTACCTGAATGAAACACAGACGATGATTAGATTAGAACTCGTGTTTGTTTTATCCAATCCTGTGAGGATATCAAAATACAGCCAAGCCAATCAGAATAATGGCATGGCCCAAAGGGTATTTATTACGTGTCATTTCGCTCATGGGCATTCCAGACATTTCCTACCAACCAAACGCATAAATAATGGTAATTAACCTACACTACTCCCTTTAAATACCAAGGACCACCAACCTTTTCTGTTCTGATTTCTTTCTACTTTCTACTAAAAAAAGTCTAGAGAAAGAAATCCAGTCATTTCACTCGGGGGCATTCTAGACATTTCTTACCAACCAAGGGCATTATGGTAATTAACCTACACGAATGCCAATTCCAAACTTAACCTGGACTTCATTTCAGAATTACAACATACCCAAAGCATTAACTACTTAGAATGAGAATCAAGATTGTGAGAAGCCACTAACCTGAAACTGCCTGTCGTTGAAGCTTACGTTCCTAAGCTTCAACTCACCTCTGTGGGTGGTCCTCTCATCCAAAATTTCGGCAGAAGATAAATCTACTTCACTTTCCATACTACCAAACTCATCAGTTGGTTCCCTTTCCTGCTGACATGTTCAAATCCATTGGTATAATATTAAGTAGTTATTGTAATAAAATGAAATAAGTAACATTATAAGTAAAGGTAAAACCCCTGAAAATCTAAAACCATGTTTGTGCTAAGAATATTGCAAAAACGTAAACAGGAAAGTTTTAATGATACTGTTATTCAATACAGAATGAGTTCTTGTTTTGTGTTTTTCTTTTCATGACCTCCAACTTGAGATGTAAAAGAGGTCACAATTAGTACTTTATATATCTGTTGTTTTAGGCGTTCCTAAAATCATATTGTTGGGGATGATTTCCAAAAATCCGAGGTTTGAGCGGTAAAAAAGTCAAGTGCATGCCGGAACCAGTGGGATTTAAGAAAAAAGGATCTTCTCTATTTGTACTCCTAGTCTAAGGGTTCAAGTATCAGCATTATACTCAACCCTACAGAAAATTAGTTTGAGTTTAAATTAGGTATAGAGATCATTTTTTTTTCACTTATTTGAAGTTTTGAACAAAGAAAGAGGCTTAACTTTGTCAATAACACAAGAGTTCACTCGTAACAAAAAAGAGCTCATCGGTACCAGTTATATCTAAGTAATGTCATCATTATGAAAACTAGGACACTGTATTATTGATTGACGAGTTTTCTAAACCATGAAAAAGAATATATAAGCATACCTTGGATGATAAACTCCTGTTGCGGATTGGAACCCCAACAAATTCCTCATACTCAGCTGCATCCAGCTCCTGAAGATACTGAGGTGGAAACAGCTTGGGAAGAAGATGTTCTCTTATGCTTATAAGAATGAAAAATGGCAGTGGGAACAATATCCCAGCTACAGGAATCCATGTCACTCCAAAACAAACCAAAAAGTACACGAGCTGGAAGAGTGTAAAGGTTGCAATGTATTTGAATGGTACCGACTCCACATATGAAGCATGGGCTCCTTCAAGGACTCTGCCCAAGACAAATGCCACAAAAGAATTAGCTCAAATGATTATAATTTGTGAAGTTTATACATACTAAACTACAACTACTAAGTCACTTGGTCCAGGCAGCGTACCACCACAGCAAAATAAAATGGGGTTAAGGGAGGTGAGGGACTTGGTACATACTAAGTCTATTATAACAACTCATCAATTGTATTCATGTCATTTCATCATCTCACTAGAGTCTTTTTAGGGACTTAGCACGTACCAAGTCCCTTGCCTCCCTTTTTCTCAAATAAAATTACCTCTCATGAGCTTGTGATTATTGGTACTTGAAATAAGCTTGTTAATTGCCAGATAATTTACTCATAACATTTTGTAATTTTCGAATTCACTTGCAAAAGTTTTAGTTCAGTTAACTGGATTAGAAATTTTCTTTGTCTAACAAACTTAGTCCTATATCAACCTTACATTAATATAAATCAATGAGTTTAATATAAAGGTGATTTCAAATTTTAAAAAAGAAAGAAAATAAAAGTTGCAACACTTACTTAAAGCGTCTACCCACGGGAATGAATAGGAGCAACAACCTCTCCCAGAACTGATTACCAGGGAGGCTATCAATGGCCATGTAGGCGAAGTATCCCCAAAGAACAGAGGTAGGTATCTTCTTCATCACAGGTATAGCTGCAACAGAAAAGCCCACAAGCAATGATTGTAAGAGATTCGTCACTCTTTGCTCATTAACTCGGACAGGCAAGTGTTCTTCAATGTGCTTCGATGGATCGAATTTTCCCTTAGTATCCTCTCCATCTTCACATTTCATAACAGCGTCCTTCAAGTCCTCTAGCTCTTTATCAACGGAAGTAGTCTGCAGCAGAAACACACCTTGCTAAACTAAAAAATGGATATATGTACAAACAATCCGCATGAAACACACACAATTTCACTAGCTCAGACATCCCAAAATTACATGAACCGATAACATACATTTGGAGAACTGTCCATCTCAACGAACACTGCATGCATCCTTCCATAGATTTCTGAGTTGCTTGCCTGCATTTTCATGCCTTCTTTTACAGTCTTCACCATTTTCTTTCGTATCAACTGTACACCATGTATCAATAAATTGTTTGAGAATATTTACATATCATGATAATGCACACAGCTTAAAGAAAATTTCCTCTAGATCACATATCCCACCTGCTTCTTGAGGACTGCGAGACTCCTGGTGTGCATAGGCGATTGTGGGAGGACTCCATTTGAAGGAGGAAGTCCAAGCAACCCACAAAGTAAAGTCTAAACCCACAAATTTAAAAAATGATTTTAGGCCAACATGGAAAATAGAAGTGAACCAAAACCTTTTAATAAGAACAAATTGAATTTAAGAAAAAGATAAATTGGAGCGCTAAAAACAAAGCTTATAATGTGTATCCATCCAATAATAAAAAACATACAAGGAAACAAACATTTCAAAATATATACCATGATTCCCAGCAATAAGATATCATAATGGTACGCAGTTGGATTTTTAAGATTGAACTCCTTCTGTTGCGCCAACTGTGAAGCTACACTGTGGTCAAAAAAGTATAAACCCGCTATCATCACAGCTGGTATGATGGCAGAAAATATGTGTGCCACCGGGATTTTTGCCATATCCTGCAAGTTTGAATGTGAAATATAGTTCAGTATGTCAGCTTATCTTCTTTATAATGTATTCAAGAAGACCTCAATATGTATCTAGCCAGAGAAATGTCCACAAACACCTAATAACTAATGTCGTGGAAAATTCAGGAGCGATATTGGACCGATTAGACATATTATTCAAACCAAAGCTTACACTCGTTTTAATGATTTTTTCTTCAAAATTTAAGAAAATATTAGTCTCTTTACAAATATAATTAACCTTAACGGAACCTACATGATAGAAACAGGAAGTTTCCTAACCAGCACATTAGAACTCAGAAGCAAATTATAATTTTGACCAAGGCAAAGCAATCACAAAGCAATCAGGAAAAACCGAAAAAGATATTTAATCTTAATACAGGCTTCAAGAAGACTTGATTATTCTATATTTTATACCTTAATTACTGTCCAGTGGTATAGTGATTTATCTTCCCAAGGAAGAGGACAAAAGAGCCTCCTGGGAACTCCAGAAGGAACTTTTCCGGGTACACCATAAGACAATGCTGTCCATAACATGACCATAACGGGAACCCCATAATCTGCAACAAAGCTTCGAAGCCACCCTGAATAAAGCAACCAAAGAGTAAAAAGAAACAATAAATCAGGTCTCAGTCAAGAGATAGGACAGTAGAATAAATTATTTGGGCCCCATCCTTATGTACCTGCTCCATAGCGCCAAGACCTAGCACTTCTACTCTTGAGGGCAGTAAAAAGTAGACCAAAGGAGAAAATAATAGCCAGTAGACCATTTGTATAAAGCCAAGTGAATTGGTAATCCTCCAATGTGGAATTTTCACCTTTGGGAATATTAAATTCACTCACAACTCCCTGGGATCAGCAGCTACCCCTTAGCATGAGAATATTTTAAAAGAAAAGCAAATTAATAGACTGTCATATACACGTATTTTTATACCTTGATGGCCTCTTGAAGAAAAAGAACAGCAATCAACATGCCAAAAAGTTCCCCTGCAATCCTTGTAAATCTAGTGATGATTGTGCAAGCGTTGAATATTGCAAGAAGAAACAACATAATGGCAGTCCAGACACAAACCCTGTGGAAATATAGGATCAAAAATTAAAATGCTTATGTGTGTATTCAATATGATGTCAAACATCTATAATAATAACTAACTAAAAAGGGAGAAACTCTAGTTACATACCACCCGGCCCAGGCTAGAAACAGCTCTCCACCTAATTCTGGCCGGCCTTTGGCGAAATTGTACAACAAAGTGTACATTATAACTGTTGGTTCAGCAACTCCTAAAATCAGTAGAGGTTGTCCACCAAAGATTGCATGGATAATTCCACAGATAGCAGTAGAAGCAAGCGTTTCAACTGTGCTCAATCTTCCATCTAAATACGAAAAAGACAATTCAGGATTTATTAGTAACTCAAGTCTAACAAATTAACACAATACAATTAGGGAATTGTAATTTCCACAACGTAAATTTGGTATTTCCACAAGATCTTACTCACATGAATGTGGGTCCCATTTATAATTTATGTGAGTAGAGTCTTTTGGAAGTATTAAATTTCCTTGTGAAAAATATCAATTCCCTATAATTAAATTCAACTATAGTTTCTAGAGACTGATAATGCACTACTCTAACTCCTGCCCCCTCTCTATGTGGGATTAATATGCAAATAAAGAAAAAACGAAAAAAAGAAAAAGGCACATTTTGTAAACAAGAAAAGATTGGTGTAGACTAGTATTGTACCTGTTTCCCTATTCAATTGCTCACCAAATGCAATGACAGGAAGAGCAGAAGCAAAGAAGATATATGCTGTTGGAGCCAATATTCTGAAATTGAGGATTAGAATATATCAAAATGTACTTCAACCAAACATGCAATTGATTACTCTCATTCTATTTCAAAAAATACAAAAGAGATCATACCTGACGCCTGAACCAAGTGCACCGGTCCAATCCTGTTTATAGCATTGCATTCGTCCTCTGACATCTTTAATGATCCCTTTGAATGGGGACTTGAAATTTTCCATTGCTGATGCAATGATCCAAGAAACTAAACTAGTAAGATATATCAGCATAAAATCTATATCTATATTACAAAATATTAAACTAATATTTAAAGAAATTTCACGCTAGAATAATCCTGAATTTCATTGGGTTTCACACAAAAAAAAAGTTAAAGTTGGCACGCATGTAAAAGGACAATCATAAAGAGAAAGGATTTCAATTACTTTTAAAAGTGTCAAGTAAAGACAATTCATATTTCAAAATTCATAATTGCAATATAATCAATTAAAAAAGTGGGAAGCATGTGCTCCATATATTTGTTTAAGCCATGAATCAAATCTAATATACAGAACAACAACAAATATCATATTCCACACACTAATCTTTCAAGTCAAAGTAATCTGGATACGATCAATAAATAATAACATAATAAAGAACATTAAATAATCTACTAATGGAATGCCCTTTATGATAAATAAATTCACATGACACATGCATCAAACAGAGTTGAAAAGAAACAGGAATTCAATTATTTATCAGTACCCCACAGATCAGAAATCCACCAGATAACTGGTAAGGCATTGCCAGTAACAGCAGGAGGGGGGAGGGGGGACTTCTTAATTGAGCATAAATCCCAATTAACATCTAATATGCATTCTTATAAAGAAAAAATTTAACATTTCATAATTTTCATTTCCCTAGATTCCAAATAAATCCAAATACCCTCACAAATCCTCATATTCTACATTCACTTATAGAACCCAAAATTCCCTGTTTGGTTACCAATAAAATCAAATGAAGGTCCAAAAGAACAAGAGATTACAGGTTCAATATATCGGTTAAAAGTCAGAAAATGATCTGAATCCCTAGATTAACATTTTTAAACAACCAAACAGGAATCAAATCAACCCAATTTGCAGGTAACATAAATATTAACATTAATTCCTTCAGGTTTACCCACAAACAAACAGAGCCTTAACACAAAGAAACAGAATATCTATGCCTCCATGCACTTTATATCTCAATCTAGAACATAAATACATATACATACATGCATAATATGTGAATATTTTTACATATATATAAACACATAAAAATAATGAATGCAGATTGAAGAGAGAATATTACAATGTGGGCTTAGAGAAGACAGAAGAACCAACCGGCGCAGTAGAAATCCGGCGGAGATTGTCCGCCGGAAAAGAGAGAAAAGGGGTGATTAAAGGGCCTCTCTCAACAATTTTTTTCCCTCTCTCTCTTTCTATCTAAATACAAATAAGGTGTGTTCTAACTCTCCTTTCTCTCCCCTTGTTATTTTCACTTTTTATAGCCTTTTTACTTTTCCTTCACATATTTAACTTTTTTACTTAAATTATTGTTTTGATATTAGGGAAAATAAAGATTGTTTTTAGTTTTTTTTTCTATGCACTCTACGTTTTATAAATACAAGTAAATTTCAGAATAACGACTAATTTTATCACGAATTTAGACTACGACTAACGTGGAATAAGACAGAATAATAATATTTAAGTTCCTTCTTTATTTTCATCTATCTCACATATTCATATACATTGATAATTAATATTATTATAAATTTATGGTCATATATAACCGCGATTATACATTTATTAATTTCAATTTTGTTGTGAAATATAAATGATTAAGAAAAAAGAGAGACCTAGGCTCAGCAGTCCCTCAAGAAAATGTACATTTATTTTAGAGTATTCCTTTTATAACTTACAAGGGTGTACTAAATGCGAAAATAATAAATGTATATGCACAAAATATAACTGAACTTCTAATAGTTATGTATAAAGGAAAGTTTCATGCATATAAAACAAAAAAATATATTGTTTGCAGATATCGCAATAAATTAAATTTATATAGGATACTGGCAAATCGAGCCTTGAGTTTGATTACATAATTGTAAAGGAAATGATTTATATGACAACAAATTTATAACGAAGTTGAATTGCGATTAACGTATAACTCTAAGCGATAAGATAATATAAATTATAGTGGAACAATTTTTAATTCTTATACACATGAATCGGTATTTATAATCAACATAAATTTGTTCTCATGTATATCAAGACTATATGTTAAGAGTGCTTTTAAAACTATTAATGACAAATTTAAGGTGATTGTGTAATATAAACTTTTATTTCTTTTTAATAATTTAAAAATAATTGTACTTTATACTTTTACCAAAAGTATTCAAATCGAAAACATAAAATTTTTTAATTCACCTAATAATGCACTTTAACCTAAATTTCTATTATTTAAAAGTACTTTTAAAGAGTCATCAAAAATTAAAATAATTTTATTTTAAATTTAAAAATACTTTTGGTCACTTAAAAGCTTCCCAATTGGACTCCAAGTCGAATTTTGATATGGTCTATAATTGCAATAAGAGGATAAATATTTATCACAATAATTTTATTATTTTGTTTCAAAATAAAATTTTAACCTTCAATTGTAAACGAAGAACACGCGTTACGAATTGGAGGGGAGAAGTGTTCGCCGGTGTATTCGTTAGGGTCCCACAAAGATCTCGGCAGCATTTTTGTCTATAACCATGAATCATAATTATTCTTTTAGGTGGCCGATAAGGACTTGTTTGGATTGCCGGCTATTTCGGTGTTGAGTTTTGCATACAATGTTCTTGTCCAAGTCCTCCCTTTATTGGAAATACTAAAGGGACTTTTTTCACGTGGGTGAAATTAAACACATTTTTGGTTAATTTTAACGAGTCTTGCTGTACATTAAGAAATTTTTTAATTAAATTATAATTATAATATATATATACATACGTGAGATATATAAGAATCAAGAAGGGTCACGTTTTAATTTATTTTATCATATTGCATATATTTTTACGTTAATCACTATCTAATATCGTCAAATATTTATCGACATGTATATCATTTTCCATTTTAAGGTGTGAGATTTGGATATTAATGGCTATAAATCTTCTTTTTTTTCTTTCTAATTTAATCTTTTTCCTATTTGTTTTTTTGGGCATGTAGTATTAACTATGAATGTATAAAAACAAATAATTGTGATATTTTTAGCGTAATTATTGATATCTTTTGCGTAGTATAGGACTTTTAATACACATAATCCAAACTCGTACTATTACATTGAGAAGAAAAAACATTTATTATGGTGGAAATATCACTATCTAGAATAAATGAAATTGTAGCGATTCATTGAACTTGTATCCAATAATGGATTTAGGGCGTTAAGAGCCTGTTTGATGAATCGGTCTGATGGGGAAAAATATTTTTAAATTAAATATGAAAATATTTTAGTATTTCGTGACTCTCTTAAATTTCTCTTGTTGAGGAGATATTTTAGCAAAAATTAAAAATAAAAAAATAAAAACTTTTGGCAAAAGTAAAAATATTATACTTTTGGCAGAAGCATATTTTTCCAAAACCTAATATATATAAATTTGTCCTATTGCTGAATTTTTTTTAAAGGTTCATACCACACTTTTTTGTATAATTTTATCTTTTATTTATTCAATAATATTTTTATAATTGTGTAGTCAAACACTATTTTAATTTTTTTTTATGAAGGCACTTTTGTCAAAAACTTTAAATTTAAGAGTATTTCATCCACCGCACCAAATCACAATGCAAAACTCCGGGAAATAGCCACTAAACTATATCAATCTATGTGATTTAGTTGAAAAACACCAATTAAAAATTGAATTTAAAATAACTTATTCACATTCACCATTACAATGTAATGTTGAATGAAGACAAAATTGATGGTATAATATCTTACATTTGTAAAATATGGAGGACATCGATTAATTCCTCTAATCTTCATTCTTCTGATTTTTATTTTTATTTTTTTATTTTTTTTGTCTTACTTTTTGGTTGGAAGATGTTCCTCTATGTATTTTTTTCACAGATTTTGTTGGATACTCAGGTTTAATAAAATTTCACCTTGTGCTTATCAAAAATAAAATAAAAAAACTTCATTCTTTTTTCACCTTTTTGTACGCTCTTAGATGTATTATTAATTTAGTAGATTTACGTTATGTTTCTGAGTTTTGGACGAAAAAGAAAAAGATAAAAAACTTAATGACATTAATGACTATATAATCCTTTTCTTCTTTACATTTTTCATTTTTAAATATCTTGATTATATGTTTATGGTTGGACAAAAGCCTAGGTTAAAAAGGAGTTCATCTTTTGTTTTACACAATTGTTACATTACACATCAATTAAGAGTTATTTTTTTTTTGGAAAATGATTTATATGTTGACAAATTTATGATGAAATTAAATTGCTAACTAATGTGAAACTCTAAGTGATAATTTATTCTTAATTCTCTCTTATTCCATGTATACATTAGTATTTATTGTCAACATAAATTTGTGATCATACATAGCACACTGAGAAGTGTGACTGTCGGGACTGCCGGGGGATAGTTCCAGTATGAAAGTAAGTACATGCCAGAAAAAATCAACAATGGAGATATGTAATTGCCCTAATCAATAAATTAAGTTGTGTAAATTGTAAGGTATCTGGAACCTGAATTATGGCCGTGTATTTATAGTTGATCACACCTCTTTAATTTTTTGTGCCTTGCCCGAATAGGAATAGGAGTCCTACGTAAAAGTTCCCTTATAACGACCAATTTCATAATTAAGTCAAATTAAATAAGAGAATCATAAGTCAATTAGGACTGTAGATTCCTTAGAATGTCAAGCCTTCTGACTGAAATATTCTGTCACGTGACACGGGTCCCCCAGATCCTTCGGACACATCAAATCACGCCCAACAATAGCAAAATTCTTTATTTTTTATACATGTTGAGATTTATCTAAAGACTAATAAATTACTTTTTGAAAAACACATTATGTTCAAGTTGTCTTTGACAAATCTATCTCAGTATGAATAATTTTATTTTTATTTTTAAAAAGGCACATGGAACTGTAATTTCCTAACTAGAAAACTATAAATTTATGTGTTATGTTGTTTATTCAGATAATTTATTTCTTTGTCTTTGTTGGCTAGGGATCTAAATTTCCAATTGGCTACCTTACAAATTTTGATTTTTTAAAACATTTTTTCAATAATAGACAAGTATAAAATGTCATGGACTAGTCTTTGCCGGATCCGGTTACCATGAAGTTAACTTCATGTGATTAATTGATTAATACAGTGTTGACACGTAGAGAGAGAAAACCTTTCGACATGCGAGTCGACACTGTATTGATCAATTGACCAACGTTAATTTCATGCTAACCACTCTCGTCTTTGCCTATTATCCAGCAGACCCTCTTATATAATTAAACAAGCTCATTGTTCCATGAGAAGCACGGATCTAATGGTAGAACTATTATATTAATTATATTTTTGTTCATGTTTTATTTATAGAGTAATTAATTTTTACTATTAAACGTAATGTTTGAATATATTATATAGTTGGTGATTGTATTATATTTATATCTTATTACATTGTTGATATTCTTATTGTAGCTTTGTAGATTTTTTATTGAATAAAATAATTCATATTTATTTTCAGACGTACGTAAAATTTGACTTATATGGTTGTGATTGTATTATATTTATACTTATGTATTAATAATATTGATAAATTAGTGTTAGTTAAGAGGATATATATATATATATCCATGATAAAGTTGTTTTCTTTCAAAATTATATTCATAATTAAATAATAATAGAATCAGACTTTTTTTAAGAGGTAAACAACTCTCGAATGTTTATTGTCCTGAAAAATCGCCGCAATACGTTTCCAAGCATTCTCAGCCGAGTCATCGTTCACAAGAATGGAATTAAGGATGTCTTGTGATACGGTTGCATACAGCCACTGCAATACGGCAGCGTCTAGGCGGTGCCAAAGGACGGGATCGGCTGCCTTTGCATCTTGTGCCGTCTTCTTGGCCGTCTCATCCAGTGGGGGGATGATGTGATCAAGCACATTATGAACTCGTGCGTGAACCTTGAATAGGGCTGCCCAAGAATGATATTGGCTAGAATCATGATCTAACGTAATAGGGATGAGAGATTTGACGTTAGTGATAGCCAAAGCAGGATGGAATTTAGGTTGATCGGCCATGATTATGAGGAGGCACGACGGAGCAAATAGAAGGGAAGGAAGGAAGAAGACAACGGCTAGGTAGGGTTGAGATAGGAAGGAACCTAATCTGATACCATGAAGGAAATTATTTCCGTGTCATTTTCATTCATTGAGATTCCTAATATACATTAGTTGCCAGAGTAGTCCAAGGCTAGAAATTAGGAAAGATATTCACTAAATACAACAGAATAAAGCATATCCTAATATATCCTAATCCTAATATAGAAGATGTACACTTAATATAAAATATTTACAAGAATAAGTACATATATTCTATTATTTTTTGAAATAGTAGAATCCTACTTAAATTAGATGATTATACTCATATTTTAATAAATTAATAGATTTAAATGAGGTAAAATGATCATCATAAGTAAATTATTTCTCTCTAAAAAACTATATTATTATCTATGTAACAATGACCTACTTAAATTCAAAAACTAACTTTTATAATTTCAGTAATAGTAGGACGACAGATAAACCAAGTTGACTGATGACCGAATCACTGAGTTGACTGGCTATCTTATTATACATAGTGTAAATTATGAGAGAATGAAAAATTATATTATAAAGATATTAATTAGTTATCAATTTATGTATATTCTTTGTTCAAAATAATTTACTCCATATATATATATATATATATATATACTTCTACTCGAAAGAGATTATTGCAAACTTTCCACCTATATATATTTTGTATTTTTACAAATATTAAATATATGATCAATTAATATTGGCCCCCAATTGGGACAAAATAAATGGAAATGTAGAACTTTGGATCAAAAAAAAAAAAGTGAAAGTTTTAGATTATTGGGACTTTGAAAAATTGAAAGTATGAATTGGTTGAATAGTAAAAATGTACTTTCAAATTAGGAATTAATCTTATACGACAAATAACAATACGTGTTTAATTTTAAGAGAAATTAAAAAATACATCTCTAATTTCAAAAGAAAAAAAGATTGTTGTTTGTTTTAATTTAAACAAGCTTGATAATCGTGTTTTTCACGTATAATCCTTAAATCATATATGGAAAAGAGCTTTAAAAAGGATATATTTGAGCAACAATATTTATAATAATTTTTTTTTATTTTCAATTGAAATTATTACAATATGTCATTTTAATCCATATAATGAATATATATTTTACATCTGATATTTGCCTTGGATATGAGGAATTCTTAAAAAAAGGCAAAGCCCGGTATTTTACGAAGATCTTTCTATCAATAGATAGGAATGAGTGTTCGATATAGGAGATAGGATCCATCTGCTCTTTATCTCTCTATTTTTTTTTAGAGAGAGCAGGCATAATGATATTCAAAATAAGAGGGAGATGATAAAGGATACATAGACATCCCTTTAGATGTCTATTTTATTCCTCTTTTTATGATCATTTTTTTATGAATTGTCTTCTACACGAGGTACGATATTTATATAAGTTATCTATTTGAAATTAAATATCTTGAGATATTGATTGTTAGATTGAAAAAATAATACGTACATTTTCGTTGAGTACGATAGAATTAGTGTTGACAATCATTTTTTATTTACCTTAGTCCAAGTTCTAGTCACTGTAACTTTGATAGTTTGTTCATCTATTTTAGAAATAGTTGGTTTAAGAGGACATGTTGTTTTTTTGTGCAAAGAAAACATGTTGTTGATTCATATTAAACTTAGGGGGCGTTTATTACAGGTCATCTAAACAGGTCATCTAAAGTGGTCATGTCAAATATCCGGTAATGTGACTGATCATCTTTATAGATCGTGTTTGTTACATTGGTAATCTTACATTCTCAATAATCAAATACCCGGTAAAGTGTCAAGATTCCTAGTAATCAGATTATCAAAAAAAATGTGGTAATATGATATTACCATATAGTGGTAATCTTAAAATTTTTATTTAGACAAAAATATCTTTTATATTTAATAATTGAGACATAAATATTCTTATTAGTCACATAATTTATATTTATTTTTAAATTTTTTTATTTTATTTGTCGACATATTTAGTTTAACTAAAATAACTCCTTATCCATACAAAGTATGTGTTGTTGTTTGTTACTATTTCTTATTATAAGTTTAATGTATTATTAACAACATACTTAAAATTTTTGTACTTGATAATTAAATAAATTATGAATTGTTATTTTACAAATATATTACAAATTTAAATACAATTTACTAATTAATATTGAATTAATTAGTTTGATAATACTTTGATGATTGTTGATAATTATATTTAACAATAACCATATGTACAAGGATATTTTATTAAAAGATCAATACTATAAAAAATATAATAAGTAATCTTGAATTCATACCAAACACTCATAATAGCAATTATCGATAATCACATTTTTTTCTACCAAACAGAATGACACAATATGACCATTTTCTATTACCAATAATCAGATACCCAATAATCTATGTTTAGGTAGATATCAATCATAACCTATAACAAACACTCCCTTATAATAATTTTGGGTATATTTGGTGTGTAGTCAGGCTACTATTAATAATGTACTGGAGCAAGTTGAACAAGATAGTTTATATTAGTTAAGTTCACGAATCAGAAAAGTTAATGGTCAAAATATTATAATATATTATTGACGAGAGGACGGGTGGTGAAGGACACATTACGTTTTTACACGAGGCGTGCCTTATAATAATGTTTTAAAAAATTATAAAATATTTTTTTTATACATAACATAAGAGAGAGTGTATTCAATTACAAAACGACATCGTTTTTTTTATGGAACTCATACAATTATATGTGGTGCATCTCATCTTCCTTTTTATTATAATTAATAAGTCCAAAAATAAAAGTTAAAATACAATGTATGTAATCATATTAATGAATTATTATCAGTTAAAAAGTACATTAAAATTATGTTGTAAATAATTATTTATTAGTGAATTATATTTGGAATTTCTTGGTATAAGAACAATGAATTTACATTAATTAAAATTTGAAAATAATTGAGGTAAATACTAAATAATGCAGTGCATGGTAAATAAAAAAAAACAGAAGAAATTTTAGACTATTAAGTTAACAAAAAAAAACTTTTAAACTCTTGGGACCAAGAAGAACGATTTGTCTTTATCTTGTTATATGTTTTGTATTGATTGATGTATTGATATACTTTCTCTGTTTTCAAAATGATGAATAAAATACAATTTAAACACATATTAAGAAAGGTAAAAGTAGAAAAAAAAATAAAAAAAATTTAAATTTATCTCTAGTGATCTCATAAGATTATATAAAATGATGAGTATTTTTATTTTTTTATGTTAATGAATTTTATTAAATAACATATTTATCCTTCACTTTATAAAATTTGACGGAGAGAGTATTGACTAGTGATGGATGCGAAGAAATTCAGTTGTAACTGAATTTCAAGTCAGGGGCTTATTAGTCTTTTAGAGCCCATAATGAGGGGCAAGCTGGTCAATGGCGTCGAGAAGTTGTTAAGAGTAGTTGTATTTGGGCGGGTGGATTTCGTATGCTTGTCCTTTTTGTTTAAAGGATAACTAAATGTTGGGGCGGATAGTGACAAAATCCCGAAGTATGTAACAAAAGTAACAATTTGTCTTCCCCTCCCCCCCCCCCCCCCCCCCCCCCCCCCCCCCCCCCCCCCCCCCCCCAACAACCTCCTTTTTTATAATTTTTTTTTTATATTTTCAATAATAATTTGATGGCCATTCTTCTTCCTCTTCCTTTTCCCTCTTTTTTCTTATTGGGCCGACTCTTGATTAATATTAAAAATGATTTTTTTAAAAAAAGAGAAAATAAATTACGCTAATATTATTACAAAAAATTATACCCATCGAGTAAAATAGAATATGTTTTGACTTGAGCTCGACTCGTTTACAAGTTGTAATCTCATTCACCAATAATTATTCGTGAAAATCTTTAAGGAGTGTAGGACACAAGTTTTTGAAAAAATAACAATAGTGATTTGGTGACTAAAAATAGTTATTAAAGATGGGCACAAAATAATATTGTTGTTTGTTATCGCTTGGCCATTTATATATGGTAAATCATCAGCTAATTATATTTTATCACATCATTTTATAATTATTTTTTGTAAGATTATTTTGTCACCATAACAATATTCAAAAAATAAAGAGTCATGCGACGTATTGTAATTTTTTTTTACTAAATTATAATTGCAAAACACATCCATACATGAAATTCGAAAATTTTTTAATAGTGCTCGTCAAAAAAGTTATCATTAATAATTATCCAGTAGTTGACAAAAAAATCGATACATAAAAGTATAACTCGATTCAAATTATGATGTTAATATATTTTAATTTTTGAGGTAATTTTTTTTAATTGTTAATACTTTTAAGTAATTTACAATATTAATTAATTATAATAAAAATCAAAAACAAATAATTTCATATTAATTTTGAATTTCAATTTTCACAAATTGATTAAAAAAAATTAAATAGTCTATTTTTGTGGAATGAAGTATCTTTTTCTCCTCGGAATTAATCGGAGGATCACAACTACTCGTGCATGTTTGACTCGCAGCTTTTGAGACTTTTAAAAGTATCCGAGTGTTAAAATGCATTTGAAAAATTTGTTCGTTAACTTGGTCAATAGTTCAATACGCAACTTACAAGTCTAAATGCGACTTATCTGTAGTATTTTTAGTGCAATGCATTTAGACCAAATACAACACCCCAAACGCACAAGCCTAACGCCCAAACACTACAAACAAACCCTCTCATAGAATTCCAGAAAAAAAACCAATACCTCCCTCCATTTTTTACCTTACCTTTGTATCAATGACATTTGGTTGTCTGTCCAGCTCCATATCTGAGGGAGATAGTCTCTGTGACTTCGCAAAACTTTGCAGATTCCATTGTTAAAATGAAAGGAAAATACATATAAATTTAAGTTAATATTTAAAATTGGAAGCTTCGAAAACCCAATGACGAATAACCAGGACAAGAAAATACTAAAACAAGAAAATTTGTAATGCCTACATTAAGTGCTTGTTCGTTTACCAGCTTATGGAGCGTTAATGCATTTGATATTCTAAATGCTTTTGAGAATCTTGTCAGCTTATTATGAACGTAGCTTATTTATCTTACAAACGCATCGTTTGGAGTTCAAACACACCAAACTATTTTTGGTGTGGTAGCCAAACGCACTAAACACTACAGTTGCAAACGCTATAAATGCTGGTAACCGAACATAACCTAATTGGCAGAGCCTGAAAGAAACGATCGCAAGCCTTAGTATAACAAGAAAATGTGGTGTATACGAATTTGAAATATTACGTTTCAAGAGCAAGCATCACGATCGAGTATCACTGGCATTTCAACACCATGCCCACTCCACTCATGATGAAAAATAAAGAATCAATTTTAAAAACTACATTGTGATTGACCTAGTACCTATATGCAAACTACACTAATATACAAATGACAAAACTCGATACCCATCACTAGTCTGAAATTCTGATCTTGAATATTATCAGTGACTTGGTGAGTTTGTTTCTTTACACCATTGGGGCAGGTTCAAAGTATTTCTATCAACAACAATAACAAGAGGAACCTGTCATTAGCACATCAAAAGGAGGGCTTCACGGGTACGGCCAAGCAGACTCAATGCCGTCGCAGCAATGTGATGTCCAGTCAGCCCAGCAAGAGCCAGTTGTTCCTTTGGTGATGCATGCTCAATATAGTGGTCGGGTAAAACAATTGGTCGCCACTGAAAAAAAAAATGATTGTCAAACAAGAGACTAGAAAACAAGTCAAGAGGATAAGATAATGTAGTAACTGGACCAGCTGGAGTGAATGCAAAACTAGCTTAAACTGAAACACAAGTGAGGGATTGTTCACACATGGCACAAGTGTAAGTTACAGAATATTTCGTTCTCAGATTTTAGCTATATTTGCCTTTATTACTAAACAGCCAACTCGACAGACTAGCCAAAGGATTAGATAGTGTAACAATTTGGCTGGGTTCGGTCAGGCTTGGTGTCAGTCCAGGCTCAACCCAAGCTTTGGGAGCGGGAGCCACTCAATCCAAAGTAACTCAACCTTGAACCTAGGCTATTCGGCTTTAACACATAAAAGAATATGCTGAGCTAGTGTTTGGATCTGGTTACCCTGAAAACTTGGGTTCGTGCCTAAAATTCCGATTTGAACTCAACCATATACAATCTACACTAAAATATAGAAGCTATCAACTTCCATTACGTTTCAAACTAATGCGAACTAGTTTAACAGAAAAGAAGACGCTGTATTTACACAAACCAGAATTAAAATTGAACATGAGTTTCAAATATTCAAATATAAAGTTTAACATCATGTTTGGTTGTTTTAACTTTCCAATTCTTGATTGGAAAAGCATACATTGAGGATGTGCATAGAAAATGTTTGGTATAATATAATAAAACATCAATATATTATTGGGTTTTAGGCCTGTGTTTGGATCTGCTCAAGCCTCAATATAAGCTTTTAAATTTGAGCCCAGACTCAGCCAAAAAAATAACAAGAGCCCAGTCACATACGAACTTGTTTTCGACATTAACTTCCCCCAGAGAACACATTACAGTATAGCTCTAACAAACAACAGATTTCAAATCAAAACAGAGTTATAATGTTCTAGTCGAAGACAGTGGATGATCGTGGATGGGATTAAAAATGTAGTAATTGCAACACGTGAAAATGGAAGACAAGGTTAATATCTATTTTAATTTTCCATTTTACTTTCACTTCTCCAAAAATAGAAATAAGAGGAATCTAATCCTTTCTTTCTTACAACCCACCCACCCAACGCAAAACAAGGACCACTCCATTTAGTATTCACTATTCAGTGAAATTTCGCCTGCTCTGCATGAAGCAGAAGTCTAAATGGTAAGACGGGCTTTTCAGTTTAACATCTATAATCATGCGTCCTTAAACGTTTTCTTCTCCTGATCATAAAACAGAGATTGCTGATATACATATCAAATCTCTGTTGACCAACAAAACATCTACCCTTCATCACAAAGGTAAATGTTATAAAGGTTGTGAAGCTGCCTTCACATAAGACGAAATTTTGGAAATTAGAAAGATAAAAATCAAACTTAAATTCATAATTAACAAACCAACTAACAAGTCTGTAGTCATATATATATATAAATATATATATATAGGGTCCCCATCCGTGGCAACCGGTTGTCACGGATACTATTCCAACAACCATAATCTACACCGTTGATCGCGACATTGGATGACACAGATTAAAATGGATTTCCTCCTTGCCGCTACAGGCTATAGTGACAGTAATATGGTTTGTAATGGCACGAGAAATTACTCATTTGCCCCTCATTTGTCCATGTGCTACACTGTCTGCCGCTACAAGCTCTGGCGGCAGTGTAGCTATTTAATAAATTAGAATTGTGCAGCGATAGCTCAATGGCCCAATAAGCCATTGGTCCTAGGATCGAAACCTAGTTGTGACATAAAATTTTTGCTTCATGTACTATATTTTTTGTGTATTAGATAAATTTTACTACCATCTATATATATAAATGTTTCTCTTTACAAAAAACTGTATTTTAGTAGTCTCCAATATTTTTAAATTTATTCTACCAATATATATATATATACACACACACACACACACACACACATTCTTTTTTAAATTTCTTGTCAAACTAAATAAAATACTAAACAAATCTCAACATTAAACTAAATATATATAAAGTAACTATGAATATTTATATATATATATATATATATATATTTATAAACAAATATTCATATAAATATTTAGAGATAAATTTATCTGAATATGTGTTTATAAATTTATATAAATTTATCTCTAAATATTTATATGAATATTTGTTTATAAATATATATATATATATATTTATATATAAAAATATTCATAGTTACTTTATATATATTTAGTTTAATGTTGAGATTTGTTTAGTATTTTATTTAGTTTGACAAGAAATTTAAAAAAGAATATGTATATATAATTATATATATTGGTAGCATAAATTTAAAAATATTGGAGATTACAAAAATATTTTTGTTTTTTGTAAAAAGAAACGTTTATATATATAGATGGTAGTAGAATTTATCTAATACACAAAAAATATAGCACACGAAGCAAAAATTTTATGTCACAGTTAGGTTTCAATCTTGGGACCTATGGATTATTAGGCAATTGAGCTACCGCTGCACCACTCTAATTTATTAAATAGCTACGCTGCCGCCAGAGCTTGTAGTTGTAGGCAGTGTAGCACATGGGCAAATGAGGGGCAAATGAGTAATTTCTCGTGTCGCTACAAGTCATATTACTGCCACTACAGCCTGTAGCGGCAGGGGAAAAATTCATTTTAATCTGTGTTGTCCAATGTCGCGATCAACGGTGTAGATTATGATTGTTGGAATAGTACCCGTGACAACCGGTTGCCACGGATAGAAACTCATATATATATATATATAAAACAGCCTTCAACCAATTGGAATAGCACTATCTGTACCCTTACGGTGTGAACTAGATAAACCATCGGGAATACCCCACCAACCATGCACAAGTAATCCCATATTGAAACCATGACTTATGCCTGCAGTCAAAAAATTATTACCTTGATCTTTCCGTCAAGCTGGCCATCAAGTGTAATAAATTGTGCAACGTGGGATCCGAATCCTCCTACAGAGCCTTCCTCGACGGTGATTAGAAAGGCATGGTTCTCACACAACTGCCTAACAAGTTGTATGTCAAGCGGCTTGCAGAATCTTGCATCGGCAACAGTTACCTCAATGCCAAGCTTTGAAAGCAAAGACTGAGCTCTAAGACAGTTCTGCACCATAGCTCCATAGCCAAGAAGAGCAATATCTTTGCCTTCTATAAGAACTCTTCCTTTTCCAATCTGGTCACAAAAAGGAGCAGACAAATGAATTCAAATTCTCAATGCAAGTTCAAGAGTGAAAATTGTTCAGCAAGAGCTATATTCTTATATATCCAGCAAGAATCTCAAGACACTTGAGAACACATATTTGAATACATTCAAAGTGACTAAAGAATATATAACACCAAAGGAAATTAGCCATCTTTTAAGGAAGGCTAAACTCATTATTTGGTCACCGAACTTTCCCTATCTTTAAATTAGGTTCCTGAAAACCTAAATCTTTTGATTGAGTCACTGAGCTAACTTTTTTTGGTTTTTATTTTTCTTTTTGTAATCAAAACTATCCATTAACATCAGTAATACATGGTTGAGATGTCATATGAGCTGACATAAGATATGAGTTGGACAAGGGAGTAGAGTGTCATCTGTTGTAGGCAACACTTAATTACGAATAGCACTTTTACCCCTTTCTCTATCTCTCCTCTCATTTTCTCTCTCCAACCTTTCCAGAATTGATAAATTCCTTCAATGCCATCGAGCAACCACACTTCTTCTCTCTAACATTATCAGTATCAACACCCATAACCACCACCATCACTTCTCTATCTCTCTATACACACACACACACATATGGGAGATAAACGTATCACCAATCCTTCAACTACGTGATGGCCTCATTAACAACCTGTGTTATACTGACAATAACCGACTGCTTAAACACCAACACCCTAAAGGAGCCAAGATACCATCACATTTTATCTAAATTTCTCAAAAGCTTTGCATCTAACACTCAAATTGAATTGAAAAAAAACAAGAATTTGAGCTCTGATGCAACCAATGGTTTAAGCGCAAGTAAATTTGATCAACAGTTGTGGATGAAATAGATACAGATATAACAAAAGGCATTGACAATTTCGCATGGGGTTAGAGAGATGAGATAAGGTGGTGATGGGTGAGTTATTGTGGCCGTGTTAAAGCAGTTCCATGTGTTAATCATTGGTGATGGCATGATGACTTGTAGCGGTTAAAGAATAATAGGAGAAAAGATAGAAAATAAGAAGATGAAATAAAGGAGAGAGAAAAGAATAAACGGGAGAAAGTAAATCTTATCCATGCAGAGGCAAACAGCAATTATTAAATCAGGCTTAAGTGACACTGTGACACGTCATAGAATCTTGCTAAAGGAAACTACTTATTAAAAAAAAATCTATATAATCTAACAATTCAATCCACAACAATTAGGAGTCCAGTGACCTAATGCTACGTTTGTTTGCAAAAATGATGGGTGTGATAGAATTATTTGTACTAATTTTAATCAATGCGGACTATTTTATCCCATGATTAGCCCGATATTTAATCCAAGGATTACTTGTCATCATTTCTAAGGTCATTTGATATCTCAAAAGAGGGATTATATAATACCACCTTTCAACTAGGGATTATAATCCATATCAAATGGCTTTACAAATGACAAACCATAGTTCACAGTACTAAATAATGGACTAATCATAGGATAAAATAATCCAAAGTGAAAATAAATTAGTACAAATAGTCATATCCCACCCATCATTTTTGTTGAAAAATATAGCTGAAAATCGGGGGAAAGTACAGTGACCAAATAACGAGTTTAGCCCTTAAGAAATGAGCAAGTTGTGGATTAATTTGATCATGCAGGACAAGCAGCATAACATCCATCAAATGTGAAGGTCAGTTGACAAAATTTTGAATCTCTGAGTTGTATATTTATAACACAATGCTCAATGAAAGAAATTAATGCATCACAAGTATTAGTAAGGGATGGAAAGGATTATATTACTTCAATAGGGACTCCATTACATATAGCGTTGTTCAGCTGAGCAATGGCACCTCTAGGATAGCGGAAGCACACTGGCCTGTCATCAATATAAGTTGCAGTAGCCACCATGTGAACGAGCTCAACCTCATCGGATGGGGCCATCACAATCATATTTGGCAAACATGACATGAACGTAATATCAAATGCTCCGCACTGTGCTGGCCCATCAGATCCTACTAAGCCTGCACTTGTGATGACAAAACGAACTGGAATTTTCTGCCTATCCACATCATGGACTACCTGATGCACCCATAAGGAAAGAACATGTTAAAAAACCAGAATATTTGTCTTGTAGTACTCGCAACATTTTATTTTTCACATTATTTAAGACGTATATCAAAGTCCAAGTGATGTAGGACAAGAAGAAACAAAGGAATAAGAGTACATAGAATCGGTAGAGAAATATGCACACAAAAATATAAAGCTTTTCTCAAATCAATCCATATTCAATAATCTAAAAATTTATATAGATTACAACACTTTATATAGGAAATTTATGTCTTAACGACCAAGAAAAAACCCTAATATAAAAAAGAAAAGAAATAACTCCTAATTAAAATCTACTACAATAATTAAACTTCTAGAATCACCTACCTAACATAAGTAGTTACATTAGTTACCAAAATAATTGTCTCTAAATAATACTACAATATAATAAGTAATCAATCTCTTGATCTTCTTCCTTTGCTCCACATCATTCTCCCCGACATTGAAGAAAATTTATCCATGAGTTTTATAATTATTTAGATGTCTTGCAGCAAATCATGAGAATCCCACATTCCAATTTCATGACCACAATTTTTGGGGCCAGCAGCAACATAATATAGAATTTTGAAGCAGCCTGACACTCTACTGTATTATCCAAAAAGAGAAAATCAACATGTTTGACCTCCACTTTATCATCCTTGTTGTGTTCATATTCAGGATGAAACATAACTTCAATTTTCTCAATGCGAACCATTTCTGAATCTTCAATTTGTTCAACACACTTAGCTTCTGCTTCATTTTCCTCACGAGCATCAAGATGTAAGTTATCAAGGCGACAAGTCGAGGCGAGTCGACAGCTGGGAGCTTAAGCGCTTAGGCGATAAGGTACCCGACTAATCGTCCACAAGTCGACAAGTCGTTAACAATGTAAATTTTATACGAATAAAATTATACATATTTAATATTTATATGAATATTGATATATTTATTTTTCTAATGATTTATCATATTCATAATGAAGGTGGTAGCATATCAAATCACAACAAGTGAACAAGATCAAGTCAAAATGGATAATTTTATTATCTACAAAATACAATTACACAAACAAGCAACATCAAATCACATTCATAACCACTAAGCAACAAATTCAACAAAAAAAATCAACACATTCCTTTGAACTGCATTATTTAATAATTAATTACTTTCCAATTTCCTGCTACTGCTAATATTATTTTTATTTTTATTTTCTTTGAACTGCATTAGTTAATAATTAATTACATTCCAAACAACACATTCATTTGAATTGCATTAGTTTGTTAAACGGTCTTTTTTTTTATTTTTATTTTTTTTTCTTCTTGCTACAGCTAATATTATTTTTATTTTCTTGAAACAGCAAATATATTTATTTTTATTTAATTTGTCCTAATTCCAAAAGAGTTGAACCTGCAAATTGCAAAATTACAATGAGAATTGGGCTGCTATGAAAAAATAACCTACAAATATACTACAACCAGTGCAAATCAGACCCATAGACCATAGTACGCAGCCCACTAAACAAAAAATTAAGAGCAGCCCACTAGCCCAACAGACCCATATACCATAATAGTATGCAGCAGAAGTGAAGAATAGAGCAGAGCAGAGAGAAAATCAGAAAAAAAAGAAGAAAAAAGAACGAGTCGGAGTCTCGGAGAAGAGAAGAAGAAAAGAAGAAGAATATAGGAGTATAGAAGAAGAAGAGTAAAAGAATAGAAGAGTAGAAAAACTGAAGAAGAGAAGAAGAAGAAGAAGAAGAAGAAGAGTAAAAGAAAAGGAAATAGGAAGCATACTGGAAGTCGACGCCTCAGCAGTCGGCAGGTGAGTCCCCTTTCTTGCTCTTGTTCTCTGCTCTTGCAACTCGTTTCTCCCTCTCTGCTCTTCCGAAGTCGCGATCGATCGATTAGGTTTAAGATCAGTAGTCGAATCAAACTTTATTTTCTTTTTTTTTTACCTAGTTAAGCTTCGGGCAAGTCGACCGCTTAGCCATATAGTCGTCCAAGTCGCAAGCAAATCGTCCAAGTCGTTCGAGTCGTTGACTGAGCGGTCGCCTTCTCCCCTCCAACCAAGTCGCCCAAACGACTTTCCAAAATGTACCGACTGGACGCCTAGTCGTCACCTAGGCGACGACTTGATAACCCTTAGTACTCTCTCTTCTTTATTTCCACCAACTTCTTGTTGGTTATTGATACAATTTACCCAAAGAGTATTAGGTGTTGTGATGCATTCATCAATTGTCTAGTAATACTTTGCCTTGTGGATCTCCTCTTGAAAACTTCGCGTCCAATTAGATTGAATAACTTTTTGGTCTTGAACACAATAAGGACGAGAATAGCATGCCAATAGGTACTCATAATGTGTCTTTAAATCTTTTAGGCTTTTTTCAGACAATTTTAAATCATCACACAATTTTCAATACTTGACACCACAAGTCACTTAATTTTAGCCCAAAGGAGGTCTGGATGTCCTAAATAAGACATTGGTACTTTTTTCTCTTTGTTTTCCTTTATGACCGACTCTTTTTTCAATAGCCGACTCTTCTTTTTTTTTTTTTTTCAAGCAGGGAGCAAATTGAAAAAGGTAATAAATAGGGATAAAGGTGCAAATTTTGAAGTGCAGGGGCTGAACTTACTAAAATTTGTCACATTATAATTCATTTGGTTTTTCATCTTTCTGTTTATTGCGTATAATAGCAAAGAAGTTCTAGAGAGACTTTCAGCTTTAGCAACAACAATAGCTTTTGGACTCCTTTTCTTGTCCTTTTTCCTTTTTCTTTTCTCTCTCTGGCCTCTGCTCGTCTTTCCTGGATAAACTAGATTTGGGCTGGGGGTTATTGCTTTTTCCTAGTGATGGGCTTGTTGAAGGAAGATGGTTGTAAGAGTTCCGGCAAGAAAGGTCCACCCCCCCCCCCCGGGCGCAAGAACAATGCCACTGTCGCGCTGAACTGTACTTTCCCGACAGAGAACATTGATTTTCTTGCGATGAACAGATTTGCAATTGAAGCAGCCTGATGATTTAGATGTTTTACTACACCTGTGCATACAACGCAAGTTAGTTCATCTTCGGCAATATTTTACATCAAGTCTAGCATTATAAAGGTAATATGAAATTAAGAGTAGTAATTTGTAATATGTTGAGTAGAAGACCGTACTAATGCTACCAATGCTGTATTAAGTTAGCATTTCGGATTCTTGTCTTCCAATAGTAGGTATTGTGAATTTTTATTTCCTTACAGGGAGAAGAGAAAGAGAGCTACCACGGCTTGAACCCTAAAAGTTGCTCACACCGCAAGGGGAACACCATTGTGGCACTGAAAGCTTTCTCTTCTAAAAAGAATAACCTAAAAATCCATCAATGAAATTGATTTATATATATCTCTCTGAAATGAGCAGACCAATTTTTATTTTATTTTTTCCATTTTCCCAAAATAGAAACTAAATACTATTAAATATTAAACAAACTAATATTTTCAACACATTAAATGTGATACAGATATTAATTAATTCCTACCTAATAATAATTTTGAGTAACTATAGTGTTATAGAATATGAATACTTGAGTTGTGCAAATTGGTAATACCACAATATTTTAACCTCTACAACAGTATTTTTGGACATAAAATGAGTTATGCCCAAAACAAAAGAAATGTAACTAAAGAGTTAGGGACTGGAGCAATCTTTAACTGCCCAATCCGCAGCAGTTTCAATTAAAACGAACCAGATTAGTCCGATGACCACCAAAGAGAGCAGGCATGCAGAGAAAGAAAAGAACTAAACATTCCCTCTGAACCTCCCATTCCCAAAACTGACTCAAACCTTATATCCTTTAAAAGTCCTTTCCACAGTCAACATGCAAAGCAGGAATCATACAACTGGGCGCACATGAAAATGTTCTTCAACCCAAAGTGAGACCCATCGCTTCCAATTCTTTCGACAAGATAAAGATTATAAAAAAGGATTCCTATATTGTCCAACAATCTAGGTTTCTATCTAAGACAGCAATATCTTCAACCACGTCCACAAATCATCTCAATCATGCTTGAAGCTACTTCAAGCTCGCCACCACTACTCATAAGGCTTGGGTGCATGAGGTCTTGGGATCCATTCTTGCCAAATGCAAGAATGTTAAATTCCCTTCAAATTAGCACAAAAAAAAAAAAAAAAAAAACACCTCGCCACCACCTCAACATAAGCCATTGCCTCAAACCTTGAGATATATCAATTTTTCAATATCTTGCTTATCCTAAGAACTCTCCTCAAAAGAGAGAACATATATTTGCAAAGTATTGTTGCAGGGAGCAGATAGAAAGCTATTATGCCCTGCACCCTCCTACATCCTCCTGTATATGTAATTTAGATGTTGCAATTAAAAATTTTCTAGGTTTTCATAAAAATATCAGTGCATGAATTTCAAAAAGAATCAAGATGATCTCCCCCTAAACATAGATCAAATGGGTAAATATTCAGAAATCAATAGGATTGAACAACGAACTACGAGAAGCAAAAGTAAGGAGTAAGGAATGAGTGGCAAACCAAAATTCATCTGTCCTAAATAAGAATAAAAGTTTAACTGCTGCTTAAAAATGTCAACATAGTTGAAGCAAGGATTAATATGTGACTGTGAAAAGCTAGGTATGAAGATCTAAGTGTGAAATTTTTAAGGGTAGGAAGTGTGACATATGTCTTCAATTTTTCACCTTTCTCAATTGCATTTTATCTTTTAGTATGTCTTTCAAAATAGCCTGCATTATCCTTTCATTTGACTTCTTCACATTCAACTTCACAATTCCACAACATGTATGCTCCCACTTAAGGTAACTAACAAAATGAAGAAGCAATGAGGGCATTATCGGGAATTCTATCATAATTAAAATTTTCAGTTTCTATTTGTGTGTTTTCTTTTCTTTTTTTCTTAAGAGATACAAGGACCATCATAACATATAGGGCAGTGCATCATCTTCATTTTTGGAAAGACACGTGAGTGGATATAGGGCAGTGCATCATCTTCATTTTTGGAAAGACACGTGAGTGGATGCAAAATGGCATATAATAGGGAGTAATCTATCTAGGTTTATACCTTAGATGCTATATAATAGGGAACTTAGGTATATGTGTGTGTGTGTATAGAGAGAGAGAGGAGAGAGAAAGAGGAGAGAGAGGAGAACCTGATCATAACCTCTCTGAAGAAAGGCAGACGGTATTATACAAAATGGCTTCAGACCCCCACATGACAAACCAGCAGAAAATGTCACCGCATGCTGTTCAGCCATCCCCACATCAAAAAACTTGTCCGGAAACTTTTCCTGGAATAACTGTAATGATGGTTCCATTCCCATTCCTGCATGAACTGCCACAATATCTTTATCTCTCTGTGCCTCCACAGTTAAAGCCTCCACAAAGCAGTCACTATATGTTTGAGGGCGTTTATTACGGGGCAATGAATCAGAATTACAACCTGCTTGATACAGGAGAGAATGAAAACGTCAATAGTACTCGATGGGTTTCATTACTGCATAAGCTTCAGAACAGAACTGGGGTTATGTAATAATCCGTATCACTACATGTGGGGGAAAGATGGAGGTGGTCTAGGACTATAATACTACTACGTGTCCTGAAAGAACTTTTAGCAACAAAAGAAATAAACTTCTTTTAGAGGGTTATCTGCTATATTAAGTTTTATCAAACAGGCCCTAAGCTTGTTTAGTATTCAGCAATTAAGCTGTTTTTTTTATATACAATTTTAGTTTTTTAGGTCACTTTTTAAGAGGAGCTTAATCTTTTAAGTCATATTATTAAAATTTATCAAGCAGACTTAATTATGCAGATCATTTTATGTATTAAGTTTTAAGACTTAATTCAATTAACAAACAAGCTCTTAAGTAAGCTATAAAAATAATTAATAAGCAAAAAGAAGTTTCATCACAGAAACAGCAAAGACGAAAGCTTGTGAAATAAGTAAGCTTTGATTCCTATACTGAAATGAGCTTGTCAAGCTCCACTAGCAAAAAACAACCACCACCAAAAAGAAAAAGGAAAAAGTGAGCTCCAAGCTCCAAACATGTTGGTAAGTGAAAACTCAGCTTCTTATGCACATAAAAGTCTGAATTTTTTATTTTTTGGTAAAAGAAGAAAGTTTATTGATAGAAAAGCAAGGATACAATAAAAGGGGGAACAAGAAGCCCACCCTCAACGGAGTAAAGAAAAAAAAACAAAAAACAGAGCACTTAAATAAGTGCAGCCCTTCAATCTCTACACAAATTAATCATAGAGATACCTCCAAAGGCCCCCATGGCAGAAGTCCTAAGAGATGTAAGAAAATAACCCTATCTCTCAACAGATAGAAAAATAACCATAAAAGTCTGATTAAGTGTAAGCAAGAAAGCCCGAGTATGAACCAAGCTGAAATACTATAAACTTGGCACTTTCATCCCTAAAGCTGAGCTATATGATGTTATTTCTAATGTAGGAGACTGTTGAAATGAATGGTAGAAACATCATTAAGGAATAAGGAAGTAAAGAAGCATACCATCTTGTTGCTTGGTTGATATCTCACTCTGTTGGTAATTTTGTACTTCCTGCTCTTCCTTTGTTATGACATGGACCAGAACTGGACCCGTAGAGTCCAAAGATGCCACTTCATGCAGAACACATATAAGGTCTTCAATGTTGTGTCCATCAACAGGTCCAATATAATACAAGCCAAGCTCTTCAAAGAGAGTCGACCCTGGTGGACCTAACATACCACGTGCATACTCATCAACTTTTGCTGCCCATTCATACATACCTTTACCCAGTCTCTTAGTCAAACTCTGAAATAAGCAACCACGACTGAGATGATAATGATAATACGTAAGAAACCCAAAGCTTGCATGAAACATTGATATTCACCAAAGAAGAAAATGCGCAAGCTCGTGAAAGTTTCTCATTAAAAGAAGGTCGTACCCATGCACAAGGCTCCCCGCAAAGAAGGTCAAATGAAAGCTTCTAGTTAGATATATATTTTATTTTTTTGTGCGGATAAGTTCATATAACTAATATCAATCATATGTTCCACAGCTATTCAAAGTTTACCTTGTATCTGGATTATGGTAACTACCCAATTCTGACTTTTCCCGTGAAATCATAATAGTTCACTTACTCTAAACTATGTAGATGCAAGATTAACGTATATTCAATAACAGAATAGTCCCATATATATGATTCAACTTTATATAAAATTGGATGCTTTCATGCTTACAATTACTGTGCAATGTTACCTAAATAATATTACATGGATTGTGGAATGAAGATCAAAAAATACCGATGCAGATATGTCATGTCCACTAGAATGTGGTATGCCAAGGGTAACTTGCATAGATAGTGTAACTGAATAAGTTGAAATATTCCTTGTATTGGTCTTCTTCAATAACAGATAATTAATAACATATACCAACATTGGATGAGCAAGTTCTATTCTCTTGTATAGAAAATAAAAAATAAAAAGAAACAAATCTTGGCTTAATGTTAATGTGTTCTACAGCCTTCACTTCTATAATTATCAAAGATCTCAATCTTATGCTTTTATTTCTATTTCCATCTAGTTTTGGAATGTGCTACGGAATCAATCAGATCGTACATTTACCGAGTGTGCTCCATATTAGACTACTGATGTTTGCACTACTGTTACTTCAACCATTACCCGAAAAGTTAGATTTCTTTACTTAATTTTGTTTTGGAGAAGGGGATAACCCATTTAGAAAGCTTCATTTCCCTCACTTTGGTTGCAATACTTATGTTCGTTTTCATAAAAAAAATTATGAGTGAACCAAATGAATGTTTGAATCAGTAGATGCAGACTGCAGAGTCTTCCAAACATTAGTGTATTTTTTCTTATTGCATGCCTTCAATAAGGCAATCCGCCACAATACTAGGGTTTTCTGGTAATTTTAAGCGAAAAACATGTTCTATAAGGATCTGGAAATATAAAATATGTTATTTAAAAATTTAGAAATACCTTAGCAAATTGTCGTAATTTTCGGAATAATTTACTCGACTGAAGCTTGCTTAGAGTACTAGATAAGGCGTTGATTGATGTTTTTGGGGTCTCCTCGAGCTTTAGGTTTAATGAATGACGACTATCATTTAGTATCACAACCATATTTGAATCCAAATACCCTGCATTGCTCATTGCCTCATAGACCTGACCAGTCATAGTTGTTCCATTGCTAATAATTGTAACTATACGATCACGTTTTCCTTTAATATCTCGTGCAACAGCCATTCCTGAACAAAAATTGTGTATAGGTCATTTTCAAATTCCAAGATTGATAATGAACATAGCATAGAGGCTTAGCAGCCAAAAAGTTCCAAATTTGACTGGGCAACTATTTAAAGATCTTATAAAAGTTAGCCGTGAAAGTTCTGTTTATCTAAGACATAAGTTATGACTAATTACATACTATTATAAGGCCAACAATTAATGAAAGCCGCAATTGTAGCAAGTTCTTAACTACACAAACAGAATAGGAATCCAGGAGAAAAATACTACCGAGTCCAGCAGAAATGCTGTTGCATCCATGACCTGCACCAAATGGATCAAATTCACTCTCGGAGCGAGATGTGTTAGCCGAAACGCCATCCTTTTGTCTTAGTGTGTGCATGAGGGACCGCCTTCCTGTGAGAATCTTATGTGCATAAGTCTGTTCAAGTTGAGAGAAATGATTTATCATTATGTGCATCAAAGTATCATTCCTAAATTGAATAACATACACGTACATGATTTTATTTACTTCTTTACACCACCCAATATGCTTATCACTTTTCCATCAAAAAATATATATATACTTAGGAATTTAACCACAGAGATGATAAAAAATCAATTGAGAAAGTTGATATTCCCCTCATTCCAAAATAACTATGCACCAAAATTCACGCTTCCCTCCTTTTACCCTCCCCAAACCAAAATGAAAGATATCCAATCTTCAAATCAAAAAAAATACACAACTTATTTTCTATCGTAAAGTATAAATCCAATCTTACTTGTACACCTGAATCCCACAAGATCTTGTCCATTGGAGCGTGAAAAACATGATGTATTGCAATTGTCAGCTCAACCACTGCCAAACTTGCACACATGGATTTTTGCGTTTTTGACATAATAAAGGATAATTCAGATCTGATGTCATCAGCTAGTTGTTTCAGTTGCTGCATAGAGCTAGTTCCAGTTAGTAGAGCAGTCAGTGAATTGAGATAGCTTGAGAAAAAGATTTGCAAGAAGGAAAAGTTTTCAAAAAGCTAATTACTGAACCTTCAGAGACAAGTTTTTCAAGTGCATTGGGTTTTCAACTGTATCAAGCATGGGTGTCAGGACC
This sequence comes from Aralia elata, assembly GCA_034770075.1. NCBI lineage: Eukaryota > Viridiplantae > Streptophyta > Magnoliopsida > Apiales > Araliaceae > Aralia > Aralia elata. The sequence goes on along the minus strand of CM068381.1, from coordinate 43,448,456 downwards.
TTTTCCGAAAAGAAATCATCACCATCAGGTAGAGAATATATTCGACCAACACTTCCCTGCATCAAGAAAATTTATATCTTAGCAGCCTGGAATACCAATCCTTCTATTTGTTGGTTAATTTGTGGGTGTGTAAGGAGTGTTTAGGAAGGTACACTTTAGCCAAACTAGTTTTTAACAAATGTGTCCAGTCATGCATGATGGCACTTGAAATTCTAGCATACAGATGACTGGAACAGGAGTCATGATTTAATTAAGGTACTAAGAGTAGCAAGAGATCTTAAATTGCCAAGCGTTTGTCCGCAATTACTCGTGATTTGTATAGTGCTTGTATGATCTTGAAAGTTAAATAACACAATAATCATAGAGAAGGAAACTATGTCAACAACAACAACAAAAAAAAAGGAACCCGTGAGCATATAAAATTACAGGGACTAGCAATATTAAAGTAAAGCTATTTCCTCAAAGTATACTTGATCAAAAAAGAAAAAAAATCCTCAAAATATAATGATATTTAACATTATGAACTAATGATTGAAGTCTACAAAGTGGCTTAACTTTATCGCAAAACCAAAACTCAATCTAGATAAAGAACCAGTACCACCGCCGTTTATCTTCAAAGAGAAAAAGGGAAAAGGAATAAACTCTTCTGCAGTTAATTTTTGCATTATTCCTATTATGTGCCTCAGTACCAAACATCCCCACTTAATTGATATTCAAAAAGCCATTCAATTATTCATTACCATGAACTTGAAGCTTTAATTTATTTCCCTTTTTTCCCCTGCCTTCTTGGTATTACCTATTAAGTAATTCAAATCCCTATTTACCCTTTTTTTCCAACTCACCACATACAAAAAAAGACATTAAATTAAAAAATGATTACATTGATAAAATTATACAACTGTCAGTTAATTCAGAATATGACAAGTCTTCAATTAAAAGAGGTACTACTAAAACACCTCAAAAGTTAATGAAATTACTAAATACCTTGGATGTACAAGTGAAAGCAGAAGATGGGTACAAGTTCATTCTGAAAACTTCCCCATTTGCAGCAAAATTAACACACGAGGATTCCAATTTGGAAGGTGAAAACCTTTGATTTCCATGAAAATGAGCACTAGTACCAAATGAGTTATAGGCAGAAGCAGTACTCATCACGAAAAACAAAACTTCAATTAACCAAAACTATTCAATTTTCAATTACAAATAAATATAAACCATTTGGTAGTCAATTTCAAAACCCAGATACAACAAAGAGTCAAGTAGAATAGCAAATGAAAGAGATGAAAATGATAAGAAACTGAAACCCCGGAGAGAAAATGGACTGAAAATTGAATTTTATGTCAATCACTGTCCAGAAAAATCCAGTGATGAGGAATAGAAGACAGAGATCATTACTTCAGAATGGATAGAGATAGAGAGAAGTGCGTCGGGTACAAGATCCGAACCCACTAGATCCATTATAAATGGGTTCGGGTCCAATATTTAATATGACTATTATTATTTAAAATCATTTATAATTTTGGGTCAGTACTCAAAAGCATCAACAAATAAAGATACTCCTCCATGTTATCCAACAAAAAACAAGTATATAGATTAATTCATAAAAAAATTAAATTACGACAAACGTAAAATTATAAATGATAAAATAAAATAGTACTATAATATGTTAATTTATTTATTTATTTATATTTCATATATTTACATACGTTATTATTTAATATTAATACAAATTTAATTATATGTAATGACACCCAATAAAATAAGATTCTTTAAAAAAATTAGGGTGGGAATATGGTAATTATTAATTATAAAAAGAAATTATATTTATCAACAGACAATCGTTTCATACATGCACAGTGTGATTTTTTTCCTCCTATATAATGAGGGTACATTTTAATTCTCTCGAATATTCAATTATGCATTTAGACATTGTTAATCTACATACTAGTCAAATCATAGCATGCTAACAAACTTTAACATGCATTAAAAAATAGAAAAATGATATACATGTCTACAAAATATTTGACGAAGTTAAATTACAGTCAACGTGAAAATGTATGTAATAAAATAAAATAAATTAAAGTAGCACCCTTCTTAATTCTTACTTATTTCATGTATGCATATACGTCGCAATTATAATTCGACTGAAAACTTTTATAATGTACTCCGTATATCAAGACTCCAAAAAATAATCAGACTACTATCTAGTTTTAGGATGAAGGAAGTTCCATAATTTGATGATTTCTAAATATATATATATATACAAAAAGAAATCAAAAAATGATTTGCATGTTGATATTTTAGGATTGAAATAAAAGACCAGGTAGACGATTATAGTTAATTGAGTGTCTTTGTCGCTGTTTTATTTGGCCAACATGAGTTTGCATAATTGTAAAACGTGGTTGTCACAACTAAATAATAGCGACAAATAATTAACATAATGTAGTTTGATTAATCAGGTACATGACTAAATTATCATTGATAAAATTAGTGAAAAGATAATATACTTGTGGCCCAACTAGTTAATTGTGGTTGTTACATCTATGTTATTCAATGTCTCTCTCTCTCTCTCTCTCTCTCTCTATATATATATATATATATATATATATATATATATTATAATCATATACTTCATCTGTTCCAAAATATAAATTCGATATTAACTTTTTGAAATTATCTCAAGATATTTTCAAATTTAAAATTAACATGAATTACTTTAATTATAGTTCATACAACGATGGCTATTATAAACTATATAAAAAAGTGCTACTCAGCGTAGAATTTATTATTTCATAATTTTTAATAAATTATATATTTCTTAAAAAACTTAAAAATACTCGGTCAGAAAAACAAACAATCCAAACCTATTATTACCCACTTAAGCTGACAAATGGCTACAAGAGGGATGAGAGCGACTGGGCCAGTCAAGTAAGAGGACACAGTCTTTTAGCCCATATAAGTTGATCCATTCCTATAGGCACGAGCTGTCCTTGGGGCTTTTAATAAATCACAATTTGCCACTCCTAAATATTTTATTACTCCTTAATCCCCATATTTTACAAAAAATAGTCTCATCTGTCAAAAAATAATCATGAAATAGTCTCACTTTTCTGATGATTGTTACATAATATCCTCAAATTTTAATACCATAATATTCATCATGTCACCAGTATAAACTAACAAACTAGAGAAACAATAATTTATCCTTAATATTTATAAAATATTTAAGTAAAACTTTTTTTGTGAAATGTAGAGAATGTTATTATTTGATGAGAACTGAATATGATGATAACTTTATAGAATGAAATCTTTGAAGTCCCAAAGGGCTAAAATAGTTTTTATAACGAGGTGAAAACACCATTTAAAAACTTTTTTTTTTAATATTAACTATCAAGTATGTATGCATCAAAATAATTATGAATTTAAATAACTATGAATTAAAGTTTAATATATTGACAGTGTATATACGAATAGTATTAAGATGATGCCACGTTATTAATGAAGTATTTATATTAGACAAAAATTCCTTATTTTAGTGATACGTCATGATCCTAATACCACTCGTGTATATACTTACATTGTATCAAATTAGTTGTATTATGAAAAAACCCTTTAGTTTGATAGTGAACAAGGTAGATCACGAGCACAAATCACACAAGTATAATACACAGATGACAATGCAAAGTAAAAAGTAAAAAACCAAAAACAAAAAACAAAAAACAAAAAACAAAAAACAAAAAACAAAAAAAACAAGAAGATTTAAGTTGTTCAGAACAATCAACCTTTTGTCCACTATTCTTCTCCGCCCAGAAGAGATCCTCCACAATAGTACGATTCACTTAAAATCACTAAAAATCTGTTGCAGAGCTCTCCTAGAACTCATACAAATGTCTCACTTGGCAACAAATAAGGACGTTTAGTCCTGAAAAACACTAGGGTCTTTGCAATCTCTAAGAACAAGTTTTAAAGGTATTCTCTGTGTAGAAACATTTGAAAAAACATATTTTGGTGCAAATATATCATTAAGGCGAGAAAAAAGATTGTTTAAGACGAGAGAAACAAAAATACTTTGCAATTTACACTCAAGAAATGAGTACATATATTAAGACATATTTGATACAGCTGAGAAACTGTAAATTTGTTTCATCTCACATTCTTAAGTAAATGACAAAAAAAACAGAAAAAGAAAAAAAAAAAAAGAGTGACAAAAGTCTTCTCGTCTTGCATTAATATCGATTACTTCCACAGCTTCCGCAAAGACATATTTTTCTCAGTGTCCTTCTTCATTACCTTAGCCACTGCCATCTCAAAGTCTTCCTGCGTAACATGTACTCTCCTCTCCCTCAGGGCAAACATACCAGCTTCAGTGCAAACCGCCTACAATAACAAATGCTATATATTAAATATAGTGTAAAATACTTTCAAACGAGCACAACCATGTATGCCATTTATCCCATGCCTCTCTTGGTCATAGATTTGACCTCCCTAACTTGTAACTCCTTAGTCCTTACGGTGCTATAATATATACATGTGATTCTTCTCGTGAAAAAAAAAATTAAGAAAAGAAGAGAACAAAATGTAGATCATAAACCAGAAGATAGACAGTAATATGCCAATAAGTTCTAATAATGAGGACAACCTTTATATTTGCAACAACGACCACAAAACTGGACAGGAAAGGGAGAATAATAAATCATTTAAAAAAAACCTTTCGAAATGAATAAAATTAATGGAAGGTTCAAACTGAAGTCTCCCTTTTCTCTCTTTTTTTAGATGAGTCGAACTGAAGTCTTTTCAAGAGAATAATAATTTGAAAATATATCAAAGTTCAAGAAGAAAAAACTGTTTGCATACGAAAGTGAGACGAATCACACCTTCAGTTCAGCACCAGATGCACCACCCATCTTTTCTGCTATCTTCTTCAAATCGATACCACGCATCAAGTTCATTTTTCTCGAGTGTATCTTTAAGATATCCCTACGGGACTGGAAAAGCAGAGAAATCAGCACCATACATAACACCACACAGCAGGCAAGAAAAAGCACGAAAGGGCAAATAAAAATTCACTAAAATATAACATAATTTTTTTATTTTTTTATTTTTGATATGTGGAGTATCCCGACTTGCGTCGAACTAGTCTCCCCACTCCGAACAAGGCTTCCGAAACAGACTTACGCCTGCAATCCGTGACCCCTATGCTGCTTCGAGTGGGAGTCAAACTCAAGACCTCCGGATTTACGGTTGGACCCAAGTTCTCCCTTAAACCACTTAGGCAAGCGACAGGGTTAAATATAGCATAATTTAAATGAAACAACAATTTAGTTCCTCATATCTATGTAACTACTCCCTCCGTTCCACAAAAAGAACCCCTTATCTGCAAAAAAAAAGAATATAAAGTACTAATAAAAAAACAAAAAGAGTAAAAGAGTTCTCTTTTTGTTGATGATAGTGTAAAATGACACAAAGTCCTTAAGTTCAATATCACTTTTTCACTACCATGCCACTACTACTAAACTAAACACTCATTATATTTAAGGATAAGTATGAAAGAAAATATATCCTTAAAGTTTATAGTTTTTACAAATGGAATTCTTTTGTGAAACCAACTTTCACTTTGAGATATTATCAAATTCACAATTAATACAATTCATTTCACTTTTCAAAACAATAGATCTTGTAATTGGTAGTATTTTTTAGATCGTTTACGATTTTCACAATTTTATTGCCTAAAACTAAATGAATACCTATCATTATCAATATTGAATTTGAAAGTATCTCAAACTGACTTTAGAAATTCAAACTTGATCCTATATTTTGGAATGGAGGGTATATATTCCAATTGAGGCATGATATCTTGCTTCAATGGGAAGACTAGCGCTATTAATAATTTGAGAGCATTATTTTCACATCTAAGTTGGAAAAGAAAGATCCATATGACTTTTGTTTACTAACCGACATCGCTGAAATGGATAACATATAAATGTAAAATCTTCAGTCTTTCAACCATGAAGCAGAATCTTAATCAAAAAGATAATTAGAGCATGAACATCACAAAATGACAGAAGCAATCAAGACAAGACTTGATTACTACACATGAAAGCTTCTACAGATGTCAAATGTTTGCTTCTGCAATCACCAAGAACACAGTTGCACAAACCCAACTCCACCAAGTAGAAAGCATACTTAAGCTTTCAATGCTGTATGCTTATAAATAAATAATCTCCGTCTATTCCACAAGAAGAGTCCCATTTTGACTTTGGAAGTCAATTTGTGAAATCCTAAAGTTTAAAATTGATGTGATTCATGCAAGTTTTAATAACAATAAATAGTACTATTAGATAGTTTGCATTAATTACAATTGTTAAAAACTAAAACCCAACGAATTGATATCAATTTTGAATTTTAGGATTTCACAAATTAACTTCAAAAGTCAAAATGCGACTCCTTTTGAGAAATGTTTTGCACAAAATGGGAGGACAATCTCAACTCTGAGGTGGCGAATTTCAATAAAGGAATGAAAATTAGTGAAAACAAATTTTTTACTCCCTTCTAAAATAATTCTCTACAAGCTTCTATGACGAAATCAGCATACAACTGAGAAATATAACTCAAATCAAAGGATTCTACTGGAGGATTTTTCTTTTATAAAATGAAGACTGAACTCAAACAAGATTTAGAGATTTAGAGATATAGTCAATTTTAAAAGGCATTTAAGATTCATTGGTGAATAAATACCTCCTCGTTAGGATTTGGGAACTCTATTTTCCTGTCAATCCTTCCAGGCCTCAGAAGGGCATGATCAAGAATGTCAATACGATTCGTTGCCATCAGAACCTGTTAGAGCAGTAGAGCTACATTGTCAGCATAACATATAAAAAGATAACATCACATCACCAATCTACATAAGGAGACATGATGTTAGTACTTTGATTTTGTTTGATGCTTCAAATCCATCTAGTTGATTCAGAAGCTCCAACATAGTGCGCTGCACTTCGCTATCGCCATTACCGCTTCCAGATTCCATACGAGCAGACCCAATACTATCAATTTCGTCCATAAAGATAATTGATGGAGCATGCTCTCTGTGATAAATAACCAATCAGAAACCATACATGCAACAAATAAGGAAATCTCTAAAAGAAGATAGAAATTAAAAATGACAGCTAAACCAAGATAATACACAGTAGTATTTTTGGGATTAGTTATCCTCATTACTGAAAATGGAAAACTGGAAATGGAAAATATTGGATGGAACAAACCTGGCCATAACAAAAAGTTCTCTGACCATTCGAGAGCCTTCACCAATATACTTCTGAACTAACTCGGAGCCAGAAACCCTTATGAATGTACAATCAGTATGATGAGCAACTGCCCTAGCCAATAGGGTTTTCCCTGTACCAGGTGGCCCATAGAGCAAAACTCCCTATCAACAAAGAAAAAACAATTTGTCACTAGCTAAATTTGGAAATTAGCTAATGCACAGGAGTGACTATTCAAAAATATATTCGGATGCTAACAAACTTTATATTAGTCTCTAAGAAAGTATTAATCAGTACTCATTATCCAGCTTAAATATCCTGAGTTCTTTGGTTAAAGCAGATCCAATGGTTTGCAGATAGAAAAACATTTGATTGCCTGTTAACAAATAATTCATATCACTGCTAAGTGAATTTACCTTTGGTTGAGCAATTCCAAGACTCTCAAATAATTCTGGATGTTTGATTGGTAGCTCGATGACCTAATAAAAATTAAAAAAAATAAATAAATAAAGCTCAAATGAGGTTAGAAGTAATTTAACCTTCAAAGACTTGTTATCTTTTACCAAAACAACGCAAGGTTTAACAAAGAAATTGACCTCTTTTATCTCTTTGATTTGCTGGTCGAGACCCCCAATCATTTCATAAGTGGAATCTGGAACCTTTTCAACTTTCATTAGGTTTACCAGTGGATCTACTTTACTAGGCAGAACCAAGTGAAGTACATAGCTGTCATTGCGTAGAGCAACTCGGGTTGATGGTGTGATTTTGGTAATGTCAATGCTTTTATCAACATCAACTACATATTTCCCTTCTGGATGAACCTGAAAAGTAAACAGTCTTTAGGGCAATCAATTCAACACGACAAACAGTTATTCATACAAAATATAAACATGAAAGATATATCTTTATATTTATATATATATATATATATATATCCGTCCCAGATTTATTGCAACTAATTTTAGTGTTTGTAGCAAGAATTCTAAGACTTGGCAAAAATATATTCAAATATAATATTTTTATAAATCCCTTCTTTCCAAAATATAAGATCACTTGCCTTCGTAAAATACAAAGACGAGATCTTATATATTTTACAAAGAAAAGTGATCTTATGTTTTGGAACGGATGTAGCATTTTGGTTAATTTAAACATTATATTTTTACCAATATGAATATGTTTTAAAACTTATAATATTTTAAAAAGTTTTTCAGATGACTTAAAATGCTTACTGCAAACACTAAAAGATGTGTTGCAATAACTCTAAGAGAGTGAATACAGACTACAGAGACATATAAGGGTGTGTGTATAAACACACATAATTAAAAACAAGAATTTACTAGTCAACCATCTACAGAAACATCGAATATCCAATAAATTACCCTTCTACATATGTTAAAAATAACAGAGAGAGAATCATCTCACAAACATAAGTGAAGGTCAAAGGCCCCACTTTGGTGGATCAAAAAGAACTAGCAATTAGAACGTAATTTACAAATTACGATCTTAGTAAAGGCAGTTCACACAATGACGATATATAAAGTTCTAACATACACAGGACATTTATGGATTACTCACTGCCAACAATGCACTCATTCAGCCAACAACTACATGTGATTGGGTTGGAGTATTGGAGACCAAGCACTGAAATTAAAAATGATATGGTATAATTTACCAATGAACATGGAGCAATTAAATGTACTACTTTATTATTTCCCTGGAGCAATCTTGTGTGTATTGATTAATCAATTATTCAATTCTCTTGGGCAATCAAGGGTAAGAAAGGACTACTTTATTAATTCCATGCTCAAGTGTTTAATTAAGTCCACTTAACAATTCTCCCCTGGTCCTTAAAGGAAATACCAGAAACAATTAAATATCAGTGTTTGTTGAGCACTTGAGCTCCATGAGATTCTATTTCTGCTTTCCAGTCGACCCTTGCCACCACATAGCTGATAGCACACATTTCTACTTCCAAATAGACATACTAATGGACTCCTTAATTGACACCAATGAACACGCAATCCACTTCACATTGCATGACAGACACTGCCTTCACAAGTAAATACAAGAAAGTAAAAGGACAACAGGTAAATGGTCCTCCGAAAAAGATAGTATTTAATATGTCATAAGTTGAATTAAACAAAAGAATGAATAGTCTGGGGCACCTGCTCTGCGTGGGTCCACTCATATCATTTAATCCTGATGAAATCTATTTGCCATGTGCCCGTGCATATATATGCCACATCACCAGCAAAACCTTTCTCACTATTTCAAACTATATGCATCTGTTTTAGGAATTTAATTATTTTGGGCGGGGAGTAATCATTTTGTTTCTTGTGAAACGCACCGAGGGAAACTACCACTGTTTCTGAGTTTTGGACGGAAAAGTAAAGGACAGAAAATTTAATTATAGGATAGAAAGAAAAGAACATAAAACCTTTAAGTTTTGTTTTATGTTGATTCTGTGTTTATACTTTATAAAGAAAAGACAACTGAAGTTTTACTTTTGGATCACTATTTTACCCTTTTAAAAAAAATTGTTGTGTTTGTAAAGGTATAATAGGGATTACAAAATATTTGCTTATGGTAAAGACTAAAGAGTTTTTTGTCCAAAACCATCTATTTTCCCTTCTTTTTTTTTTCTTTTATGTCCATTAAAAAAACTCAGAAACAAGAGAACTGGATAAAAAAAAACTAATGTTTCCGTCCTTTTCTTCTTTTCCTTCCATTTTAAAACTCAAAAACAGTGTAAAATGATAGAGTCGAAAGGTTAGACCTCCAGCTATAAAGGTTGGACCTACACAGGGTATGTACAATATCCCACCAACAGGCACGATGGGTAATGTCATACCAAACTATATGTGGGCGCATGCAAATCAACTTTCTTATTATCCTATAAGGAATTAAATTTGAATTTTTTATGACCAATAATTTATAAGAGTAGAGAAGCAACCTCAAATAGAGGTTAGAATCTTATAAAAGGTAATTTGTACCACGAAAGTAGGGGTTGGGGAATTGAAAGAAAGGAACAAAGAAAAAGCTTACCTTCACCAAGACCTTTGATTTTCCCATAACTTTGACAACTTCACCGACATATGACCCAGGCTCCTGAAGCAACTGTAGTTCTTCTTTGAGCATCCTCACTGAAATACAATCATCGATTAAGTGACTTCTTCAACAAATGAAATTCTAATAACATACAATGACATGGAAAACCATAACTTTAATACATCATTGGGTGAATCTGCCCCAATTTCATATTGGTTTCACAAGCATGTAATTTATCTCAATTCTCTTCTTTGGGCTCATTTAAACTCATTGGGGTATACTCTAGACCTACACCACTCTATAATTCCCGTTAATTGCTTCCAGAGAAGAAAGTGAATATAGAGGAAACAAGTACATACAAGGTCAAGAATGTATATCTATACTGTATTGAATTACAGCTTTTGAAACACACCTAGTTTGTCACTATATGAAGCTACATCTACTTGTAGAAGCCTAAGGGCACCTACACACAATTCTAAAATGCTTGATGCAGTTAGATACATGCAAGAATTTGGCACATAAACATATAGATGTAACCAATATGAGATATAAATTCACAAAACTCACTTCCAACCATGGGACAAATATCAACATCTTATAGGCTCCTTAGGAATCCAACTTGTAACTTCAACTATCGTCTAAATAAGGAGACTTCAAATTTTACTTTCACATTTTTCTACTTCATCTACACTTATTTTAAAAGGTTTTCTTCAGAAAAAAACTTTGGTGAAGTTCTAAGTCATCTACATTCCGACACAAAGAAAATTTCCTCCTAACCAATCAGGTGTCAATTCAAGAATATATACATTTGCACTAAAGTACAAAACTTTTCAACTGCAGTTTTCTAAAAAGCCCTGCCTAGGTCCGCTTTATCCCTGCCCAGGCACTAGGCAAATACTCTACTGCGTAGATTTGGCTGGGCCCCTAAGCCCCCACCTAGGCAGAATTGGACCTCTACCGCATCGATTTAATTAAGGCTTTGAAGCTCTACAATAATTGAAATGAATTTATTCAGCCTTGAAAGATTATTTTTTTTTGGTAATTTACTAATTTTTTATAGGCACATGTCACGTAAGCACCACCTAGGAAACATATAGGCACCGCCTAGGTGGCCTAGGTGATGCCTCCGCCGCCTAGGTCCGCTTAACAATTTTAAGATCATTTCAAGTACTTCCTAACTTGGCATGGTATCATCTGGTTTATAAAAGTGATCAAGTCTTTTTTTTTCATTTGATAACCTATTACATTATTCTAGTGCTTGACCTTATTTAGTTTGAGTATTAGCATCTTGTGGTACACAGAATAATATATAAATTGCTATTAGAGTCATTACTAACTTAATATACGAAGATATCTCCATTGTGGAAAAGGTGCAGTGTCATATACTAACAAAGTTTTAGCTCTACTTGACTCCAAAAAAGAACAAAAAAAAAAAACCTGTAAAATTCTAAAAATAATAACCAAGGAGAACAAAATAGTGTCACCAGCTCATATATTCCTTAGTTTCATCATAAATTTTCCCTCCAATCCTTGACAAACTTCTGTGCAATCAAACATGTAGTTATTATAAAGAATCATCCCAATACTAATGTGAGAACTCCAAAACAACATGCTGAACCGGAATTTCCTGATACCCATAAATACATACAACATAAATATATATGTATATGTACCTTTAGAATTGAGATCGTTTCGCTGAGCTTCGAGTCGATTGAGATTGTGACCTTTCTGGCGAACCTGAAGCTGAAGATCGTGTATGTGTTGGAGATAGTACTGCCTGAGACCTTCCCCTTGCTTCGACTTTTTTCCCGCACATGCCGCGCTAGACGTTGCTGGGTCATGCTGGTTCGATTCGATCATGGCTGTCGCCATTGTTGTTGGATTGATCTCCGATTTGGAACAACAACAACAAAAAACAAGAGATTGCAAGGATGAATATTACTAGGGTTTGGAATTGGGGGAGAAAGGAACTGTATGTTTGTTTTATTAGTCCACTCCCGCACGCGATTTTGGGTGTCTCCAAACACTAGCTTTCGTTTCTATTTTGCCTTTTCCTGTAAAATTAAGAAATAGAACACTGTTTCGGAGTTTTAAACGGAATAGAAAACAATGTTGTTACTACATTTATAAAGGGACAATAAAATTAGTTTTAATTTTAAAATATTATTTTGACTTTATATTAGTTTTGTTATGGCATATAAAGGAAATAATAGGAATTTTAAAAAATTTAATTATGTTTTTTAGTATTTCGTCCATTTTAGATAGAAAACTTTGACAAGAAAATTAAATAAAATTTGTTGTCTATCTTTTTTTTTCTTCTTTTTATTTATTAAAAAAATATCATAAACAATAAAATTAAATAGAAAACTTAAGTTTTTGGTTTATTTCTTTGCTTTTTCGTACTTTGTAAAAATCAGTAACACAGTAAGAGTAGTAAGCAATCTATTTGTACATCTATATAAATTTATGGGAAATAATATACGTACATGTATACGTCGACAAATATGTGGGAGTTTATGCAATAATAAGGTAGAATAAATTAAGATTGGATTTTTTAATTTTTACCTATCTCATGTATGTATATACATCACAATTATAATTCAGCTGAAAATTTTCGTAATGCGTAACAGGACTCTAAATTATATGTTTATCTATCTATCCATTTATACTAGTATCTCTAAAACTAAATTATAATAATATATGTTCTCAAAAAAGAAAAGTGGTCGATATTTTCAAAGTAATAATATTGTTACAAAAATAAATATATATTTGATGATATTTTTATAATTGTTATAGTGAAGATAAACACTTATAGCGACACTTATTATTTAAAATATTATTTTTATTTTCATAATATCAACTGCCTAACTAGAAGCACAATTTGATTATGGAATTAATATTTCTACATGCATATTTGATAGTTTCACATGTGCTACTATTAAATGAAGGTGAGACTCATTTTATCCTAATGCAAGAAGTGACCATGTAGAAATATCAAATATACATGTGGAAATAGTAGTCCTCTAGAAGTGCACAACAGTCCAGGACCGATCTTGGAAAAAATTGGGTTGACCAGTTCAATCCTAGGACTAAAGACTAGTTTGATCGGTTCAGTCCGGTCTTTTGGCTAAAATTTTAGGACTAAATAAAAACCTCAGTCTTAGATTGCGGACTGCGGTCTTCAGTTTAGTCTCTTAGACTTTTGGTCTTTTTGTTATTTTTAAAATTACTTTTAATAAATTTAGTAAAAGTAAAATTATTATTATTAACATTAATTATTTATAACTTAAAAAAATATGTTACATATACTAATTAAAGTTTTAAGTATAATTAAAAATTTAGAATACAAACGATGAAAGAAATCATAAATGTATAACTTAAATTCTTAAATATTTCATTGATTGGATCATTTGAATTACAAAGAAAGAAAATAAATGTAAAATTTGTATTCCAAATAAAACTTAGAAAAGTAATACAATGCAATTACAAAAAAATAAATAAATGTGTAGATGTAATTACTAATAAATGTGAAAAATTACAAACTTTGAATAAACGAGTAATTACTTAAAACTTATTAATTTAATACACCTTCTAGTACATTGTCTATGTCCAGCTAAGTTGAATTATTTTTGCTCAGAACTTTATCTTGTAAACAATTATAGTGAGGTTGAGATTAATACTTGAAGATGCTATCATTTAAAATAATTAGAAATATGAAATTAGAATTGTAAGAATCAAAGTGAAATTGTAAGTATACTAGAATTGAAATTGAAAATAAAATTGGAATAATTAGTAAATTTAGTAAAGAAATAATGAATATTGGTAGTATGAAACTGTACGAATGATTTGTGAGAAACTAAAATTGAAATGAAGTATTAAGTGCTTATAGGAGTTGAAAAAGAGTTGTTAAAATATGTTGGACCAAAATACTCTCAAAATTAGTTGTTACGTAGCTATTGGGAGGGTAAAATGGTCCCAAAAAAATTAAAATAAGTGAAATTCCAAAGATATACCTAAAAAGACTGAAGTTTGTGTTCTAAAAAATTGATTTTTCAATCCCAAATCAGTCCTAAAAAACCAGTCCCAGCACCGGTCCTAACGGCGGTCCAGTTTTTAGTCAAGTTCGGTCCCCAGACCAGTCCAATCCGCTCTTTTGCTCCTAAATCATTGGACCGATCTAAACCTCCAGGCCCAGTCCAGTCCTAACCGGTCCCAAACCAATTCGAATTTTTTCAGGCTTTTTTCAGTATGACCCAATTCGGGCATCCAATCTTCGGTCTTTCTGTGCACCTCTATGGTCCCATTTGATTAATGTTCCAGCAATCGAGCCAAAAATAGCTATTAGTAATATATTTTATAATAAAATAATCATAAGATTATCTTATCTAATATTAATTTAATATTATTATCAAAAAAAATATAGTTTGTGAAATAAACAATTTTCTCAAAAAGATCTTCTTACATATGAATTCAATGCTAATAAAATAAAAGTATAGTTATAATTTCATAATTTTACAATAAAACCTTGTGTTTCATATTGAATGTACATTCTAGTCAAGTATAAATCAATGCGTTGCTTAGCATGTATAATAACTCCATTCCTTTTCTTTATAGTTTAATGGTGTCCAACTCATGAGCTTCGACACATGGCATTACATATTTTAGGTTTTTCTTTTAGTACATCTACATGTGAAAGCAATTGAAGCTCTTTTGTGATATAAAATCTTGTCACATATAATAACAAATCTATTATAATTGTAATTATAATCTATATACTTCTTCTATATACTTATTATAATAGCACAAATAATATTTTATTATATAAATTAATTAAGATATTTTGATTGGTCCTTAACGAAGTTGACACATAACCTATACTCCTTCCGTCCCATAAGACTAAATTAGTTTGACTTTTTTTTTGGTTAAATTGACCAATTTTAAAATTGATAATTAAGCAAATTTATTTATGTTTTTGAACTTTCAAATATTGGATGTTATAGTAAATTAAATATAGTTTCTTATGAGTATAATCTCTTGACTTATATTTTAAAGAAAATTAAATAAAACTAAGTCGATATTTGCGGGAAGGAGGGACTACTTGTATTTAATTGGTTGATATTTTTACTTTTATTGTATTTGTATTATTTCATAAGATTGATATAAAAATTGGTAGAATTCCTCTAGTTGTAGGCAACTCATCCACAAGATATATAAAGAATTGTTTTGTTTTGATATTGTAAATCAATGAATTATAATTCCGCAGAGTTACAATCTGTATTGAATTTCAAAACAGACTGGCGATTATGATGTCGAATGAATGAATAAAGTGATACACTCATCTGATTAGAGACTTATCCGGTTTAAGTCTAATTATAATATTATTTTTATTTTGTTCTTTGGGAGTTCATGTGTTTTAACCTTTTAATGTATTATGGCGAATTGTTAAATTAAATTTTATTGAGTATCCATTATATATTTATTCGTGGAGTTAGAATTGTTTGCAGACGTATTAGATTTTTGCTAATTTTGTTATTCAATAAACAAGTTCTATATTATATACAGGTTTATGGAGTGGATTTATGGTGGTTTGGTACCAACTATCAATATTTCCTGGTACCATCTATTTCTCCATTTACTGATATAAATGTGAAACTCAGGTTTTAAATAATTGAATATTTTTTATTTATTTTAATATTTTGATATAAAAAAATTGTTTGATGTATGATTACACCAATCATGAGAACGAAAACTTTAAAAGCTATTTTTCTTGCCACCCAATCCAAAAACTTTCTCCTATTTTCCTAAACTTCTAGTGCACAATTATGATTACAACTTTGTTGTATAATTCATGACTAAAGAACATCCTATTTATATAGCCCTTGTCCATACAACAGGTGACTGAGATCAGACTTAATAGAAGACTGGGATCCGCTATAGAATCAATCCTCTGATATATATATTACAAAATATAGTAATTATATGAATAAACCTTGAACACTTTAGAAATTATAATACGTAAAAGAAGATTTTGAGGAATGCCATCTAATGAGACCAATTGAGTGTCTTGTGTGTGCCGGACGATAACATGACATAATCTCGTTAAAAATATGCTTATTGTGACATTACGTTTAAAATAACTTAATCAATTTTAATTATATCTCAATTAGTTTTAATTATATATTTTTTTTAAAAATCTATTTTAGTATACTACATTTTAGATAAATGTATTTCATGTTAGTTAAGCGATTCGAAGAAACCTACCCCTACCATATTTTGTAATATGAAAAATAACGTTTTTTAATTTTCGATTTTGTTCCACGTACAACATCATACCACAATCTAGGTAATATTGTTCGAAGTACTTACCATGAGCCATGAGCTTTTAGCTTTCAACCAAACCTTGGAAGTTCATCTACTAATATTTTGACACAACAAATAACCAGTAATCATACAACAAAATTATAGGAATTGAATTTATAAAATGTCAATTTGAATTATATGATTTAAACCTAAAATTTTTCGAAATCATCCTTTAAATACCAATTGATATTTTAAACCCCAAAACCATAATATGTTGTTTTAAGCCCAAGAGCCACAATAATTATTGTTTTGATATCAAATCGTCTTATAATTTTCATGGAGAGTTTCGATTTGATATATTAACCTTGTAACTCTTAAGAGATTAAAAGTTATAATCAAAACAAGATTAGTCCCTCTTAAACTTGGAATTTTTTCATTTATTTCCTCTGTGCATGCGTGTCATATTTTAGGGTTAATTAACTCGAGTCTTTGAGCATTTTGACAAAATACACCTCTCTAAACTGCTTAAGACATTGAACTACATGTTGCCTGCTTATTTTAATCCGATTTATCCTTTATAACACTTAACAATTAAAAGTTGGATTATACTCTTCCTTTTCAAACTATAATATTAATATTTACTTTTTGAGGTCAATTTGAGATATTTTCAAACTCAAAATTAATATGAATTAATTTTTATTAGATAATACAATTATGAAATTGTTAATTATCCAAATGATATTACTAATTCTAAGATTTATTGTTTTAAAAATTAAATGAATCACACCAAATTTAAATTTAAAAATATTTCAAATTAACATTAAAAAATAAAACTTAATCTAAAATTTAATTTGAAGTGGACGGAGTAAATTAATATATCCATCGATTGGACATACTCACCGGGACTTTTCATTGGATTTCACTCCCCTCCAAAACACCTTTACACCAAAAATTTATATTTTTAATATATATAATTAAAATCAACACCTATCATTTGATTTGTAATATTAAGTTTTATCATTACTCCAAAGTTAAAAAGTAATTTGTCATTTTTTTCCACCATTTGATGAATATAAGAATTTTTCATTTAATTTTAATTGCTAAAAGTTCTTATTAGTTTTTAACAGTAAAAATCCATCCAAGGATTCTATATTTTTAGGAATTGTCTCATTATCATGAAATATCTATTAACATAGTTGAATTATTACCGACAAAAATGCTCATATACAAAAAAAATGGTGTATTTAATAGAATTGAAAATATCTATTAACATAGTTGAATTATTAGTGACAAAAATGTTCAGATACAAAACAAAATGGTGTATTTATTGAAAGAAAAGTATAATGGAGGGAAGCCAATTCCTTTCTCATTACTCCTGATTTTGTTAACTACTATAAGAGTATAAAGTTTTAAAAAAGTTGTCAGTTAAACTTGTTCAGTTTGCTGTTTCTATGGTATATCATAAGTTGTGAGTGAGTTTCTAGATAAGTATCAATCAATTTTTTATATTTTTTATTTTTTTAATTTTAAAGCTTTTTTCCCTCCTTTTTATTTGGTAGTCTTCAAGGTATAGTGGTATAGCAATGTATTAAAATTTCCTCCTTTTTCCTTTCTTTCTGTAGAGATGCTCTCTGTGATTTTTACTTATTTTCTTCTGCATGTACCTGTAGAGGAAGAATTGGTGCTTCTCTAGTTGAAAAGGTGAGATCATATATAAATGTGTGTGATATTTTTGTTAACTTATTGTGTGTGTAATGATAGACAAGAAATCACTAAAGCCAGAACAAAAAAAGAAGTAGACAATTTAACATAGACTATACTAGGGAAATAATATATCTTGCGATTTTATGTACCAATTTTTTTATTGTCAGTTATGTGAATAACTATTAATGGTAATTCTTTTAATCAAATATATAATATAGTGAGATAATCTTATAATCTTATTCAATTTCTTGTATCCATGTACGTCACAATTCTAATTCCACAAAAAAACTTCACAATAAGACTACTATAGACTAGGTTGGAGGAAGATCAAGTTTTAGATGTGACAAATGACTTAAGCTAGGATATATGGGTATTGATGAAGTAATGCAATATCAGAAAACAAGCTAAGGCATATTTAAAGGTGTGAATTAAGATTCATGCCAGATGCCTATAACTCAAACCATTTATACTACAATTTTCAAACTTTGCAAGAACACACCGGAATGACAAAAAAGTTCACTTTCATATTCCACAGTTTCTGCTACATGATCTTCAAACTACTTAAGATAGGTCATTTGTGGAACCATTTTGTAAGAGGCCTAAACTTACTGAGTTTCACCAAAAGATTCAACTGTTCGATATCAAAGTTCTTACATAAAAATTTCACTTAATCAAGTTTTCAATGTTTAATCTTCAAAATTTATCTCATGAATCCACAAACCTCACTATATACTCGTAGGAGAAGACCGCGAGAAGCTCAAGAGCACTCCCTCTTTCAGCCCTCGAGCTTCTGCAGAACAATCCAAGCCCTTTAGGCGCCCTTGGTTATCACTCCCTCTTTCGGCCCTCAAGATCTCTCCAGAACAATCCAAGAGGGCACAAGAGATGCTCACTGTGCATTCATAGTACACTAAATAATTTCTGAAAAGGGTACTCTTCTCCTCATAAAATGAGTAATAAATCCTTCTTTTCTTTTCTCAGTCTAACAGAACTTACCAAGGCAAACGAAATATGGTCACAAAAGTGGATGGTACAAATATAAAGAAAAAATATTTCAAATAACTGCTAGTAATACACAGAAATATATAGAGTCATATACACACAAACACAAGCAAGAGCTAATAAGTTGATAAAAACCAAAATAATAAGTCAAAGAATAAATCGGCACTAAGGAGCAAGGCCATAGAAGTATACATATCAAATGACTTGGGACAATTAAAATACATACAGGCAAGCATCATAAATCAGCCACTCCAAATACAAAGAAACTATAATGATAGTTCATTACTATAAATAGAGGGGAGAAATTACATCATTTGATCAATGGACATTGAACTGAGCGGGAGTGTCTCTGAATTCAGAATCATGAAGTTACCTGAGAAAAAAAAGCAGTCTAATCCTAGAAAAGTAATCATGACACATTCCCAAGACAGAATATAATAAAAGTCATGGCTTATCAATAAATAAAAATTAAATTTAGTTACCACCGGTTACTTCTGTAATCTTGAATAAACACGCTTCAATTCCTACCACTACAACATGTACTGCAGTCAAGTTCCCACTTACCCAAGAAACTAAATTCTCCAATAATGCAATTAAAATGTCATTACTCACTTTCAAGCGCCATTACATTAAAAGAATTGGTATTTGCTTGAACTTCAGATTGCAGAGACCTTCGGAACAGCCACTGGGAATTCATGAATCTCATCCATCCAAGGGCTCTTCTCCTTTTCTGGATTTAGAGTCCTTAGAGCCTTCCAAACTGCACTGTTACACTTGAACCCAGAGCCAAATGCTATCTGCCATGCTCTGTCTCCCCTCTTAATCCTCCCCTTGGCTTCTGAATATGCCAGTTCATACCAAAGGGAGCTACTTGAAGTGTTGCCAAATCGGTTGAGTGTCATTCTCGAAGGCTCCATATGCCAATCCGAAAGCTGCAAATTCTTCTCTAGTTCATCCAACACAGCTCTTCCGCCAGCATGAATGCAGAAATGCTCAAAAGCTAATTTAAAATCTGGGATATAAGACTTTATCTTCATCCTGAACAGTTTTTTCCCAACCAATTTAGCGAAGAATAGCAACTGTTCAGACATTGGCAGCACAAGGGGACCTAATGTAGTTATATTGGTCTTCAAAGCATCCCCAGCAACTGCCATTAAATCCTTGGACAAAGCAACTCCAACTTTTCCAGTTGGATCCTCCATCTGTGTAACACAAGAAAAGCATTTATCATCAGCACCTTTATGGGTCCTGACGGTATGCACCAACTGATACTTGGATCGTCGTTGATCAGACCGCTTGTTTGAAAGCAAAATTGCCACGCCTCCCATCCGGAACAAGCAGTTAGAAAGAAGCATAGACCTCTCATTTCCAAAATACCAATTCAAAGTGATGTTCTCCATGCTGATTACTAGAGCATATGAATTGGGATGGACTTGAAGAAGATCTTTAGCAAGATCAATTGAGATCAAACCAGCGCTACAACCCATACCACCCAGATTATAACTCAAAATATTCCCTCGAAGTTTGTAATGGTTAATAATCATAGAGGCAAGAGATGGAGTTGGATTAAACAAGCTACAATTCACAATTAAAATCCCAATGTCTTTCGGCTTCTGAGAGGTTTTGGCTAAGAGCTCATCAATGGCACCAAACATTACAAGCTCAGCTTCTTTTCTTGCTTCGGCCATACATGGATTTGGAGGTACTCTAAGGACGGCTTCAGGGAGGTAAGTTTTTTCGCCAAGACCTGACCTCTCAAGAATTTTCCTCTGAAAATCAAGGTTTGCATCTGTAAACGAATCCGTCAGCTTGGATCGTTCCATGAAAATCTGCCTAGTGCATTTCCTATCCTCTTCAGGTTTATAGCATGAGAAATTGACGAGGTAAACAGGGCGAGGACGAGTAAGGAAATAGAGGGTTGATAGAAAGACAAGAAGGGTTGAACATACAATCACCGATATAAGATTGAATCTAAGATGGTCCCAAAGAACATAGATATCTTGGAGTGAGAATGTAGACATCTGAGCCGCAAGAATAATGACAAGAGGGGATAAAAATAGGTACATTCCATGGGTGATGAGGTAATGATAACCAAGTTTCACATACTTCAACTTGACTGATTGCTTGAAATCAGGAAGTTTTCGTAAATAAGATGGTGGAATCAAGGGCTGGTCCATCTTTGCTTCACTCATATTGGTAGGATTAGAAAGGAAAAAAAGGGGCCAAACTAGAATTTAGGGATCAATCACAACAATATTAGCACCAATTTTCAAATTTTAAAGCCAAAGTCGAGGAATTCCTAGGACTTCACTGAGATAATTAATAAATGGGAAGAAACTGAGACACAGAATCTAAGATATAACTGAATTCAATTACCCAACTTTGGTTTACGCAACTTGGTGTGACTCAAAGGCAAATAACTGATGAGCGTCTTAAGATCTAAAACTGAAAAGTAGAGGGTTTCTCAGAAAATTCATGATCTGAACCAAATGAGAAATTTCTTAGGAACGACTCAAATAATAATCAGAAAAATGCAGCTCAAAGAACAGCAAATCCCTGCAATAATCAAAGCAAAGAACTTAAAATCAACAAAGATTAAAACTTAATACTGGTTTCCAAGTGATTGTTGATGAGATCTTACAAGTGTTAACGCAATAAATGTGAAGAGTTTCCATCAAAACCAGTAAAATTGAAGGAAACAGAACAGACCCACGTGAGATTTTTAGTAACAGATAGACCCGAATCAAAACTGACCTTGAATAAGCTTGACAGACAGAGATCCACTCGTCCTTGCGAGACAACCAGTGCGAAGAGACAGAGAAGATATCGCGCGTCTGGGAGAAAGAGAGGGGCCGGGTTTTTAAATTGTTGCTTGTTAGAGGTTTTTATCTTAAAAATATGCCATTTGTCAAAAGTCAAGTCAACCCAACAAAAACATATTTACCCATTTACTCATCCTTCGATGAGTTTATCACACAATCAAACCAAGAGGCCGTTTGGGAGAGCTTCTGGGGTAAATTAAAAATAATTTTAAATAAAAAAATATAACTACTATAATCACTTAATTACCCAAAAAATTATTGAATTTTTGTTAATCTGTCAAAAAAACATACGAACTATTTTTTTAATACTAATATTATTAAATTTTTAAATAATCATCTAAAATACTCAAAAATTAATCAAACTTCCAATCACGGTTAACTAGAAACGACGTGACATAATATGTGACATTTGATGTATATATATATAAAAAAAAGCTAATGTGGATGTGAAAAATATATATTTTCGAAAATTTTATTATCTCATCCAATAAAAGCAAAAGTTTTTTTTTTGTTATCCTTTTAACATCATTTCTGAAAGTCAATAAATATATTCACAATAACTAGACAAAATACAATTGCCCCACGTCTTTTCCTCTTCCGCGACCGGTGTGTCTACAATGGCTCCGAACGCAACCGCCAATCGCGGCACCACATGCAGTCCGGACCGGGCCATGACTCCACCCGGATTTTAAAAAATAAAATAAAATAATCGGTATGTAGCAAATTATTTTGAAAACTGATATTTCCATAACAGAAAATGATATTTCTATATGAAATGTGTCGCTATAGATCTTATAGCGATAGAAAAAACCGTCGCTATACATCTATAACGACACTTTTCATGTGAAAATATCAAAAAGTGTTGTGAAAATATCAGTTTTTATTGTTTTTCCTTAACTTTCAAACACTCTTTTAAGTTTGTATTTCTCTCCCAAATAATTTTAGGTACTTAATCTTTAATTATATTTTTTTTTCCAAATTTCATCTACCATACATTCTCTCCACTATGTACTCCCTCTACACCACTAGCATACTGCTAATTTTACATAACTTATCTTTAAAGTTAAGAAATTTGGTAAATATATTATTGTATGAGTTTATGAAATTTTTGTGTTGATATTTTTATCGTCTTTATAATTTTTTAATTTGTTGTAATACAATTTTTATGGGTGAATTTATGGTTGAATAAGTTTTCCTACACAATTATAGATAACATATACATGAAAAATATTTGTTTGTGATTTTTATGCAATTTATATACAAAAAGATCTTATCACTCTTTTGATGTTGTACAATAAAAATAATTACTCACAATTTCATTACAAATTCAATTTAAAAATAAATTTCGTGACTTAAAGGAGTGGTTAATATAAATTTAAATCTAGTTCCATATTGTTTTATTTATATTATTATTAAATATTTGTTCTTAAACATTTTGGCCCCTCCCGATTTAGAATCCTGATGCCATCACTGCACTTGATTTCGAGATACTCGACGGCTGAGTTTCTGTTAGTCATTCTAAATATGCTCTTTTAAATTTTAAGTATAGATAAATTAACTTTTGTTTTTCAAAAAAGTAGTACTTTTTAACTTGGATTAAATTAAATTAATTCGATAAAATATTAAATTTTAAATTGTGATTTAGATTTATTTATAATTTCAAAATAAGAATTTTGTACTTGCTAAAAGTTTGTAGTTAATGTATAATATTAACTATTACATGAACGAAAATTAATATTAAAATCTTAAAATTTTACGCTATCACGTCCTATGCCACACCAATAGTAATTTACAAATTAGATGCCAAGTTTGACGCCGCATCATCTCTTGATTACCTATAGTTAGAATTATGATTAAAATTTGGGTACTTATGATAATTATTTGAAAGTTTGATGTTATTATTGCTAAAAGAAATAATTTGTATGTTTTTCGATAGCTTAACAAAAGTTTAATGGTTTTTTGGTAATTAAGTCCTATTTTAGTGTTTTGTAGTTTTTTGAAGATATTTTTAAGAGTAGAAATTCAGGTTTAGAAGTACTTTTTTTTAGAAAATTTGTAATTTTAATCGAAGCACAACACTTTTGACAACAACATAACTTACAAAATTATTCTTAAATTGTTAAAAAAAAAAATCTCAAACTGCACAATTACCATAATTTTATTATTAATATAATTAAAAGAAACTTTTATACTTGTGTTATTAAATATTATTTTAACTTTCTTATAAAATCAACTTTGTCAAAAAAATTATATTTAAAAGTGTTTCATCTCCTCGTACTACACTTCGCAGTTTCGCCAAATGAACACTAAAAAAGTCTTACTCTCGTAAATATAATACGTGTACAAAATATGTATAAATAGTTTGTGCATAATATAAAGAAAAAGTTGTACATGAGAAATATCATTTAAATTATTAATAAAATTTTATTATTTAAATAATAGTGCTTCTATATAACTGTTCATTGTGAGTTTGTGTACATCGAATCAATTTAAATATAGTAACAGTCGTTTTCAATAGGAACCGTTTGATATCAGCAAAGATATGGAATAAAAAAACACGCGACCTTGCTTTTATGGATTTAAAAAAAAAAAAAAAAAAATTATATATAGAAAATTGATATTTTTACACATATTTCTCTTAATCGGATGTAATCTCATTTACTATTTATATAAATAAACTATACTGAAAGATTAATATTAAGGATCTCATTTGAATCTCAAATAAGTTTAAAATAACATGACATTTAATATTTTAATAATTCTTTATACCATACTCAATCACAAAAAACATATATGTAATGAAAAAAGGGTTAAAAACACTTTTATAAATTTCTCTTCTCTCTACTATGTATTTATTTAAGAATAAAATTATAGTAAAATAATAATACATTTATATGCACCTTCAAATTGATCTACCAAGTTTGTGGAATGCTTACTCCAAGTATCTATTAAGTGGCTCGACCTTTTCCTTTTCTTTTCAAATTAGTGTTCAAAGTTGCAGTCATCTACATAAATAAATACTCCCTCCGTCCCAAATTAATTGCTCAGTTTTGACTTTTTAAAGTCAAATTGACCATTTTTAAAACTAATCTTTTTACTATTTTTGCTAAAATATAGGTGAATAGATTATAACCAAAAAAAGTATATACAATTTATTACTAACTCCAATTTTTATAATTTTAGAAATATATTTATATATGCTTAATTGTTAATTTTAAAAATAGTCAATTTGACTTAAAAAAGTCAAAACTGAGCAATTAATTTGGGACAAAGGGAGTATATAATAAGACAAAACTTTAGGTTTGAGTTTTATAATAACTATTTAGAATGCTTTAACATAAATAAATAAAATTAGGGCAAAGATCGAAAAAATCAAGTTTTGTTTTTTAAATTTTATTTTTATTTTTTGTTTTTAACATTTCAAATTTATCTATAATTTTTTAGAGTTCAAAAATGACTAGAATCTAAAAGCCTAAACATAATATTTAAGAAAATCTATAAGAAATAAAGTTGTTGTATAATAAGTCATGATCATGGTTTTCAGTTTTAATGGGTAACTAAATTTTAATAATTAATATATAAGTGATGATTTCGTTAACACTAATTAGCTATAGATCTCTTATCTACAATAAAATTGACAATTCATTAATATATTTTATAATACCTATCACACTTTTTAATATTAATTATTATTTTTTCATAATATATTTTTTTTATATTTATACTATACAGTTATTTAGAAATAAAATTATCGTAAACTAATAGTATATTTATATGCATTTTCAAATTGATCTACCAAGTCTGTGGATTGTGGAATGCTTACTCCAAGTATCTATTAAGTGGCTCGACCTTTAACTTTTCTTTTCAAATTAGTTCTCAAAGTTGCGGTCATCTAATAAATATATAACAAAACTTATTTTCTTTGGTACAAGAAAAAGAATCCTATTAAGTTTGAGTTTTACAATAACTATTTAGGTTGCTTTAAAATAAATAAAATAAAATTATGAAGACTTTAAAAACTATTTTGATTGTAGTTAAATTCTAAGTTTATACCAAAAATCATAAAATTAATATATAAGTCTAAACATGGTGATTAAGAAAATCTATAAAAAATAAAGTTGTTGTATAATAAGTCACCATCATGATTTTTAGTTTTAAAGGGTAAATAAATTTTAATAATTAATATATAAGTGATGATTTTTTTTAGCACTAATTAACTATAGATCTTTTATCTAAAATAAAATTAGTAATTCATTAATATATTTTGTAATACATATTGCACTTTTTAATATTAATTATTATTTTTTCATAATATTTTTTCTATATTTCTACTATATAATTATTTAAGAATAAAATTATTGTAAAATAATAATATATTTATATGCACCTTCAAATTGATGTACCAGGTCTGTGAAATGCTTACTCCAAGTATCTAATAAGTTGCTTGAACCTTTTCTTTTCTTTTCGAATTAGTGCTCAAAGTTCCGGTCATCTATATAAATATATTATAAGACAAAACATAATTTTTTGATATAAGACAAAGAGTCTTATTAAGTTTGAGTTTTATAATACGTGTTTAGATTGCTTTAAATAAATAAATTATATAATTAAAAACACAAATTTGATTTCACCGATTTTTAGTTCAAATTTCATATTAGCATAAGAACTATTCAAATTTGTATTAATTAAATACTATCCAAATTAAAAAAAAATATTCCTATCTTTAAGAGGAATAAAAAAGGATATTTTTCTTTCCTATTCAAATTAGTATAAGTACTATACAAATTTATAATAATTAAATATATAATATCCAAATTTATAAAGTATTGAAAAGAAACCCCACCAATCATTAATAGAAAAAGTAACTTCTAAAAAAATTTTATTTTTGGTTTTATCAATTTTATTACAAAACTTTTTATCACAATTTTATATAATTAATTAAAACAATATAACACATTACACTATTCCATATATATATATATGGGTAATAATATTCCAATTTTATGTTAGTTTTAGTCCAAATGAAGCATAAGATGATATACGGTTTAGTTTTGTGGTTATCTATGTTTATTACGAGGTGAGATGATATATTTCGAATATTTTATAATTATAATTCTTTCGTTTCTGTTCATATTAACATAAATATTATTCAAATTTATATTAATTAAATACTCACCAAATTTAAATTTATTATTATTTCTAAAAAGAATAGAAAATAGTGAATTCATAATATAAACTTATTAAAACTTGAGTTTCACAGTACTATTCGAATTAAAATTTCAAGCAAATTGTGTTAATGTAGACACTAACATAAAATTTCATTACAAACTTAAATAAAATTAAAATAATTATTTTCTCATAATCATCACCAATGACTAAATAAATATGTATTATATTCAAATGTTTAGGTTAATAGTTGATCGATTGAACCTATAATATATTTCAATGTTTATTGTATTTATTATTTAAATAAATATTTAATAATTTAATAATTATAATTATCTTCTCAAAATTTTAATTAAATATTTATTTGTTTAATAATATAATAAAATCATTATTCAATGTCATTTGTGCTTCGCACGGAATTGATGAACTTGTAAAATAAAATTAAGAAGACTTTTAAAATTGTTTAAGTTGTAGTTAAATTTTAAGCCTATGCTAAAAACTATATACGAATACAATTTTTTTTTTGCCTTATTATATATATCTATATATAAAATATAGATATAAGTAATCGACAAGAATTCGCCTTACATTGCATGGACCGTGGAACCCTTCTAATACGTCGTCGTTTGATGTCTCACGGTTAAGTTAATACTCGCTGGGTCATTCAGCAAGGAGCTCGCTTTCAATGAGGCGTTGTTCATCTTCTTCCCTCCAATTCCAATTCCTTGCCACCACCATGTCTTTACGCGCTCCTGTAAGCTCCCTTCAAAATTCCAATTCACACACACAAATTCATATAGTATATATATATATACTTACATTTATATGTATGCTGTAGGCTAATAATTAACATGTGCTTACTGTAACAGTACAGAGGCGGTCGGGGTCGGAATCAGTACCGGAGAGGATTCTCCGACAGGATTTCCGACGACGGGAGGGACCAATTTATAACCGGAGACTCTCATTTCCGGTCAGTGAGAGATTCTAACCAAACCTTTCGGCCTCCGTCGAGAGAGAGCTTCAATCCTCGGCCACCGCCTTTCAATGATCGAGTACCTCAAAGTCAGTTCAATTCTCATCCACCGCCTTCCAATTATCAGCCACCTCAATTCAATTCCCGTCCGCCGCCTTTCGATCAGAGCAGATCGTCCCGGCCACCGGGTTTTAATCAAAATCAACAACAGTTCAGGCCGCGGCCTCAGAAGCCTTTGGATTATCGGAATTGGGAATATGCCAGAACGCGACCACCTCCGGATTGTGGTAACCAATGGCTGCTTATGCTTAATTACTAGCTGTCCGGTAATGTTAATTATTAGAAATATTTAGTTTTAAAGTTATAAATGAGATAATGTGCTTAAGAATAAGAATTAGGTTTGGTTTGCTAAATTTAATCTTGAAAAGTTTAGGAAGAAGCAATGAAAATGAAAGTATGTACAGAACTTTTTAAAAATTTATTTTACTAAGTGTTACTTGGTGTTTGTGTGAACATATGCATAATTGCATATCATCAATAAGTTTACGAGTTATAGTGGTTTAATTTTTCCAGCCCTTGCTCTTTCTAAGTTCCAATCAGATCTTTTGTGTCACTGGGATATTATTTGAGATCAGAACTTGTATTTACTTTATTTCCTAGCCTGCTTTTCTTTTGGCTTCATGAGGTTTTCATGGGCTCTATTGTGCATGTTGTGGATTTTATGTGTGATTTTGATTTACATCCCTGTGTAGCTTGTTTTTTGAGATGTACTTTAAAAGAAAATATGTAGCTAGTCTTTTGAGACACTCTTTGTACAGTGTTGGGGTGTGAGATTGGGTGGCATAGGTGTCAGGTGAGCCTCTTAGTTCTCTTTTGCATATTATGCATTTGTATTGTGTATACCTGTGTTTGGGTCCTTTTTGGCGTTTTTAGTGGAGTATATTTACTTGTCAAAAGAAAAGAGAAACTGTGTTTACTTTGCTCTTAAAAGCAATTAAAAAAAAATTGAAATATACTTGTCAATAACACTAGGGGCCTGTTTGATAACCCCATTAAGCTCTTCAAACTGAAGATATTAAGTAGCTTCAGAATTAAGCTTGTTTTTTAAGCTATAATATATAATACTTAAAAAAAAAAAGGAACTCATCTTAAAATTGAAGACAAAGTGTTCAAAATTTTAAGTCACTAAAAGCTGGCTTAACACGGTCAGCCGCGCAGGAGATATATTTTTTTCCTTACTTTTACAGCTTTGCACCCAATAAACTTTTTTGCATCTATGTATAGTGCCAATCTAACACAAGTTCTCGAATGACGGAAGTGGAAAGACACTAAGGGAGATTCGTCTTCCTGAATTGTGATGATGGATCATTACCCTGATGGTATAACATTAAACATTTAAAAAGTTCCTCTATTTCGCATGATGAAGAGAAAAGAAAGATAAAGAATAACAAGAAAAAAGATAGAATTGAACAACCGTACGGGCATTTTTGTGCATTTGGGAAAGGGTTTTGATTGATCAAAAAAGAGAATCTACTGCAACGGATATGCCTTTAGGCATGACCATACATAACATAGAAATCACACGTGGAAAAGGTGGATGAATACCATCAATATCTACTGGAGGAGTAGAAATGAAGGCAATAATAAATACAGAAGTTGGTCGTTAAATTTGAATACAATCTAGAAGGTCTGGTCGAATGGTAAAAGAATCTATGGGTTCGTTAGGAATTGATAGTCGTTGTCTGGACATACGAGTCACAGCCGATCGGGAAGAGGAAAGTTCAACGACGGAGCTACTAGCTACTAGTTGGAAAGGAAAGGACAAGACCACCTTTCGTACATTTCTACTGGTCCAGACATTCGAATAGCGAGTGAAAGACCAGGAGATTGGATCTAGAAAGCACTTCCAGCAGGGTTGACGGCTGTGTGTCCCTCATTCAGCTAGAAGTAGGAAATAAATCCCGTCACGACCGATGACTTAGTCTCCTTCTCCGCTTCAACTCAACCACCTACCTAACCTCTTAGAAAAGATCCAATAGATAGCAACTACCTAAGGCGCTTTTAAGCCCTTCACCAATCACGGTCTTTCATCTAGTAAGTCCTAGTACTATGTTCTCCACGCTTGACTAATAGAATAGGCAGGCCTTTCATTTTAGAGAGCAGTAGAATTAGGGGTTAGCTCTGCCTTTAAGTGATAGGGGTGGGGGTGAGCATTATCAATTAGAAATGAATTTTCTAGCATTTGACCGCATACCATTGAAGGGTTTAGCCGCACACTTGATAGATAACATCTAAAAAAACAAGATATACAAACGAATAATAGAGAAGTTGAAGATTTTCTTATTCGCGAGGAGCTAAGGTAGCTCGGGCGGGCACTCTTCTTTGGAAAGAGGAGTTGCTTGCCTTAGCACACCAACCACCTTAGCGCTGGAAGTTCTAGCAATGGACAGCTAGGCAAAGGGAACACATTAGCTGTCCGCTCTCAGGTTGGGCAGTAAGGGTCGGAGAAGGACAATCACTCATTCTTAAAACCGGCGTTCTTAAGACCAAAGAGTCCGCGAAGCAGGTGCAGCTGCCTCATCTATATAAATCAGTAAGAACAAGAACCATGAATCTCACTCTTTGCATACAATAATTTGCACGAGAATCCTCCGTTGATTCCGGCTCATGCTTTTCTGTTTTCTGTTTCTTTTTGATTGTCAAGTAAAAGCAATAAACTGGGTTTAGTCCCCAACAATTTCTTCACTAGGCCTACCATTGAAGTCCCCTTCAAACTTGCACGTTAGCCTAGTTTTACTGAGTAGTTCCCAATTTGTGAGATAAAAATGGTGTTTTTATTTATTTAGTAGTCTGTGATAGTGGGGATCTAGAGGCAAAAGTAATTATTATACACGGACATATATATATATATATATGAGTTAAATCAACTTTTGGTACTTGTACTGGGACACGACTTTCAAATTGGTTCCCCAACTAAAAAAACTTACAAACAAGTGCTTACACTTCAATTATTTTCCAAAACAGACTCTGCACCAAAAAATTATTTGATTTTGTCAAAAAAACTAACGGACATGATAGAAAAATCATACATAGATTTTGAGCTTATGTGGCTACAACATGGAGCTAACGTAGATACTGACATGTACATGTGAGGCTATGCATATTAGGAAAGAGAAAATATTGTCCAATGAATCGGGTCAAACATGACCCATTAATGTTATATAGCTTTTTCAGATTGAAGAAGTCTTTCAAAAAATAAATAAATAAATTTATCTTCGACCTAATAATCATTTAAAATCTTCTCTTACATCATCTTAAAAAGCATAACTAGCAGAACACCCTTTAGCGACGGACTGAGCGACATAGGTTCGGTCCGTTGTCATAGGTTCGGTCCGTCGCTACAGCCTTTAGCGATTGACAACATATAGCGACGGACCGGACCTATGGTGATGGACCAAACTGTCGCCCGGTCCGTCGCTAAAGAGTGTTCTGCTAGTTATGCTTTTTAAGAGTTCTGCTCTTGAAATGCTCCCTATATATATATATATACACTTTATAGTAGATAACTAAAAGGCTAGCAGAAATTACCAAATCTAATAGCCATTTAAATAAAACAATAAATGGGTAAAAAGAAGTAAATTATAATTACATTTG
This sequence comes from Aralia elata, assembly GCA_034770075.1. Lineage (NCBI taxonomy): Eukaryota > Viridiplantae > Streptophyta > Magnoliopsida > Apiales > Araliaceae > Aralia > Aralia elata. The sequence continues at coordinate 43,416,528 of CM068381.1, read as the reverse complement.
GTGTTAAATTTTCATATGATACCTATGATATTTTTCCACTTAAAATTCAGTAACTTAAAGTTTTTAGATCTATTAATTTAGTTTTTGCATAAATTAATTTTCTGTTTTATCAAACAAACCCTAGTTAGGGGTGCTCATCGGTAAAAAACCGTACCGGAACCGAAAATACCGAACCGGTACCGATCCGAAAGTACCGGAAAAACAAGAACTGGTACCGGTACCGAATTACCGGTTTCGGTACCGGTTCGGTACAAAATCGGTACCGGTTTATTCGGCTCGGTTTTCAGTTTTACCGCATTGTAATGTAATATATATAATTATTAATAATAATTAAATAATTTTTTTATATATATTACAATTTTTTTTAAAACTAAGAAATTTCGGTATTTTCGGTATTTCGGTTTTTACCGAATTCAGAAAATTCCTTACCGCTACCGGTACCGAAAAGTGTTAAAATACCAAAAAACCGGTACCGAAAAAAACCGATACCGAAAAAACCGGTACCGCCGGTACCGGTATCAACCGGTTCGGTAAAAAACCGAAAAAACCGAATGTTTTGAACACCCCTAACCCTAGTTGAGTCATCCAAAATAGGAAAAGAGCAACTCAAAAACATCAACGTAGATCTATTGTGAAATAAGTCCGTCTTACTATCTTTGTATTTCCCAATTGAGGGACCAACTTTCTACTTTGGTAGGACCTGCTCAGTTGGTAAAAACATTGAAACATGAGATAATATAGCGAATGACAATATATAGCGACGGACCAGACCTATGGTGACGGACCAAACTGTCGCCTGGTCCGTCGCTAAAGAGTGTTCTGCTAGTTATGCTTTTTAAGAGTTCTGCTCTTGAAATGCTCCCTATATATATATATACACTTTATAGTAGATAACTAAAAGGCTAGCTGAAATTACCAAATCTAATAGCCATTTAAATAAAACAATAAAAGGGTAAAAAGAAGTAAATTATAATTACATTCGGTGTTAAATTTTCAGATGATACCTATGATATTTTCCCACTTAAAATTCAGTAACTTAAAGTTTTTAGATCTATTAATTCAGTTTTTGCATAAATTAATTTTTTGTTTTATCAAACAAACCCTAGTTGAGTCATCCAAAATAGGAAAAGAGCAACTCAAAAACATCAACGTAGATCGATTGTGAAATAAGTCCGTCTTACTATCTTTGTATTTCCCAATTGAGGGACCAATTTTCTACTTTAGTAGGACCTGCTCAGTTGGTAAAAACATTAAAACATGAGATAATATTCCAAGTTACCCTTGCACAGTGTTTGTTAGTTTCAAAAAGGAAAAAAAAGAAAGGAAAAAGAGGGAAATTTAGGGAAGGAAATAAAGGTCCCTTGTTTGTGAATTTTTTGAGAAGAGAAAAGAAAAGAGAAGGAGAGAAATTTAGCGCAAATTCCTCCCGAAAATTTCCTCTCAAACTTGGAAAGATTTGGTAGGAAATTTGTTAGAGAGATAAAATATTAAAATATCAAAAAAATCCTTATAATGATTCTCAAATGTAATCTCAGAAGGGTAAAACAATAATATACTCTTTTAAGTTAAAATTTCCTTCTAAAGTTCATAAATAATTTCTTCTCTCCCTTTCTTTTCTCTCATAAATTTTAGATTCTTTTCTTTTCTTCTCTCCCCAAACTCACATACATATGGTTAATGAAATTGACTAAACCGGACTTTGTTTATACATATCAATATTGTTTTTAAACTTTTAAAGTTCAGTTAGCACATTAAATCGGATATTTATAACTTTTCTTAAAATGCATGGATTTTTATAAGTGAACTCTTATTTTGGGATGGGGACTATCAAGTAACGGTGATCTTAGATTGGCAATATTTAGTTTGTCTTAGAAGCATTATATGTCAATTGGGATAAATCAGAACAATGATTGGTTATTTTCATTTGTGATATTCGTTCTTGAGAAGGCAAGAGATAGCTTAAATTTATACATTATATGCACATGTCTGTGTGTATTTGTTGTTCTGTGAATTGCAACAAATGAGAAGGTAGAGGTAGCTTAAATTTATACGTTATATGCACATGTCTGTATTTGTTATTTGGTAAATTGCGACAAACGTGAACGTCATGCAGGTACTTAAGGAAAGAGTAACTTGTTTAAGTTGAAAATTGTAGAGTGAACACTAGGAAATAACTCATCTATAAAAAGGGTGAATTCTATGTTATTTTGCCATCTTCTCCTTTCCAATTAATAATAATAGGTTAATATTGTTTATGATGGTCTTCATAAATTGATTTCTAATAAAATATATTATTTAACTAATTTTTGATTTTTAATGTATAATTAATTATTGATGAGAAATTAATTAAAATTAAAAATTCTGCAATAAGTCTCAATTTTTTTGTGTCAATATTATTACAGTTATACCTTTTAATGCTGTGCATTTGAGATTTTAAGTCACTGATACCAGTACAAAAATCTAACAAACTAGTTTATGAATCCAATTTAGTAATCTGTACAATTTAGAGGAAGGCTGAAAATTATGCTTCTACATCTAGCATCCTTATTACTTGAACAATTGTTCGCGAATGTTGTGCCTTTTGTTGAACAAACACTTTTATGAGTTACTTGGAGCTTTTAATTCTTCACAGTGGTGATGAATTTGGGGTAACCTAGTTTAGGTTACTGGTATTACTTGCAGAGCGGTTTACAGTACTCTCATACAATATACTAGCTGACTACCTTGCTATTGATCATCGGAGCAAACTATACTTTCACATACCTCGTCATATTTTGGATTGGGAATGGCGGAAGCGAAGTATCATTTTTGAGCTTGGCTTATGGTCGGCTGACATATTATGCTTTCAGGTTATCACTTCAATACATTAATTACATCATTGGCACCCACATATTTTTTCCCCAAAGTCAGGGTTTAGAGGCATCTGCACAATATTTGAATCTGTTTTTGATAACTTGAGGATTATGTGCCATTTTTTACAAAATGCTATAATGTCTCTGCAGTAAGCACTTTCCATATTAGAATGCTATTGATTCACGGGAAAATTACCTTTCGCTGGCTCTACAAGATTCTTAGTATCAGTATTTTTTCACTGAATTTTTATTTTAGCTTTTGAGTCTTCAGCTTTAGCTTTTTGTATGTCTTGAGGGAACCTGGAGGATTTCAACCCTTCCTGTTCCTCAATCCCTGTGGATGCTATGTTCCTTGAGCTTTTAGCATTCTGGGTTGTTGACACGTTACTTACCAAATGTGCCAAGATGGCCATACCGATAGTCTCTATATTTAAAACTACTTTTCCCTGTATTTTCTTCAATCTGTGTGAAGAACTTTGATCCATAGTTGTTAAATCATGAATCGTATCGTGTATCGAAAACCTCCGTATCGCGTTTCATGCATCGTATCGTGAATTGTATTGTACAGAAATTAAAAGAAAAATGTGGTAATATATATTCAAATATATAAAACACACAATTTATTGGACAATCAAGAATATTAGCTTTACTATGTATTAAAGTTGTCAAGTAAATATTATTATAGAATAAAAATAAATTTTAATAGTAGCCAAAATTCTCTAAATTAATTTATTAGATATTATTTTAGTAATCTTTATAGAGTAACAAGAGAAAACAAAAATGCAGTTTCGCCTTTAGACTATAAAAGAAGAAGAAGAGAATAATTCAAATTAACAAGTGGAGATTTATGTTTCTACTTGTGGAAAGTGACGCGAGAAAAATAAAACGATATTCTGTAGAAGAAGATATGGAACTTTAGAAGCGATTAAAGACTTATCAAGCGATATAGAATATGTTAACTCCAAAAAACCTCTTCATTTGAAATAGAAGACTCAAAAGTTTTGCTTTTACTCTTTTGGATCTACATAAAAACTTTTTTAAGTCGGTTGCTAGCTTTAAAAAGTATCGTGCATTGTATCGTATCGTAATTGAATCGTATGATACGGTGTCATTTTTGATTCACCCTACGATATGTATCGAATTGTCTCTGTATCACATCGTATCATACGATACGTATCGCGTATCGTATGATTCTGATAACTATGCTTTGATCAATCCCAGAAATAACCCTAAGCTCCAATTTTGTTTATGTGCCACTTTTTTTGTGCATCTTAATCCTTCTTGATGCTTTGTTTATTCTTGGTGCTTAATGGAGCTTGTTTATCTGCTACAAACAGAAGCTTGTTAAATACTTGCATTTTTTTCAGAGCTGCCTTTATATCACTTCAGCTGTGTTTGAACAATGACATTCAGTCATTGTTTTGCAATTATAATTAACAAATTGATATGCTTTTTAATTTTTTTTTCTCAATTTATTGTGCTTTTACTTGAATATATTCATTATCAGGAGGTTGATAGATTTCAAGACTTGGAGGAGGAGTTGAAGGTTCGGGGATTTTGTGGCATTTGGAAGGTTTGTTCTGAAGGATGCTTCGTGTTAAGGCAAATTTTCCATCTCACATTAAAGCAAACTTCCATCTTTTGAACAAAAACAAACTGAATAAGTATTGGAACATTTCCTTTTTGAGTTTCCTGCGTAGTTCATCTGATCCATATTTCGGATAATTTACAGTTTGATCACCAGCGTATCTTGCTGAAATTCAAAGATGACATATTTAGTTCTTGGATTTTTTTTTAAAATTTCCACTTATCATATTTAATCTATTTTTTTGCTTTCATTTATATTATCACCATGTCTACTGAAAGCCTAACAAGGTTTTGTTAATTTGTAGATGCGGACTGGTAATTCACTTGATGGTTGTGCCATTTTTTGGCGTTCCTCAAGGTATTATATCCATTTTTCTACGTACACTCAATTTGTCTACATTATAGGAGATTTAAGGGTTACATGAGGTCTGTTCATGGATCGGCAGCACTACACTTTTTGGGTGTATTTTTCTAATTCCTCTAACACTTTGCTCCACATATAATTGTTGCATTGCATGTCGTTGTTATTGCTTATACAAAACAGAATCTTCATTCTGTGCCTTATAACCTTGAGCCATTGCAGTGGATGTGCATATTTTTTTTAATATATTCGAGTAAGCAATTACTTTTTATCAGGAAGAGATTCAGAACAGCAATCGTTTTTTGATTGCCTTACTATGTGTTTTAAGATTTCGTGTTTAATCCTGTTGATCGCTTTTGGTGTGGTAGTTACTTTCAGATCTTCAAAACTTTTTTTTAATGGCACGGATTTGAAGGCATTCCATTATATATATATATATATATACATTTTTTTTATTTAGTTTTAGGAGCGGCTATTTCGGTTCCATGATATGCTTACTCAACCCACCCTTTCAAATTAGTTTTGATGTACTTTATAAACAAATTACCCCTCAATAAAAGTTCTCCATCTTAGGTTATTTTCACGATTCAAAACTGCAAAGCTCATTAACTCAGACTGTGGAACCAACCACTGTCATTATCATGTTCATCTATCACTTAGCAATACTTGCACCTGTAAGTTACAATGAACTCTAGTCACCTCTTGAAAATCTTGAGCCTTTCACTCTCTTTCCTCAATTTAATCTTACAATATATGTCTATGTATATGTATGTCTGATTAAGTTTCGTCATCTTAAATTTGTTATAGGTGGTGAGAGCTATAAAATATGTATAGGTACCGAATGAGCTTTTCATTGCAAAATTTGTCTGTGGCGTTGTTTGATTATTTGAAAAAAAGGGTTGCAAATCAAATCCCATACTTGCACCGTTGCAAGCAGAGGGTTTATAATTGGTACTGGCTGGTTGTATTCATGGTTAATTCACCCCTTAGTGGATATGCATTTAAAAATTTCATAGACGGGCTTGGGCTTAGGATCATTATCGGGTGGGGGGAATTGTCCAACACTGGACTTCTATTCTTTAGAATATTTTTCACTATTTTCCACTGTTCTGGAGTGTCTTGCTGCCATACCCACACACTTGCGACTCGTGTTTACACGAGTACTTCACCCTCACCCTCAATTGAAGAGTCCATGTAACACAAATTTGACTGATTGAAAATTCTGGGGACTCTGGTTGTCTCTCTTGATGTGGATGGAAGTAAAAGAAATTTAATATTATTGGGTTATTATTATATATTGTTATTTATGGATGATTTCAATGTAATTAGTTTATTTAGTAGATAAGATTATGATATATATTTAATTATATTAGTAGAATACTCTAGAATATTAATTATTTAAAGTAGTAGATAATTACTAGAATTTTATTTCTTTATTTAATTAGGTTATTTTTACTTAGCCTCCAAGTATTAGGGTTTTTCCTATTCCTATATAAACAGTTATAATCCGTCACTATTATTAATTATTGAATCATTAATATTATTGAATTTTAAGCCTTGTGCTTTGTGGCTTTTAGCCTCTTTTATCTCCTTTAATCTCATATTCTTTTCTCCACCCTTGTCCTACATCATCTCTCCTTTTCAGTAAGGGCAGTATTGTCTTGATAAAATTTATTGGCATGAATTAGCATATTTAGGGGTCAAAATAGGTGCTCACTTTAGTGTTTTCTAAATTACTTTTTAACATCTAACTGCTATTTTGAGTGAAGAATTACAAAAAATATTATATCTAAATGTGTCATTGGCATGTCTTACACTCTGCCTTAAATATGATTTTGAAACCTGACCTTTTTGTTAATTCTCCCTGTATTTTGTCTTATTCCCCCTCCGTTTTATAGGTCAAGTTTGTTCCACTACTTATACACGGTATTGCAGTTGAACAATACAATAACATGACTGTTCCTGAGACCATTGATTATAATTAGGGTGAATATAATAATTCACTTAATCGGGTACACTCCCTTGATCACTAGACCAAGGACTTAGACCCCTTTCTTTAGTCCGGATCTTCTAAAAATTAAACGACTAATTGAAGTTTTTTCTAAAATAAATCACGTGTTGTGTGCCACTTATAGTTATTTAGAGGTGAATTTTTCTTCGTCTTGTTCAGTACTTGAACAATAGAGAGGCTGAGGATTTGTCCATCCTACATTTTAACTTCTGCACTACTTTTTTTCACCCCTGATCACCACTTTGAGGACTTAAGGTCAACAAGGGTTTTCTCTTGCAGGTCTTTCTTTTCCTTCCTACTTGGTTTGTCTTTCTTCACGCTTACTGTCTGGCTTCTTTCATTTTAAAGGGAAAATTTAATCTACGATTAGGGCTTTGATTTGGTTGCTTGTCCATAATAGTTTCAATGTTGATGATCTGTATAGAGGTGCAGACGTGAAAAAGGATCGTCTCCCATTTTACTGATATGTAGGCAAGCTAGGAGACTAGCTTCCATCTTTTTTTGTACTATGGTGCGTTGACTGTGGTACTTCCTGTTGTATTTTTGGGGTAAGATTGGGTGTGCCCTTCTACAATAAAGGAGTTTCTGTTGATTAGGTTTCAAAGTTTTTATTTATTTATTGCTCCATCCGTTCCAAATTATAAGATCATTATTGACCTTTTGAAGTCAACTTAAAACATTTTCAACCTCAAAATTGACACGAATTCCTTTAGTTTAATTAAGAGAATGATGAAGTTTGTAAATTATTTAAAAAATATTACTCATTGTAACATTTGTTGTTTCATAATTTTTTATGAATTATCTAAATTTTGAGTTTGAAAATGTTTTAAAGTGACTTTCAAAAGTCAATAATGATCTTACGACGGAGGTAGCATTTTTTTTTTGTTGGGGGTGGGGGAGTTCCTTTGCAATGCTGGTGTGTCTAGCCGGTCTTTAGGATTTGTGGATGGAGCAGAATGTCCGGGGGTCTTCAGAACTTGGTCCTCCCTTTTATTAGTATTCTCTCTCTTTTTTCTGGTAGCATTTCTTCTTTTGTTTGAAAACTGTTTTTGGAAAAAAATTGTCCTTTGACATGTGGTCAAATTGCTTGTAATGGACAAATTTTTTGTTATTAAATGAGTATTTTCTTCTTTATAATGCTTTCCACTTTTCACCCCTCCCTACGTCTCTTTCTTTATCTCACTCTCATCCCACTTCTAAACCAAGAAAATTAAAATATAAAATACAAAATAGAAACAAAAACAAAGGCTACACCAAATCTACTAAAACTTTGAGCTATAATGTCGGCCCTAAAACCATCATGGCACCTGTATATATATATGTATATATATACATGTATATATATGTATTTATATATGTCACCCAAAAGCCACTTCACACTTGCTTGTCCTTTACGCAACCACACGGATTCTTTAGCAAATATAAAATCAAGTTAAAGTTTTGTTCATTCGATAAAATTTAAGCTTGGGTGCGCCCAAACTCCCACGCACGCTCAGCGCGCCCAAGGGCCCACTCACACCCAGTGCCCAAAAGGGGTTTGCCTAACACCCCCGCCCGGGGGAGGTCCACACCGCGCGCCTGCATGCCTCACTCCTGCACATCTCAGTGCCCAGCGCAGACTTGTGCGCGGTGCTGCCTAGCTTGCACGCTGTCTGCCTGTTCATTCGTGACTTGGAAGGTCAGCAAGATAACTTGTCCGGGGTAGGTTGTCAAACGCCGAGTTGCTTGGTTGTCCGTGCTTGGCTAGGAGATCCGCATGATACCCGGCTCGGGGGGAGGTCCATATAATAAATTCTTCTTTCAAATGGAAGGTATGCTTGGAGACACCTGAACGAAGGGCCATGCAGGGGAGTTCACGTAGGCTATTTTTTTCATTAAATCATATGAACAAAATCAAGTTCGTTATTCCTACAAAATAAGGTAGTCGGGTGACCTCATATGGGTGACATCACCCTTAATGATGTCATTTTTAGATATTTTACCTTGGAATGAGAGGTAAAATTATCGTTTGCCGCGTTGTACTTTTGGTAAATTACAACTCCTCATTTTCATCCATCTTCAAGTAAACTCCTCTATAAAAGGAGAAGCTCCCAAGTAAGTTCTTCACTTTTAAAATTTATCTTGATTGAGATTTCTAGAGAGAGAAAGAAAGGAGATATCTTTGGAGAGCTTAAGATCTTCATTGGATTCTTGATGTTTTAAAGAAGTTCTAAGGCGTTCTTCGTCAAAGTTCTTCAAGATTTTCATTCTTTGATCCATTTTTTTTATCTTCACTCAAGTGTTTGTAATGTCTTCCAAGTACGTTTCCTTTCACTTCGTTTTCACTTTATCATGATCAAGTAGATAATAATAATAATACTCATTTGTCTACTTTCCAATAAAAAAATATCAAAGTAGAGAATTATGAAGAGAATAACATTGTTGTTGCATGAATATACTTACGTGGGTACCCTTTCGACCCCCTATGGGTGGAGGAGGCCCTCCATGATGGCACTAGAAGGAGGGCATGAAGCCATCAACCTAATTCCTCAACTCCACACGGGTCCAAAGAAAGGATCTCCAACAAATCCATCTCCAGGAGTCGTAACTCACCACCAGGCGCCTCTAAGAGCGATTACTCATAATCAAGAAGGTGAACAAAGTACTCCATCAAATCAGATCCCTTTTGAGACGGAGTTCGATGTGAACGATCCAATTTACCTTAAGGCCAAGTTTGACATCTTCGAGAAGAAACTCGTTGATATGATGGTCATAGAGGCATAAACAAAGTTGGTTCAAGATAAGGAGGCAGGTTCCAAAGCCAATTCTGGGTGAAAGTCCAAGACAATAATTATTGAGACAACGCCCTCGGGACCGTCGGGAGGAGGAAGCCTCTGGTTAAAAGTCAAAGTCCACTAAGGGTTGTTATTCTCCATCTATGTCGAGCGAAGATGGGAGAATAGAGGTTCAAGCCTTGATTGAAGGTTGGATGATATTCAACGCAAATATGAAGAGATTATAGGAACCAGGACAGGCGACAAGTGCCCCCTAGACACCAGTGCTACACCCCACTCAAAGGGTAAGAAAGGCTCCACTTCCAAGGAGGTTTTGCATGCCCCAACTCAGGACGTACAATGGGACTTCAGATCTGTTTGATCACGTCCACTACATCACCATGATGGATCTCCTGGCAATGGTGGGTGAAATCTTGTGTAGGGCATTCGATTCGCGACAACCGTAGATGGCTTAGCAAGGAAGTGGTACAATCGCTTACCTCGGAACTTTCATAGACACATGTAAGGAGTTTAGCCGAAAATTTTGTAGCAACTTTGCTAATAGTCGTAAGATCCACAAAGCTCCGTCTCTCTCATGTCACTGAAGCAAGAGAAATGGGAGACCCTTAAAAACAACCTTGCACGCTTCAATAAAAAACAACTCCAAGTCTAGGATCTTGATGATGCCATCGCCATGGTTGCCCTTAGCAACGGTATCACCCCCAGGGAGTGTAGTTAGAGTTTCTTGAAGCATCCCCCAAAACCTTTCAAGAAGTCCTTGACTAAGCCCATGATTTTGCCTGAGCCAAAGAAGACTATAGGGCTAAGATGGGGATCTATGAAGACCAAGGAGATAAGGGGATACCAACAAAGCCGATAAGAAGAGGAAGATCTTCAATGACAAGGGTTCAAAGAGTGACCTAAGGGACAATATTGATCAGAAGCGCTCTAGGAGAAATTGGATACCCAACGATGCCAAGCCAAGGGACCTCCCTAGGTTACTTGGTCTCACCCCGCTCAACACCTCTATATCACAAGCACTAATGGAGATCAAGGATAAGCCCTACTTCCAATGGCCCAAGCCTATGAAAGGAAAGAATGATAATCGTTATCCGTTGAAGCACTTCGAGTACCACCGAGCTAATGGGCATACCACGGATGATTGTTGGAGCCTTAGAGAGGAGGTAGAAAAATTGGTCAAGGCCGTGCACTCGGGCAAGTATGTAAAGGAGGAAAAGAAAAAGTCGGTGCATGATTGTTTGGGTCCCAGGTCAAAAGGAACATCTCCTAACCTCAATGGGGGGTAACTCGCGTTATCCACACCATCATTGGAGGACCCTCCATTGGGGGGACAAGTCACAATGCCAGGAAGAGCTATGTTCGACAGTTGGAGGTAAACCTCTCACAAACAAGAAACTCCGAGTGGGAGACGCCCTAACGATGCCTATCACCTTCAGTGATGAGTACCTTGAGAAGGTTGAGAATCCACATGAAGATCTTAAGCTCTCGAAAGATATATTCACTTTCTCTTTAGAAATCTTGCTCGAGGTAAATTTTGAAAGTAAAGAACTTACTTGGGAGCTTCCCCTTTTATAGAGGAGTTTACTTGAATATGAATGAAAATGAGTGGCTGTAATTTACCAAGAGTACAATGCGGCAATTGATAATTTACATCTCATTCCAAGGTAAAATATCTAAAAGTGACACCGTTAAGGGTGATGTCACCCATATAAGGTCACCCACATAAGGTCACCCAATTACCTCATTTTGTAGGAATACTGGACTTGATTTTGTTCATATGATTTGGTGAATAAAATAGCCTGCATGTGAACTCCCCCGCACGGCACTTTTGTTCGGATGTACCTCCCCAGGTGTCATGCGGACCTCCTGGCGAGGCGCGGACAACAAAGTAGCTCAGTGTTCGACGACCTCTCTCGGATGGGGTTAACTTGCTGACCTCCAGGGCACAAATGAGCAGGCTGGCAACGTTAAACTGGGCAGTAGCGTGTGCGGGTGTGTGCGGGCATGAGGCGTGCAAGCACTAGGCACGCGGCGTGGACTTCCTCCGGGCGGGGGTGTTAGGCAGACCCCTTGGGCAATGGAAGTGCGTGGGAGCTTAGGCGCGTGCCGGCGTGCACTAGACCTCCCTGGGCAGGGTGTGGCGCAGACCTTCCCTGGGCCGAGGTGCTTCTCTTATTTTTTTTTAAAAAATTCACACCTCGGACCTCCCTCGAGCGGAGGTGCTTCTCTTATTTTAAAAAAAAATTCCTTCACCCGCGTGCTGTTGCCAAGAATCGATCTCGAGACCTTCATGTTACAAGGTCACACACCATACCACTAGGCTAGCTGGGCTATCTGTTCATGAAGCCGCCCAAATTAACAATGTACTAAATCTCCTTTTAATTCAAAAAAATAAAATAAAAAAAGAGAAGGCAGCATGGATTGAAAGTTGAGCTCTTGACCACTGTTCCAAACAGGAAGCTTGTTTAGAAGATGTTAGAACTTAATTGAGTTCTAGAAATGTCTCCATCAAGAAAAATAAATTTATAATACCAGAAGAAAACCTCCTTGCTAGTATACTACTCCACTTTGGCTTGCCGAATTTCTAGTGAAGTTTCAAAGTAAGTTTATAATTATTTCTCCAAATTTTATAAAATTATTCTAATGGTTCTACAAATTTTAAAAATATTCCAAAATATTATTTTTGGTCTATATCTCCACAGGGGTTATCTCCAAATAGCAAGGGCATCCTACAAACCATGTTCTCCATTTTCTCTTTATACCTTTCCAATCTCTTGGTTACAAAGGAGTAGGGGGCCAACTGATATGGGTAAAACTATCCATTTATAGGATGTCTCCACGTGTATGCCACTCGAAGACCCTATTTGCTAGAGGGGTACTATGGTCCCTTGACGGGGGTGCAGAAACCTTAATCGCCTTGGACACCTCCTAGAGGATTCTAGATAAGCTAAGGATTTTAGATAAGCTAAAGATCCTAGATGGACTCTACCAAGTAATATACTCTGATTGAGTATGACCGGGGGATATAATCCTAGGTTGACGCAACTAATGAATCTCCTTCCTTGTAAGGTACTCCATTAGGGGGACATCCCTATAAATACCCTCTCTATTCACCTATCAAGGTACGTGCATCTTAGTCTCTACACAACTATTATTTGCCTCTCTCCATATCCGAGTTCTAACTTAGGCATCGGAGGGTCCGCCAAAGGATAACCACTGCGGGCCGTTTAGGTGTTTTGCTAATTTTCTCAAGTGTGTTTGTCCTACTCGAAGATCTTCAACACGGTTGGTTCGGCTCTATAGTTTTTGGCCGCATCATGGGTTCATATAATTTACAAGAGGGGTCAAATTAAAAACAAATGTTTAAGATCAGGAATTATTTTTTGTGTCATAATTCGATGGTGATGGTTTTTTGTGTAAATGGTTTGTTGGTGATGATGGCTGGACATTTTCTGGCGTCTTGGTTTCATTCTTATGGCAGAAATGCAGTGTTTCTTGGTCGAGAATCTGCAGAAGTGTTGTGTGCGCGTGCGCATTTGAGAGAGAGATCTAAAATGTCGTTACCTCAAACCAACTGAAATTCAGTCAGTAACTAATACGAGAAAAGATTCGAAGAGTCATTAAAATCTGGGTTTGATTCTGGATATCTGTATGGTTTTTCTTAGTCCCTATATGGTCTATTTTCTTCCTCCAGTGCTATTGATTGAGGACAAAAGTGCTATACTGACATCGGTTAGCGATTTAGCTCTGTTTTGCAGTTGCTAGTTCGAGTGCCAATTATTTAGAACTACTACTACGTTGATCCTGTTTACCTTCGAGAAAATTTTATTTTACAATGTTATCTATATAGATTTGATTTAAGATTCTTTATATTAGATTCAAGCTGCTGCATGAGGAATCCATTGAATTCAATAAGCTTGGACTTCGGGATAATGTTGCCCAGATTTGTGTGTTAGAGGTACATTGGGTCTTCAATTCCTCTGTTGGAAACTTGCTCTGATTCACTAATTAGAACACATATATGTTTAGGATATCATGGCTTTTTTTCTCATTTGAATATATTTTTTTTTGAAACAGTCTATGAATCAGAAGGATAAGAGAGATGCATCAGCTTTCCCAGCAAGGTCATTAAGTTCTTCTTTCTATTTTATCTCTACCTACCATCATGTTTCAATGAAAAAAGTGCTATATCATTTTCACTCTTACAGGATAAAAATAGATCTTAATCTTTGATGGTATGATGTTCAATATTCTGAAAAAATGCACTTATTACTGCCAAATTGTGAGTTGAAAAATATTCAGGAAAAGTAGTCAAAAAATGTAAATTTATGCTTATAATAACGACAAATGGTGGCTATAAGGACCTTTTTGCATATAAACATTCGACTTAGGGACTAAGGTATTGGTTTTGAATTTGGTGAAACTTTCTTCATGATGATTAAAAGTCATGCAACACCGTTTATGGACAATTGAAGATGTACAGTGAGTTTGATTCGAGAAGACATGGACAGCGAAAAAAAGAAATCAAACTATTTTGAAGCTGGTTTTGGACTTGCTGTGTGTTAGTTTTTAATGAGAAGAAAGTGAGAGAAGAGAAAAGAAGAGGAGAGAGAAGGGTAGAGAAATAAAGGCTTTCTTTTATATCCAAATCTTCTCATTTTTGATAAGTACATTTTGGAGAGAAAGTAGGCCTAATTTTCTCTCCTAAAAAGAACTCCAAGACTTGACCATTTTTTTTTCACTCTGTTTATCTCCTAAAAAAAATCTCCACGGGACCCAATGTCTTCTTTTTCTCCCCCTTTCTCTCTCGTAGCAATTATTGCATACCCCTAAGATGCCTATTCCTTTTGTCTGTTGCCTTCTTGTTGAATCTTTGAGTGTATTTGTTCCATTACAGAAACAGATTATTAAAGTTTCTTGGACATTGGCCTTAAACTGCATGTTTCTTGGACCGACTAATGCCTCTAGATTCATTTTCGCTGCTTTGGACTACATCAAATTTGGCAACACAATTCCCTAATAAACACAGAACATGAAGTAAAATCATTAATAAGGTGAGGAGACTGAAATTCTGGAATTGTTGATCATTTTAAAAATGATAATGAAAGAATCACAGGAATTTATAAATTTAGTTGATCACTTTGAATAAAGTGAAGACACGATTTCTTGTAGCTATTAAGAAACATTGTTATGAAGGTTGTTGTTAAGAGAAATGTGATTATATAGTTTCAGTATATTTAATTAGAATTTTGATGAATATGAATATTAATCAAAATAGAACACTACCAAATATATGTTTATTAGTATATTGATCCGGTTTGGACACTGCCTAAAAAATATAACCTTTAGTAAATTTGTATTTAAATACTTAATCGAGTTTTTAATTATTTGAGGAGGACTAACGAATGCAACCAAACTAAGTTTGTCTCTTTAATTATATAATAATTGATTATATAATTGATAATTGATGCCATTTAGAGCATTGGTTTTAAACAACTTCGCCCATCAACTGATTGATTCTTAGAATGAAGATTTTTTTTTTTTTACTTTTTTTTATTTTTTATTTTGTTTTGTTTTGTTTTGTTTATCTGCAGTTCAACAGGCTATAGGAAAGTTGTCATATGTAACATTCATGTGCTATATAATCCTAAAAGGGGAGAGATCAAGGTTGGTCAGGTATTTACCATCTATGAATCACCTATATGGATTATTTTTTAACATCTTATGTTTGTTAGGACCTTATATTAAGTAACTACTAAATAGCTATTGAATTCAAATTTCGGATTATTTGGGGTTGACCTTGGGTATGAATAAAGATATTGTATTGGCATTTCACCATGGCTTAATTTTACAATATTATTATCTAGGAAAGGATCATTTCTCAATTGGGAATAAAGTTAGGGTTAAATTGTGGTGATTCTGGCTGATAATTGAGCTATATATTTGCAGTAAATTTTTTAAAGCTGATTCATTGAATGAAGTTTTGATAATGTGCACATCACTTGGAGGCTACAGTTTCCTTCAATTAACTCCTGTCTCCATTTTTTCTCTTAATTTTCTGCATTATTTCGACATAATAGAACAGGTTCCAGAAAAAGAAAAAGAAAATAGTTTCACCACTTCTCAGTTCCTTGGGGAATCTGGAATGAGCATAATGCTTGATTTCATAGAGAAAATTTTGACATCTCTTGAATGTGAATTGATTGTTAGGAAAAGCCACCAAGATAATAAGGTAATAGTCGTCTTGTTGCTTGCACCGTGTGAGCTATCAAGGATGTTAAAATTAATAGATTGAGTCGTTGGCTTTTTATGGACTATTTCAAGTTGTTTCAGGAAGATAGCATCTACTGTTTACCCAATCTCTTTCTTTGGAATCTCAGGGTTGACTTTATGTTCTTGTAATCTCCTCAATGTCTTTTATTTTTTGGTTCATCACTTTTAGTGTTTTGTTGAACTTGCTCCTTTGACTTATAAAGACTTGACTTTATGCATTTACCATTGCTACTTTTGTAGTATTGTTGCCAAACTCATCAACATGTTCATTCTTAAAGTTTGGGTCGGTTGACATGAGATAAGGGGATTTGGAATATGTGGATTTGTAAGCATGTAATCCATAGTTGTCAAGTTGTAAAGTCGAGTCGAGTTGGTGGCCAGAAGCTTAAGCTACTAGTCGACTAGGCGCCTGACTAGTCGTCCATAAGTCGACAAGTCATTTTCTATGTACAATTTATACATGTCAATTTATATATATACATGTACATTTGATATTATTATTTCACAAAATTCAATGCCATCAAATACTATTAGAAACACAAATATATTAATGTTGCCACAACCAAAATTATTTGACATTAGAAAAAAGAAACTACTTAAGCAAGTCATTGTTCATTACAATTCAAATAAGTAGCAAATAGCAATAAACAAAAGTAAACTAATGAAGTTTCACATAACAAAAGGTGAAATTTAGAACGTAAAACTGAAGAGTTCTCCAAGTGAAAAACGAAAGTCTCCACTCTCTAGTATCTAGTAAGTACTCATCAATTAAACAACTTCATCAAGCATCAAATCATCTCATCTCTATAACTAACAGTACTCCCACTCAAAGGATTAGGTGCTCTCCGACCATAATCATCCTCCACATTTACATCATCATTAGGAATACTCCTCTTCTTCCATAATCTCTTAAACATCTTAATCGGAGCCATCAACACCTATCACCCTCAAACTGGAAGGACCACACCGGGAGTAGGCCAAAATGGGAGTGAAGTGATTTGCTTCATGAGCCCTCCTGAGAAGATTGTGACCCGCGGATACCATGGATGCACCAACTGCTATATCAACATCTCTCCATGTAAGATCATCCCCAGAATGAACTAAATCTCCATCGGGATTATCCACTATCCACTCATGGCCCCAATCAAAATCTTCTAGGGCAAATGGATCAAAATTTCTTCCTACTTCACACCTCTTTCAGAATCTTGAAATAATTCGGTAATTGTATTGAACATACACCAAATCAGTCAAATGTTGATGCTCCAATCTATTTTTCTTCTTTTCAGGAATTTAAAATTTTCAAGTTAAAAAAAAAATGTCATTAAAAATTAAAATATATACAACTTTATGATTAAGTATTAATTTGAGATGTGATAATTAGTACTTACAAACTCAAGTGCTCCAATGCCACAATCGGAAGATGAACAACAAAGACTAAGGATATGCTTAGAAAACTTTGCTAGCTCATTAGCACACCCACCAAAAGCGTTCTACCAATCAATTAGTAAATATAAAATAAAAAGAATTAAAGAAAGATCACAATTAATATTTTATAGTTTATAAGTTATATCATAATATAATATATAAAATACTTACTAGGATTCTTCAACTTTCGTTTCTAATAGGCATGTCTTTTGCAAAATTATCGCGAACAGAGTTATAGACATCGACTCGATTACTTATCTAGCAACGCAACATCAACTATCATTTTTGAGAGAACATCATTGAAGTTATCACGTAGGTTATAAGCTAAATCGAGATCATTCTCCTTGATATCAAAATGTCTAGCCGGATTAAGAAATAGTGCTGCCCCATATAGCTTTTGCTCCATTTGACAATCCCATCGCCGCTCAATAATGTCAACCATCTTCTTGTATAATCTCGACTTCTTGTTAAAATTGTCCTTGACCTTTTTCTTTACAAATTCCATAGCTGCATAAACTTCAGGCATGTCAGGCACCTCATCGGAATCTACAATCCTCAAGACAACAAGAAGTGGTGGTGATGCTCGAATAAAGTCTTCTGCAACATGCCAAAAACTTACAGAAATCACTGTATCATATACTTCCTTCCCCGCCTCAGTAGCCAACAACTTAGACTTTGTCCAATTATCACTTATGAACAAATGTCTCAAAGCATCCTTATACTTGTACAAGCTTTGGAGTGTAAGGAAAGCCGTGGCAAATCTAATGACTCTGGCTCTCACAAAGTTCTTGCCATCTGTTTTGTTCCTCATTGCATCAGTGCCGATAGATGAAGGTAGTTATTCTTCGTGCCCTCCCAATAGTAGGCTTGAATTGCTTCAAGTTTCCTATGTCTTCCAACATAAGATTTAGACAATGGGCCGCACAAGGAGTTCAAAACAAAGTAGGCCTTGCACCATTAACAAGTTACTGACTGCCTTGTAGTTGGAGGCATTGTCTGTGACTACTTGAACAACATGTTCGGGTCCAATTTCTTTAATCTTACTATCAAGTAGTTGTGTCGAACATCTTTGCATTCTGAGCTTGGCTAGAAGCATCAACAAACTCATTGTTTCTCTTCCGTTGACCTCAAACAGTTCTTCAATAGGACCTCTGCGATGTCTCTCATTTACAACTTCTTCAGGTGTCTTTCTAATATCAGTTTCAATTGTCTTGGATTGTGGTTGTGATGGTGCCTTAGGGAATTGCAAAGCACTCCTCTTGTTGGCCATTAGAGCTTGATTAATCTCGGCTGCAATTTCTATTGTGGTTTTGGGGCATTTTTGCACATCTTCATATCCACCAATTAGATGTTGCTTAAATCTTTTAATTCCCCCGGATACATTGCTTCCACAAAGTTCGCAATGCACGATATTTTTTCCCGTCAAATCTGGCCAATACGCATATTTCCACCTCGGATCCTTGATTTAGCCCTCCTTTTAGGATCTTTTCTTGGATCATAATTATCCGCTCCCTAATGTTCAGCCATGTATCAATCTAAACAACACAATTTAGATAATGAATTTCACAAATTATGACTAATTAAATTTCAATTTCATGCACTAATTACATTAATACAGATTAACAAAACAATTAACAAAATATATAGGCATCCTGTCATCCCATTTCTAATTAACAAAATAATTCAATCTAGCAAAATAATTACATTGATTACATTATGCCCTAGTTCAATTTTTAAAACTTTACAGTAATGAGTAGCCTGCCATCATATTTTCAATTTAGCAAAATTATTGTAACTCGTTAAATGTGCCTAGCATCTGCAGCCACATAAAAGGAAAAGACTAAACTCCAGCACGCAGCCACATAAAAAGGAAAAGACTAAACAACTTAAATTTTGAATAATTTTTTTTTTTAAATTTAAAGACATTTTGGTTAATTAATATTTATCCGATGGTAACAATAGCGGTATAAACTGGCAGAAGGGTTAAAAAAAAATTTAATTCTGGCATATCCATTTGTCCTAAGGATGGCCACAGATGAATTGGCCAGAATAGTGAAAATAGCAACCACTTGCTATGGATCACTCCCAAACACACACACTTTTGTAACATTTAAAATTTTAAATACACTTAAAAGTCATTTCTTTGTACAAGTCATTCTATTTCCAAATGAGGCCTGAGCTTATCGAGCTTTAGGTGGAATTACCGCAACTATTCACTTATTCATTCTTTGCTTAGTTGTGGCTAAATAACACCTTTTTCTGAATGTAATCAATTTACTTCAAAGCTGATATAACTAAATGCCTTACAAGCAGGTTAGGGTCCTGCTTGATAGGGCTTATGCTGTGTCAAAGCTTTGGGATGATGCTTCAGTCGTTCTTTGTGGGGATTTTAACTGTACCCCAAAGGTAGATGCTTGTTTCTCTTTGTGAGTTCTGTGGTAACCGATTGTTATGCTCTAGTGTCGCGTATAATAACCGAGTTTAGTTTGAGTTCTATCTCATTAATTCTCTTGACTGCCTTGGCATCAGAGTCCACTGTACAACTTCATATCAGAACAAAAGGTAAGCATTGCTATTTAGATTTCCTTCCGGTTTCAGTTTTTACTCATTTCATTAGTTTCAATGTTTATTGACTGTATTTTTCCATTACAGATAGATTTGTCCAAGCTGCCCAGGGATAAATTATCAGGACAGGCTTCTGCTGAAATTCGTGCATCAAGGTCATTTAGTCCTTATTTCAGGTCTGATTATTATTGATCATCATGGGTTTGTTACAAGCCCATGGAAGTTGAAGCTCAAAAAATTTCCAATTTTTGTAGGACGCAGTCTTTAGGTGCCCCTACAATGGTTGATGACAGGGAAGTCAGGCATAGTGATATACCAACTGATAACTCTGTTCGTGCTCCAACAATGGTTGATGACAGCGAAGTTGGGCTGTGTAAGACGATCCCCTTGGACGTACAGAAGCAGAATGATTTTAATAGCAACCGTGGAAATTTACCTTTTACAAGCAGCTTGCCTGAGCATGATGAAGAAGATGTTCGTAAAGATGAAATAGATTTGAATCTCTGTGGTGCGAGTAGTGGTTTGGATGGAAGTCAAGGTGGGTGTTCTATTGATCAAAAGAAGGATGCAATGCCTGAATCTCCGACTGTACATTCTCGTCATGAAGATATATATTCTAATGTGATCAGTACAGGACATGGAGAGGAACTTTATAGAACCTCCAGTGGATCGCATGGTTCATCAACTGAGCGTTGTCTATCAAACTTGTGTGATGAAAATGAAATCTTGAACTGTGAAAAGGGAAGTGACAATGATGATTCTACAGTAGTTAAAATTCTTCATGAGCCTGCAAGCACTTTGAACCTGGATATATCTTCATCTGAGTTGGAACAGGAGGCTTCTTTGAACAATGTTCTTGAATCTGAACTCCAGGAAAGTTCACAATATATGTCATCTCTTTCAGTTCCTGAGAAAATTTTTCCTTCTACCTTGCATGAAATTGAAATCCCAATTAGATCTACTAGAATTGACTTTCTACTGGATGAAAAGATGGAAGACAAATCACCTAATAAGATATTTGAAGCTACAGAGAATGGAACTTTAGATGAAGATTGTACCTCATTTTTGTCTGAACTACATAACAGTGATGTTAGCATTACGTCTGACTTTAATCAGTTTCCCGAATCCAGCTCTTTCGAATGCATAGAGTCGTCTGAGTATGTTGCAGTTCCCGACAGCCGACAACTGCATCCTCCTAGTGCTGGAGTTCTGAATGATTATTCTGGCCTGGATGTTAATCATTTTAATGTGGAGGGAACTACTTATGATCCATCAGCGTGGACCCCAATGGAAATTGAAACTGCAACGGGCAGCTCGGACTGCACACTCATAGAACACCATCTAAAGCTAAGAAGCTCATATTCTGAAGTTGAGGTAGATCATATATTCTTAACCATGTACTTCTGTTAATATCTCCCTTTTTAATATATGGCATTAATAAATTTGGAAATATGAGCTTTGGTGGTTCATTTTACAGGATTCTTCAGGAACAAGAGACTCAAACGGAGAACCTCTGGTGACCAGCTACAATAGGCGCTTCTTAGGTACAGTTGACTATATATGGTAAGTATCCATCTCTGTCCCATTCTTCTGATGCAGTTTTTGACTGAATCCCTGAATTCTTAAAGGGATTCTTATGTTTGATAAATCTTCCTTGCAATGACAAAATAATATATTGAACTATATTCTTGTGCTATTGATTGCGGTTGTAGAATTGGCTGATTGATACCTTGTGGTATCTCTTTGTATTAGTTTAGGACTACGCTGAGTAGAGTGATTCAATACTAGAGCATAAGTGTGTTTTGAACTGCAGGCATTCTGAAGGTCTTCAAACTGTCAGGGTCCTTGCTCCGATACCGAAACATGCTATGCAGTGGACTCATGGATTTCCTACGAAGGTATTTTTGATTATTAGATCTTAAGTTACTCCTGTATTCGTCAGACGCATATCGACTACATGTATTGCTTCTTAATACTCTCTCTCTCTCACACAAACCCAAATACACACATACGATCGTGCATACACACATCTTCTAATGGCAATCTAGGATATGCTCTCTCTCTCTCTCATACACACACACACACACAAACACACTTGCACACACGTGTGCACACATGCTCGTGTGTGCACACAAACACGTCTTCTAATGGTTAGCTAGGATGTGCGGAAAACTTCTACAAGGTCATTGATTTGTCTGTGTCAGGCGTGTTACTCACCAGCACTTCGTGAACACTTTTGGACACTTGTCCAACACTTCTTTCTAAACATGTGTAGTACAAATGCTAAAACTTTTCATGACAGAAAGGTCTGTAACTTTTCTGGACATTTTCCTAAACATCTCAATTTGAAGATGCGACTTTTTTCAGTACACCATTAAAGTAGATGGGAACATTGCTTAGAAAGTTGGAGATGTGGGTAGTAGAGGAATTATCATAATTATGTATATATTACCTAAGTATACATTGTATGATATATATATATATATAACTGAAAACCCTCATGTATATATGTGTGTGTATATACACACACACACATTGCTCTATATGCCAGCTTGTAAATGAATTACATAGTGTACTGGAGTTATAGCATTTGAATTTACTGACATTCTATGTTCGCGAAACGGATCCTATCAATGATTTTGTAGTCCAAATAATCCCGCACCATGACGTATTTGGAATAGTAGTAATTAGTGAAACAAAAATACTTGTACAAACCATCAAAGTAACCCCGTCTCTAATGGTCCAAAGATGAAAATCTTTGGATTTTACATTTTCTACGGAAATGTTTGTTGTTCTTTGGCAACCGTGAAATCACCGGATGAATTGCCGAATAGATAGATCAGACGCGACTGTTGCTACGCGGCGATACAGACTAGGGTAATTTGAAATAGATTAATAGTAATATGTTCTATGTAAAACATGAAGCAGCTCCATCTAAGAACTTCTAATTGAGATATGAATATAGACTAGGTTGCACAAAAAGCCGTTTTTGCATTAATCCAAAGCCTAGAAACGTTTTTATAAGATTAAAAAGGTCCGTTGAGCGCCTCATAGCTATGTCATAATAGATCCGAACACTTGCCCCGGATCGACTTCCAGATCATAATTGTTCTAGTGAATAACTAAAGAAAATAGATAGATGGGAGATAGAAAAATAGAAGAGAAACAAACTCATTATATAAATATCTCTTAAAGATTCACTAATTATTTGACTGTTGGCGGGTCTCTTTGTATGTGTTGTCCGGAAAGAGGACTCACTCGACTCTTACCCACCCCAGGGCCGAGGGCACCATAGCATGTCGGGAATAGGGGGGACATATTGGATGTAACCACTACATTGGTTGGGGGCTATGCTGCTCTGCCTTTCGATCGATATACAGTTGAGGAGGCCGATCATGAACGCTATAGGTGTGGGAGCGATTGATGCGTAACACTTTCAGTCGGACAACTTTCCTTGAGCAGATAGGGCACAACTTCATCAGCAGACATACTCGTGAAGAAAGCACCTACCCTAGGGGAACTGAACTGCCTCTATCCTCATCTCGTTCACTCACAGAAGACCTTGCCTAGCTCGACTTTCTTTCTCTGTCGACCTGTGGGAGCGATTGATGAGTAACACTTTCAGTCAGACAGCTTTCCTTGAGCAGATAGGGCACAACTTCATCAACAGACATACTCGCGAAGAAAATACCTACCCTAGGGGAACTGAACTGCCTCTATCATCTCGTTCACTCACAGAAGACCTTGCCTAGCTCGACTTTCTTTCTCTGTCGATCCGTACGCGCACAGAAAGCAATCTCGTACAGGTGAACAAGAAAGCGATCCAACTCCTTCCATGTGGCTATCGGTAGACCATTGTGTAGGATGTCGGCCCCTCTGACTCGTAAGTATACTCTCATACGACAAGGAAGACCTAACATATATGTATGTGTGTGTGAGTGTGTGTGTGTGTATATATATGTTTAAAATTATATAAATTGACATTCATGCATATAATCATTACTATTATAGCAGTGCTAGGTTGCTGGGAATTTAACACCAAACACACTTTAAGACACGTAAATATACAAAATTTATAGAAAAAAGGAAAAGCAAAATAAAGGAAGGGAAAAAGGATGGACATAAAACCAACCAAATGGTGTAACACCTTACTTGAACTCCAATACTCATACCTAATCACGCCAAATCCTAAGTTATCTTCCGCTCCAACAAGTCTCTTTGAAGTACTTCTCCCCAAGTAATTTTCGGTCTACCCTCCCTATCCGTATATAATCCTCTTGATAGCAGACTCCTCTTGTCACCGGAGCATGTATAGGCCTCTGTAAAATATAACCAAACCATCTCAGCTTATGTTTCTTCATCTTCTCCTCAATCGGTGCTACTCCAACTTTAGAATATACTCGTTTATGATCCTATTCATGCTTGTATGACCATACATCCAACTTAATATTCTCATTTCTGCCACTACTTTCTTATGCTCATGTTGCTTTATAGAATCCCAACATTTAGCTCCATATAGCATTGCCAGCCTCACTGCCATCCTATAGAACTTTCCCTTCAACTTGGCGAGGATTTTTTGATCGCACAACCCACCAAAAGCATTACGGAACTTCATCCAACCAACTTTAATCATGTGGTTTACATCTTCATCGATATGTCCCTCTTATGCAATATTGAAACCATATATTTAAAGACATATTTCCCAAGAACCTATTGTCCTGAAATATTCAGAGCACCTGCATCTCTTGTTCTTACGCTAATTGAACTTGTACTCCATATATTTTGTCTTGAGTCAACTTAATCTAAAAGCCTTTGATTTTAATGTACTTCTTCTCCAACTTAGCATTAACCCCTTCCATAGCTTCATCCATTAACACAATATCGTCAACAAATAACTTACATCATGACACCTAATCCTATGTCTTTTGGTAACTCATCTATAACTAAGATAATAAGATAAGGGCTTAACGGCGATCTGTGGTCTAAATCGGAAAATCACTTGACATGCCTTCACAAGTCTTTGCACAAGTAATCCCTAATACAACTTTTTGATCAAATCATCGTACTTAGTGAGCTCTTTTTTCTTCGCAAGAACCCACTAAAACACCCTCCTCGAACCTTATCATATGCCTTATATAGATTGATGAATGCCATATGGAGGTCTTCAGTCCTCCTTCTCAATGCCATTCTGTCAACTGTCTAATTAATAAAATAGCTTCCAATAGTATGTCTTCTATGCATAAAAACCCAAACTGATTTTCTGATATGCTGGTCCCTATACTTAATCGACACTTAATTACTCTCTCCCACAACTTTGTTGTAGGTTCATCAGCTTTATCATCTTACATTAATTTGAATCTCTCCCTTATTCTTATAATTTGGCACTAATGTATTCATCCTCCACGACCCGGGCGTCATTTTAGTCTGTAAGATTTTAACTCTGACTTGTGTCGGAGTCTCTAGTTTTCCTGTCTCGTCTTAGCAAGCTTGTAAAACATTCCCCCCCCCCCCCCGGTTCTTAGCTTTTGGCATAGGTCCTCAAAGACCTTGCCTCTAGTGTATCTCACTGCTTACTTTGCTTCCTTCTTGGCCAATTTGTATCTCTGCACTCCTTATTATAGCATTTTGTAAGCATTCCTTTTCCGCTTAATAGCCTGTTAAAATCCTCACTCCACCACCACGTTTCTTTAGTTGGAGGTCCATTTCCTTTGCTTTCTCCCACCACCTCCTTAGTTATCCTTTCAGATACGACTTGACATATCATTCCACATTACATTAACTTCCTTATCATTCCTTTTTACTGCATATGCTACTGCTTCAGCACTAGTTTTCCTCCTGTTTCCACATTGATAATTACATTTCATAAATAAATAAAAAGTTAATGTTACTATCATGCTACTTATTTTACAATTTATTTTTGTTTAACTATGAATTATATAAAATAAAAAATTTAAAAAAAATATTGCCAACCCCCTTCCCCCCTGCCCAATTTTAGTTTTAGTTTTAGTTTACTTTTATTATATTCTTCAAAATAACACTCGTGCATGTAAAACAACATATCCCAGCCTATTTGTTGATGTACATGGTTTTAGCTATTTGTTGATATTTCCTATGTATGGATATATATCTGTGTGTGTCTACATATATATAATATAAATAAAAGATGTTCGTCAAAGGTAGTCACTTACGAGCCATATATTATTAGAAACTGTGAATCCTACACTTATTCAAGTTTTGTTATACCATAAACACCAAATGGTCTTACTGTTTTATCTACAACAGTCTCTATCAAACTAGTGCATTTCTACCCTCAATACCTCTATATTTTCGCAAACTTTCTTTCAAATTCCATAGTTTAATCTGATTACTCCTTGTACATATATCAAGATTTCATAATTGATACACAATCACAATATATCCATTCTTGCAATTGTAATTTGGAGGTTGTGACCAGTGTTGTTAAAGGCGCCCATCCCAGCCCCAGTTGGGCGCCTCACCTCGCCTGAGGCGAGGCTCCTTCAATGAGGTGCATTTGAGGCGCACGAGGTGCACGAAGCGCGGGTCTCATCGAAGTTGTGTAATTTTTTTTTCCTAAACAATCTAGACCATCAATTGTAGCCTCCTCCTCCAGGGAAGTCTCTCCCTTCTCCTTATCTCATAGTTCAAAGTCGCGGTAGTGGCTTAGGTCATTTTTTGACTTGGTATCGGTTTCGGTAATGATTTCGGCCGATATGCAACGTTAGCTAGTTAGGAACTTCAAAGAAAGTAAAAAAATTATGAAAAATTTCTAAATAATAAGAACAACAAGATGGATCAATTAAGTTCACAAAAAAACTATCTAGTGCACATAGGATTATCCAAATGATAAAACAAACATATTTCGCAGATATGTTTAATCATTTTTACGTTTAAATAAAGTTGATATTGATGTTCTCTTAACTCAATATTTGAGCACACATGTTCTGTAGAATTAAAATACCATTTAACTTAAATATTTCAACTTGTACTTAACTAGGTATTATATAGGTAATTAGGTATAATTTAACTTAACTAATTATATATTAAGTAAATTTTTTTAAGTTATACTTAACTTGGTGCATATAGTTAAAATTTAAGTACAATTTAGTTTAACTAAGTATATTTTAAGTATAATATAATTTTTTAAGGTTTACTTAACTAGGCACTACAATTTCATTACAACTTATAGAGAGGTTCGTTCTTTTTTGTCGTCTCTCTTTTATAGCTTTTAGCATATTTGATTTTTTATTTTTAATTTTTTTTGTAGTGTTTCTCCCTTTTATGCCGTGATTTCTCTGTTATTTGGTCCGAAGTCCGAAACCGTTACGTTACGTCGAGTTGCCGAAATTTCGCTGAAAAGTACCCTTTACATAAAAATTTTCTAATTTTGTAATTCTTGTCAAGGTTGCTGTTTGGCATCCACCGATACCTAACCAATACGCCGGTATTTCGGCGTAACGACCGATAGCCTTATCTCTTTTTTCTATTTTTTTATTTTTTTTTATTCTCTTCTCTTGCCCGAAAAAAAGCTATTTTGCAAAATACTATAGGGTTATGTTGCCCAATTTTTTTCCAGAAACTGTGAGTACTTTACTACACTACTATTCCAGTGTTTACTAACTTATTAAATAATTAAATGTGTATATAACTTATAAGTATTTTTTTTAATATGCATTTATATTGTTGTTTAGTGATTACTTATTTATATATATATATATATATATATATATATATATATATATATAACTATGTACTTATGAAAAATGTAATCATGATATGATTATATCAGTGTATCACTATACTATATTCGTATGGTCCTTGAACTTGTTATAGAAACTTTTTGAAAATGCTTATAAGTTTGTAAAATTACTTGATGGTTGATAAATTTGATACATAAATGATTGAATGTGTACATATATATTTTTAATTTTTTTAAAATATGTGCGCTTCACTTCGATGAGGCGCGAGCCTCGCCTCGCGCCTAGGCCCCAAGGATTGTGCCTCGATGCGCTTCGCGCCTTAAATAACAATAGTTGTGATATATAGTTTCTGTCAATAGTTTGAACTTAGAAAATATCACCGGGAGAGAATTCAATAGATGAACCCTAGTTCATCAATGTCATTCCAAATAGAAGATTTTTTTTCCTCGTTATCACACAGACAGAGATGCGCACACACCCCGTGTGGGCGCATATGCATGGACACAAATGCGCACACACCACACCCACACAAACACAAAGAAACAGGATTTTATTTCATTTATATTGAAGTTAATATATCATTTGTTAAATCTTGGTTATGTTCCAGAAATGGGGAAGTGATCATATTGCCTTGGTTTCTGAAATGGCTTTCACAAAAGATGTAACCAATAAGGATGACGCGCGGTAGGCTGTAATCTATTGCATTCGAGGCCTGCTATTGCCCTCATTATCTAACCTTTATTGCAAGTGTCTGGTACTTCTTTTCCTTTTCAATTAGCATTAACGTAGCCTTGGTCTACTATATAATTCCCGTTGTAAATATGACCTTTGTAGTTCTCAGTTTTTCTTCTCTTTTAAGTTCATATTTAAGATCTTGTTGTTTTGTAATTTATCTAATTCAAACTATTTGGAATCATATGAACTTTGTGATCATGCCAGTTCTTCAATTCTGTTTTAACAACATCCATTTTCTGATATTTGTTTGAGTTTAGATGTTATAATCCACTCCAATATCCAGTTATTCATTAAGCAAATATTTAGGCCACGATATAAATTGTTAATTTTTTTTTTTTTTAACAAATCGTTAATTATGTCCGAAATAAATAAATGAACTATAAATTAGCTTAATTTGTGGCAGGCTAATTATCAATTAGGCCAAAAAAAATTATTTTTTAACATGCTGCTTTATATACGTAGTTTTATATTCTTTTTACTTTGTTGTTCCAGAAATTTTTTGGAGAATCATATACTCCACAAATTCATATGGAATATGGTTCTTAAGACCACACCGAGGTATTATTACAACGTTTGCAGCGGTAGCATTTAGTGTGTTTGACAACTATATTAAAAATGGTACAGTATGTTTAACCTTCAAATACTGTGTTAGTTACATAAAAGTGTCTCTAGGATTAATTGTTTGTAAACGAGTAAGAAGTACATTTGTAACTTCAGATTAACTAAATGCTCTTAGGCAAATGGCTTGCTTTGTTCTACACCAATGCTGATAAAGACAATGCCAACTGTTTTTCTACATATTCTCATTCCTTGCATTTAATTTGACATAACTAAGTACAAAAGGTAATCTGGGACCCCAATGCTGTGAGGCTTATGATTTATGAACATGCAGGCAGCTATTCAAATAATAAAAAATTAGTCCAAATTCCAACTATTAATCTACAACGTATCCCATTTCAATTATATAAGGGAGAGCAAGTAGTGGAAGGTGAGATATGTTTATCTTTTAGAATGTGTATATATATATGAGAAAGTAAACAAATTTACTCTACATACCTTTGTGGATATTTCTAATGTAGACATGTAACTAGTGTACGGCAAAATTCAAAATAGGAGAAGGTAATTGGAAGACAGACAACAAATGAAGTTTTAAGTTTAAACTTGTTTACTTGACGTTTAAAATTACAACTGAACTTTAATATATATGAAAATATAGAAATATATTTAATCTTTTGAATTAAATATAGTATAGTTTATATTCTCAAAACATGATTCACTATTATATAAAAGAAATTACAAAATAGAGAAGGGATCGATATAAATTCCTAACAAAATATACAAGTACTATTATCCTAGGTAAAAACAATAAGAGGGGGGGGGGGGGGGGGTGGCGTTGCGCCCACCACTCACAAGGGTGTGTTCAAAGGAAATCTTTTCTAAACAATGAGTTTACAAGACAAATAAATAAAGTAAATTTTATTCACCCCATACAACCCAAATGAGAGATAATGGAGAAACTAACTATAAGACTTGAATTTTACAAAATCAACCATACTCTTCTTTTCTGTTTCCTCTTTTTCTACTTATTACCAATGGTGCAAATAGTAATTCCACTCGATACTCAACCAACAAGAAAAGAAGATCCAAATTTCATTGTGTGAAGCTGAGGAATTTTCCACATCAATAAAAATAGACGTATGAACTGATTAAATGGCAAATCAAACTTTGGAGGGCCACGATGCCTGGGCTGACATGATTATTCCAACAATGACTCCAAACAACCCCAGTGCACTACCAAAGATTTCAATGACAAGGATCTTAACAAAGAGTGACGAATTTTGGGCATCAGACAGTGCACAGCTGCTTCCGATGATTCCTACACACAACCTGCCAAGCAGAAGTTTTAAAAAGTATATATGGAAACAAATAATAGATCATAAGAATATAATTAGTAAAATAATTATGGCTAAAAGAACATATCATTATTAATTAACTAAACTTTAAAATGAGTGAAGCTGAGACTTATCAAAAGAAAAAGAAAATGAAAGAGTGAAGTAAAGATGTACCCGCAGACAAGATTTGCAAAGCCCACAATGATTCCTGAGGCAAAGATTGCATATCCGGCTCTAAGAGATTCAGGTGCATATATCTGGGATGCTGGAACACTCTCCAACTTTGTTTGTAGAATAATTGCCACAATAACTCCATATATGGCAACAGCTTCACAAAATATTACACTGACATGTATATAAATTTTTTAGTCATATTACATTTCAAAAAACAAAGCTCTGAATATATAGCTTTTCATATTCTAGAACAGGAATGTCAGTGTGACTATAAACAAAAGATCACCCTCTCAGAAAAGAACATTGACATTAGAATAGGTGAACCACATATTTGTGAATACTTTTTCCTGATAAGTACCAGATGGTAGGGAATACGCGCATTTAATTGACTCTTGAACAATTTAGATACAACAAAATACTTTCATCTGCCACCCTAGTTCTACAATGTAAATTCACTCCTCAATCCTCATCTCTCTCTCTCTCTTTCTGACTAAGGCCAACAATAGTAGAAGGTTGTGTAGCATGAAAAAGTTTAATGAGAATTTCTTTTTTGATAAGTATAATTTAATGAGAATCATCTAGAGTACCCAAATTCAACGGCAGCATATTCCGAGCACAGTTAAGTCAGATCTCAAATACGCATCAAATTGGCACTAGCCAAACAAAAGAGCTAATACACCAGTGAAATTTTGAAAAATTCACAAATCAATATTTTAGATTGTCCAAAAAATGTCTTTATACAGTGGTTAGTGTTTAAAGACAGAATTGCTACAAAGGGATAGAATGATCCATGAGATCTTCCATACTGATATAAGTAGTGTAGTTCTGCAATTCAGAAAGATATTCAGGGAAAGCAAGAACCAAAAGGGGATCCCAAATAAGTATGTGAATTGGTACTTCAGAAGAGATCAAAAAGCATATTTCACGCTATGGGACAGTAGTGAAAGAGATAATGGATTAAATACTACACTGGTTGATTCTATATTTTAGATATCATTGTTTATAATTTTCTGATTGTACCAGGTCTGGGGCCCTTGCCTGATTTATGAAGAATCTCAACTAGTATAGTCTAGTTGGTTAGGCTAGGAAATGCCCACCGTAAGCATGATTACATATGTAGCTTTGGCTAGTGTTGAGCAATTGAGTTTAAGTGTAATCTCGGGGACAGGGCCGGGGGGGGGGGGGGTTCATTGAGCATGCCTATATGCTTTTTCATATATACAAATTAAATCACTAACCAAATTAAAAGGAAAAAAAAAACAGAAAAGAAAGGGGGAAAAATAGCGTTAGGATATCCCTCAGCCTCAAACATCAATTTAAGCTACTGGATTTAAATTTTGAGCACAACTATTTGTTGTTTGGTTAATTCAAATATAAATATGGTTTGTGCAAATCATCTGCTGAAATAAACATAAAGTTGAGACCAAAGAGATATTACATAAGTTTGGGATGAAGATATTTGGGAGTAGAGTTGGTACTTCTAAAAAGCGTAATGAAGCTACAAGGTTATAACTTCGAAGTAGAAATAGATATGAAATAACAATCTATAAAAATTTATAACAAGAAAGCTCAAGGTGTTATCCACACGTCAACTAGCTATATAAGAGAAATTGTGCTTAGACCAGTGGATTTAGAGCAAATCTGCATTTGCCAAATCCACAAGCCTAGATCTAGCCGAATGATATAATAGAACTGCTGCAAGGTAGATTAAAATTTTGAGCTGAAATCCATCTATACCTCAGTTTGGTTCTATGTTGATTTTTGGATAATGGGTATAAGTTTGAATTTTTAGCAAATCCACATCCACCTGCGTTATATGCTAACACAAAATCATAGAATTCAGGTAATTCTTTTTAGGCAGCTCCTTCACTCTCTCTATCTCACATGAATTATCACATACATACCCAGAAACCCATACACACCATCTTGAGTATCCTTCGAAACTTGAACCCTAATTCTAACCTTAGTTCTAGTTACAATAGAAACTATCAGAATTTGAGTTTTATATCTGTTGATTATTTGATTTCATTATCTAAAGAATATTTAAATTATTTGTGTTAAATTTTGATTAGCTGTTCGGAACCCAATTAATTCAGTGTAACATATACATTCTCAATTTCATACAACAAAACCAAATAATCAGACAAGCATTTGAATTCATACAAATAAAATTCATAATAATCCGAATCTGCAAAGCTAGGGTTTGGGTTTCACCTAATGAGATTTTTCGAAGTGATACGCGGAGCTTTAATTGCAGCACCAATCAAACTACTTCCAGTTATGTAAATACCCCTGACAAAATATCAACATAAATTAAGAATTCAATGACCAAAAATAAAATCAAAATACATATACATATTTATATACAGCTATATAAATACCAAGCAGCGCCTAAAACGGAGACTCCGATAGCGATGGCGATTCCGATGGCAGAAAAAGTATAAGGCGAGATCTGCACCATTGCTCGTGACCAAGAGCTTGAAGCAGTCACCATTGCTGCACTTGACATCGAATCTCTTCCTACTTGTTCTTCGTCTTCTTCCTCTTACAACGATCTGTTGGAGGAGAGAAGGTAATATCTTAGTGGTTTTAGGAGTCTTAACACGTGTAAAGGCTAAGTTTATGGAATATTGTATTTTTTCTTTACAAAAATTTGCTTATAAATGTAAATAAGTAAATCTTAATAACTCCAATTTTAATTTATATCATATTTTTCACATAAAAGTCCAAATCCATAATAACTTCTTCTTATTATTTTTATTCAAATGATGTAATTATTAAGATTTTCTCTTTATAAATATTTTTCGTAAAATTTTGAAAAGATCATTATTGAATTAATAAATTTTTATTATAATAATTAATTGAACTATATAATGTAGGTTTTTCCTTCACTCAAATATTACTATAATCGATATAATGTAATGCAAATTTATTAAAAATCTAAGAAGATAATTATTATTATATTGTTAAAATTTTAGTTTGCTAGAAAATGACATTATATA
This sequence comes from Aralia elata, assembly GCA_034770075.1. NCBI lineage: Eukaryota > Viridiplantae > Streptophyta > Magnoliopsida > Apiales > Araliaceae > Aralia > Aralia elata. The sequence goes on along the minus strand of CM068381.1, from coordinate 43,383,159 downwards.
TTAAGATTTAGTTGTATTAACAATCTAAGTTGAGAATTTGCTTGAAATACCAATTTGAATATAACTTTGGGATTCAAATTTAATTGAATTTTGAGTTAGTTAAGACACTAATTAGTTAGAAATCCATTATTATTTAACTGAATTTACGAGTAATATTCAAATAATTAAACAATGTAATTTGATAAGATTTCAAGTTCAAATGAAATTTAATTTAGTTAGGAAACTAATTTGGTAAAGAAATTCACGTTTGAAATTTATATAATTAAAACGCAAGATATTTTAATATCGTAAGTGTTAATGAATTTTAGTTTTTTTTCTGTAAACTAATTTAATAAGAAATTATAATTTAATCGAGTATATAATTAAATCGCATTATACGTTCAAATTTCAAGTTTTAACGAATTATGATTTAATGAGGAAATTAATTTAATAAGAAAAATACATAACCAAATTTTGAGGAAAATAACATTTGTGAAACCTTAATTTTTACAAATTTGAATAATACTTATACTAATTTAGATAGGAAAGATACATAATGCTTGGTTGATTAAAGGGCGTTTCGGGCATTTAGTATAGTTAGAAGTTCAAATGCATCTTAAAATCTTATTTTCTCGGAATCAATTTATTTCAAACACATCTTATTTAAATAAACAAATACAACATTTGAGGCTCAAACCCATCATACAAAAAAATATGATGAATTTGGAAATCCAAATGTACCAAACACATGGATCGAATCAATCTCTATTATACTTTCCATTCAATTTCATTTAATATTATTTTTTAATGGCAATACATTAGTAGTTATTAGTAATTGTGTCGTTCGCACCGTCACTATTTAAGACTGTAAAATGAACCAAATGGTTCGGATTTGATTTGTATCCACTCGACTAAAAGTTAGATTCGAATTCGACTCAAAACACAAACGATTCAAATATGAGCAAATTTTAAAATTCGATAAATTACTCAAACCTTTTCAAATTGAAATTTTCTGTTGATACTCGGATCATATTCGCTCGAAAAGTTTACACTGTTAGAACTCGATTTGAGATCTTGCTCTATTCGATAGCCTAAATCAAACTTTATTTTAAACTCGATAAATTTTATGAACCAAATCTGAACAACTCAATAATTGACTCGACTCGATTTATTTACATCTCTGTCACTGTTTATAATGTAATAGAGGATTATCACTGTGTATTAGAAAATAAATTGTGAGAAATGTAATGAAGGAATCCTCATTTCTAAGGCACCATATCACTCACTTATCCAATAAAAAGAGTTTCGTTTATTAATTAATTTTTAAAAAAAGAATAATTTTTTTATCGATAATAATATAAACTAACACAATATACAAAATCAAAAGGTTGGAGTTTATCTTCAATCCATCATTGGAATAAGCTAATTTAAAAACTCTTATATTTCAACTCACAGTATATGATGTCTAGTTATATTTTTTAAAAAACTTATCGTGTCTTTGGACATTGACAAAATGTAAGAGATAGAATCCCAAAGATATTGGATTATATCAATTTTGAGTAAAGAAAAAGGAATACTATGTTTTTAAAAATTAAATATTAGTTTCCTCCGATATTCCAACAACATACATGGTAATACCCACTCGTTTATGAAAGATAAAAAGAAAACTAATTAGTACTTCAACAAAAGCTTGCAAGAAAACATGTAGTTCTTCTACTTTTTGTAGCTTATATTCATTTGGTTCATATGTTTTCTACCCACAAAATAATTATGACTGCTCATTATTATAAACACACTTATTATGTTCAAAAACAATAAATTTTCGCATGCAACATGTTTGCTCTTTTCCTTCTTGATGCAACAATGGAGAAATGTAAAACAACACTTGGGTAATCTAGCAATGTTAACCGGGCCTGAGGACAATATTTTACGAGTTGACCAGTTAAAAACTGTTAGATAATTATTTCGTTAATTAGGAATTTGACCCCATAATCAAATTCATATCCGATCTTTTAATATGCATAAACATAAGAACTAATTTGAACCAAAAGATGTCATTGGATTAAAGACGAGAATTTGCGGAAGGAATTGATCTTCACTACTCTTCTCTATTCGTAAAAATAGGTTGTGTATTTGTAACTATGGATTGAAAATACTTGTGTAGGCGTAATATTAGTCTTGTCATTATATATAGAGAGTAATAGGACCAATCCTAATGGATCAAAACCATAACTTTTCATCAAAGTATTGAGGCCGAGTTATATAAGCCATCATAAGCCCGTAAAACGAGATATAATATTATAAATCAAATATATAACATTAATGCTATTCTATATATTTGATATATTATTAAGTCTATGTCACTTAGATAATTCAATTTATATTTAACCCGATAGGCAACATAATTATGGGTCGGATCCCCTCGAATCCAACATTCTCCCACTTGACCAAGGGTTATACGTATATTATCCATATATTACATGACATTCATCATTGAACCTAATTTTTGTTAAAATAGGTCAAGTTTAACAAAGTACAAAAATAGAATCATCAGAAGTAGTACCATATTTTGTAGCAATATGGAACCGTCCCCTAGTTACGACTTAAGTATAATTATCAAACTTGACAAACAACTGGCTATATATTCATGAACAACAAAAAGTAATAGCATGTAAACATGTCCATGAGGTGTATACATAAGCGTTTGTTTCAAAAGACTTCAAATGTGCACTAAAGTAGAAGCAACAAACCATAAACGTAATATCTAAAATACATAACATAAGGTGATCAAAAAACTAGTGTCTAACAATAAATCCCATAAACTAAAATAAAAGATTATCAACCACCCATGCTAGCAACATGTTCTCGAAAGAGATTGGATGGTAAACCTTTCGTCAAGTGATCTATTAACATAGCAGTCGTACTTATTTTCTCAATAGACACTTGTTGATTTTGGATTCTTTCTCGCACTACTAGATATTTAATATCAATATGTTTCGTCGCATCACTTATCTTGTAGTCCTTAGAGAAAGACACTGCAGCCGAATTATTACAAAAATTTATAATGGCCTTGAAACAGAATCAATGATTTTTAGATTCATGACGAAATTTCTCAACCATAAAGCTTGCTCTGTTGCTTTGTAATAAGCTACACACCCTGCCTCCATAGTAGAAGAAGTTCGTAATGACTGCTTAATTAGACTATTCCATGAAATGGCTCCTTTAGCGAGCATGAAAATATAACCTGATGTGGATTTAAAATCATCTTTACACCCAGCATAATCGGAATCCGAATAACCAATAACTTCAAGGTTATCGGTTTTTTTATATGTGAGCATAAAGTCCTTAGTACCTGCAACTAACGCATGACTTTCTTAACTACTTTCCAATGATCTTGACCTGGATTCATTTGATATCGCCCAAGCATACCAACTATGTATGCTAAATCTGGGAAAGTACATACTTGAGCGTACATAAGACTCCCAACTGCTGAACTGTAGGGAATATGCTCCATTTGGTCAATCTCGAGCTGATTTCGAGGACATTGTCCCAAACTAAATTTGTCATCCTTAACAACATGAGCAACATTTGGAGAGCAATTTTGCATATTAAACCTTTTGAGAACTTTGCCAATATAAGCTCTCTGTGATAAACCCAATACCCCATGAGATACGTGTCGAAGAATTTCAATGCCTAAAACGTAAGAGGCTTCTCTAAGATATATCCTTCACATCAAAATTCTTTTGAAAAGCGTCTGATTTAGAAATAGAAATAAGGTTCGTTTCTAGTAATACTGGGAAATCTACTAAATCCAAATTAAAAACACTATCCAAAACAAGTCAGAGAATTCCTATGGCTTCAACTTGAGCTTTCTCTCAATTTCCTACTAGCAAATGATGGTCCCCTTTATTTAGCTTCTTCACGGAATGGAATTGAATTAGTTATATGGACAATTGCACCGGCGTCAACCCACCATGTATTTAAAGGAGCACCAGCAGTAAAAGATTCTAATTTGAATAGGAAAGAAAAAAAAAATCTTTTTTTTTTCCATTCCTCTTAGATATATGAATATTTTTAAATTTGGATAGTATTTAATTGATACAAATTTGAATAGTACTTATGCTAATATGAATTAGAAAAATTGAACTAAAAATTGGTGAAATCAAACCAAACCAAGTTTGTGCTTTTAATTATACAAGTTCAATCCCGTGCAAAGCACGAGCGGTATGGATAATGGTTTATTATATTTATTAAATAGATAAAAATTAATTAAGATTTTGAGAAGATAATTGTAGTTATTAGAAAGTTAAATATTTATTTAAATAATATAATATTGAATTATATATTATAGGTTACTTTGATTAATTATTAAATTAAACATTTGAATGGAGTGTATATTTATTTAGTTATGATTATGAAAAAATAATTATTTTAATTTTATTTAAGTTTGTAATGAAATTCTATATTAGCGTTTATATTGACAAAATTTACTTGAAATTCTAATCTAAATATAAGCATGAAACTAGTTTAATTTAGTTATGACAATTAGTTAGTAATGAATTCACTATAACTTTTCAACTAATTTTATAGTTATTATGTTTTAATAATATTCACATATATTATTAATACAAATAATCACGTGATTTGATAAAATTTCAAGTTTAAATGAATTAAATCACGTGACATATCTCTTTAGTGTGTTTAATTGTTTGTTTGTAATTGTTTTGCAGGTGAATTTTTTTTAGTGAAGTGTGTTTTGCCAATTTTGTAATAAAATTGGTAAAATAAAATAATAAACATTATTTTGAAGTTACTTTTTCTATTAGAGATTGGTTGAGTTTCTTTTGAATACTTTATAAATTTAGATAGTATATATTTAATTTTTAATTATTATAAATTTGTATAGTACTTATACTAGTTTGAATAGGGAAAAAAAATCTTCTTTTTTTCTATTCCTTCTAGATATAGGAATATTTTTAAATTTGGATAGTATTTAATTGAGATAAATTTGAATAGTACTTATACTAATATGAATTAAGAAAGCTGAATAAAAAATTAATGAAATTAAACCAAATCAAATCAAGTTTGTGCTTTTATTTATATAGTTAATAGTTAATAGTTGATTGATTAGAGGAATTTTTGATCAATTTTCATGAAATTTTTAAGAGAAAATTTGCTCCAAATTTCTTTCTCTATTCTCTCATATTCTAGAAACTGACGAATATTTTTATTTTTTTACCCAAACTTGCAAAAACCGAATATTTTTATTTTTTACTCAAACTCGCAAAAACTGTAAAAGTTTAATATACATAAACTTAAATTCTGATGATGATATAACACTTTATTGCATATTTTTCACAAACGGAATGGTTATGTCACATTCCATCATTGAAATTGAATAAACTAATTTAAAAACTCTTGAATCTCTTGTATAATTTCTATAAATGCCGTCGAGGATTTAAGCACGATAAGATATTGGGTTATATTAGTTTTGTGTTGAGGAGGAGGAATACTACTTTGTTTAAAATTAAATTAATTTTCTCCAATATTTCAACTCATAAACAGTATACCCACCCTTTTTAGCAAAACTCATTAGTAATTCTAACAGAGGCTTTGACAAAAGCTTGCAGTTTCTTCACTTTTTTTTAGCATATATTCATTTGGTTTACATGTTTTTTACCCACAAAAAAATTATGACTGCTCATTGCTATAAACACACTTATTATGTTCAAACAAATCATTTTCGGCGTATGTATCTAGCAATGTTAATTGGGCCTAAGGACAATATTTTATGATTTGACCTATTAGAAACTCGGTTTAGATTTAATATTGAGAGTTAGTTAGATCGAGTTTGGAGAAAAATTCAAGTTTGATATAAAATTTAAATCGATCTTCGAACTTGATTAATAAGTAGCTCAACTCATTATAATTCTGAACTGAAAGTATATAAAGCAATAAAACTTAAAAAGATGTACACCCGTTATATTAACTAGTATTGGGTACACATTAACATGTGTCTACAGTAAAATTAATGTGGGATCATATGTGCGGTAAAAGTCAAAATTTGAAAGAAATTTAGTGCTTACAGAAGTTAAAAGAATAAATAAAAATAGGGAAATGGAGAGATAATAGACAATTTATTTTAAAAGTCGTAAGTGAGCTTTATCCAAAAGACAAAATTGACAGTTATAAAAGAGTCTTAAATTACGTTAATAGCCATAAAATTAAAAACTTAAAAAAGAAGAATATAATTGAGATCATAAAACGAGAATATCAAGAGAGACCAAAACTCCTACTCTCCCTTAATAATATGGATGATTGTTTTCTAATAAGTGAAATGATGCTCGAAACCAATGTCTTTTAAGGTTAGAATTTTTTGTCAACAAGGGTTGCCCAAAAACAAGTCCAATGCTGGTGGGCATATATGGTAATAGCCCGAATGAGCCTAGCTCGAGTTTAGGCCTACTAATTTAGATTAGACTAAACTTGGATAGCTTTATATAGATCTAGAATTTATGCTTCTAAAACTACGAGCTCGTTATGACGTACAAAATACGAATTTTATTCTAAAATTATATTATACTTAAATAACACTTATGTCCCTCCATCACAAAATCATTTTAAAAACGATATCAAACACTCCTTATTCATACATGTATGTAAGAATTTGCGTGCTTAAAAACGTAGAATTCTTATGAGCATTCATATGTACTTTTATATACCTATATATGACAACTACCTTTGATCGATTATAATCATGGTAAACTCCAAAATTCATCCAATATCTGAAATTATCCATCCTTTCAAGATATTGTATATCTTTTTGAAACGGAAATTGTTATTTTCATAAATAAAAATTGATATTTCTACAAGATCTCTTTCACATAAGCGTGAGATTCATTTATTATTCATGTGAGAGGGAACTTGTGGAACTATCATTTTTGATTGTAAAAATATTAATTTTCTTTTAAAACTTATGGTTCGCTATTTGATGATTTTGGAACAACTGTGTTTTTTTAGCAAAGGCAAAATTTCGTTGAAAGAAACGAAAGATCAAAATCCACTAAACATGGATAATGACTAAAGTACATAGTACCAACTGATCACATTACAAAACACTGAACAAATTAAAAGATACATACGAAAAATCTTAAAAATTGGAAATTTTGTCCAAATCTGCACAATATACTTCATGTTATATTGAACTTAATTCTTCAAACCCTCCATTGCTTTAAGTTTATCAAAAGTGGAGTTGAAAAGTACTGCAAAATTTACTTGATATACTGCTGAACTGAAATTTTCAGTTTTGCGAAACTGCTACAGCTCTCCATCCCAATTAAGTATGTTACTTCAAACCATCCATAGATTCCATGATCGTCAAAATCATCATTTGCATAAACAAAACACCCTTATTAAAGCTAGAACTTACAATCTGAAAGGACACAACATTCTTACCCAATATTGTGCTTCTCATGTGTGTTTGTGAGCATGATTGAACTTTGAAAGCCAATTGATAAATTTAAAAAGAAATGCCCAAAAAATAATTTTAAAAAAAAAACTATGAAAGCGGTTGTGTTACTTTTAGAAAAAAAAAATAGTTTGAGGAGAGGAAGTAAATTACCGAAACATTTAATCAAGCTCATCTCTCTTGTACAACCTCTAGGTAAAGATTAACAATAATTGACTATTTATAGGTGTAGTATAAAAAAACGGTGACTATTTTAAGAAAACATAAAAATTCATGTATGCCTTTTCCAGAAATATTATTCAAAAACATTAAAAAAAAATTCAATCCATATTCTATGATTCTGTTTACACCCAAATCCCACAATTTTAATTTTGGATTAAGTAATTTTCGACTAGGTGCTTAAATCAGTTAACTATACATCATTAGATGATTTCAGTTAACTGATGGCGTTCAGATAAAGGCATCCCAGTTAGGTCAAAAATTAAGAAAATGGTTGAAGACGTGTTTGAAACAGTCAAATACTTGGAATAGCAGTTATACACATGTTCTTTTAGATTAGTAACATGGAATTGCCACATTCAGTTAACTGGCGTACTAACAAAGTTGGCCAAAATTTAAGGGACATGACAGTTAAGTCGAATAAATGAAGCAAGCAGGTGAAGACCCACGCTCCTTCAGTTTAGCAGAGTGGGTAGGCCACGTTCAAGTACCTGATGCACTAGCAGAAAATGGAATAGTGAGCTGAATTTCAAGGAAAGCGTGGCTAAGTGGACAGTTAAGGTGGTGTAGCAGTTAAATAGCAACTCTATAAATAGCAATCAACATTCTTACGTGCAAAAGTGACTCACATCCAATTCAAAACACATATATCTAGTCCAGAACTCACAAGTATTCTAGTTTTATCCTAGTTTATTCTAGTTTATTCCAATTTTTTCAGTATTTTAACTTAGTCTACAACACTTAACTTGTTACGCCAACTCTTGGCTTAGTTATTTGTTATATTAGATTAGTTGTGTTGAATTTACTACTTGTTATGTCCGTTTGAACTTAGTCGTGTATTCAAATTTGGACCTGCAGCTTGTTATGTCTAGTTGGACTTAGTTGTATGTTCATCCCCAGTTGTTTCGACAACATATCCCAACAATTATATTCAGGATTTACTTAATTGTCTTACATTAGTGGTTATCTGTTGCATGTATTTCTTAACTGTAACGTACTAATCAACAAATATGATAAGTTTAACCTTGCTTTATAATTGTAATAATCAGTATATAGTCAATGACATGGCACTGCTTGGTTATTTCACTTGATTTGCATGCTCAATTGAACTTAACCATTTAGTCAACAGGTTAATACTATAGCTGATTAGTTAGCCCATGCGGCATTGGTGGTTGTGGTGCATGTCGACGCCGGTTTTTTCTCGTCTCTTGGTCTTTTCCAATTTTAGCCTTTTGATTTAATGATTCTTTGGAAAAGATCGGCATTGATGTCGACGGGGTTTTGAAAGATCGTTTTTTATGATGAGCCAATTAACCAGAGTCGCCAGTTGGTATATTTGAAGTGGATGTACCAACTCATCCGAATTTCGTTTTCGTAAATCGCTGGCTCATATGTGACTCCGAATTAATTGGTCTGCGAATCGAGATTCATAGAGTTCGGGGGCTTGCTTAAGCGAGGGGAAGGTGTTAGGCACCCCTCGACTTCCGTGAAACACGGTTACCGCAATCTTGATGCTGTCCTAATCCTTTAATCCATGAAATATGTATACATGCAGGTGTGTGTGTGTGTGTGCGCTTATGTGAATGTTATGGTGAGTTTGTATGAAAAGAATCATTTGGATTTTTTAGGAAAAGCCGTGCTTCAATTTGAGAATGCTTCGGAACGTCTTTTCGGCATACACGAGAAAGCTTTATTTTTTATGAGTAAGATTTGATTTTAATCGTCAAAAGCCATGGAATTTTCATTAGGGGTTGTTTTGGCAAAATAAGAGTTTTAAACCTTCATCAAAATAGGAATCAAGATCTATACGTTGCTTTCGTAACTCAAATGATGGGCAACTTCTAGGATCTCTTTCACCCTATGCACAACGGTTTAATAAAACGTTTTGTTCTTTTGTAAAACCCGTTTTTCGTGACATTTGAAAATAACCTCTTTTAGCTTTTCCCGTAGGATAGGAATCGACCTTCGTTAGCATTTCCCAAATTTTTAGCCTCGTGATGCTAATATCCTACTTTGATTGATTTTTAGAAAAGATCCTTATCGTTTTAATCTTCTTGAAATCCTTTTGGCGCCTCAAAAATCTAATCAAGTATAAACATGCGTCGGGGCTATCCATGGGCATGTAAGCCATCAAAATATCCCCGAACGCCAACAATCACATATTCCACTAATACGGGGCCTTAAACCCGATTCTCGCCTTAGCGTCGTTTTAAGGCCCGACAGTTACATATTACAAAACAAGCATCTTGAATCTATTACATACACCAAAACGTCCATCATCGGATTTGAACCACGGGGGTCGCTTTCCTAGGCTCACAACCACGCTTACTACATAACTCACAAAAATGAATACTACAATAACAACAACGTAGATTGCCCTAACCACATCCTAAAATACAATCAATCAAACTACGCCTAATATATACCCATAAATAAGCTAGAAATTTCGTCAATTAGATATCATCGGATTATTGGGAAGAATCTTGTTCCAATGGAACCCTCACCAATAATCCCTAATCCATGATTTTTTTCAACAATATTCTTGAAAATTGCAATTAAATTTAGCCAAATGACATGATATAAGTTGCAAAAATAATGAGATTTTCCACCTTGCAAATGATACCAAAATTGTGTAGAAACTTGTGTATTTGATTGAAATATGAGATGTATTGATATAATCTAACAACAAAGAAACTTCCTCTCTTTTTTCTCTCAATTGTTGCAAGAATTTATGCTATTTCTCTCTATTTCCGAGCTAAAACTGCTGCTGATTTTCTTCTTCTTCCGCCAAACTGCCCAACCCCCTGTATACTGTCCGAAGCTGAGTTTAAATAGGCTGGCCAGCTGGCTCGCCACTCAGCCCGGTTTTCGGGATCTGACTTTCCAGAAAGGCGCACTCATTTGGCCGCAGATCTATCCGCGGCTGGCGGGCTTGACTTTCTCGATTTTCGTGCCACGCCTCGATTTTCGTGCCGCAACGTCGGTTTTCGCTGACAGGCTCGTATTCTGCAGTCCGGGAATTTCCGGGAAGCGCGCCACACCTTCCGAGAATGCCAAATTCGGATAGCCCTGCTGTCATGTCGATTTCGGCTGCAAAATTATCATGGTGGCGTCGAGTGTTCGTATTTTTTCCATCTTTTTGTTCTCGCAGGCCGATCCATTTGACGAATTTGCCCTCCTGTCAAGGTTAGTATACGAAGTGCAAAATTTGGGTGTCTACAGCTGCCCCTCTTTATCATGTTTATGAAATATTAAATGAAATGAACAGGATAAAGAAACAGACACCCGATGCATGAATGGTAGTGTATAAGAAATGACAATACATATATGATGCAACACATCTGATTTATGATGCAACACAAGATGTAACGCTTGCAAGCTATCCGCAAGAGTGTCGATGCTTTAACCCTCTGACCGTGTTTGTTAGTCGTTGGGTTCATTTCTTTCAATCTATCGTCTCGATCGGGGCCGGTTATCGTCGCCGGTTGGTTATCTTGTCGGAGTCGGTTATCGTCGCCGGACATCCATCTCATGATCGCCGGTTATCGTCGCCGGTCGATCGTCTCGTCAGGGCCGGGTATCGTCGCCGGTCACCCATCTCGTAACCCCCGGTTATCGTCGCCGGTTGGTTATCTTGTCGGAGCCGGTTATCGTCGCCGGACATCCATCTCATGATCGCCGGTTATCGTCGCCGGTCGATCGTCTCGTCGGGGCCGGGTATCGTCGCCGGTCACCCATCTCGTAACCCCCGGTTATCGTCGCCGGTTGGTTATCTTGTCGTCGCCGGTTATCGTCGCCGGACATCCATCTCATGATCGCCGGTTATCGTCGCCGGTCGATCGTCTCGTCGGGGCCGGGTATCGTCGCCGGTCACCCATCTCGTAACCCCCGGTTATCGTCGCCGGTTGGTTATCTTGTCGGAGCCGGTTGTCGTCGCCGGACATCCATCTCATGATCGCCGGTTATCGTCGCCGGTCGATCGTTTCGTCGGGGCCGGGTATCGTCGCCGGTCACCCATCTCGTAACCCCCGGTTATCGTCGCCGGTTGGTTATCTTGTCGGAGCCGGTTATTGTCGCCGGACATCCATCTCATGATCGCCAGTTATCGTCGCCGGTCGATCGTCTCGTCGGGGCCGGGTATCGTCGCCGGTCACCCATCTCGTAACCCCCGGTTATCGTCGCCGGTTGGTTATATTGTCGGAGCCGGGTCTCGTCGCCGGACATCCATCTCATGATCGCCGGTTATCGTCGCCTGTCGATCGTCTCGTCGGGGCCGGGTATCCGTCGCCGGTCACCCCATCTCGTAACCCCCGGTTATCGTCGCCGGTTGGTTATCTTGTCGGAGCCGGTTATCGTCGCCGGACATCCATCTCATGATCGCCGGTTATCGTCGCCGGTCGATCGTCTCGTCGGGGCCGGGTATCGTCGCCGGTCACCCATCTCGTAATCCTTTTTACTCAACACGTCAATTGGCTGCAAGGGAGCAAGGTGGGACCCACCAGGGCCAGCCGCGGATGGATCTGCGGCCAGCCGCAGATTGATCTGTGGCCAGCCGCAGATACATCTGCGGCCAAGATCGGCATGTTTAAGCGGTTCCCCGCTTCCAGATCTGTCACTTTCAACTTCCAATTCACACCTATTGCTCGCGATCTTTGCTTGTTCGCAAGGGCTTTTTGTCGATTTTTCAACTTTCCTGCAAAAACTGCTCCGGTATGATTGATCTACACGCTACAGGTGACACTTTGACCGGTCACTTTTTAATTTCTTCAATGTTTTGCTATACATTTGACTATTTGCATGTTTAGAGATAAAATGTATGCTTTACAATGCTATGTAATGTACTATCATATATACATGCTGTGTCTTAACTGTGTGGGTCCTATTTCATGTTCATGAGGCGGTCCCACGTATACGTTTGCTCCTTTTTGAAAGAAAATCATGCATTTATGGTATTTTACATGCTTTATTTACATGTATGAATGCAAATATGATCTGTTGGGGCCTGAGTTCTTTGAAAAAAATATGCTTGGATATGCATGGGATGTCCATTTTACAAACGGAACTCTGCCGATTTTTTTTTTTTTTTTTTTTTATTTTTTTTTACCCATGCATCATGTTGCATTAATTATATGACGAGGCTAGAAATTTAGAATATTCATAACATAATTTTAAAAGGGAACTTACCTTCTTTCTCGCCCGTTCCATTCCAGTCATGGATCCCGATGCTCATAGTAGTTCCTCCGTGTCACGGACCTCGGGTGTTCGCCGTCGTAGGGCTGCACCCGCTCCTGTTCCTCCTCGGACCCGTCAGGCTCGTCGTTTGGCGGAGGCTGTCATTTGCCCTGGTCCTCCGAACGTTGAGGAGGCTGCTCCTCCGGAGGTCGCGGCAGAGGGGCCATCCTCCAGCATACCGGCTCCATCTACTCATCAGGCTTCTTCTGGCGCCTCTGTGCAGATATCCGATCTTTTGGGTCGGGATCTCAGTCGTCACCCTTCAGCATCTCTCGTGGCTAACGAGGTATATTCAGTTCTATTCTGATCTTATTTTCATTTTCTCAATTCTCCTTTTATTCGGACTGACCCCTTGGTGATTGCCCCAGGTACCCGAGTTTACCCAGCCGAGGGGCAACTGATTCAACATCTACTCCCTCTACACGGCTCTGCACAGCGACTACCGGGCTATGGTGGATTCTTGGGGCCTCCGTCATTTCTTCACTATCATCCCCCGGCAGTGTCCCTGGGGTTACATGAGGGCCTTATCCGAGGCGCTGGTTCCACCAGACGCAGTCTCTTCACCTTCTTGACTGCGAGGTTGTGCTGACCCCATGGGACTGGAGGTACATTACGGGCATAGAGTTTACCGGGTCCCGCGTTCCTCTAGATCTCGACATCACTCCGGCGGAGGTCCGGGCTCTATTGGGCTTTACCGCTGAGGACCGGGTCTTTAAGGCCCGCAGTATTCGATCCGGTGCCTTGGCTGTCGATGCACAGTCGGGGGTCTCTCTACGCGCTGCCCATTCCAGCGGATCAGGGTACCCGGGACATCTTGCTCCGACGCTTGTTCCTGACGATCATGAGGGGTTGTTTCCTAGGGAACAATTCCTCCACCATTCATTTCAGCGTCGTGGGAGCGGTCAGAGACGTGGATCGCATCAGTGACTATGACTGGGGGTCATTCACCTTTGCCTATTTTCTCCATGGTATGCGTCTACGCTCGGAGGGCCAGACAGACGCTTGGCTTGGATTCTATCATTTTCTGCTGGTGAGACTTCTTTCTTTTTTCTTAATGTATTTCCCGTCAATTCATTTCTTTTCTTTCTGCGTCTGTCGGTTTTCTCATGCTTTTCACTGTTTCTGTTCGCAGTTCTGGGCCTACGAGCGTCTTCCATGCCTGAGGCCTGTCACTACTCTCGGCCTTGATACTTATCCCCGGGGCCGACGATGGCATCACAGCACTCTAGAGGAGGTCCCGATATCAGGCAGCTTTGCACACTGCTGCATCCAGCTGGAGCTGATCACGGCTGCAGGGGTCGTCTGGAGGCCTTACCTTTCTGAGCATCTAGATGTGGGGTTTATAGATGGACATCCTACCGGCCCGGAGTTTGCACTTTCCACCCGTCGCCTCACTTTGCAGAGTGTTGGAGGATGGGTTATGTACCTGGGGGAGCGCGCCTTCAGATGTGTTACTGGAGAGATCCGCATCCCGCACTCCCCTCCTTTCGCTACCTCCTGGCCACTAGATTCTCCGCCTTCAGAGATCATGCTTGCGGGGGAGGATGGCCGGATGCTTTCGACGGGTCCCAGCACGAGTGATGCCTTCCGTACCTGGTGGGTGCCCCGTACCATCGGTCCTCAGACTCGGGCCACTTTCTTTCTTGGAGACATGGTTCCAGGCTCGGTGACGATGACCGATTGGGCTGCCTGTGTTCGGACCCCTACCCACGCTGAGCAGATCGCCACATTGACCCGTCAGGTAGATCAGTTGTCGCTGTTTGTTCGGTCGTTGGGCCGGACCCCGGAGGAGGCTTACGTCTATGATCCAGACGGTGCGGGTTATGATGCAGGCCCGAGTTCATCTGATGCCACAGCGCATCCCTACATTCCTGACATGAACTTTGATCCTCCAAGCTCGACGGCCCCAGGGGATCAGTTCGAGGATCCTTCCTTCATAGATGATACCGATTTTATTTAGATCAGGATAGGATAGGGCCCTTTGTACCTGTACCTGTTTATATTTCTTTTTCATTTACGCACTATGTACTGAACTCATTTATTTATTTATGCACAGTTCTTTTTCATCTTTATGGGATTCACCTGCTTTATTATTAACTGTAGATGCATGCTTTTTATCTATGGGTAGAGAAATGACCCCTGTACAGTCTTTTTTTTTGATACTATTTTTTCATAGATGTCGTCCTCCGATGCTGTGGTTCGTTTGGACTCCATACCTACCACAGGGTTGGTGGGCAGCCTCCTCCGCTGGTTGGACAGTTTACTGCCGGCAGAAAGGATTACCGCAGATGGTCTTTTGGGTCATTCTTGGTCCTTATTGACCCTTCAGGTGCCAGCGGGCTTCGTGGACGGTCTTCTGAGCTATTGGGCCCCTGCCCGTCAGGTGTTTAGGTTAGGGACAGTAGAGCTGACCCCCACCCTCGAGGAGTATGTTCGCTTCACCGGCCTGCCCCTGGATAGACCTTGTGCTAGGGTCACAGTTGGTTCCATGCGCCGTCAACTCTTGACTTTCACTGGTTTGCGAAGGGCTGTCCTGTTGCCGGTGATCACATCAGACCATATGGTTCCCCTTCAGTTCTTTATTGACCGATTTGGCTCACCTGACGGTTTTCGACTTTTCTTCGGTGATTTTTCCGTGTCCGAGGAGCGCTGGGGCGCCTTGAGAGTGGATGTCCTGATGGCCTGCGTCATCTCAGTTTTGTATTTACCTGCAGGACCCGATCATTTGGACATGGCGGATTGTGGCGGGCCGTTAGAGCCCTTCAGGGGGATCACACCATTCTTCCTATGATATTGGCGGATACCTATATGTCAGCCACATATTGCCAGTCTTTTCGAGGCAGAGCCTTCAGAGGGAGCTCGGCTTTGTTATACGTGTGGTTCATGAGTCATCTTAGTCCCATCGGCCATTTCCGTCGCCGAGGGTTTTGCTTCAGCCATGACATAACCACGCAGTTTTCGCTTCGTCCCGTGAGCTGTACTGACGTGGCCTCCTGGACATCATTTTTGTCTGCCATTGAGGATCCCTTTCACCTATTGGTCTACTCGGGCCATTGCTCCTTCATGAGCTTCTTGACTCATGTGCCCGACCTGGATTTCATCCCCATTGCTGGGTTGAGGGGCGTGACGACCTATCATCCCCTGGCGGTTATGGGGCAGTTTGATCAGACGCAGGATTTACACCCCTTCGCGGGTGCAGCCGCATACCGATTTCCTTATATCATCCTGTACGGAGAGGGATCTATTGCAGGTATACGAGCTTTGGGATTGCAGGGACCCTTGCCGAATATTAGTGAGAGAGCCGTCACATCCAGACATTTGCTTTACGTACAGTGGTTTGCGCGGAGACTTGGAGTCGGCTAGTTTGAGTCGGACTTGGGCCTTCGATGATTCTGGAGTGATTTTCCCCAGAAGAAGAATTACCACAGACCACCCTATCTCAGCCGATTCTGCCCCGAGTCGGGTTATTGAGGATTCCCAACTCCGCCTGGCCCTGATTGCTACTGAAGCCGAGAGGGATGCCGCCCTTGTCGAGAGAGATGAGGCCATCCGGGCTAGAGACGCTGCCATTGCCGACAGAGAGGCCATTGTATTTCAGACCAGGGCAGTGATAGATGCTCATTTTGGGGCTGTCAGCCGAGCTACTGCTTTACTGGATCGTATTGATATGATGGGGCAGCAGATTGCAAGAGATGCTGATGCTTCAGATCTGTCCACCGCCCTGTCCATCCTGCTTCAGCTAGTTTCAGATTTGTAGATTATTTTATTTCCTGCATAGACTATGTTGGTTTCATCAGTTATTGAAAGAGAAATCTTGTAATAAAACGACTTATATATATAGACATGCATTAAAATTTAGTCATTTTCCCCCTTTTGTCGTATCATTGCCTTCCATTGGATCATCATTTTATCCAATTGACCATGATTTTGACATTTCGCCTTCTTTCTTTTCTCAAGACTTGATGGAGATTTGACAGATATTGCCGCACACCTTTTGATTTCATCGGATTGAATCTCAGATTTTGGATAACTGTTTGGTTGGATCAGGGTATGTATTTTGGGGTGATACTGGTTAGGGAGTTGGTTTCGGGAAAGTTTTGAGGGGGTAGGAAGGTTTTATCTGGCTATCGAAAATTGGTTTTGGTTAGGGAAAGGATTATTTTTTAAAGGATCGGACCGCGCCATGATGGCTGCCTACGTACCCCCACAAGTTGGGAGATCAGGTCCTACGTAGTTCGCTCTCAAGGAAAAAAGACCTGATGGTTCAAGCGTAGAACCGCTTCACCGAGTCAGAATTGAGGGGTTGTGGAAATACCTCACCATCCATTTCTTGCAATATGAGGGCTCCTCCGGATAGTACTTTTTTAATCACAAAAGGTCCCTCCCAGTTTGGGGCAAACTTCCCATTAGCTTCGTCTTGACAAGGCATGATTCTCTTTAGCACCAGATCATTCACCCTGAATTTCCGAGGTCTCATCCTTTGTCGTATGATCGAGAGATCCTCTGTTGATATAGCTGGCCATGCCAAACAGCAGCCACCCTCCTTTCATCGATTATGGCCAATTGGTCGTATCGACTTTGCATCCAATCCTCTTCGCTTATCTGAGCATCGATCACTATTCTGAGGGATGCCATCTCAACTTCAACTGGCAGGACAGCCTCCATTCCATATACCAAGGCGTAAGGGGTTGCCCCTGTGGAAGTACGCGTTGACGTTCGGTAGGCTAGCAAGGTGAGGGGTAGCAGATCCGGCCATCCTCGATGATTAGCAGACATTTTTGCCATGATCTTCTTGATGTTCTTGTTTGCAGCTTCCACTGCCCCATTCATCTTGGGACGGTAAACAACAGAATTGAGGTGTTGGATCTTAAATTGGTCGCACAGCCCCTTTATGAGGGCGTTATTCAAATTCTTGGCATTGTCGGAGACCAAAACCTCAGGTTGCCCATACCGACAAATGACATTATTCCTGATGAAGCTGACGATGACCTCCTGAGTTACTTTGGGGAAAGAAGCTGCCTCTACCCATTTGGTGAAATAATCGATCATGACGAAGATGAATCGATGCCCGTTGCTTGTTTTGGGCTCTATTGGTCCGATTACATCCATTCCCCACATTGAAAATGGCCACGGGGAGGTCATACAGTGCAATTCGTTGGGAGGTGAGTGGATCACGTTACCGTGTGCCTGGCATTGATAACACCGTTTGACATGATCGTCGCAGTCGGTTTTCAGCGTTAACCAGTAATGCCCTGTTTGCAAGACCTTTCTGGCCAACATCGGTCCACTCATGTGTGGCCCGCACACGCCACCATGTACTTCATTCATAATCCTCTGGGCCTGTGTTTCATCTACGCATCGCAACAGTCCCAAACCAGCATCCCTCTTGTAAAGTGAATCCCCACTCAGGTAAAACTTCATTGCCATCTTTTGAATTCTCATCCTCTCATTCCGGCTCGCGTGGTCGGGAATGGATCTATCCCTCAAATACTCCCTTATATCGTGATACCAAGCCTGCCCTGGCACAACCACCTCGTCTGACAGTACTGCGACATGTTCCTCATATGCCGGGGCATTCTGTACGGCTATCTCAATCTGTGGAATGTCCCTGCTCTCGATCACGTGGATTAAGGACGCCAGGGTTGCCAAGGCATCGGCAAAATCATTCCGTCCCCTGGGGATGTGTCGGAAAGCGATATCTTCGAACTCTTGCATCAATTGGATAACACAACGGTGGTATGGGAGTAACCGGAACTCCTTCGTGCTATATTCCCCGATCGTCTGTCTGACTATCAGCTCCGAATCTCCGAACACCGCTAGTCTCTTTACTCCCATGTCACGGGCCAATCGGAGTCCCAAGATACACCCCTCGTATTCAGCGGTGTTGTTCGAATTGCTGAAACGAAGTTTAGTGGCCACGGGGTATTGTTCTCCGGTGATAGAGACTAGGACCGCTCCGGCTCCTGCCCCCTCGGCATTCATGGCACCATCAAAATACAGCTTCCAAAATTGTCCCTCGTCATCACATTTTTCGCGCGATACCCAAAATATATCCTCGCCCGGGAGAGGAGTTTCTAATGGCTCCATCCCTCCTGCCGGGGCTTCTGCCAACTGATCTGCAATTCCCTGCCCTTTCATGGCCTTCTGGGTCACGTACACCATGTCAAACTGTTGTAAAATTAACTGCCATCTTGATAGTCGACAATTCAGCATGGGCCTTTCGAAAATATATTTCAGGGGATCCATTCTTGATATCAGGTACGTTGTATGCCCATGGAGGTAATGCTGCAATCTCCCTGCAGCCCAGGCCAGAGCACAACAGGTCTTTTCGATGGGAGTGTAATTCTGTTCACATTGGCTAAATCTTTTGCTGAGGTAATAGATGGCCTGCTCTTTACCTGCCTCATTCTTTTGTCCCAGCATGCATCCCGTCGCAATGGCATTGACCGATATGTACATAAACAGGGGAATCCCATCCTTTGGGGGTACCAACACCGGTGCCTCAGTCAGCTGCTTTTTAATGGTCTGAAAAGCCCTCTGACATTGCTCATTCCATTCTTGGGAAGCACCCTTCCTCAACAACTTGAAAATTGGCTCGCACGTGGTTGTCAAGTGGGATATGAAACGGCTGATGAAGTTTATTCTTCCCAGGAATCCTCTTATCTCCTTCTCTGTGTGAGGTGCCAGCATATCCACAATGGCTTTAATCTTTGCTGGATCCAACTCAATGCCCCGATCACTAACCAGGAATCCCAAGAGCTTACCCGATTGCACTCCGAAAGCACACTTGGCTGGATTGAGTTTCAGGTTATACTTCCTGAGTCGATCAAATAGCTTTTTAAGATGGGCTATATGGTCCGATTCTACCCTTGATTTCACAATAATGTCATCCACGTAGACTTCTATCTCCTTATGCATCATATCATGGAACAGGGCCATCATAGCTCTCTGATAGGTAGCCCCTGCGTTCGTGAGACCAAAAGCCAATCGTCTATAGCAGAAAGTGCCCCAAGGGGTGATGAATGCGGTCTTTTCCCGATCCTCCTCCGCCACCATTATCTGATGATATCCTGCGAAGCAATCCACAAAAGAGTACATTTCGTACTGGGCTGTGTTATCCACCAGGATGTGTATGAAAGGCACCGGGAAGTTGTCCTTGAGACTGACCTTGTTTAGATCTCTGTAGTCCACGCATACCCCCACCTTTCCTCCAGGTTTAGCCACTGGGACTACATTAGACAGCCACTCTGGGTAAGTGGACACCATAATGATTCCCGCCCTGAACTGCTTGATGATCTCTTCCTTCACTTTTAAGCTCCACTCAGGTTTCAACTTTCTTAGTTTCTGCTTGACAGGCCTGAAACCCTCCTTGATGGGTAACCGGTGCACCACAATGGCGGTGGACAATCCGATCATATCCTCGTGCGACCAGGCAAAGACATCCTCATATTGGCTTAGTAACTCAATTATTTCGGCTTTTTGGCTGGGGGTAAGGTCTGTCCCTATCTTGAGTTCCTTTGGCTTATCAGGGGTTCCAATATCAATGGTGACGGTCTGGTCCAAATTGGGTTTGGGTTTATCCTCGACCCATCCTTTGATCTCATCAGGCGCGTCGTCGTAATCTGTCTCGTCTTGTTCAATGCCCATTAAATCGAAATCCAGCTCAATGTCAAAATCATAATCACCATTCAAATTTGAAAGATCGTTTGTTAGGCAAGGATTACTCAAATTGGTACACCTGACATAAAACAAAATACTTGTCATATATAAGTCGCCTTCCACGACGATTGCATTTTCAAATAACACGAAGAAACGACATAATTTATGCAAAAATAAAATAACAACAAAATAAACTTCTTCATTCTCCCGTCCTCCGGGGTCTAACACCCTGATGTCGGGTTTTACCCTTGCTTGGATATCACTGGTTTCATGGTCCAGTTGTCGACTGTTAGGTCGGGCGAAATGCGCCGAATGAAAGGCGGCCTCACATCGGACACTTCCCCGATGACTACGGCTATATCGCCTGAGTCCCCTCTCTTACCCTCATCGGGAATCAATAGCTCCGCCCAATTGATGATGGGCATAACTCGCTGGGCCCCCGGTGGCGTGACAACATCCATCCCCTCCTCGCTGTTTGTTGATTGTCCGGGGATATAGCATTTGGTTTCAAACTCTTTCGCGACCTCCTGCAGGAAACTTTCCCTCCGGGCGGACTTATTACGTGCGGGGGTTAATTTTTCATTCCCTGCCCCAATCACAGTTCCGCTGATCCCCTGCTCATTGCCGACTTTAGTCACTGGACTGCTAGCTAGTCGAATCGGAGTCGCATCCCGACGGTATCTCCGTGCTGCGCCCCCATGGTATCCCAACCCTGCTTTGCCTATCTGCTGTGGTAGGTGGATGGGCTCAACGATTCCCTGATTGCTTTTCCCCAGTCCCTGTCCAGGTTGGAAGTTCATTTTTATCATTTCCTTTGCCACAAAGGTAAGTTCCGGAGAGATCCTAGGTTTCACAGCTGGAGCTTCCAGGCATCTATAATGGGGGGTGCTAATCTCTAGTGCTTGAAAGCTGGCAGGTGCTGCTGACTCATCCACATTGATCACTGGTAGGCCACTCCTGGGAGGAGAAGGGTCATCACATTCGGCCGAGATTGTTACCATATTCCCATCGATGATCAGCTTGATTTGTTGGTGGAGCGTGGAAGGAACTGCCCCGGCCATGTGTATCCACGGCCTCCCTAACAGCAGGTTGTAGCTTGCCGTAATATCTAGGACTTGGAAGGATATATCAAAAGTACAGGGCCCTATCTCCACTAGCAATTCTATCTCTCCAATAGTATCCCTCCGGGATCCGTCAAAAGCCCGAACCACCACCTGACTGGCTCGGAGGCGTTTGGAACTGATGTTCATTTTCTTTAGCGTACTGAGAGGACATATATTCAATGCCGATCCCCCATCGATCAGCACCCCATTCATGACATATCCTGAAGAGATTACCGCAATGTGTAGCGGTTTTCGGTGCCCTCTTCCCTCCTTGGGAATGTCCTCATCCGTAAAGGATATTGCATCGCCTTCCAACAGGTGGCCCACCAGCTGGCCGAAACCCTCCTCACTAATTTCTTTGGGCACGTATGCCTCCTCCAGAACCTTTGTCAGGGTTCTACAATGCTTACTGGATGACAACACCAAGTCCATGACTGATGTTAGGGTTGACTCCTCATTTAAAATCTGGATCCCCCTTGTTTCTGGATGATCCATCCTTTTCAAAAATTCGACGGCCCTTTCCTCGGAAACCTCCTCATTTTTCCTCTTTTGGCTTTCAAGGACTCGTCCGGGAAGATATAAGGGGTTCCCTTTTGTCGTCACGGAAGCACAACTGGCTGTTTCCTCTGGCATTCCCCCATAATTCCAGGGTACAGTCTTCAGACTACTGATGGGGAGTTGCGGCCTTGCCGTAAGGATGATGGACCTCGGAGCTGTCAACTTGACCGGTCCCTCCGTGCCGTTCGTACTTACCCCTATCAACCTGATGGGCGTTCCCCGTGCACTCCCCTGATCATGTATCACGTTGATCATTTCCTCAATTTTCTGCACATAGTTCAGTCTTGGTGGCCCCCCAGCCTCATTTGCCTCCGTCACATTGACTCCCCCCCATCATGTCTTGGCAGGGGATTTGCTTTAACATTCGGGGAGTCTGGTTGTTCCACCACAATTTCCCCATTGTCGATCATGTTCTGAATTATATGTTTCAATGTCCAACAATCTTGTGTATCATGCCCCGGGGAACCCGAGTGGTAGGCGCACCGTTTGCTTGGGTCAAATCTCTTTCCTTTCGGGTCACTTGGGGGAGCCAAATTGATTATCTTCTTTTGGGCCATCAATACCGCCAAAATCCGCTCGAGAGGCTCCCCGAGTGGGGTGAATACTCGATTTTGCGAGGCCTCGTATCTTCTTTGCCCCTCTGCCCTTTGATCTGTGAAGTTTGGCTGTCGGGATGGCCCAACCCTTTGAACTTGTACCGGAAGATGGCTTCCCGTTTTTCTGGATGACCCCTGTAGGATGAGGGAGACATCCTCCTCCTTTTTCTTTTGGACCCTCCGGGAAGTGCTGCCGTAGTTTCCATTCTGTATTTGCTCGGCAGCAGTTTCTAAAGCAGTAAGATCCCGGATTTTACCCGATTTCAACCCCATGTCAACCATCTCTCCATGTTTAATCATTTCAGCAAAGGGTCTTCCAATCCCCGAGATGACCCGTTCATAATACGGTGCCTCCTGGATGTCTACAAAGGTCATTACCATCTCTGATTCGCTCATCGGGGGGGGGGGGGGGTTACCTGTGCGGCCATGCCCCTCCATCGTTGCGCATATTCCCTGAAGGATTCCCTAGGCTGCTTCTTGACTTTTGTCATTTGGTACCTGTCAGGGGCCATCTGGGCCTGAAAACTGTATTGGGTTAAGAAAGTATGGGCCAATTCCTCCCAGTTGTGGATTCGGGCGTTGTCAAGGCGGGCATACCAGATTCTTGCCTCCCCTGTTAAGCTTTTCTGGAACAGCTGCATTCTTAGCCCTTCGTCTTCGGCATAAGACCCGAGTTCTCCAATGTATATTTTCAAGTGTGTATAGGGGTCTCCCTTTCCATTGTATTTCTCAAACTCGGGGACCTTGAACTTTTCTGGATATCTGGCTCCGGGGAAAACACATAGATCCGAATAATTAACCCTGCCCAGGGAGCCTATGCCCCTTAGAGATTGGATGGTCTCCTCCATGTGTTTCATTTTTCTCCGAAGGTCGTCATTGTCCCCTTCTTCTGGGATAGTAATCACTGTTCTGCTAGGTATGGGAACGGCCTTTGGGATGACTGGCTCGTCCTTGAGTCGGGGTTGGTCCTCTTTAAGCAAGTTTGTACCATTTTTAGGAGGATTCTGATCATCTCCTGGTGGTGGAATATTATGCGATCCCTGGTTTGCCGGGTCCTGTCTGATTAAGAACTGTTCCTTTAGCATTGTGGCCATTTCCATCATCTGTCTTTTAAAATCATCAAACTCCTCCCGAGATATGGAACTATGATTGGGAAGATCAGCCATTTCAGAGGTAGAGACCTGGGCTTTCTTAGACTGCGAACGGGTTTGAGGAGCAATCCTACAGAGACAATGGTTCGAAGTTTAGTCCTGGGGAAATGCAAAATGGATGCATGCTAAGACTGTAAATTTTTTTTGTGTGTTTTTAATCTTTCCCTGTAAAACAGAAAGTTAGTAGTCCTTTAATGCCATAACCAATGCTAAACATGCTTTATTACGCTCCCCCAACTATTCCCTGCAATTCACAGAGGTTAGTAATCTCTTTTGACACAGAAAAGGGATATATGAATATTGAATGAGATCATGACATTTAGACATATAAACGTAAAAAGGCATGAAGAGACTTTTTCTGCGTTGGGTTAATCTGAGGATGACCTATCCTAGGGTTACTCTCACGGGCTTTTCGGCATGAAGGTCCCCAATTCTTCGCAATCTACTCGTTTGAGCCCTTTCGATTGGAGCGGATTTGGGTGGTGCGTTTCCTGAGCCATCTCCGGGGAGCAGCCCCTTCGAGTCCAGTAATAAGCAACCGACAGGTTCGCCTCAGGAGGAGGTACTCTCACTACAAGAAATTAGGGATGTAGCGAAGGAAATTTTGTGAAGGAATTTATTCCTTCACATGAGGAGTTTTCTAGCGAAGGAACAGTGAAGGAAAAAAATATAGTGACAATATAGTTATTAGAGAAAGAAACATTCTTCACAATTTATATTTTTTTTCCTCGCAAAATTGAGGTGATAGAAGGATTTTTGGCGCCAATTTATGATGAAAATTTGCGAGGAAAAAATCTATTAATGAAGGAATTATTACTCACTATATATTATTGTTCAGAGGTTTTTTGCGAGAGAGAAAATTGATCCCTGTTTTGTTCTAAATAATTTTTTTTAGAATTAATTGTGGTGAATATATATAAATTGTAATAAAAATACATTAATTTTTTACAGTAGTAAATTTACTGTTAATAACACTTTTTAAGTAACGTACAATATTAACTATTTCTTTTAATAAACTATAAAGTAAATAACTTTACACTACGTTAAACTTTAAAATTTCATACATTGATCGTGACAAAAAAAAGAGAAAAAAGAAGAAGATATATAGTGGTGCTGTGTCATTTGTGGAATATATATAGCACAAATGCCAAAAAAATACTCATATGTTCTACAAAAAGAGTTAAGTTTAAGTTTGTTCTTTAATTTATAATATATTACAAATCAAATTGTAATGCAATTAATATTTTAATAAATATTTTATTATTACTAATAATTTTTAAGTAATTTACAGTATTAATTAAAATATTAAGTTACAATAATTTTAACTTTTAAATATTGTAAATTGACAATAAAAAAATTATAATAATTATGAATTTTTTGTGAATTAGATTACAAATGTTAAGTTTTTGATATAATAATTTTACATATATATATAATTAATATTACTTGTAAAAGAGTTGTTTTTTTTTTTAAATGTTGTTAACTCTTTGTTTTTTTGGAGCAGATCAGTATTCCCTGGAACAAAGTTGCGTGGTCTGGAAAGGAAAGCAAGAGATCAATTGGGTTTCACCGCTCTTCTCTTTAGACAAAATTCGACGTTTCAACCAGCTAGCTAGGTTTCTTCTCTACCCATTTGGGTTTCCCCTCTCTTCCTTAGCCATAGTTTAGGCGGGAGAGAAAAAAACTTAGCGCCAAATTTTGCCGCAACTAGCGATATTGATAATTGATGGTGTGAATAATGTTTCCTATGGCTAAAGGGATTATCATTAATCCCAAAATTTCCCCCCTAACTTCATCTTCGCATCTTCAAATCTACTCTTTCTGTCCTAATTGCAGAAGCCCTAACTGCGAAGACCCAAAGAGTCGTCAATTTGTCTTGGCAGTAGAGTGGTGGAGGAATCGATGGCCATAAACAGTCGGCAGCAGCGAATAAAGCTTAAGGTTTACAATGAGGTTCTTCGCAGGTTCAAGGAATCCAATCACAACCAGGACGACCCTGGTTTTGATGAATAACTTTGGGCTCACTTTAATCGACTCCCCACCAGGTACCTGGCCCCCTCCAGTTTACCTTTTATGTGCCTTACCCTACCCTATGCTCCATATATCTATGTATATTTTCTGTTAGTTTAATGTTTAATGTGCCTCATGAATTATATGCTTTTGTGTTTGCTTCATATCAGCATCTCGCATGAATTTTAATTTTTAATTTTTTCTTATATGTATTGATTTTTGCTTGTTATGACTCGACACTTTTCTAATTGAAACACTTTATTTATTCATAATTTTGATTGCGTTAAGGATATGATATTTGGTATGAAGGTATGCATTGGATGTGAATGTCTTAAGGGCAGAAGATGTTCTCACGAGGTTGCTGCATCAAGGCCATGGTCCTACTAATAGACCCGCATTTGACGTCCGTCCAGCGCAAGTAAGTTGATCTTGATCACTTCCAATTTTCCAACGTGATACCAAGAATGCAACTTTTCATCATCTAAAGAAATGAATATTAAAGAATCAAGTGAATCCATTGCTACGCAATATACTGTCAATATTGCAGTTTGTGATTTATGAATTTCTTATATATATGACAATGAAGTAGGTATTGGAATCATGTTTAGGTTTAGTTTGTGTTGTTGTTTCTGCAGGTTTCTCCCGTCTATAATGGAAACTCAGCTGATTCAGTTCCTTTGACCTCTCCGAAAAAGGAAGTTTTGCAAAGGTCTGATTTTGACCGACTAACATGAATGTTTTTATTGTAACTATAGGATGCAGTTTGCATTTAAAATTCAAATTATTTATTGTGAAACTTATATGATGAGTTTTTACTTTCATTTTCAATCTTTAATTTTGGTTTTTGATTTATTGACATACCTTATTTTTTTTTCATACCTAAGCATCCATCCACCACCTGCCTTTGGTTCTTCTCCTAATCTCCAAGCCCTTGCAATTGAAGCTAATGAATCTCAAGTTCAAGACGGGGACAGTGCTACAAATGCCTGTGCAAAGTTTTCCCAGTATATAATACTCTTTTTCTGTTTTTGATCTTGCTGGTATCTATCGATGCTTCACAAATTTGTATTGTAACGGTTACCTTTTGTATTTATGATTGAATAGGCCCATGCACGAGATTACCTTTTCATCCCGATGACAAGCCAAAGGTTCTCAGTCAGGTAGTGTCTGTCTTTCCACTTTTCCTGTGAACCAGTTGTATCTTCAAATGATTTTTAAGTGTTTTTCACTTGTATAAAGTGCAAAGGGATGCTATAAGCTGTTTTTCATCTCTAATTGCCACATTGGTTTGATAGATAATATTTGCATTCTTCATCCGAGGATAGATGTAAATTTATAGTAACAATCAGTAACAATCCCTGCACTTCATCGTGCTTTTCAGAGTGATATTTACAGAATAAAACTGTAAAATATATACATTCAGTCACTCATCTTGATATATTTTCATTTATTGGTGCAAAGGCAGGAAATGCAATCTACTCCAGTTGTACAAAAATTTGGATTACTCATTTTTGATATATATGTACGCACATAATTCAGTGATGTTGATGAGGATAATATATTTTTCAAATTGCCATTTGATCTATTATCTTACTGATACACAGTCCAGTTTGTACCATAAGAAAATTCCTTTTCTGCTAATATGTCTTTCTCCAATTTTATGGCATTGCATGCTATGTTTGAAGATTAAAGTGAAATTGATGATGGGCCTGCTATATAGTTGCACATAAAGCTCTAAAACTTAAACTGCTTTTGGTCATGAGTGCATAATAAAACTTCATCCGAGCTGATGATAACATTCCAACCTAAGATGGGTTATTTTATATGACTTTCCATTACTAGTTCTATTATTTTCTAATTCATTTTTTGTGTTTACGAGCTCAATCCGAGAGATATCAACCCATAACCTTATAAATGTGTGTATATATATATATATATATATATTTAATTTTCTTGCTTTAGCCAATAGATGCAATGATCATATATAAGAAGTAATGTTATCCTGAATGATTAGTGGTTAATTATTTTCTAAAAGGCTTTAAATACAAAAGAAAATTGTTTTCCCTTCTAAGTAGTATATATTTAAGTTGCAACTTTCGACCACTTGACAGTTTTCTGCCTGCGTAAACCTGCAGTTGACTTCCTTACTGGCTGAGATTGGGCTGAACATCCAAGAAGCACATGTTTTTTCTACAGTAGATGGCTACTCTTTAGATGTTTTTGTTGTTGATGGTTGGCCATTCGAGGTGAAGTTACTACTCTTCATTTTAGTTTGTAGCTACTACGCTTGATTGCTTATAGCAGAAAAACCAGTTGACCTGGTTTATCTTATGATTTCAGTTTCTATTTTATTTTCATAGTATTTGCAATTTGCATTGATGGGATATTTGGAAATGCAACACAAATAATAGTTTTATGCATTTTCTTTTTTCATTATAAAATTCCAAACCTTGAAGTTACCTACTTGAGAATTATCAGAAGTCTCTCATTACTTTGAGATTGTGTAATGTCATATATATGACGAGGAAATTTTTTCCTTCTTTATAATTGTTTACATTTTTTATGCAAACAATGGCAAATTTCAATTATTTTGTAGTAAATATAGTGTTCAATCACATACAAAAGAATGATTTGACCGACTTCTGGTTAATTTTCAGGAATCCGAGCAGCTCCGAACTGCATTAGTAAAGGAAGTTTTGAAATGTGAGGTACTTCCCAAATTTCTTCTGCTAAAATTAGTCCATCCGAATTGTCTCTGTATTCTAATCATGTTTTTTTGACTTTCAACAAGAGATGACTTCTCATTTTTTATTTTCAAATTTACCAATCTGATTTATTTGTTTATTTATTTATTTTATAGAAAATATATATAAGAAAGAAGTTTATAACTACAACAATATCAAAAGGGGATGCCATCTCAGTACACACTAAAGACTTCTTGTATGTTCTAAACAATTTGGTCGACTATTTCCAAATTTTGCGAGGTTCCTAAAAATTTCTATATATTATTAGTCTTTGGTGAACATGTATTGTTTGCAACTATTTGTGGATACTGTAACTGATATTTAAAGTTTTTGTTTGTTAATTTTCATTGGTTGTGATTCTTGTACCATCTCAAATTAATCTATTGACATGATTAGGACTGTTATGTTTGGGGCATGATACAATAAGAACAACTGGGCCATGAAGAAGTGAATACCTTTAGTGTATGGTTTTTTCATTAATGTAGTTTTATTTGTTTATAAATATTGTCTTCTTTCTTACGCATGGCTGATTTTCCCAGACACATTCAAGATTAGGTCTCATGCTAAAACTCAAAAGTAACTTATCAATAAATGAAAAAGGAAAAAAAAGAAAGAAAAAGAACAGATGAGAGTATCTTTCCTGGTTATCTGTTGAATATATTTTCTTCTCTTCGGCAGTTCCTATAAAACAAGTACTTTACTGAATTTAACTAGGATGTTTGAGTTGATATACAGAATCAGTCTTGGCCAAATCAGCGACCATCATCCCCTCCTGATGAGCATGAGCAAACTAGCATCAAATGTGAATTTGATCATTTAACAATACCTAATGCTGAGCAAACTTGCAAATGCATTTAATGTACGTATTTAACTCTTGTACATGTTTTGGATTGTAGGAAGGATATAGTGCCAAGGTTGGCGGGCCTGTAGAGGATGGTACACCAAAGATCGACTTAGAAATTTGGAGTGAGATAACTGGCGGGACTAAAAAATATAAGATGCTTGGTTTTCCTGGATATTGTGCACGGGACTTGCTTGGTCCTCCTCCTATAGTGCCTCCGAGTATAAGTTATTCCTCACCGCAAAAGTCTACTGATCCTAAGGTATTGGAGAGTGTGGTTGATAAGATTATCCTTCGTCGATTGGGTATATAGTCTATAGACGATGCTTCTACTGATGATAGTACGCCACAGCCGTCCGTTGGTATAGATATTAATGAACGTATAACTAAAATGGTAGAGACGAAGTTTACCAACTTCCTTCAAACATTTACCAACTATGAATCAATTACTAATAGTTATAATTTTGTCTTTGTCCTTCATTAATCTCTCTCTCTCTCAATTTAAGTTCACTAGGTTCATCTTTTCTTATTCCTCGTCTTATTGAAGTTGAATTTTGGTGTTTCTCTTGCAGCATGAAGTTTACAGGCCCAACCTGGATTTCCTTGAAGAAAATGATGATGAAGGGGACCTAACATGATGTACATTTCATTCTTTCTAGTTCGTTGTTATTCTTTTAGTTTTCTTATGTTAGTTAATAAATATTGTAGGTACTATGGTCCCTGGGAAACCAAGATACAATAACAAATTCTGTATGCATTATCTATTTATATATTGAGTATTGGTTTTAATTATTAGCTCTTTATGCATTAGTTTATCAATTCGTTTGAAACAAGTATGACATTTATATTAACTTGAAATATTAAATTTAATATTTATTTTAACAATTAATAATAATAATAAATATGAAATCACTGATTTGAAAATTAATTATAATTTGCAATGAATTTTTATTATTTACCAATTAATTTTTTATTTATAAATTTATAATTTGTAAAGGATTTTACTTGAGAAATGGACATTAATGAAGGATTATTTCCCTCACTAAAATCTTTTCTAGTTAATTAGTTAGTCATCAATGAAGGAATTTTTCTCTAACTAAATTAATGAAAGATTCCCAATTTATAATTAGTGAAGGAAAATTTTCTCTCGTTAAATAAATTTGTTCTTCACAATATATTATTTGTGAGGGAATAAAGTTACTCACTAATTTCAAATAGTCCTTCATAAAATATTATTCATGAAGGAAACCAACCTTTCACTAAATAACAATATTCCATTACTAAATATAATTTGTGAATAAAAAGTTATTCACAATAGATCCTTCACAAAAAACATTTAGTTACTACTTAGCGAAGGATACCCTATTGCGACGAGGTCTTATGCGAGCAATCGTGTGAAGAAAATATTTCTTCGCAATAAATCTCTTGTGAGTAATATATTATGTATTGTGAAGGATTTGTTCTTCACTGGATGTCCTTTTTGGTGTAGTGTCTCTCAACATACATTCACATTCATCGTCCTCACCGTATGCAAATGATTACTCAAAAGTAAAGCAATTCCATTCAAATCATTCATCTATTCGACAAAACACGCATTCGCACAAAAAAATCAAAATATCGCATGCACACACATTTTATGAATTTTAAAGGATATGATAGGCATCACGATTTAAACGCGGCTTAAGCCCTCTAAATAGTCCCCAGCAGAGTCGCCAGCTGTCGACGCCGGTTTTTTCTCGTCTCTTGGTCTTTTCCAATTTTAGCCTTTTGATTTAATGATTCTTTGGAAAAGATCGGCATTGATGTCGACGGGGTTTTGAAAGATCGTTTTTTATGATGAGCCAATTAACCAGAGTCGCCAGTTGGTATATTTGAAGTGGATGTACCAACTCATCCGAATTTCGTTTTCGTAAATCGCTGGCTCATATGTGACTCCGAATTAATTGGTCTGTGAATCGAGATTCATAGAGTTCGGGGGCTTGCTTAAGCGAGGGGAAGGTGTTAGGCACCCCTCGACTTCCGTGAAACACGGTTACCGCAATCTTGATGCTGTCCTATCCTTTAATCCATGAAATATGTATACATGCAGGTGTGTGTGTGTGTGTGCGCTTATGTGAATGTTATGGTGAGTTTGTATGAAAGAATCATTTGGATTTTTAGGAAAAGCCGTGCTTCAATTTGAGAATGCTTCGGAACGTCTTTTCGGCATACACGAGAAAGCTTTATTTTTTATGAGTAAGATTTGATTTTAATCGTCAAAAGCCATGGAATTTTCATTAGGGGTTGTTTTGGCAAAATAAGAGTTTTAAACCTTCATCAAAATAGGAATCAAGATCTATACGTTGCTTTCGTAACTCAAATGATGGGCAACTTCTAGGATCTCTTTCACCCTATGCACAACGGTTTAATAAAACGTTTTGTTCTTTTGTAAAACCCGTTTTTTCGTGACATTTGAAAATAACCTCTTTTAGCTTTTCCCGTAGGATAGGAATCGACCTTCGTTAGCATTTCCCAAATTTTTAGCCTCGTGATGCTAATATCCTACTTTGATTGATTTTTAGAAAAGATCCTTATCGTTTAATCTTCTTGAAATCCTTTTGGCGCCTCAAAAATCTAATCAAGTATAAACATGCGTCGGGGCTATCCATGGGCATGTAAGCCATCAAAATATCCCCGAACGCCAACAATCACATATTCCACTAATACGGGGCCTTAAACCCGATTCTCGCCTTAGCGTCGTTTTAAGGCCCGACAGTTACATATTACAAAACAAGCATCTTGAATCTATTACATACACCAAAACGTCCATCATCGGATTTGAACCACGGGGTCGCTTTCCTAGGCTCACAACCACGCTTACTACATACTCACAAAATGAATACTACAATAACAACAACGTAGATTGCCTAACACATCCTAAAATACAATCAATCAAACTACGCCTAATATATACCCATAAATAAGCTAGAAATTTCGTCAATTAGATATCATCGGATTATTGGGAAGAATCTTGTTCCAATGGAACCCTCACCAATAATCCCTAATCCATGATTTTTTTCAACAATATTCTTGAAAATTGCAATTAAATTTAGCCAAATGACATGATATAAGTTGCAAAAATAATGAGATTTTCACCTTGCAAATAATACCAAAATTGTGTAGAAACTTGTGTATTTGATTGAAATATGAGATGTATTGATATAATCTAACAACAAAGAAACTTCCTCTCTTTTTTCTCTCAATTATTGCAAGAATTTATGCTATTTCTCTCTATTTCCGAGCTAAAACTGCTGCTGATTTTCTTCTTCTTCCGCCAAACTGCCCAACCCCCTGTATACTGTCCGAAGCTGAGTTTAAATAGGCTGGCCAGCTGGCTCGCCACTCAGCCCGGTTTTCGGGATCTGACTTTCCAGAAAGGCGCACTCATTTGGCCGCAGATCTATCCGCGGCTGGCGGGCTTGACTTTCTCGATTTTCGTGCCACGCCTCGATTTTCGTGCCGCAACGTCGGTTTTCGCTGACAGGCTCGTATTCTGCAGTCCGGGAATTTCCGGGAAGCGCGCCACACCTTCCGAGAATGCCAAATTCGGATAGCCCTGCTGTCATGTCGATTTCGGCTGCAAATTATCATGGTGGCGTCGAGTGTTCGTATTTTTTCCATCTTTTGTTCTCGCAGGTCGATCCATTTGACGAATTTGCCCTCCTGTCAAGGTTAGTATACGAAGTGCAAAATTTGGGTGTCTACAGTGCATACGAACTTAACCATAATCATTAAATCAACGGATAAGATAACTTAACTAGTACTAGTTAACAGCTTGTTATTTATAGTGTAATTTAACTCTGGCTATAAACCAACAAGTAACATACTGAAATTAGTTAACTATAGAACCAAGTGTTTAACATTAAAGTCCTTAGTCAAAGATAAAAAGACCCATTAGAGAAGCGGTTCCTTCTTCTCTGTAATCGCCTGACTAGTTTCGGCAAGTAGTTGACTGATTTTGAAGAACAGTGTTAACCAAATAGTATCTTACCAGTTAGACAAACACTATCTCATATTTAGTTTAGCAAACTCTGACACGTTCGCATATAAATTTATTTACCCACAACAGATTGATAATAAAATAAAGATTCCATTGATTTAGAATGAATTTATCTTGATTCATGAATTGATCATTATTATTGAGATGCATGTTATTGATCAGTAAAACAATTAAGTTAAAATTAGGAGGAGAAAAACTCATCCATTTCCTTACTAGTTGATTATTATTGAGATGCATGTTATTGATCAGTAAAACAATTAAGTTAAAATTAGGAGGAGAAAAACTCATCCATTTCTTTACTAGGAAGGAACTTTATAATTATTATCAAACTATCATTAAGCACTCCAAACAGATTTTATAATCTGGTACTTAAAATGGACCAATAATGTTCTCCATTTTTGAGTATGGAAGTTAATTTTTTGTATAGTTTAGTCCGAAAATAAGCCTAAAGCCTCCCTAAAATGCTCTAGCGTTTCTCAAAAGTATGTTAAAGGTTTCAACTCTACTTATCATAATTTGGTGAATTTGTGGTGGACTAATATAACATAATACTTTTTGATAGTGGATTAAGACTAATAATGAATTGGTTTGAACTCAATTCAAGAATTTAAGTAGGATAAATTGTAATACACTAGTCTCACATTTAAACTCATATATTGTTTTTGCTTGTTAGGGAGTCATACCCCGGACCCCCTAGGGTCCTGAGTCCCTAGGAGATCCCGAACCCCACGTGAGGTGCCCGAATGTTGATTAGCGCTACTTGAGTTCCCACACGCACCAAATGCATAAAGGATTAGACTCATTTCTATTGCGGGCTCTTATCCATATTAGTCCTTTTATATTTGGGCTTATCAGTAACGGCTCCCGCCTTACAAGGAGAGAAATCTTAACGGATAGTCATTTGAATATCATCTATAAAAATTAATGAGGAACTTCTGGTACATTTTTACACACTCACATTTATTCTTACTTATAACCTCCATAGCTGTTACTGACTTAACCATCGAAGGGGGATCCGGAGACCAACCCTCCACGCATTTATTGATTTTCAAGTATTTTAGAACACCCAGATCTGGTGGTTGCGCCTGTCGAAACACAATATTATCATTGCTAAACAAATTTTTTTTATTTATATCTCCAAAAATTATATGATTATATCTAGTCCAACACTATTGGCCACGTACATCTCATCTCATACTACCAAGTTGTGTATGTGTTAGAGTAGTATGTGTATTAGGTTTTTAACTCTACTTATAATATAATTAATTTATTGTGATTTCTAAGTGAATTTGTGATGAGCGTGTTAGGAACTTTTGAACAATGGGCCGAATTTAATTTAGAACTCAATTTGAACTCTCGTTGTGTTTTTACATGTTTCCGGCAAACAGTTGATCAACCCGGCCCATCCTTTTCGGCCTTATTTGTAAGGATTTCATTCAATTTTCTAGACACCCCATAAACATAAATTATGGATATGCTTAGTAATAAGGGTGGAGGATAAGAATAAATGAATATTTATAAAAACTAAAGCATGAAGGAAAAAAAATAAATATAAAAACTATCTTACTGAATATAAGTTTGATAATTTATATTTCTTAAAAAAACTAATATTAAAAACAATGTTAAAATGTTGTATAATCGATAATCGAAAGGTTTTTAATTAATTTGTGAGGTAAATGCACCTTGATTTTCTCAATTTGTCTTTATTTTGTATTTTGTATCCTACACTTTATAAATAGACACTTTGTATCTTACACTTTTAGTGCACTGACATTTAATATTGTTCAGCCAAAAAAAACGTTAATTGACTGACGGAGTTTGGTTGATTTGACTTTATTTGACCCACTAGTTAGACCATTTTGCTCCTAAAAAGACATTAAGTGGGTTAAGTAAGATCAAATCAGCCTAATATTGTTAGTCCAACTGATTTTTTTTTGGGTCAAAGTGTGATAAGTGTCAATGCGTTAAAGTGTGTGATGTAAAATGTCTATTTATAAAATGTAAAATAAAAAGTACTCCCTCCGTATTCAGTTTTGACTTTTTAAAGTTAAATTGACTATTTTTAAAACTAATATTTTTATTATTTTTGCTAAAATATAGGTGAAAAGATTATAACAAAAAAAATATATATATACAATTTATTACTAACCCCAATTTTTATAATTTTAGAAATATATTTGTATATGCTTAATTATTAATTCTAAAAATAGTCAATTTGATTTAAAAAAGTCAAAAATGAGCAATTAATTTGGAACGGAGAAATTATAAAATAAAAATAAATTATGAGACGCAAAGTGTATTTAACTTTTAATTCAAATTTCAAGATAGAGTCCCCATATTCCTAGGTCTAACAAAAAGTTTAAAAACAATTGGTAGTACTATAACCACTAGTTTATTCTACACCTTTTAATCAAAGAGTGTAAATTACCTGTCAACAACTTCTTCACCAACCGATCACATCTTCAACCACTTTTATAACTTAATTGCCACTTGTATAATTTCGAATCTTGGGTTCAATTGATTAAACAATTTTGAATATTATTTTAACAAAACGAATTTGAACCAACCTTGCCACCTACTATATAAGACAGCAGTAGACAACTTCCACCTAGAATGTCCCAAATCCTACAATTTTTGTGTATTCCCTCATTTCCAAAGACAGATATTTATAAAACCGAATTTTAAGGTAATTTATATTTTATAAAATTTGTCCATATATTAGCTAAGAATTTTGTAATAATGGTATAAATATAATAAAAAAGACAATAACAAATTAAAAATATTTTTTCTTATGTCCAGAAAAATATTAACGATATCATGCCGTTTTCTAATTGTAAATTAAAAATGCAAATTTTTTTCTCTAAAATGAATTAAGGAAAAGGAAAATGTATTTTTAAATGGGAGAGTACTAAATTTGATGTTCTATCGTCTAATATGGTTGGTGTTTTTTTTTCTTTTTCTTCTCCATATATTAAGATTCGCCTATG
This sequence comes from Aralia elata, assembly GCA_034770075.1. NCBI lineage: Eukaryota > Viridiplantae > Streptophyta > Magnoliopsida > Apiales > Araliaceae > Aralia > Aralia elata. The sequence continues at coordinate 43,346,573 of CM068381.1, read as the reverse complement.
ATAGATTTAAATAAAAAAAATGTAATATTTTCACAAATAATTTTAGTCTGAAAATTGAATAGTAAAAATATATTTCAAAAAATTTTGTCTAGGTATATTGGGTGCCTAAGGAGTTAACTTTTTATATGCAAAGGGTTATATATATATATATATATATATAAAATCGAATAAAATATCTCATTTTCGGACAAAGAGTTAGGTTAGATTTGTTTATCAACACGAAAATATGTCTTTTGCTTGTTATACATCTTGCAAAATGATTTCATTGTTTTGTTGTAGAAATATATATGCCCACTAACTAGTCTACATTTGCCACAATTTCTGATGCAAAGGAAGGTGATTTTGTCTGTAACGTGATGCTGAATTTTTAGTTATTATCTTATGCATTTTGATGACTTTTGTTTGAAATTGGCTCCCAAGTCTTATATTAAAATCAACTACAAGCCTACAAACTTATCTTCTAGTAATTTTTTATTAAGAAGTTAATCATTCACATAAACAGACCAAAATTTATGCCTAGTACAGATTTTGGTATGATATATATAATAAAAAATATATAAGAAGTTGATATAAATTTAATATAATTATATAATAAATATCGTATGCAAAACACAATAATATAAAACTATAAAAAAATAAAAAATTATTAAATAAATTGAGAATCAAGTCCATATAAAGTGAACAATCTTAACTTCACGTGGCTAAAAGTCTTTGGAGTTTGAATAATATTATAAACTTAGTTGGAACTCAGAGACAAAAACATACAGAGATCAAAGAAGGGGCAAAAAAAAAACTAGTAGTGTCGGTGGCCCTCACGGTCACCCCCAGTTCCGACCCTAATAATCCATATATATAAATTGATTTAAGTAGTTTTTTTTTTTCGGGGGGTGGGGGGGGGGGGTGGTAAGTTTAGTTTCTTTTTCTTTCGTTTTTTTTTGTTTTTTTGGGAAACCAAAAAAATAAAATTAACAAAACAGAATATTCATAGCATTCTTAGCCTGCTTAGCTATAAAAATTTCAATAGCAAACAAATTTCATTGACCCTACAAAATCTTTGATTAATTTTTTTTAAAAATATGTAAGATTTTACTTCAATACAATTGTGGGTTTCCTTGAAATATTTGAGTAAGTGATAAGTGCAAGATGTGACTAGGGTCCAAATTTGATGTGAGAAACTGAATTAAAGTCCAACACGTGAGTCCAATGAAATTTCAGATTAATCCATTTTGACTTGAATTAACATTTGCATAGAGTTTGGACTTTCACATGTACCGTATCATTTGGAGAAATTCTGTCAGTACTTATTATAAACAAAGAATCCTAAATCAAAAGAGGCCTTCTACGGCGACAGGTCTAGCGACCAGCTAATTTTTTATTTTTTTTTATTTTTTTGGATGACTTCCAAATAATTTATATGATTTATTAGAATTGAATTTTTTTTTTTTAAAAACAGTGATTTAGGTATAATTTAGATATATATAAATTATTTGGGAGTCGTCTACAAAAAAAAAAAAAAGTAAAGTTGGCTGGTCGCCGTAGAATTTTTCAAACCAAAACCTACAAACAAACAACCCCATATAAATATATAAAGGAAAAATGTTATTTAAGACATACTTCAGTTAACTTTAACTAAAGTTACTTATAATTTTATTCCTTAAAGTTAAGTTATTTATTTTAAGGTTTTATATAAAAAATATTTAATTATAGATTTTATGCAAAATTATATTATTTTTTTAAGTTGTCTTAATCAAACTTAATATAAGATATATATATATATATATATATATATATATATATATATATATATACACACACACACACACGTATCCATAACCAACGCTGTAAACTTAACATTATTCATACAACAGATTTCAATCGTTCATTCACGAATTGAACGGTGTAATTGAATCTCAATCCACACTTTAATATCAGTGAGCATGCAATTTAGTTTTGCGAATAGATGCCCATTATGTCAATGTACAAAAATACTCTCTTTTTAAAAGTAATCTTCGTCCGCATAATTAAACTGCGGATTTGAGAATTTTTTATTTTAGCCAGAATCATTCATTCTCTGTTTCCAACAAAGTGGTCGAAAAAAGGGAATACTTATAAGAAGATTGCATGCTCTTAGGTACTAATTAATCATCGCATAACATCACCTGTATGTCCATGGCTGTGATAAATTTGGTACTTCATTATTAAACTATATAAAACTAACTCTCTTTATCTCCTACATCTTTTCTCTCTCTCACTCTCACTTCCCTTCTCGTTTATCTAATACTTTGTAAGTATTATTGAATTCAAACATTCAATAAAGTAAGCAAAATGAATAGTTCAATGCGTAGACTAATAATAGAGATTTGGCGACCATTTTATTGGAACACAAAGAAAGAAGGATTCCGGACAATTTGATGTAAAAAAAATCTCCAATCCGTAGTTTAGTTGTCCGTATAAGCATTACTTTTACAAATATGATATTTTTGTATATTGATATAGTGAGCTTCCGTCCGCAAAACTAAACTACGAACTTTCCCATATTAAAGTGTGGGTTCTGGTTCCATTACACCGCTTAATTCGTGAATTGATGTCTGAGATCTATTGTAAAGATAATTTTATCCTTATAACGTTGATTATGGATCAGTACTCAATTCTCTTCTCGTTCTCGTTTATCTAATACTTTGTAAGTATTATTGAATTCAAACATTCAATAAAATAAGCAAAATGAATAGTTCAATGTGTAGACTAATAATAGAGATTTGACGACCATTTTATTGGAACACAAAGAAAGAAGGATTCCGGACAATTTGATGTAAAAAAAATCTCCAATCCGTAGTTTAGTTGTCCGTATAAGCATTACTTTTACAAATATGATATTTTTGTATATTGATATAGTGGGCTTCCGTCCGCAAAACTAAACTACGAACTTTTCCATATTAAAGTGTGGGTTCTGGTTTCATTACACCGTTTAATTCGGGAATTGATGTGTGAGATCTATTGTAAAGATAATTTTATCCTGTGATTATGTATCAGTACTCAATTTCCCCCCCCCCCCCCCCACACACACACATACATACATACATATATATATACATACATATATATATATATATACATTTAAAGAATATCTTTTATTTTATAATCTCGATCAACCATCTTTCCGATGTTGATTTTGTCCCACCAATAAAATATTGATCTAGTAGTTTTCAACCAACTTTGACAGTGTTTGTTTTCTTTTAGGTACTCGCTCAATCGGGGAAACAAATGGTACTCTTGTAATCTTGTTCTTGAGAAAGGGTGTATGAGTCCAAAATATTTTTAAGGCGAACAAATTGTGTAGTTTAACATACAAGGTCATTAATCCGTGCGAAATACATACAATATGAATAATAATTTATTATATTAATTATTAAGATAATCAATCAAATATATGATAAGTATTTAATTAAAATTTTAAAAAGATAATTGTAGTTATTAAATTGTTGAATATTTGTTTAAATAATAAATTGTTGAATTATATATTATAGGTTCCTTCAATCAATTATCAAGGCAAACATTTGAATGAAGTACAGATTTATATAGTTATTATGTCTATGAAAAAATATATTTTTTATTTTATGTAAGTTTACAATGAAATTCTATATTAGTGTTTAAATTGACAAAATTTACGTGAAATCTAATTTGACATAAATTTTAATTTAATTATGATAATTAGATAGTAATTTTACAGTTATTATGTTTCAAAAAATTCATGTATACTATTAATACAATTAATCGTGTGATTTGATATAATTTCAAGTTTTAATAAATTTAGGTAATATATAGTATAATGTGTTATATTATCTTAATTAATTACATCAAATTATTTTTACAAAATTTTAATTAAATTTATAAAAAACCAAAAATAAAAATACTTTTAGAAGTTACTTTTTTTAAAAAATTTTTATTAGAGATTGGTTGAGTTTCTGTTGAATATAATTTACAAATTTTGATACTACATATTTAATTATTATAAATTTGTATAGCATTTATATTAATTTGAATAAGAAAGAGAAAGATCTTTTTTTATATAAATTTCTATCAAAGATAAAAATATTTTTAAATTTGAATAGTATTTAATTGATATAAATTTGGATAGTACTTATGTTAATAGCAATAAGAAAATTGCATAAAAAATTGGGGAAATCAAACTAAGTTTGCGCTTTTAATTATATATATATATATATATATATATATATATATATATAATGATTTTCTTTCTAATATGCTACAATAAAGTACAGTATGTTGTAGGTCGCTTTGAATTATAAGATTTAGTATTCACATTGGACCAAAAAATGTCAGTTAAGGAGTAATTATCGGTGAAGTTTTGTTACTGCATGCTTAAAAAAATAAAAAAAACTATCCTCCGTTTTATTTTGGACGATACTAGCCTAGAAGAATTGAGAAATGAATCAAGAGGAGGACTAAAGAAACTTGATAAAAGCTTACTTTTGTTATATAGTCTTTGCTGATCATATACAGTAAAATTATTCGTGTTGAAGAATTATTTAAATATTATTCGTGTTGAAGAATTATTTAAATATGTATATTTTTAAAATTTTCTTATTTATTTATAGAGTTTGACTATATTTTAAATATTTTTAGTGTCTATTAATTATTATTACCATCGTAAAACTAAGAAAAATAAATCACAATTGACTCTAACAAATAAAAGAATACGTCTCAATTGTTATTTCAAAAGATTAGTATCAAGGTTGATCTGATAAACAATTTAGGTCTACCCACATTTTTTATGTGGGATGGAGTATTACAACTTTTTTCGCTTTAATTGTTAAAGTCTCCGTCGCCACCTAACCAAATCACACTTGTATTTACATGTTCTGATAGGGAAGGAGTATTACAATGTACTACACTTAGTTTTTTACGCCATCACCGTAGCTCAAACAAAATATATAGTCTTAAAATCACAATTTGTGCCGGCAACAAACTCATCATAAGTACTTTGATATCATCTGTAATAATAGATTTTAATTCAAATTGAAGTTCAAGATTACGTTTAATTCGATGTCCTTAGAATACTAATTAGTCACACAATCTCTATGTGATGCACAAGCAAAAAATTCATCATAACACGAGTTATTACCATTCTGATATAATCTGTAATAACATGTTTTCATTTAAATTGACGTTCAAAATAAGTTTTAATACTTTGTAAGTATTATTGAATCTAAACACTCAATAAATTAAGCAAAATGGATAGTTTTAATGTGTAGGCTAATAATGAAGATTTGACGACCATTTTATTGGAGCATAGAGAAAGAAAAATTCTGGACAATTTAATGTAAAAAAAAATTCTCCAATCCTTAATTTAATTGTCCGTACGAGGATTATTTTTAAAAATATGGTATTTTTGTATATTGATATAGTGAGTTTCCGTCCGCAGAATTAAACTGCGGACTTTCCCATATTAAAATGCGGGTTCGGGTTCCATTACACCGTTCAATTCGTGAATTGATGTTTGAGATATATTTTAAAGAAAATTTTATTTTTATAACATTAGTTATGAATCCTTACTCAATTCTATATATATATATATATATCAACTTAAAGAGTATCTTATAAAATTTGTTTTACAATCTCGATCAACCATGTTTTCCAATGTTGATTTTGTCCCATCGATCAACCATGTTTCCAATGTTGATTTTGTCCCACCAATAAAATATTGATCTAGTAGTTTTCAACCAACTTTGACAGTGTTTGTTTTCTTTTAGATACTCGCTCAATCGGGGAAACAAATGGTACTCTTGTAATCTTGTCCTTGATAAAGGGAGTATGTGTTAAAAATTTGAAGTTTATTATTCGGATTTAAGTTTTTAAGAGTTCAAAATATTTTTAAGGCGAATAAATCGTGTAGTTTAACAAATAAGATCATTAATCCGTGCAAAGTACAGACAATATGAATAATAATTTATTATATTAATTATTAAGATAATCATCAAATATATGATAAGTATTTAATAAAATTTTTAAAAACATAATTATAGTTATTAAATTGTTAAATATTTATTCAAATAATAAATTGTTGAATTATATATTATAGGTTCCTTCAATCAATTATCAAGATAACCATTTGAATGAAGTATAGATTTATATAGTTATTATGTCTATGAAAAAATATATTTTTTATTTTATGTAAGTTTGTAATGAAATTCTATATTAGTGTTTAAATTGACAAAATTTACGTGAAATGTAATTTGACATAAATTTTAATTTAATTATGACAATTAGTTAGTAATTTTACAGTTATTATGTTTTAAAAAAAATTTACGTATGCTATTAATACAATTAATTGTGTGATTTTGTATAATTTCAAGTTTTAATAAATTTAGGTAATATATAGTATAATGTGTTATATTGTCTTAATTAATTACATAAAATTATTTTAAAAAATTGTAATTAAATTGATAAAAAACCAAAAATAAAAATACTTTTAGAAGTTAATTTTTTTATTTTGTTATTAGAGATTGGTTGGGTTTCTGTTGAATATAATTTACAAATTTTGATTGTACAGATTTAATTATTTTAAATTTGTATAGTATTTATATTAATTTGAATAGGAAAGAAAAATATCTTTTTTTTATAAATTTCTATCAAAGATTAATTTATTTTCAAATTTGAATAGTATTTAATCGATACAAATTTGGATAATACTTATGTTAATAGAAATAAGAAAATTGAACTAAAAATTAGTAAAATAAAGCTAAATTTGTGCTTTTAAATATATATATAGTTGATTTCTTTCTAATATGCTACAATAAAGTACAGCCTGTTCACTTTGAATTATAAGATTTAGTATTCACATTGGACCTAAAAATGTCAGTTAAGGAGTAATTACCGATTAAGTTTTGTTACTGCATGCTTAAAAAAATAAAAAACTATCTTCCATTTTATTTTGGAGGAACCTATACTAGCCTAAAAGAACCGAGAAACGGACCAAGAGGAGAACTAAAAAAACTTGATAAAGTTTACTTTTATTATATAGAGTCTTTGCTGATCATATACAGCAAAATTATTCGTGTTAAAGAACTGTTTAAATATTTATATTTATATTTTATTTATTTATAGAGTTTGACTATATTTTAAATATTTTTAGTGTCTATTAATTGTTATTATCATCGTAAAACTAAGGGGAAAAAAAATCACAATTGACTCTAACAAATAAAAGAATGCGTCTCAATTGCTATTTCAAAAGCACTGATTATCTTAAATTATCACAAGTCTACGCACGTTAGTATCAAGGTTGATCTGATAAATAATTTAGGTCAACCCACATTTTTTATGTGGGATGGAGTATTACAACTTTTTTCGCTTTAATTGCTAAAGTCTCAGTCACCACCTAACCAAATCACACTCGTATTTACATGTTCTGATAGGGAAGGAGTAATACAACGTACTACACTTAATTTTTTACGCCATCACCGTTGCCCAAACAAAATATATAGTCTTAAAATCACAATTTTTATGGGATGTGCCGGCAACAAACTCATCATAACACGAGTAATGAGTAATTTGATATCATTTGTAATAAAAGGTTAATTCAAATTGAAGTTCAAGATAACTTTCAGTTCGATGTCCTTAGAATACTGGTTAGTCACAATCTCTAACGCGAGTGACCATCATTCTGATATAATATAATCTGTAATAACATGTTTTCATTCAAATTGACGTTCAGAATAAATTTTAATTCGTACAATATCAATTGAGTCATCTTGATCCACCACAGACACATCACAAAAGTCATGACAAATTGAACTTATAAACCGTTTAATTTTATCTACATATTTTAATATTAGACGGTGTATTACACAAATAATGATAAATAAAAATAATTTACTCATGTGAATATGCGTTTAAGCTTAGTTTTATTTTTAGAAAAATGACTTCCCAGCATAAGTCAATTTTAAAAAAATAAACACCACACATTAGTTTTTTACGAAAAACTTGTTCTTTTAAACAAACAGGTCCTATGCTCAAATGGATTAATCACTTTTCAAGACTCATGGTTTGGCTGCTCTAGCTCAAATCTTGGCTTTAAATTTTCCTACTTTTTGTTTTTTTTTTGGTATTTTTAATACTTTTTTTTGACATTTTTTTTGGTTTGGCTTTTTTTAAAAAAAAAAATATATGTTCCTACTTTTTTTTCTGCTTTTTGGTTTGGTTTAGCTTTTTGGCTTCTTTTTTTTTGTACTTTTTTTTTCATTCTTGTATTTTGGTTGTACAAGATGCTTTGGATTAATAAAATTATTCGGTCTTTGGCCTGTTTTCAAAAATAAAATAAAATAATTGAGTACTTGAATTCTGATTTCCTTATTCGAAGTAGTTTCACTGATGTACTTGTAATTTTACAAGCAATACTGCAGAATTCATTTTTGTATAAAGTTTTACCCAAACACTAATTTTTTAAGTTTGGAGTCCTGAATTTCAGTTTCAACTGAAAAAAATATAATCATAAATTATAGATAATAAAATCAAATTGTAAATCAATTCTAATTCTAGTTCTAATATGAATCGGAGCATCATTTTAAGTTAAGTACCTACATAATCCAACAAAAAATTTCAAAATTAACTGCCAAAGAAAATGATATACACCCTCCGTTCCTTTTTATTTGTCTTTTTGGGAGTAAAATTTATTTCTTTTTATTTGTCATTTGTAGATTTTAAGAAAGTATTAATAACTTAATTTTACATATTATTCTTACATTAAATAGTAACTTGTTTCTCTGTTATAAATTATAGAAGGGTAATATTGAGATTTTATAATCATTTTGGTCAATCAGACAAAATATTAATTATATTTTTTAATTTTTATATTTTTCCTAAAACATCAATTAAAAAAAAGAAGAAGGAAAGAGTACTATATTATAAAATATAAAAATACACATTTTGTGACGAATAAATACAGCGACAAAATGCCTCCTAAATTCTAGTATTATGATTTTGATGGCAACTAGGCACAAAAGTCGACATGTTTTTTTGGTAACACATAGGATGACCATTATGAAGTCATCCTTCACCCCCCCTCTCTCTCTTTCTCTCTCTCTCTCTCTATATATATATATATGAGAATTTTTAAAAGCGAACTCTTAAAAAGCGAACTAAAGACGAACCGTCATCTTTGGTGTCTATGGCGACGATTTGACCCGTCGCCAAAGATTACATGGCTACGGCGACAGGTCGAATCGTCGCCATAGACACTAAAGACGACGGTTCGTCTTTAGTTCGCTTTTTAAAGTTCGATGTCCTTAGAGTACTGATTAGTCACAATCTCTATGTGATGCGCAAGTAAAAAATTCATCATAACTCGAGTGACCACCATTCTGATATAATCTATAATAACTTGTTTCCATTCAAATTGACGTTCAGAATAAGTTTTAATTCGTACAATATCGATTGAGTTATCTTGATCCACAGTCATGACAAATTGAACTTATAAGCCGTTTAATTTTATATATTTCAATATTGGATGATGTATTACACAAATAGTGATAAATAAAATAATTTACTCATGTGAAAATGCGTTTAAGCTTAGTTTTATTTTCAGAAAAATGACTTCCCAGCGTAAGTCAATTTTAAAAAATAAACACCATACATTAGTTTTTTACGAAAAACTTGTTCTTTTAAACAAACATCACTTTTCAAAGACTCATGGTTTGGCTGCTCCAGCTCAAATCTTGGCTTTAAATTTTTCTACTTTTTGGTTTTTTTTTTTGGTTGGTATTTTTAGTACTTTTTTTTAAAAAAAAATGTTCCTGTTTTTTTTTTTTTTCTGCCTTTTGGTTTGGTTTGGTTTGGTTTAGCTTTTTGGCTTCTTTTTTTTTCATTCTTGTATTTTGGTTGTTAAAGATGTTTTGGATTAATAAAATTCTTCGGTCTTTGGGCTGTTTTCGAAAATAAAATAAAATAATTGAGTACTTGAATTCTGATTTCCTTATTCGAAGTAGTTTCACTGATGTACTTGTAATTTTACAAGCAATACTGCAGAATTCATTACGTTTGGAGTCCTGAATAAAAAAATATAATCATAAATTATAGATAATAAAATCAAATTGTAAAGCAATTCTAATTCTAGTTCTAATATGAATCGGAGCATCATTTTAAGTTAAGTACCTACATTATCCAACAAAAAATTTCAAAATTAACTGCCAAAGAAAATGATATACTCCCTCCCTTCCTTTTTATTTGTGTTTTTGGGAGTAAAATTTATTTCTTTTTATTTATCATTTGTAGATTTTAAGAAAATATTAATAACTTAATTTTACATATTATTCCTACATTAAATAGTAACTTGATTTTCAGTTATAAATTATAGAAGGGTAATATTGAGATTTTATAATTATTTTGGTCAATCAGATAAAATATTAATTATATTTTTAAAATTTTGTTTTTTTTTCCCTAAAATATTAATTTAAAAAAAGAAGAAGGAAAGAGTCTATATTATAAAATATAAAAATACACATTTTGTGACGAATAAATACAGCAAAATGCCTCCTAAATTCTAATATTATGATTTTGATGGCAACTGGCACAAAAGTCGACATATTTTTTTGGTAACACATTGGATGACCATTATGAAGTCATTCTTCATTCCCTATATATATACATATATATATATATACACATATATATGTATATATATATATATGTATATATATATATCATCACAATTTGGATGCTGACTTTCAGCATTGACAATTCTGATGAATAATTAGATTATGTAATTTGAAAAAATCTGCGAAACATAATCATATTATCTTAATTTACAAAAGATTCCTCCAAGTCACGTTGTATTAAGTCAAGATTATTTATGTTTTATAACTTGGGCCAACCTTCAACAAGTTGCAATGAAATGATTCCACTTTATCGCATAGGTTAATCAGAATCAAACAAAAAAAATAATGATTACAATAAAACCAAAAAAAAATAAATATATCCCAAAATGGGACAACCTCTTTGACAGTCCCAAATTATTGTTGTTTTTCATATTTAGTCACTTAACTAATTTTTTCGCATACTTCGTCCTCAAAATATATATTTTTTTTCATGTTAGTATGTAAAATATAGTAATTTTTCACATTTAGTCCTCATTCTCAAATTATAGTTATTTTTCATGTTTAATCCTCTTTAATTACTCAATTTCTTTATAGTTAGATTGAAATTGCAGACATTATATCTAATCTAAAGATGAAATACGTGAAAAAAATAATTAAGAAACCAAACGTAAAAACAATTATAATTTGTGAACTAACTAAAAGATTATCCCAAAATTGTTCGCAGGCAATCTACCAGAAAACGAAAAGGACAGGTCTAGCTAATTCTTCTATTTTATTTTATTAACTATTATTTCTATTTAAGAATATGTAATACAAACAAGTCATAACGAATAATTATAATCCAAGGATGCATTTAAGATAAAATATTTCTCTCCTATAGTTCCAAGAATGTAAATAAAATATTATACTCCATGGTCAGCACTGCAATATATACATAAAGTTGCTGTACTGGAAAGTAAAAGGCTTAAATAAACTTTAAACATTTAAGTTTTTCGCATTTTAAAACTTAAACACAAATATTTTAATTCTAAGGCACTGAACCTCAATATTTCTAAATTCCTAGAAATAAAACCTTATGACCACCAAATTTAACATTTCTTGTTGGAATAAATCACGTGACACAAAATGAAAGAGAAATTTAATGTATTAAAGGTAGATATCGTTTATATTAGCTTTAAATTTTTTCCTTCATCAATTATTATATGTCGATAGTCAGAAGGTTTTATTTATAAAAATTTAAGGATATTAAGGTTTAATATCTTAAAATTGAAATATTGTGGTTCTATTTCTACCAAATAAATAAATAAAAATAAAAATATACATATTTCAGGCCATATACTAAGAGAATACATAGTAAGAGTTCTATTCTGCAAATGAAGTTATAATGGTTTTGATCAATTTTTCTAAAGTATCAAATGTGGCAAAGACAATCCATCCATTAGATGCATGTACCAAAATGAATGGCACTTTTTTAATCGAAAACAACGTTGACAATAGACCGACATATCTTTTCGGATCCACGGAGATTTTCTGTACATGGGACAGATGATAATGTATAGAGGATCAAAATGATAGATCCAGATAATCTATGCAAAGCACTGAGATCAGACTTTGTATATTCTTGTTCAAAGCTTGCTTAAGTACTAAACTGCAGCATTAGCTAATCAATACGACCATAACCAATGACTTAAGTTTCAAAAATGCGGTTATATAAAGTGCTCAAAAAAGTGATACTTGGCTTGATAAAGAAAAATGTGGGGCAGCATGATTTAGAATGCAGAAGAGAAGTTTTTGTAGTGTCAAAAGTTCGTCAATAGCTAAAGCTTAATGTGCTTTAGCCATGATGAGAACTGAGAAGAGAAGCAAGTGTGTGGGGGCTTGTATGTTTACCAGGGAATAGTAGATATTCCCTCTGTTTCAGAATCAAAGTTCTATTTAATTTTAAATATTTTTTTGTCTGAAAATAAGAGTTTTATTTGACTTTTTAATTTATTTAATAACATTTCTTTTAAATAACAAATTTTCTTGTCAAAATTTGACTTTAATAACTACTCATCGATAACTCAAATAAGAATTGTTAGATAGACAAAAAAATTAAGTTCTATAAATGACGTTACACGTACATCATGAAATTGAAATTGTGTATTTTTTCCGAAGACCGTCTCCTTTAAAGTCAAATTCTAACACTAAAATTTGTTATTTAAAAAAAATGTTATTAAATAAGTCAAAAAGCATTTTTGAACAAAGAGATTACTTAATTTCGACAAAACCATGTGGTCGTTGCTGTTGTCATCCACCATGAGTTAAGCCATCATTCTTAATGACAAAGATAATCTAGTGTAGGAAACAATCAAGAGTGCTATTTTAATCATCTCACTAAATGTGCCCTAGCCCCTAGTAGCATAAACTTGAATAATATATTGACCAAAATACTAAATATTCTTAGTGGGTCAAAGAAAAAGAAATGAACTGCTCAAAAAACTTTAAAACGCACGCAAGACAAGAGATAGAGGAGATAAAGTAGAAGAGTTGGCAGTATGATTCATGGGTTAATTTCTAACAATTTATTTTACTAATGTTGCGTATTGTAAAAGTTTTTTATCGAATTATAATTATAAAATATATTGATATGTGGGATTAAATATAATTATAAGAGTAATTCATTATTTTACATTTAAATTTTTTTTTACCACTAATAATATATAAATTCGAAATAATTATCATTTTCCAAAACATTATAAAACTCCATGGAAACAATAAAAACTAGGAGAAAAATAAGTATAACTGGAGTTGGTTCTATTCCTTCTAGAAGCTCAACAACTCCATTATACAAATTTCATGACCCTTGGAGGAATCTTATGAAAGACCACCCTTTGCACTGGTGGTATTTTTGTCATTTAGAGACAAATTCTGACTTGGGAGCATTGACAATAAAGCCCCCTAAGATGCTGTTTGTTTACATCTGATTACCTCTTAATGGACTGCCTCTTATTCGCTAAGAGGCATGATGCTGTTTGTTTTTTTTTGTTACCTCTAAATGCCTCTTAATCGGTAAGACAGAAAATGAAATCTTTATAATCAAGAGGTACCTCTTAATGATTTTTTTTTGATAATTTTTTTTATATAAATATATTCAACAATATTATTCACTCAATTTTATTAAATTGAATATTTAAAATTATTAAATAAAATTTTACCCTTTAAAATGGTAAAATAGTGTTATTAAGAGACAACTTACTTTTTAGTAATCAAACAGTTTTTTAGATTCAGACCTCATAACCATTCAGATGATCTAATTTATTAAGACATCATAATTATTCAGATCTTAATTATCATTTTTATCGAACACAACCTAAGTAACTCTATTTCCAACCCTTTTTCATTGTTGACTTCTTGATTTGCTTCTTTCAATAGCTATGGCTGTTTATGGGCTTCATGGGCAAGCTTAAAGTTCAATTAATTCCTTTCGCTGAGGATACTTCCCTACCAACTCTATCTATTGGTCTAGTGATAGGTGAGTAGTTTACCTTGCTCAAAACTTGGGTTTGATTCTCACTTATAATGAATGGTTATTGACAATTATACGTCCTACATGTTACTGGCGGAGGTTTCCTGAGCAAAATATTATTTTGAACTTGGGTAGAACTTTTTTCAGCAAGTCTTGGGCGACCGACGTTGGGCGACCAGTCTAGCGACCGGTCAGAATTTTTTTTTTAATTTTTTTTTTCTTTTGACTCCCAAATAATTTATAAGATTTATTGGAACTGAAATTTAAAAAAAAACAGTGATTTAGGTGTAATTTGGATACATATACAAAACAGTGTTGTACAAACTGTACAAAACTGTTTTGTATATGTATCCAAATTACACCTAAATCACTGTTTTTTTAAAATTTCAGTTCTAATAAATCTTATAAATTATTTGTGAGTCAAAAGCAAAAAATAAAAATAAAAAAAATTGGCCGGTCGCTAGACCGGTCGCCCAACGCCGGTCGCCGTAAAACTGCTCAACTTTTTTCCACAACCCAACTATAACCAACTACCTTGAAATTTGTAAAGAAAATTAAACAAACTTTTTTTCACAACCCAACTATAACCAACTACCCAGAAATTTGTAAAGAAAATTAAACAGCTCTCTTCCTAAAGCAAACTTGGCAAAATTTTAGCTATAAAAGGAATTTTTTTTTTTTTATTTTAAAAAAGAAATCAGGGTTTTCGGTAATAAGTTTCTTATCCAAAACTAACTTATATGCCCTGCATGTGCATCACAGCTAGTTCAATATAATTAGTCCTATACTTTCTCTAAATATAGGATCTTGGACAGCAAATCCTAACTACTTAATTTAATGGTATATTAGAAAATGGAGTCACCTTGGCATATCTGCATAATTTGGAAAAAGTAAATCATTATTAATCTTCATTACGAAGGTAAGTGTAATGGAAGGAACACCCTAGCAATGAAAATTATTGAACCACAAAGATTCCTTTCTTCCACGTTTTTTTTGATGGAATCTTTTGTTTATACTATGATCCGCATTGACTGCAGATCATATACAAAATTTAGTTTCTAGACAGGTAAAATATAAGACAACTGGGTTCAACGGTTTAAATAAAGTTGAGATTTATAGTTTTAACGTGTAAAATTTTGTCTGTAACGAAAAATCTGAATTACTCATGCATGAGCTATTATCTACAGCTGTAATTCAAAGCTAATAAACCTTTTTTCACCGCATGAATGCCTGGAAGTAAAGTGACAATAATTTAATTTAAAAATGAAGTTTGAGTAGTAGCTTAGTAACTTTCACCGCGGAGAAAACTCTTCTGAAACAACGATATAAAACCCTTTTTTACTTCAAAGAAAAAGGAGAATGAATTCCATGCATAGTTTATTGGGTTACAAGTAATTCGACCTTTTTAGTCACCATGGAAAAAACATTAAAATAAAATATAATCAAGTAACTTGAAAATTCCAAAATTGGAGAAAGCAACTAGAATAGAATGTATTTCAAAAGTAATGTTGATGATGATTGTTCTTAATTTCTTATATAAAAGAAATGTACATTCGAAGAAATTGCCAGAGAGGATCCTCATTAGAGTCATACTTTATGCTTCTGTATTATTAATTGCCATTACATCAACCACTATAATAGTTTTTAGAGGTTGACCCTTTGTTCTTCAAATGCTATATAAACCTTTTCTCCATATCAAATTCCTCACGAAATCAAAGTTCCTCCATTAACCAAAAGGAGACGGAGAAAGAAAAAGCATATAAATCTCCATTTTTCAGTTCTGAAGTTCAAGAATTTTATTTTTTTCGCTGCATGAGAAATAATAATGGAGGGAGGTGGTGACATATTTAGAGTCAGTAGTGCACGAATAAGTAGTTCTAACATATGGCGAAATAGTGGCAGAGATATTTTTTCAAGGTCTTCGGTGGAGCAAGACGATGAAGAAGCACTAAAATGGGCTGCTATTGAGAAACTACCAACATATCTTCGGGTAAGGAGAGGCATACTTGCTGAAGAAGAAGGTGAAACAAGAGAAATTGATATCAAAAGTCTTGGACTAGCCGAGAAAAAGAACCTCTTAGAAAGGCTTGTAAAAATCGCAGAGGAAGATAATGAGAGATTCTTGTTGAAGCTTAAGGAACGAATTGATAGGTAATCTTGAAAATATAGAAAGAAAAAAAAAATATTGATCTGGGAATTTGGATTTTGCGAGCTTTTTATGTGTTTGAAGCATTCTTTTTTTCTCATAATAGATTGATTAGTGTTTTTTTTTCCTTTCAAATTGTTAGAGTTGGACTTGAGATTCCCGCGATTGAAGTTCGGTTTGAGCATTTGAATGTTGATGCAGAAGCTTATGTTGGTGGTAGAGCAGTGCCTACTATATTCAACTTCTCTGCCAATATGCTCGAGGTAAATTATCTAAATTTATTTGTTTATTTAACGTCATTTAGATCATATAACCATTCTTTTCACTCTGAAAATTTAACTATTTACATAAAACTGTATAAGCAGGGATTCTTGAATTATCTCCATCTTATTCCCAGTAGAAAGAAACCATTACCAATTCTTCATGATGTCAGTGGAATTATCAAGCCTGGCAGGTGAAAATAATTACTTACAGTTCTCCATTATAAGCAATCCTCAAATTCCATTTCTCAATTTGTTGATCCGGTTCTTGCAGAATGGCGTTGCTTTTAGGTCCTCCAAGCTCTGGAAAAACAACATTGCTATTAGCTTTGGCTGGAAAACTTGGTTCAGATCTAAAAGTAAGAAGAATGTTGAATAAATTCACTAACTTCTTTCGCTTCATGTAATGATCTTATGTAAACGCTTAATAAACTATAGGTGTCCGGGAGAGTGACTTACAATGGTGCTGAAATGGATGAGTTTGTTCCACAAAGGACATCGGCTTATATAAGCCAATATGATCTTCACATAGGCGAAATGACAGTCAGAGAAACATTAGCTTTTTCAGCAAGATGTCAAGGCGTTGGAGCCCGTTATGGTTAGTCAGACTGTTATGAACTGGACATACTAAACATTGTTTCCAGAAATCTTAATACAATTTCTAATTCTTAATTTGAACAAAATTCGATTGATAATTGATATAATTGCTAATTTTTTTCTTGGTTCGGATTTGGAAATTTTGTAGAAACGCTGGTAGAATTGTCGAGAAGAGAGAAGGAAGCAAACATCAAGCCAGATCCTGATATTGATATATACATGAAGGTTAGAACATAGCTAAGAGTTAAGAGCAACTGCTTGAAGTTGTTATTTTTCTGCTTTTTTTTTTATAATTTTTTTTTTTTTTTTTAGTTTTTGAGTAGCTAAAATATCTTGGGCATATATTACTCAATTCTACAGGCAGCATCATTAGAAGGGCAGGAAACAAGTGTTTTGACTGATTATACTCTGAAGGTACCTACTGAATTAATCTCAGCTAGATAAGAGTAGTTAACAAACATGTATCTCTAATTTATATTTTTCAATTCCTTTTTTTTTCTTTCAGATTTTGGGACTTGAAGTATGTGCTGATACTATTGTAGGGGATGAAATGTTTAGGGGTATTTCAGGGGGACAAAAGAAGCGACTAACAACAGGTAATTAGCAAGAAACAGCTTATCTTATCAAAAGCAACATAATTTCGTTTCCACAAAAATGTGACAACAATTTTCATTTCTCAATCCTCATTATTTTTTAGAAGTTACTCTCAAGATAGTTTCCAGCACAATTCTTGAACCGTTAATATTTCAGAGAAGGGAATAATTCTGCCAAATATTTGTCATTAGGCACTAGCTTCTTTCAATAGCCTAATGAAATTATGATTCAGGGGAGATGATGGTTGGACCAGCAAAAGCACTTTTCATGGACGAGATATCGACTGGTTTGGATAGTTCAACAACTTTTCAGATTGTGAACTCCATCAGGCAATTCATCCACATTCTTGAGGGCACTGCTGTTATCTCACTCCTCCAGCCAGCACCGGAAACTTATGACTTATTTGACGACATAATTCTTCTCTCGGACGGGCAAATTGTGTATCAAGGCCCTCGCGAAAATGTGCTAGAGTTTTTTGAGTACATGGGCTTCAAATGTCCCGAGAGGAAAGGAGTTGCAGACTTTTTACAAGAAGTAATTTCTAATTTTCTAGCTTTCCATACTTTATCCTTCTCACATTGTTTACTGAAAGTTATTGAACCTATTGCTCAAATTTTTACTATGGGATATTGTAGGTGACATCAAGGAAAGATCAAGAACAGTACTGGGAAAATAGAGACGAGTCATATTGTTTTGTTAGTGCAAGGGAATTTGCAGAAGCATTTCAGTCATTTCATGTTGGCATGAAACTAGGTGATGAGCTTGCCATTCCATTTGACAAAACCAAAGGCCACCCTTCTGCTTTAACCACTAAAAAGTACGGTGTTAGCAAGAAGGAACTACTAAAAGCTTGCATTTCTAGGGAATACTTGCTTATGAAGAGGAACTCATTTGTCTACATATTCAAGATGACACAAGTGAGCAGCATGTCAAAGCATTGATTTTCATAAATTTTAGAAGTGTGAACTTCGATATGTTGGTTACCAAGAATGTTAATTAATTGGGTACGCGGAACGAAATCAGGTACAAGGAACGCTTTGTAGAATGCACAAGACATTTGGTTCTTGTACCATGATTCGGAACGATAGTACCCAATACGCAAAACTCAGGGCAACAAGAGCTCCCTTCGTTGTGCAAACCGGGTACTATCGTTCCGAAATCCGAATCGTGGTACGAAACCAAATGCCTTGTGCATTTTACAATAGGTAGTATTCCTCGTACCCAAATTCGTTATGCGTACTCAGTCGATCAGCTTTCCTGGTAACCATGGTTGAAACAATTCATTTTGTATCGAGAGAATTCAAACTAATTTTCACTTTCATATTTTTTGGGGGTTTCAGATGATTCTTGTGGGTTCCATAGCAATGACAGTATTTCTACGAACGGAGATGCCCAAGAATACAGAGGCAGATGGTCAGGTTTACCTAGGTGCTCTATATTTTGCAGTCATCATGATCATGTTTAATGGATTCTCAGAGCTTGCCCTGAGCATTATAAAACTTCCCGTCTTTTACAAGCAAAGGGACCTTCTCTTCTTTCCGGCTTGGGCATACTCTCTACCCACATGGATCCTCAAAATCCCAGTTACACTAGTAGAAGTCTTAGTTTGGGTGTGTTTGACTTATTATGTCATGGGTTTCGACTCAGATGTTCGAAGGTACTAAACCATTGATTCTTTCATAGAGTTCATGTTTTTCTTTTCTCTTCTTTTTTTCCTTTTTTTTACGCTTTCTTAACATTTTGTTTAATGATAACAGGTTTTTCAGACAATACCTCTTGCTTATATGTGTTAACCAAATGGCCTCTGCGCTATTCCGGTCCATAGCTGCTTTAGGAAGGCATGTCATTGTTGCAAACACATTTGGTTCATTCGCATTACTAGCAGTTCTAGTAATGGGAGGATTCATCATGTCAAGAGGTAAAAATTGTGAAGCATAGGCCTAAAACTTATGTGTGTGTGATTGTGTGAGTGTGAGTGTGTGCCATTCTTCTTGGAGACCAAAGTTGGGTCTAAAAAGATCTATATTGCGACTAAAATATGTAACTTTTGTTGCGAGTTTACACATGAACCAATTATCCACATATTTTTATTAATTTACGGACTATGCCATTGTGTCTACTAGCAACAAGAATCGACATGTTTTTGTCGCAATATATAGAAGGATTTAGTTAGATTTAATTGTAGGAAATCCTCTGTCCCTCAGATGACATCAAGGCATGGTGGATATGGGGTTATTGGATTTCACCTTTGATGTATGGGCAGAATGCTATAGCTGTGAATGAATTGCTAGGGAAGAGTTGGACACATGTAAGGCTCATTTACAGAATTTTGGCTGAAATAAAAAGGTGCTTATATATTAGAAATCTATTTGACCTTATGAAATCTTGCAGGTTCTTCCTAATTCAACAGAACCCTTAGGAGTATCAGTGTTAAAGTCTCGTGGTCTTTTCCCAGAAGCGTACTGGTACTGGCTAGGAGTAGGAGTTTTGGTTGGATATGTATTCCTCTTCAATTTCATCTTCACTGTCGCTCTAGCTTATCTCAACCGTAAGATTCAATCAATTTATCATTGGAATACTAAAAATACATGCTTAACAGTCAACTTAACAGAAGCCTAGGGAGTTCAACTTTTGATAGTTATGACAAAGACGTGGATTTGTGCAGCATTTGGGAAGCCTCAGGCAGTTCTAACTGAAGAAACCTTGGCTGAGAGAAGTGCTATAAAAACCGAACAGTTTACTGAATTATCCTCAAAAGGAAAGAACTATGGTGGGTCCACAGTTTCGAATTCGTTTTGATCACTATTTATAAATTTTTAGCAATAACATTTATAATTGTTAACTATGCAGAAAAGGGAAATGAAGTACGAAGAAGTGTATCTTCGAGGTCAATGTCAGCAAGAGTGGGTAGTATTAGTGAAGATAACCAGAAGAAGCATGGAATGGTTCTTCCTTTTCAACCCCTTTCCATAACATTTGATGATATCAGATATGCAGTGGATATGCCACAGGTATATTCAGCTTTTACGCCATAAAAGTGAATACTATTCTTGTTTGAACTCGGTTTGTAAACATATGAAGATCTTTAGATGATACTAAAGTTCATGCGTATACTACGGATGTTGAATCTCCAAATTTGAACCTGCGACTTTTGCTACTAGACTTAAATATTTCACTAATACCTCAAACTCAAATCATTGCAAAAAAAATGAAAATTGCAGGAAATGAAAGCTCAAGGTGTTCCTGAAGACCGGCTAGAACTTTTAAAGGGTGTGAGTGGTGCATTTAGGCCAGGAGTTCTTACAGCTCTAATGGGTGTTAGTGGGGCCGGAAAGACAACTCTGATGGACGTCTTGGCTGGTAGAAAAACTGGTGGCTATATTGAGGGAACGATTACAATATCTGGTTACCCAAAGAAGCAAGAAACTTTTGCTCGCATAGCAGGATACTGCGAGCAAACTGATATTCACTCTCCTCATGTTACAGTTTATGAGTCCTTGCAATATTCAGCTTGGCTTCGGTTGCCTCCTGAAGTTGATGCTGAAACCAAGAAGGTAACTCTGACCACCAAATGCTAGACACACTTGTAACATATATATATATTTACTTTTGGACTAAAATACAAAACTATATTTATCGCTTTGTGAAGATAGGGTACCTGACTTTATACTATAGCAAACCGCTACTTCATGGTAGAAATAGTTGCACAAAACAATACCTTTTGGGTCAGTTTTGAACTACTAATTGTACCTCAAAAGGTATAGTTTTGAACTATTAATTGTAATTTGAGGAAGGAATTTGCTAATTAGTCAAACTCAAGGACAAAAATATCACGGGGGCACAAACACAAGGGACAGTTTTGCATTTAAATCTTATTTTTATTTAGACATACATATGTAATTGCAACTTTATTGGATAACAGATGTTTGTTGAGGAAGTTATGGAGCTTGTGGAGCTGACTCCACTAAGGGAAGCACTTGTAGGATTGCCCGGTGTAGATGGTCTCTCAACCGAGCAACGCAAGAGGCTGACCATTGCAGTTGAGTTAGTGGCTAACCCATCTATAATTTTCATGGATGAACCAACCTCCGGACTTGATGCTAGGGCAGCAGCAATAGTGATGAGAACAGTGAGAAACACGGTGGATACAGGACGAACCGTAGTATGCACCATCCACCAGCCAAGCATCGACATATTTGATGCTTTTGATGAGGTGAGCAATCTTTCTCAGTTTAAGGATTCGGTACTATGTTATCAGTTTCGAAGTAAATAAAACTAAGGAATTAATCGTACTTGCTAAAATGCAGCTATTTTTATTAAAACGAGGAGGTGAAGAAATATATGTTGGTCCATTAGGCCGCCTTTCCTGTCATCTGATTGAGTACTTCGAGGTGAGCTTGACAAATCCACGAAACCTTTGAATCTTTCAACAAGATCTTTTTCAAGTACTATATTTCCAAATTATATTTGTTTTAGGGAATCAACGGAGTCAGTAAAATAAAAGACGGTCACAACCCAGCAACCTGGATGTTGGATGTGACTTCAGAAGGACATGAAGCAGCAGCAGGAGTTAACTTTGCTGAAGTTTACAAGAATTCAGAACTATATAGGTAAGGCATCTCAACACTCTCAAGATCTATGTTTGTTTGCAAAAGTAATTGATTAGATAGGAATTTATACTAATTTATTATCACTACCGACTATTTATCACATGATTAATCCGTTATTTAATTCTATGGATTATATTTTATCATTTCTAAAGTCATTTGATTATAATCTCAAGTGGAAATGCGGTATATAATATAATCCCCATGAGGTATCAAATGAGCTTAGAAATGATAACAAATAGTTCATGGATTAAATAACGGACTAGTCATCAAATAAAATAGTCCCTAATAGTGTGATATTGGTATAAATAGTCTTATCTTATATATCATTTTTGCAAACAAACGTAGCCTTAGTACTAACGAGATTAATGTTACTGTTGCTAAATGATTCAGGAGAAACAAAGCATTGATCAAGGAATTTAGCGAACCTGCACCAGGCTCTAAGGATTTATACTTCCCTACTCAATACTCTCAGTCTTTCTTCACCCAATGTATGGCTTGCCTCTGGAAACAGCACTGGTCATATTGGCGAAACCCGCCATACAATGCAGTGAGATTCCTGTTCACAATTTTCATAGCATTATTGTTTGGGACAATATTCTGGAATGTTGGTTCAATGAGGTAAATAGATAAATAAATAAATAATAGTCATTGTGAATAGTTTAATTTTTTTGATTTACCTAGTTTCCGGATTCCTAGTAAAGAAACTCCCATTTCTTTGGAATTTTAGGAGAAGAAAACAAGACCTTTTCAATTCAATGGGTTCTATGTATGCTGCTGTTTTATTTCTTGGCGTACAAAATGCTACAACAGTGCAACCAGTTGTTGCTATTGAGAGAACAGTCTTTTACAGGGAAAGAGCAGCTGGGATGTATTCAGCTCTTCCATATGCTGTTGGACAGGTAAATAGTCACTAAACACATGTATTCTGAATTTAGGATTTACGTCACACTCCCTCCCGTCTCATAAAAGATGACTTAATAAAAAAAAACACAAAAGGTGGCTTAAATACACTAAAATATTATACAAATACTACTTTTTCTTCAAAAGTACTTAAGTGGGATCCACTAATTCAAATAAAGAAAAAGATTCCCTAGTGTACTATACTTAGGGTCCACTAAGGGTAAAATAGAACTTATTTCGTACTTTTTTCTCTTCTTTAAGTTTATTAATTTACGTGAAAAATGTACATAATTCATCTTTTTTGAAACGGAGGGAGTATAAGAATAGAGTTTTGGAAGTAACTACAGATAATTGGACATTTGATAGCAAGATAATGTTCACAGATAGGCATATCTTCTCCATAAGCATAGATTCTAATATTTGATCATAAGAATGAATAATTGTGTTATTTAGTCAAAGATTTTAAAGTTTATAATAAAGTTCTACTGTGTAGGTCTTGATTGAGCTTCCCTACAGTTTTGTTCAAACAATCCTATATGGAATCATAGTATATTCAATGCTCGGATTCGAGTGGACAGTTGCCAAGTTCTTGTGGTATCTCTTCTTCATTTACTTCACTTTACTATACTTCACATTCTACGGGATGATGACAGTAGCGGTCACTCCTAACCACAACATCGCAGCCATAGTTTCATCTGCCTTTTACGCGCTATGGAACCTTTTCTCGGGCTTTATAGTTCCAAAAACAGTAAGTTTATATTTTCAAAACCATTTGATCTTACACAAATTAGATTACACCTAACAAGGAATAGGTATTATTTTTTTTTTCTTTCGACAGAGAATACCAGTGTGGTGGAGATGGTACTACTATATTTGCCCCGTCTCTTGGACATTGTATGGATTAGTTGCTTCACAATTTGGAGACCTACAGGACAAGCTTGAAACAGGCGAAACGGTGGAACATTTTGTTAGGAGCTACTTTGGGTTTGAATATGACTTTGTGGGATACGTTGCAGTTATTATTTTTGGATTAGCAGCATTATTTGGATTCATCTTCGCATATTCAATCAAGGCGTTTAACTTCCAGAACAGATAATTATGTTGTACAGAAAAAGAAAATCGTCCTCAGCTCAACTTCTGATCACCATTTTGCAGAATTATCAAAGGCACAAGATAAGTGAAAGAGGTTTTGTCAATGTATTATAATTTATATGTACATTATAGAAGTTTTCTCTTCTTTTCCTTTCTATTTTTTAGGTTTTGGTTCTGTTTATTAGTTACCATTTTCTTACGATCATAGTTTGTATCCAAAGAACACAGGTCTGTGAGTCCTTGTAACTTACCTTGTATGTAACTAAGTTGATACAAATGGAAGCATGAAAGGAAAAAAAGTTTTAAGCAATAACTAAAATTTTCTTCTCACATTTCTCAAATCAAATTTACAATTTTTGTAACTGAAGTTTAGTGGCTTCCTTTTTGGCCAAACTACCACATTTGCTTCACTATCAAGGGTTTTTTGTTCACTTCTTAAAGAACCCAAGAACTGAGGCGACCACATAAATGTTTCTATGCTATGTCAGGCAAACGCATCTCTGACTGTCCATAAGAGAAATGTGCATGCAGTTCAGAAATGAAAAAATAAGTGTCATCTGCTGCTAATAGTAGCGGGTGGATTATAATTTTTAAATCTGGACCGTCTAATTTTCTATGGACGAGATGTGTTTGCGCAAATAATTTCATGAAAAGGCTATCACCCGTAACACGTAAAAAAGATTTATTCGAGAGCATGAGACTAACCTGAAGAAACGAGTTGAATTCTAACACTGTTAGATTTAGAAATTGTAGAAATATTGGAAAATGGTACAAAGGGAAGCGAATAAGTTATTTATCAGAATAATTTTTTATTTGGTCTTTTATTTTATTTTTAGTTACTATACTTTTTACGAATTAATTTTAGAGAAAAATTTCATCCACAACAAAAGATGAAAACTAAGGAAAAACTTACCTTCAATCTCTTTAGTAAACATTGATTCTTACTTTTACTAGGTGATAGGCTCATTTCTTTTCCTACATTTTTTAAAAAATAAAAAAAATAAAAAAGCTCATTTATTTTTTAAATTATTGAACTTACTTTTTTCCATACTTATAAATAAGAGGAAGGAAAATAAATATCTCTTGCTATTCTATGTTAAACTAAAAGAAAAGTTAATTTACTTTGAATCACTTTTTTTTCTTTGCGGATTTAGAGTATGAGATTGTACTAAAATCTTATTTAAAAAATAATACCGTGTTTATTTTATCAATTAAGACTGAACTGTTAGTCCCCTTCAAATAAATAGTACCCCGTCTCATATAAAGGACTAATTAATATATAGTCTCATCTAATTCAATTCCTGAAACAGACATAACTTAAAATTTTAACTTTTCTTTGTTTTGACCACTCAAAAAACTTTACTATTACTCCATAAGAACTAGTAACTTTTAGGAATGGACACTGTTAAGATTATAAAAAGTAGTGCCAGAACAGGAGATTTATGGTCTGTGAACTACTTTTTAAATGAAAAGGGCTGCTAAGAAAAGGTTAGTTAGTGCACAGTGTAAGTTGTTCACCGTGAATGCTGATACAAAAGAGAAAAGATAATAGCAGTAGACGCGCAGTTAAATATATACGTTTAAAGACATATATATATATATATATATATATATATATATATATATATTACTTTTAACGATGACACAAATAATATTATTGTTTGCAACAATTATTAGTATTACTTAAATGTATTTATTATTACTAAATGAGTATTATGTAGAACCAGACTTTTTCTTGAATATGGAGAACTAGACTTAAATCTCATCTATTATACTTTTCACACAATTTTTATAATACACACTTAATAACACAAATATAATTTTAAGTAACGGTACTAAGCACGCACACAATTAATTGCAAAAAGTATTACTGTGGTTACTATAATTTCTTTTTGATACTAAATTTGTATCGAGAGAAACTAGTTGAAAGAGGTAATATAATGATGTCTGCCTCCTGATCCGAGGCAATTGAATGTAAAGTATAATGGAGGAGAGTACATAATACCCCTAATCTGATATAAGGTTTTAGTAGTTTTATAAAACAACCAACCCAAAATAGCACCGCTCAATTTCTCTTTATGCTAGTCTTCTCAGCACTTAACATTCACTAGGGTTCATGGCAAACACGTTTGTGTGTGTAATTTAAAAAATAAGAGTGAAAAAATTGATTGAAAGTTTAAATAGAGAGAAAATAAGGTAGTTATTGTGACAAGTCTCAAGAAATAATCATCACCCCTTTTACCTCTCCCTTTATAATATAGATATCACATAATTATATAAAATATTGATATTTTCTCAACAACTTGAACATTCTCTCTCAAAAACGGATTTGACTCCCCTCCATTATATTTTCTCTCCAATTTTATCCAATATATTGGTTGTTTTATCATAATAATTTTGCTAATAATGATCCAAATATATTAATAGATAATTCATGATATCGAGATCAGTGTTTCAAAAAATTAGAATCTTTAGAAATGTTTTTATAATTAAAATTTTTAAAGCATTTTTAACCATTGAAATTTTACTGAAAAATCCATACATTCATTAAATGGTGGAACAATGTCAGATTACTTTCAACTTTAGAACAATTATACAATTCAATATTATAAATTAATTGACCGGTGTTGATTTCAATTATATTATTCAAACTATAAAAATATAGTGTATTAGATGGAATTGGAAGAAATGTGCGGTGGAGGGGAGCCAAAATCTCATAAAAACATTCTATTGGACAATAGAGTACCAACTTAACAACTTTTGAAGGTGCTATGTTCTTTTCTGAGAGAGTAAATCAAATAAAATCAATATAAATATGATTTTATGTTAATAAATATTAAATAATTCAACTAAATACTTATAAGGAATCAAGCAATTGAGAATTCAATACCTCGTTTGAGGACTTTAATTATGAAGTATGACAATTGTACTCGAAAATAATTTTTTCTCTTATGCAATTAATGTTGAAACTCAAAAGTTTATCCACTAAACAAAAGAAAAACCTGGGAAATATAATGTTTTATATATTAAATTGCCTATTTAAAAAACAACAGGCCTTGCCACTAACAATTTAAGAAGAAAACCTAATAAAATCAATTACAGTGTGTTGTTGAAACTCAAAGATTTATCCTACTCACAATAATTAATTTTAGGTCGATTACAAAAAAAATAAACAGAAACATTAATTGAATCTAGTGGATTATCCGATGCATTTTTTTTTTTGGCAAAAGCAAAAGGATTTCATTAACTAAAAGCGCCAACATCCAAAAGGCATGGATCTTTCCCAAATAATATACTAAGGAGCTAAGCTACAAGCATATTGTACTGCATTCTTACTTGAAACAAAAAGACCAACTGAAAAAACCTGTACTAAGCTTTTTTCCTACATCTATCTTCTTTATATTCCAACTGGTAAGAGTAGTATGAAATGCTTTAAACTCAAAACTACACCACGCCTTTAAAGGACTTGAAATTTACTTTTGACAGACACCCTGTAGAGAATCGTATGCCCTGATGCTAAAACCAAAATAAGACCTAACATGCATCATCTCAAAAAATTGCATTCCATTGTATATTCCCACCATTGCTGTATTCAGATGAATACGTATTAGGAAGTATCATTCCAATAAAATCTCCCCCAAACAAATCTGCAGGCTTGGGACTTGAAATTAGAATCCGCCTCCCTTTACCAGACCCATCACAAAATCAGCTTTCAGAACAAATCTGATAATTATCTTACTGCCATTCACTGCAAGAATATCAAAACAAAACTGCTATCTTTCCTAATGTAACAACCTACATCTTTTTTGGAGATTCCATATCCTGAATAAAATCTTTAAATTTATTTCTTAACCTGTCTTCTTGTTCCTTGTTTCTCACTGCAAGTCCAAGTTTCTTACTGAAAAAGATTACTTTTTCTATCTTGAATTCTTCACCTCTTTCTCCTTGTCCGTAGGTGAAGCATTTTTTGGTTCTTCAATCTCTATGTTTGCAATCTGATGTTGACATGCATCTATCCAACTTTGAATTCCTGACAAATTTTTTCCTTTTTTGCTTTCTTATCTTTTTGCTTTTAATTGTTCGATCGCGTCTTAACTTGCGAGTAGTATTAGTTTTCTAGCTCTTTTGGACACTTTCTTTTTCCTTAATTCGATTATTTTTTTTACTGAACACCTTACATTTTAACTCCAATGATCCGATTCCCTATGCATTAACTGCTTCTCCAACACTCCAATGATCCGAAAATATATTGCTCCCCTATCTCGTTTCCATAGTCTGAATTTACCATGTTTTCTGACAACGTTTCAATAGCAGCCCTTATACTATGCAACAAAACTTCTTCCTTTACTTACTGATTCATCTACCTTTCCTGCACTTTCACTTTGAAAATTTTATCTAAATTTCCCACATAGATCGTGTTCTTCTCCTCATTAACACTTTCTTTGAGTCTTTATGCTTCCACTATTAGAACCTATCTCTCTCTCTATATATATATATATCTCTTCTTGTATTGTCTTCATCATACACTTTCTTGTACAAAGGTAACGGAAAACCTGGTGGTGGTCCATTTGTAGTTGAAAGGCTTCCTCCTCCCCTTGCATCTCGATCAAGCTTCCTTCTAAAAGATTGGTACTTTTTCACCCAACTCATCATGTACGTGTTATGGTTGTTGGGTCTGCATTATTTGTGCTTAGTGTTGGCTAATGTCTATGTTGGTTTGTTGATGGGACTATAGGCTGGCGATTAACTAAATAAACTCCTACTCCTAAGAGAGACGACAAATTCCAATCTGTGCTTGTAATTGTTTGAACGTTTGTCTGTTCGGTCGTCCTTAATCCATTCTTTTAATGGTGTATTTATTGATGTTGTCTGATCTTTCATGACTTCCTCCACGTTGGACAGTTTCACCCCACGATCCCCCAATTTAATTTGGTCCTCAATTGTCATAACTGCCTATCTTCCCGTGCAAACCTCTTCGTTTGAGATGATAACACATATATTCAACGGTAACTAATATTTTCACATAAAAAATTGATATTTCCACGTGATATCTCTTACATGAATAGTGAATGAATTTTTCCCTATGAAAAAGACTCGTGTAAAAATATTATTTTAATTTAACATGTAAAAATATCAGTTTCCATATTCAATCCCCGATCCCCTCTTAGTTGGTGCCAATTCCTTATTTGTCCTTGTTAAGTAAATAGAACTTTATTCCATTTAATGGACAGAATAAGAATTACACTTTTTGACTAATTGGGTACAAACAAAAGGTTCAATAGTTTTTATATAACATTTTAATTTGAATTGTGTACTATAAAAGTCTGTTAGAAAAAATATTTTTTATATTATAGACATCTTTTGTAGAACAACTGCAAGAGTTTTACAATTCAACAAATACAACAATTTTAATATAATTGCATTAACAAATCATAAATAAAATAAAGCACTAACAACTTAATTTGGCCCTCCTATTTTTGTACCAAACAAAAGAAAATTGAACTGTTCAAAACGTGCAAGTTTGAGCTACATAATAACGTACCCCGCTTTGATTTTGGAGAACATCCTTTTCAAAACTAGTGGTACAGTACAAGACGGCAAGCAAACAACTATCTTCCACACGACAATTTCCATCCTTAGATATTTTTCAGCTACTCTTTACCTAACTAACTCCTCAGAAGCCTATTTTTCTCCATAAAAGATATTTTAAAATATAAAAATATATAAATAAATTCTTATTTAATTTACAATGAACCGCACATAAGTACGCTAAGAATTATTTATCTTCCTTTTAGAAACACTGGATTTTGCCTAAGTACTTTTTTGGGGACAAATTATTTTGTGTCTATTTGGCGGAACTGTGATAGTGCATGCGGTGAGATGAAATATTTTTAAGTATATAGTTTTGACAAAAGTGTTATTTTTATAAGAAAGTTAAAATAGTGTTTGCCGACATAATTATAAAATTATTTTTATAAATATTAATGACAAATTTAAAGTAATTATATGATACAAAAATTTTATTTTATTTTAGCAGTTTGAGGATAATTTTATAATTTATACTTTTACCAAAAGTGCTTCAAGTAAAAAAACATAAATTTTCTGTTTCAGCTGTTGAACTCAAATATCAAATTTTTAAAAGTACTTTCGAAGACTTAACAAACTCCAAAATATTACTATTTTTAACTTAAAAGCATTTTTAGTCCACCTAAAAGCTCCTCCGAATTTATAGAATATTTTGAATTTAAATTGAATTATGTATTTTAGACCTCTTTTATTAAAAAAATACAAAATTGTATTCCAGCCGTTTTTGTAGAACGGAAGAATAATTGCACTTGTAGTACAACTTTTCTTTCTCCTCCCTATATAAATCATGCCATCATGCCTTCTATATATACTTGGTTTTTGTACTTCTACTTCAATAAAGATAGAGATAGTACAAAATTTCTCTCTACAATCTTTACATATAATTCTTGAGAGAGAAAATATGATGGCTGTATCAAGCAATTGTTGCATGAATATGAGCCCTCCACCTTCAAGTTCTTCTTCCCTCCAACAACCAAAACACACAGCTCAAGTTTCATGGTAAGTCAACTAATTTCAACCCACATGATCATAAAAGCTTATAATTTGGATATTTTAAATTCTGATGATGGGTACTTGTGATTATATTGAATAGCATGATAATGATGATAGATCATAGATAGATTTGGGGTTTAATTTTGAAGATTTGGGCAAACTCAAATGCTCGCATTTCCTCTTAACATTAACAATATATATTATTTTCTAAAAATTAAAGAAAAAATGTAGGCTCAGTACGTAGTTCTTGAAAATAAATAGAAAAGACAACAACACCTCATATTTTATGCAAATATAATTGTGCAAAATATAAAAAATTGCGGATATATATATGCACCAAGTACAACATGTAAAATGGTATAGCTGATATTTATTTTTATTTTTTTTTACCAAAAAGCCTAATTGGGTTCTCGCAAACGCAAAATTAAGTCATTTTCAAATTCTTTTTATTTTTTTTGGACCCACTTAAGGGAACAATGGATGAAGTTTTATGTTGAACATCCCTAACGAAAGCGATTGATATTTTAGAATATAAGTAAATTTAAATTTAACGACACTTTTATAATTATTCTAATAACATTTAATATTTTAAATAATACTTATCGATCTTGCTACAACATTTTTACTCTAATAATATCATCAACAGCCCCCAAAAAAACCCCAAAAAATATTTTTGTTTATGAAATTAATGCAATTAAATGATTAAAAAACTTATGTTAAATGATCAAAACTAATTAACCAAGATTTGATTCAAATAACTGAAGCACTAACTATTTTCAATCCAGTCAGTTTCACTAGACAAAACCTCCACTTCAAAGACATGGACATCTTCGCTACGTGCCCTACTTTACTCTAACATTATTTCTTGGACCTATTTGTTACTTTCATTGAATAAGACCTTTGAATTATATACATGTGGCTTTGAATAACACAAATAATAAAATAACAACTCAAAAAATATATTCAACCAATATAATAATTACACATCATTTAAAATATTAAGAAATTTAAGACTCATAATATTATCATATTTATATGCAGGCCAAGAAAGGAAAGATCTTGGAGAAGCCAATGTGTACTGGGGGTGGCATGCATGATAATTAGTTTAGAAACAGGTAACTTAATCAATATCGAAGAACGTGCAATCGCCGAAGAAATGCCAGCAATTGTACAATCAAATAAAAAGGAAATGCAATGGAGCGATAAACGAAAATGTGCCCCGTGGCGATTGAATTCATTGGAAACCATCGTGCCGGAAAACCTGCCCCGGCCATCGGCTCATCGTAGGTGGGAGGAAGTTGACTATTCTAAGGTTAATGCTCCGGCAGTTAGAGTTTTAACCAAAACTAGTGGCAAATGTTTTTCGATGTAAATTTGTGATTGTGCAATGCCATTGTACATGAAATTAATTATGTATATATTGACAATAGTTATACTCAAGAACAATACATTATACTAAAAAGAAATACTTTCTCAGTTTCACTTCCACCAAAGAGTACTATCTGTAATTTTTACAGTTTTTTACAATTGTTAGTTTAACGACCTGATAATAAAATTATGACGGTAAATCACGAGTATAATGTGTTATTTTATATAATTATCAATAATAAAGGAACTCTTTTTATAAAAAGAAAAATAGCAATTATGAACTGTAGTATTATATCTACTTGACCTTGATGTAAATTTCAGACTATTTTTTGGCATACATAACGACCCTATATACCAATAAAAAATAAATATAAAATAAATATTTTTTTTTACCATTTAGAGGCAGAAACAATTGGCAGATTTCAAGTTGGACTATATTACTTTAAAATGTCAATATTTAAAAATTAGATTGTAGTACATGAATGGCAGATTGTGGTGTGGGTTAGAATATGGTAGTACATGTAGTACAACTAGTATGATATTTTATTGGGCAGCTTTTGGGGGCCACACCAAAAAATTTGACCCTTGTTGTTTCTTCGATTGATTTTGTGGTTTGCAGATTAGGACATCTGGTTGCCAACAATATAAATTGTATAATAATGGCCGGAATAGTAGATCAATTACGATAATGTAGTGATATGATTTCTCTAAAAAAAAAAAAAAATTATATACTGAGTTTTATAAATTATTCAAAAAAAAATATTAATAATAATAAGATTTATTGATTCGTATTTTAAATGAATCTTATTAATTTTGAATTTGAAAATTGTTCAAACTAATTAATGATGGGTGAGAGAAGAATATTTATATTAATTTAATATCACTACAAACTATTTTAATTAATGGACAACTTATTATTATTTTTAAGGTAATTTGATAGCTCAAAATATAGGTATATATTTGTTAGTAACTCAATTCCTTATATACAGATAAATTTTTCTCTTATCTTTCGATGTGGGACAGGGATGTTACAATAATACTACCATTTTACTTAAGATTATAATCCATTATCAAATGACTTTAAAAATTATGACTTAGAAGATTGAATAAATGCATAATTATCAGATAAAATAGTCCGTAATAATATTAAATTAATACAAATAATCATACTCCATCTGTCGTTTTTGCAACAAACATAGGACTTACGGGAAAATCTGAGAAAGGAGTTAACAGAAAAATTAGGGGAGAACCTAAGAAATATTTACATTTGATGTGAAGCACTTTACTAATGGATATATGCGAACTTGTGATCGACCATCTTCATAGCTATAATTTGCGTACAAAAACATAAATGTAACACAATAAAGAGAAAGATGTCAATTCTTTAGTTTGTGAGTGTCTAAAATTTACTTGAAAAAAAAATTAATAGTAATTTTATATTTTAAAACAGAGATATTAGAATAGAATTTTTTTTCAAAAGAAAATAATAGCCGGTATAACTAGGTATAAACAGGCACGGATCTACTCATGGACAAGGGTGGTAAATTGACCACCCTTAAACATTTTTAATTTCCTGTTAGTATATTGATGTTTATATACATATATATTTCTCCTTTTTAAAATTTGAGTACATTTTTAAAAAAATAATTATTCTAGTGAATATTTGATTTTTCAAACATCTCTCTAAGGATTGCTGAAAATATAGTAGTGGTGGTATAATAATACTCAATTTACTTAAAATATATGTAATAATATATTAAAATTTTTATATTATATTATAGTCTAAAAATATAAATATCTCTCTAATTTTGGAAAGGATAAAAAGACACTAAAGTATCTTTAATTTTTAAAAGAATAGAGTAATAATCTTAGTTTATTTATTAATTTCTCTTTTTATTTATCCAAAGCTACTTAAAGTTGGATAGTTTGATTTCTTTATATTACTGGTTGGGAACTTTTGGTTAATTTCTTATAATTATTAATTTCATGAGATATGAATTTATTAATATATTGTCATTTTATTTTTATTATTATTTTTTAATAGTTAAAATATATTCATTCTAATTAAACTAGTGTAATAGCTCGCGCAAGCCACATGTTTTGTTTATTAACAATTGTTTATATTGAAAATAATAATATTTGATTAAAATATTTATGTGGCTAAATAAAATGAACTACATATAAATTGTTCATATAAAAATATTGTTTACAACAAATGAAAATAGTAAGTACATATAGTTTCACTACCGTAGCCACCTTTAGAGTTATTGAAACACATATACTTACTAACAACAACCATTCCTCTCTATTTTCTTTAACTTTTTTTGTCCAAAGGATATTCAAGAAATAAAAGTAAAAGTAATTGAAGGATATGGTGAAGAAGAAAAAAGGGAATAGAGGCTTATTTATACAAAGCATAGTAGGCTTTTGGTATTCTTCCTATAGTATATATGCGTTGCATTTATGTAAACAATTAAAGAGTGACAATTGATTTTATGTGATTACGTGTATGTACCTATAATATAACCCCAAAAAATTTTTACATGGTTGAATATAGAAGGTCTAAAGTTTTAACACTAAAAAATAAAAAAAATTAAAAATAAAAATTTTTAAAATCGAGTTAACTTAAAGACTATTCAAGTCAACTTATTCTAATCGATGAGTTAACTCAGACGGACAAATTAATTTATCTCCTTTCTTGCTTTTATATATAAGATATTAATTCCTGCATCACTGGGTATGAACTGTTATGACATTAGAAATATTATTATTTACTCCCTTTTTACTATCTTCTCTAACGTGTAATTCTAAACGCAAAGAGAGAATAATAATGTGTAAGTTTCTTCTTAATTTTTTCTTATTTCATGTATTCACATATGTGGACATTTAATATAAATATAAATTTATCGTTATATATAGTAAGATTCTTTCATGTGATAGTTCTTTGACTAATTCATTATTGGATTTTTTTCCTCAATTGGGCCAGGAGGCCCATTCAAAAGGGATATGTGGTCCTTTATACCATCCAAGGCCCCAGGCCTAGATAGTATTTAACTCATGTTCTTTCACAGAACGTGGCCAATTATGGAGTACTCTATCCTTGCGCTAGTCCAGCCACTTTTCAGAAGGGTAAACTCTAACGACCCATAAATGATGTCATGTGTATGTTTAGTTACTCAGTGTTTGAAAGTTCAAACGCACTTAAAAAATTTATTCATTTAATAACAATTTATTTTAAATGCGGCGTTTGCAGCTTATTTAAATTACAAACGCCGCGTTTAAGCCTCAAACGCAATGTACCAAAATTGGTGCGCTGCAAACAAACCCCATAATTTGCCTGCCCAACAAAGTGGATTTTTTTACAAAAAAAAAAAAAATAGTTACAAAAAGTTACTTACAAAAATGATGTGGTTAATTGTGATTGATTATAACCACAAGTCCACTCATATATAATAAATTAGTAACTAATTATATCTTGCCACCTTATTAAGTATTTTAATATACTAAATGTATTTAGGGTTGACCAAATAAAAGTTACATATTTATCCTTATATGTTATTAAATTTAAATTTAATAAATAATATATATATATATATATATATATATATATATTCACATGAACAAAATTAAGTTGTTTTAAGTCAATACAATTTTCACTATGTTTGTAATTAACATTAAAAAGGTATCTCGAGAAATATCTGAAGAGAGTTTTTGTCCATGTCATTTAAATTTTTCATAACTTATGAAATATTTAATTTAGTATAACACATACATTTTTGAGTAAAAGATACGATTATAAGGAGTTTTATAATTAAATTTTTGGTGAAATTATTGTGATTAAGGTGAATTGGGTATGTTGATTTTTTCAGTTTTTAGTGTATATCAGTGAAAACTATATATTACTTGGAACTTTTTGGTACATTTTGTGATTTTCACATGTTAAATTACATTGAGTCCATGTTATATTTATATTTATAAATTTGATTACACTATGTTAGTACATGTTTGTGTTGATTTTATGATAATACCGATTAATAAATATCTCCAAGTTGGAGAATGTAAAAATATATTTTTGAATAATTTAGTTATATATATATATATATATATATATATATATATATATATAGGGAAGCTTTCTAAAGCGAACCTTAACAAGCGAATCAAAGACGAACCGTCGTTTTTGGTGTCTATGGCGACGATTCGATCCGTCGCCGTAGCCATGCAATATTTGGGGACGTGTCGAATCGTCGCCATATACACCAAAAACGACGGTTCGTCTTTAGTTCACTTTTTAAGAGTTCGTTTTTAAAAATTTTCATTTATATATATATATATATATAATCAAGCTAACTGATTGGTTTAAATAAGTGACACATGGACTTAATTATGAGTAGGCATATTAAGACTACTAATCAGAAATAATATAAGAATAATACTAAGTACACAAACTATACACAAAAATTGTATACTAAGAGTATGATTAATGTATTGCATACTAATAAAAATATGTAAAACATCTCATAGTAGGTCTCGTTTTCTATTTTATCTCTTTTTATACGGTTTGTGCATAATTTTTTGTGTATAGTTTGTATTCATAACATTACTCATAATATAAATAAGGAACTAGGTTATCTTCCTTAATCATACAAGCATAAGAATTTTAGAATATTATACATATAGGAAATCAAGAGAGTAATATCTTGTTCATTAAAAAAAAAGTCAATTTCAATTGAATGTGTATTTTATGATTATTAATTCCAAACAAAGTACATAATTTTATTATTTTCTATATATTATAGATATTCTTCTCCCCTCTATGTTTATGATAGGAAAATTATATATTGATCAATTTTACAACTAGAGAGGTATGTGAATAGCTACTCCCCCTTGTCTAAAAATGAGAGTATTTCACCTTGTTTTGTGTGTATATATTAGGGTTCGCAAAACACATTTATGCTACGTTTGGATTGAAAGAATGGAATGAAGAGTAGAATGATTCATTCCATTCTAGTTGGAATGAGTTATTTCATATGCTCTGTCTCCCTCAAGTAACCAAACACAATTTTTTTCATTCCAATCACAACCAAACACAATTTTTTTTCATTCTTATGAAATGAGTCATTTCATTCTCCCCCCTATTCCACTAATCCAAACGTAGCATTAAACATGTCTTTACAAAGTGACAAATTTTACTCATAACAATTTTTAGTCTTAAAAATTAATATTGAACAAAAATCTGTCTTTTTTTTTTTTTGATATTACCACTATTCCACAAAATTAAAGATTTTTACTTGCAATATTTACAAACTCAAAGACCATAAGAGAACAAATTTTATTTTCTTAAACAAATAATCTTTTTATTGTTGTAGATGTTACCCTTATTGTCGAGTGGAGAAAGTACTTCAAAAATTGAAGGAAAAAAAAACACTCCCATTTCAGGAAAATCTAAGGTAAAGTAATGAAAAATATATTACGTACCATAATAAGAGATACGAAGTGAGATATTTTTTGTTCGGAAGTTGGACAACGTATATAATTAGGTCAATATCCACAAAATAAGTCATGATCAAACGAGTTGAAACTTGAGCTTGAGCGTGCGGGAGTTTCCCTAAAAGGCTGCATGTTGCTACTTATAAGTAAGTCTTGTTGTTGAACATATGGACCAATCAGAAATGGACTAAATCCTAGCGTATCAAGTAGGTGTTAGGGTGTTTATTGTTTCCTCTTATAGATTCTGGAAAGATCCAACTGTGTTCAAGCACCCACCAAGTAATTGGAGTCTGGAGACACCAGATGACCAGATACCACTTGGTCTCTCTCTAAGCTAGCTAGTTGCTAGCCTACTTGAATAATATATAGCTTCTCTGGGATTTGGATCCTAGCTAGATACTTTAAGGAGTATATAACAAAAGTTATTTAAAATGCAACTAGAATGAATTCCCAACAATATATTGCATCATTGTGGCCGTTATAGAATCAACTGTGATAATTTACTAGCAAATTTCTTTGTTAACTATGCTAAATTTAAGTTTTTATATGAATTTTTTTTATATACAAATTATATCAATGATGATGGTCGATTACTGTTTAAATCTGTCTTGTAGTAAAATTGCCAAGACACTTTATAACAAAGATGAGTTTTTCCTGTGTTTTCCCTCGTCAGTAAAAGACCAAAATTTTTTACTTCTGAAGTAAGTTTTTTAAAATAAGACATATTTTAAATGTCACAATTAATATGTTCTTAAATTTATCATCATAATTACTTCATCATATCATTACTATTAAATTTAAAATTCAATAATTTTAATAGTAAACATGAAAAATAACTAGATTTTAAAATTTTATAAAGTTTACGAATAGAATTCGCACTACAAGAAATAGCTCTATCATCGACAAAAAGTATCACCGACTGCACAATTTCGTCGCTATTGTTGTCAATAGGGACTGATCCTCAAAGTGGAAGCTAATACCATCAGCACCCTATGTCGTTGTTAATGTCATTCATTGCTATATGCTATAGCATGACTTCCAGTCAAAAAATAAATTGCTCGGGGGCTTGGTGCCAAAACCAGCGACCATTTGGCTTCCAACAGCGATGAACACGCAGTCGCTATTACTGCCTCGTCAATTAATGAACCAAAAATCATCAGCGATCGCAACTAACGTACGGTCGTTGTTCTTAAATTCTAAACCTACTCAGGCGCCGCACAACAGCTCAAGAGTCAAGAATGAAAGAAAATAGAAAGAGAGAAAGAAAGAGGAAAAGAGAGAAAGAGGCAAGATAGGATCTCCACCGCACCCACCACCCACCGTCGGAGATAGTGCCACCGTCAGAGCTAGCTACACCACCGCCAGAGCCGCGCTGTCCACCGTCGGAGATACTGTCACTCTAGGTCACTTTCATTATTTATTTTTTCTCTAACATACACTTACACAAACACTTGAATACATAGATAATTATACACTTGCATGTTTAGTTAGTTATTAATTTAGTCAAGTGATTGTCATATAGGTTAATCGGAAGACATTGATTTTTTTCACTTATTTTTAGGATTATTTTTTGAGAAAAAAAGTCATACAGATTTGATCTCACGAAGATTGAAGATTCGTTCTTGGTATTTAATATTTATTCGTTTTAAAATTTGACGAATTTTTTCTAAGCTAGTTTATATACATTAATTGTTAAGATTTTTGTTTATTTGGTTTAATTTAGAATTTGGGAAAATTGAAAATGAAGTTTTAATATAACTGAGGTTTCGTTAATTCATTTTTTTTTTAATTTTAGAATTATGAAATAATACGTTTTATTAAGAATACAAACAGGTACCATATAAATAAAACAAATTTTACAAAGCTCTTAGAGGCAACCCCACTCCCTCAGTGTAGGGCTGCTTTAGCCCCTAGTTCCTTTCCCCATGTTTTTAAAAATAAAAATAAAATAGTAGTCGATATAGGTAGATATGAATCATTATGACGAGTAGTTGTGGCACTACAGAGTGGGGGCGGGACCATGGCCTCACCCGGATTTTTAATTTGTTTAACTGGTATGTAATTAAACAACAATTTCTTAATTCACCAACAGTCCTTTAGCAATGGATTTATTTTGCTTTCCTAAACAAGTTTTAAGTGTTTAGTCCTTATTTATATCTTTTTTCCAATCTACCACGCATTCACTCTAGTACTACAGACTCTCTCCACCGCTCTAACTTACTGTTTATTTTTTGTATTGATATTTCATCTCTCTTCTGAAATATATGACCTTAATTAGGATTTTACGATATATATTAGAAATCAGGTCTTTACGATTATTTAGTTTGTTGTAATATAATTCTTAATGCTTAGTTCGTGGTTGAATAAGGTTTCCGGTATATATATGTATAGATTTGAAACTTTCTTCCCTCTTCTAAAGTAAAAAATATAAGTGAGAAATATTTTGTTCTGATTTTTATGCAACATATATATACATATAGAACCGTTTTCCAACGGATCAAAAAAACGAGTCCAAAAAACAGACCGGCTATAGCGACGGACAGAACTGTCGCTATAGCATAAATCGTCGCTATAGCCGGTCCGTTTTTTGAACCCGTTTTTTTGGTCCGTTGAAGAAGAGTTCTCTCTATATATATATATATATATATATCATCACTCTTTATTAATTTAATTAATAATTCAATTCAAAGAGAAATTTCGTGATTTAAAAGAGTGTATAATAAAATAAAATAAAAATTAACATTTAAATTTAGTGTATATGATTTTATTTATTTTTTTATTTAAGTATTTTAAAAAAAAAAAATATTTTGGCCTCTCCCGACTCAAAATATTGGTGTTACTGTATACTCTCACTTTACCACCTGTCGACTTTTTTGCGATAACTTTTTATTTTTTATTTTTTTTTGCGTATCTTTTAGTCATTGTTATTGCAATGTTTGCACAGGAGGAGGAGGAGGGTGGGTGGCCGGGGGGGGGGGGGGCATTGAGCCCAACAAACAACAGACCAACACAACTTGCTATGCAAGAGGGTTGGTGCTGGTACACTGACTGAGCCACTGATGCTGGTGTGATAGTTCTTTCACTCTATTCATTGGATTTTTTCCCCGGTTGGTTCCGACCCTTGTGGTCCTTTATACCATCCAATAATATTCATCCCATTGTCTTTCACAGAACGTAGCCCATTATTGAGTACTCTTTATCTTTGTGTTAGTCCAGTCCACTTTTCAGAAAGGTAAACTCCCTCAACCCATAAATGATACCATTATGTCTGCCAAAGAAACTGGATCCACGAATGCTAGATGTACATATGTCATTACTGGATCCACTAATGCTAGATGTAGAGACGGGGGCGGATCCAGGAACTAGTTTACAAAGTAAAAAATATTATATTTTTTTTGATAGCCCTTTCACGTAAAAATATGTCTTTCAAGATTATTGATTGCGTAATTGTTAAAATAGAAATGATTTATATATTGATAAATTTCACAACGAAATTAAATTATAATTAACGCAGAATTCTAAGCGAAAATATAGAATTAATAAATTAAAATGGGTCTTTTATACGTTGAAATTTATTATCTCGATATAAATTTATGGTCAGATGTAATAAAACTCTTATCAAATATAATATTATTGTAAAAAGTGATAAGTAGTAAATGAATAATTATTCGGAAAAATATATTAGCATAGTAAAATTTAATAGTAAAAACGAAACAAATTGAATATTGTATATTAGTGAGAAAATCAAAGAGACATTCAAAATTTTGAACTCAAATTAAAGAGTATAATCAAAGTGGAGACATACTTGGCTAGTATTAATAAATAAATGGATAGTGTCAGAAAGAATCTTACTCCAGTCTCTTATACTCCATATCCGATCTCTCTCTCTATCTCTATCTCTATCTCTATCTCTATCTCTATCTCTATCTCTATATATGTGTGTGAGAGAGAGAGATTTAAGCAGCTATTGTCGTGTATTTGAAAATGATTATATTATCTTTATCTTATTCCCTTGGTAAAGGAAGTTAAATAAGTAACACTATCAAAAATAACAAGTGCGCTACAGCTACTAATGACTACATAT
This sequence comes from Aralia elata, assembly GCA_034770075.1. Taxonomy (NCBI): domain Eukaryota; kingdom Viridiplantae; phylum Streptophyta; class Magnoliopsida; order Apiales; family Araliaceae; genus Aralia; species Aralia elata. The sequence goes on along the minus strand of CM068381.1, from coordinate 43,304,735 downwards.
GATATATTAAGTTGTACAATAATTCTAGGGAGCCCGGTTTTGGTGACCTGGCTCGGCGACCGGTCGGAATTTTTTTTTTTTTTTGGTTTTCACTCTCAAATAATTTATGTGATTTATTGAAACTGAAATTTAAAAAAAAATGATTTAGGTGTGATTTAGATACATATCAAAAACAGTATTACACAGTCTGTATAACACTGTTTTTGATATGTATCCAAATCACACCTAAATCATTTTTTTTTTAAAATTTCAGTTCCAATAAATCACATAAATTATTTAAAAGTGAAAACCAAAAAAAAAAGAAGAAAATTATTTCCGGCCGGTCGTCGAACCCGATCACCAACGCCGGGCTCCGTAGAAGGACTCTAAGCTGTAACATAATTTTCAAACGTCCCTCTTGTTAAGGTAAATCCGCCCGTGTACATATGTCATTTATACACTTTTTGGTGTACGATTGATGTTCAACTTATTACTTTAATTATAACCGGTCACAATCAATCATTTTATTTTATATTATGTACAAATGACATGAGTTCCACAAATTACAGATTCCTATTCATAAAATTTATAAATTTTAAAAATATATTTTTATTTTTAGTAATAACTTTTTTAAAATTAATAAATTTTTAATTTAATAATAATTATGTAACCATCAATATAAAAATATTATGTTATTTTATATCAAGATAATAAAAACAAACACTTTTTGAAAAGGGTAAAGTAAGGCTGACACAGAATCTATTAGGACAAAAAGAGATACAAAGTGAGATATATTTATGTTGTGAACTATTTTAGTCATCATCAAACGAGTTGAAACTTGAGCTTGAGCGTGCAGGAGTTTCCCCTGCATGTTGCTACTTATAAGTAGTAATGTCGGTAAATATATGGACCAATCAGAAATAGACTAAATCCTACCGTACCAAGTAGGTATTAGGTTTTTGCTTGTTTCCTCTTATAGCTTCTCTTTCGAAATATCCAATTGTGTTCAAGCACCCACCAAAGTTGGAGATACCAGATTTTCATGCAAGTTCAAAGGAAAAGTTTTTAAAAAATAAATTGTATTTTGTATATTAGAGAATTATACTTATATAATATTTGTGTAATATTAAAAGTCATTTAAATATTTAAGTTCAATTTATTTTTATAAACTAGATTAGTAACTCGTTGCACAGGCTTCTTATAAAATTTGTACTTTTTTAATTTACATATTATGTGGAAATACTTATATATGCAGAGATAAATTATAAAATAGTAGATAATATTTAATAGGTCCATTACTTCCCACAAATAATTTTCAAATTATATTATACATGCATGCATGTTTAACATAAATATTCGGTTAGGGTAAAGTTAGTATTATTGTATTTGGTATAAAAAATTACATTAATAAATTTTATAATTTTTTATTACAATGGTTAATGTAAAATTTTTATACCCGATGTAATTAAAAATTATATAAATTTATTGGAATAAAGTTGATGTCAATTTTATCACGAGCATAACATAATTACATACAGAGATAAATTGCTGAACTGTTTAATACTTATATGCATAGCTAAATTGCCGAACTGTTTAATGAATTGAAAAGTTACGGTGAGTCTTATTATGGGAGCTAGGGAGACAAATAGCAAGCAATCCTTTTATTTATGTGTAATGTTCAACGGGCCCCACATCACCTAATATAAATTATAGACGTTTTGTGATAATAAGTTTTACTACATTTTAAACAAATAAAACCGGAGTTTCAATATATAACCTTGATGTTTACTCTACTGATTATTTCGAGTAGATTCTAACATGTATTTGTTAGATTATTTTGTTACATACCCTTTATAATTATCTATATCTATATATAAAGATAATTTCTCCTCTTAAAATAGAGTACTTTCATGATCTTTAATTTTTTAAACTTTTTTTATTAAAAAAATAATAATAAAATATACCTAAATCTAATAAACTTCTGCTTTTTGATATTATCTTTTTATTTTATGTGGAGTCCAAAATTATTAAATGATTTATCTCCTAATGTAGCATAAAATTATATTTTATTAAAAAAGAAATTCATCAATTAAACAAACAAAGACCAAACTAATTAATTGATATCTAAACCTAATAGGTAGAAGTCTCTCGTATTTTCTTACGTAAGTCTCTTATATAATCTTCACACACAAGTAACAAGTCTTTGGTCAAGAACAAGAAAATAATTGCTTAATTCCATTCATTCCCTCGGTTACCTCTGCATATCGTAAGCCTCCTACTCTCCATTCATATATGTGTATGTATATTTGCAAGTAATTATATTCTTACAATTACGATATTAATTGGGTATGTTTAGGTTTTGCGTGCCCTAAAAATACAAATACTTAATTATTTGACAATATTATCTTAATTGATAGACTTGAGAGCCGCTTTAAAGTGTCACGAGTTGTTGATCAGCGATACCATGTTGAGTATACATGAATACGAAACATATATTTATTACAACTATTACTATATTATTATTATTATTATTATTAGTTTTATTATTTTTGGTTTAAAAAATTACCTTTTTCATTTGTTTTTTTGAAGATATTCTGGGTCATTAGGTAAATACCAAAAGTTCAAGAAAAGTAGTAATAGTATATAATAGAATAAATGAATAGTCTTATATGTACTCCCAAATGTTGATCATCCATCCACATATTCTTTTTCCATGTAATTTAGGAACCAAGTACTAATTAATACTGATAGAAGTCAATAAAATTAATGTTAACAACAACTTATTAATTTCTATGGCTACAATACAATATTGGAAATATACTGTCTCTATTCTTAAAAGAGTTTCATTGCAAATTTCCAAATTTTAAGGATATGTTTTTTCTTTCATATTTATTTTCAAGTATAATGAGTGCATGTTTAATTTAATAGGTATGACATGGTAGTAAAGTTATATTTTTATATTTAATGATATTAATTATGTTATAATATACATACATATATATATAGTATTATCAATAAACAAAAATAATTTTTTTGAAACAATTTATTTATATACTTAAAAGACTCTTTTTGTAGGATAGAAGAGTATTATTTACTTTTAGTGCTACTGAAGTCCTTACTTTCATTTTTTTATCACTTGGCTTGATTTATTTATTTATTTATTTATATATATATATATATACACACACACACACACGGGATTTTCCTAACAATTTTAATTTTTGTAGTGGATAACTTTGATATTTCTACTTTTATTTGTGTTCCAGCCTTTAGATTGGAGAGAAATGAACAAAGGAAAAAGGAAGTCAAATTCTGACCTAAATATTCAAATAAAGGTATATACGAAACATTGTAAGCATATGCTAATAAAGATTTAAATATATTTTGATTCTCTTTTTCCTCACACATTGGAAGCATTGGGTTAAATTTACTTTTTCCTACTGAACTCGAACTCGATCTCGATTTACATATATATCACATAATTGAAATTTTTAATAATCAACTCATTGAACTACTTATTTTTTACGAACCGTCACAAATTCGTCTAAACAAGTTGACTTATAACGAAAAAATTTAAAAATAATATTTTTAAGCTAGTTATCCACGTGAGCTTGTCAAATAATATCCACACATTAACAATCTATGAAAAATAAAAGTAAATTTAAAGTTGAAACAAATTAAACAATTAAAATTAAATAAATGAAATCATGGAAGAAAAACATATATCTTAATAATTCTATTAACTTGAGAACAACATGGAAGAAATTTTGTTTACAAAATAAAATATATCTCAATCAATTAAAATAAAGAACAATATGTAATTATATAACATGTAAATTAATTAAACAACTTAAATAATTTAATTAAACCCATTAAACAAGATGGGTTTGAATTTAAAGTGTTTAAGTTGTTTGATTTGTTTAATTAAGTTAATTTGTTCTATTATTGTATTTCATTTAATACTCCACGTTTTAATTTTTTTCTAACTCTGTAATTTATTTATATATTTTTGGATAGATTTTTAACGTTTTACAAATTTTTAATTAATGTTAACATATAAATTTTCTATTTTGATGACCACATGGACAAATTTATGGGACTCATATGTTACTTGGCTATTATTTGACGTGTCCATGTCGACAATTAGATAAAAATAATATTTTTTTAATTTTTTTTGTTAAAAGTCAATTTGTTTAGATGGAATTTGTGAATGTTTATAAAAAATAAGCAGTTCAATGAATTGATCGTTAAAAATTTCAGTGCAATGATGAATTTATAAATCAAAATCGAGTATGGTGTGAAAAAGTGAATTTAACACCACTCGGTGGTTCATTCTTTTTAACATATGTAATTCAGTTAATTGGTTATGTAATTGTATGTGTTACAATGATAAATTTGACCAACTATGCTCTATATCATGATGCAGCAATTTTATCATCATTTTTTTTATTTCCTTTTTGTTTCTTTGTTTAGCATGGGTTGTTCTTGGGTATGTTTATATAAACTAATTGCTAATTATGTTTATCACATAAGAAAAGATTACACACATTAAAATTTGTCTTCCCAAGTCTGATTATAATTTTGTTTATATGTATATAAAATTCAAGAAAAATGATTTATATATTGACGAATCTATGACGAAGTTAGATTGCGATTTATGTGAGAACTTAAAGTTATAAATAAATAAATTAGGATGAGATTGTTCTTAAATTTTTTCTATCTCATATATTTATATACTTACGTCGGTATTTAATATCAACATGCACAAACATTTCTTATTTATTGTACAAATAAATTAATGTGTATCCGATGCGACAATAAATGAAACTATAAAAGGTCTAAAAGTAATGAAATACACAAAGACAATGGATGCATACCGCCATCCTAATTATGTGAATATTATGCTATTCGATTCAGTGTTTGTTTAAATTGATTTTGTATGTCGAACTTTAGTTTACATACATTGAATGTGATTTTAAGGAAATATTAGAACGTAGACAAAAATGTAAAGAGACAAGAGTAAGTCAATGAAATATTCTATTCAGAATAGATCAAAAAATTGTATTAGATGGTTAGGCTAATTTAGTAATTATCACTATAGATTGAAGTTAATTTATTTACACTCACTCTAATCCCCCACGCACCCCCCACCGCCAAATAAAATCATCTATAAATTATGTTTTTCCCCCCACAAAATGAGTATTACTTTTTAATGACAGTAGTAAAATATTTTCAAATTTGTCATATAATTTTATTGAGTAAATTATACAAACACGAGATATAAAATTAATGTTTTACATCATTCGATAACATGCAACTTAATAAATTTATAAAAAAATAAGAATTTAAATTATAGTAAAGAATGTGTAATTATTATTTATGATATGACACGAACCATTAACAACCACTACAAGCATCGAAGAATGATTAATTGATCTTTCGTTCCCATCATGCCAGGAAAAAAGATGCGCTACTAGAAAAAAGACTTATAGTGAGGATCGTTGATCGTAGTTATAGGCCTTATCATCGTAGCTATAAGTATTCTCGACGGTCGCCGACTCTCGCCGTAAGTCGCGTGACTAAATCCTTTAACTACAGTTTTCGGAGTCTTTACCGACGGTCGCAACTGTAATTATAGATCATGTCAAAATCGTGTTTTTGCTCTTTACCAATGGTCACTAAGGACTATTGATACGGTCATGACTGTAGCAATAGATGTCTATAGCAACGGTCCTAACCGTAGGTAGAGGCTTTACTTTAATATTTTTGAACCCTATAGCGACGGTCAACGACCGTCAACGACCGTCGTCGCTATAACTTTTTTAGATTTAAAAAAAATTAACTAGTAATGCACATATTTATTGAACAAACATAATACAATATAAAATAAAATATAAAATATATATCATTTATTATCATTCACATCACAATACAATAGCGAATACTTTATTCTCTAAAATATGATAGTCATTTCTCTCTTTAATAAAGGAGAATATATATAACTAAACGATTTCTAAAATCATTTCAATCCAAGCTTCCCTACGAGGTTGTTTGAAACTTGACCAGTAAGGTTATTCTCTTTCAAGAAGCTGAAAAATAAGAGGGACAAAGTCAGGTATGACATAAATCATTCAAAATTTTCATATATTTGCAGATGATAAAACATATTTAATGAAAATTCCAAAAATAAATGAATAATAATATTAGAAAAGATTTTTGGTTCTTCGGTAAAAATTACTTATAGATCAGCATGAAATCCATTACGACGGTGCAAGCATCAATAATAATTCTAGCAAAAATCTAATTTGCTAAAAAATAAGTCGAACAACGAAATTGGAACACTTGTAACAAAGGACAACTCTACAATGACTAGAAACAAAGGACAACTCTCAAACTCCTCAACTGGTACAATAGAAAAATATAATGGCGGTGTTTGACAAAATTTTAGAATGTAAATCAAAGAACTCCTATAATGCCCTCAATGAAAATATCCACCTTCTTCAAATCCTAGCTAACATGATCATATGCCTTCGCAAGTACAATTTACACATGACACCAGATACCCTTGAGTTGAACAATAATCAGTGCAGTAAAGACTTAGTGATGAACTATTCTTTGGCTGCTTTTTGCTGTTCAAGTTGTTAGTTGTTGCTCCTATGAGCTGGATTTGATGATTTTTTCCCTCTAATTTTGCTAGATCTAATAATACGGCTGCCACTTAGTTCTGCAGGTTCTTTTAGTATTGTGGTTTTACTCCTGTTTGTGATTAAGGATGCTGCTATACTTTATCTGCAACGCTGTTATATGCTACTGTTTTTGCTCGGATATATTTTTATTCTAAATTCTTGTTTTTCAGGTTTTTGATGCAAATCCGGCCGGTGTCCTAAATGCTGTTTGTTGGACTTCCGGAGTAGTGTTGTTAATAAAGCATACTGTGGAGTGTGAACTCGTGCTTGTTATTAGTCAATTCTACTACTGTTCATTTTTCACCATCACTGCAGTCCAACTTTTTTTTGTCTTTTTTTGAAATGTAAATATTCCAGAAGCCACAAAATAACCCTCCTAAGGTCATAACTTGATATTAGATATCTTGCTGCAATAATGACTCAACAAAAATTACTGTTCATTTTTCACCATCTCTGCAGTCCAACTTTTTTTTTCCTTTTTTGTCCTTTTTTGGAATGAAAATATTCCAGAAGCCACAAAATAACACTCCTAAGGTCATAACTTTGATACAAGATATCTTGCTGCAATAATGACTCAACAAAAATGATTTTTTATATCCACATGCAATTCATACTTGTAACAGGATAGAAACTTGCGAAATATTTTTGAACTTAAAATTTATTGACAATACGATTATATAAAAACTATAAATTATTTAAAAAGTGCTACTTGTTACAAATTTTATTATTTTTAAAAGTTAAATGAAATACAGGATTTTTAATTTTCAAAAAGCAAAACTTGATCTTATATTTCGGGAGGGAGGGAGTAGTCCAAAATGGCTAGCAGCTAACTCAGTTCGCATGTAACTTAAGGAGTCTGTCCTTATTCAAAGAACCCAGTCTTTGTCAGTTCTTATTTGGTTATGATTCAGCTCACCATGCAAGCCATTGAAAGCTTATCATCAATTATTATGAAAAAGTTGAATAAATTCTCAAACTTTAATCTGATAGATCTATTAGAACCTTCAACACGGTGGAAGCATTTAAATTCCAAGAAGAAGATAGTTTAGGAATGAGAGTACTATATTTAACTAATTTACATATGAAAACAAAAGAACACAACAGCGTTTAGCACTCGTATCAAATTAGTACTCCCTTCGTTCCAAATTAATTGCTCAATTTTGACTTTTTAAAATCAAATTGACCATTTTTAAAACTAATCTTTTTACTATTTTTGCTAAAATATAAGTGAAGAGATTATAACCAAAAGAAAGTATATACTCCCTCCGTCCCAAATTAATTGCTCAATTTTGACCTTTTAAAGTCAAATTGACTATTTTTAAAACTAATTTTTTTACTATTTTTGCTAACATATAGGTGAAGATATTATAACCAAAAGAAAGTATATACAATTTATTACTAATTTCAATTTTTATAATTTTAGAAATATATTTATATATGCTTAATTATTAATTTTAAAAATAGTCAATTTGACTTAAAAAAAGTCCTAAAAACGCAATTAATTTGGAACGGAGGGAGTACAATTTATTATTAACTCCAATTTTTATAATTTTAGAAATATATTTATATATGCTTAATTATTAATTCTAAAAATAGTCAATTTGACTTAAAAAAGTCAAAACTGAGCAATTAATTTGGGACGGAATGAGTAATAAATAAATAAAATAAAATAAAAAAGGTCCGAATCATTGCAATTTAACAGGCACGCAGATGGACAATAATTTCCCTAAGAAAGTTCAAAACAAGTTTTACAAAAAATTACCTATATAATGCAGAATTCCATCTTTAGAGTGCATAAACTCCCAATACAACAAATTCATCTATCTTACCCATAAGCAGAACAATGGTTTCCACAAGTAAGCACCAGTGCATTATGAGGAACCAAGTATGTCCGCCTGCCTAGTACTGTAATTCACTAACTACCAACAATAAAAGATATATAGAATCAATATTGGGACAATTGAAGGCCTCCTATAATATCTAACGCATTAATATATATTTTTAAACAGACAATTCATGAAGCACCTTATGTGCAACCTCAAGTACATAAATTAACACTAAACACTTCATATTTTGTTACTTCTATTTCAAATTTATTAGCAAAAACATAGAGACAAGCACAATGGAGATCTTAGTGAGTCGTGACAAAAAAAAAACAAACCTTAATATGAATCATTCATAAATCTAAAAATAAATTCAGCCTCCAACTCTAAAAGTCAAATCCGCAAAAATCCCTTGAACGTATTCTGTCTATTGCCTTTAATTAATTTAGGAGTTGAAATTAACTTCAAACTATTGTTCACCTAATTTGGACTGGATCTGTAGATTCAACTGTAGATGATTGTTTGGAGATGGAAACATTTGGCAGTCATAAGATAATAACTAAGACAAAAAAGAGAAATCAGATCTGAAGATGTATTACCAAACATCTCGAAGAACAAAGAATCATGGAATTGCAGTAGAAGAAGCAAAGAACAAAGAATCGTGAAATTGCAGTAGAAGAAGCGAACAAAGAAGAATCGTGGAACTTTGATTGAGAGGCAATTAAAAGATTTGGAAGACTCTAAAACGAAAAATTAAGGGGGGAACAATATTAGGAGCAAATTGATAGTTTACACCTAAGGTCACCGTAGCTCTTTGGGGCTATTGCTAGGGTCAGGACGCGACCGTAGCTATAGTTATCTATAGCTACATATCCCTGTCCGCCGTAGCTAAAAGTCGTAGTAGTAGGTCTAATTTCTAGTAGTGATGACATCACACACATATATATAGAGAGAGAGCAAAGATTCTCATTCTATTTAATAATTTATATTTTTTTTTGTAATTTTAAATATTTATGTTTGACATACAATATTTATTTATATAATTAATTAGAGTTAATTACACTTATGTAACACAAAGTATCACCAAATTTATAATTGGGCACTTAAAGTATTTAGACTTACAAATTGCTACATAAAGTACCGAATTACTTACAATGTCTACCCCAAAATCAATTTCCGACAAAAATTGTCCAGAATGCTCAATTTGCCGGCAAGCCAATTTGTTTTATACGGTTTGACAGTATTTCGATATGGTTTGACTTCACTAAAAAAAGGTTTATTAATTAATACCCTATTTGAACAAACAACAATCATCCCAATATACAAAAATGCAATTACCATCATAATCTTAGCAAAGCGGCTCAACTAATAAACAAATATTGAAGTGTCGTTCAAAGTCGGACTTTTTTAAGTCTTTATCTAGATCTGCACAGAGCATGTCATTGACATGCACATAGCAACAATTTTTCAACAAAAAAAAACCCTAGGAACACAAACAATTCCATTCAAAGGCACCCATATATATAGTTAGAAAGCGGTGCCAGAAATTGTTTCTTTTCTCGAAAAAAATTAAATGTAAATGAAGTCTAGTGGAAAACCTTATATATGCTCGGCGAAAAAAAAAATATTCAATACATGTTTACCTAAATTTCAATTCCCCACCTTTTTATAAGATATACTGACCGAGATCACTGCCGCGCTTGGCGGAGTTGCAATCGGAGTAACGAGATGCGACATCCTAAAACTTAGCCTTGTCGAAAACGATGTCAAAAACGAAGGGATTTGATCTATATACAATTGTAGTAACGAGATGCCGCACTCAATGCTTTATGAGTATGTGAGAAGCCCTAACTTTGTCAAATGGAATAGATGATGACAATTTATTCCTCTTTTTTTGTTTCTCCGTCCGATCTGCAGATGAGACCATCTTCTTTCTCTTCCAATCACCCTTATCTTTACTGATTTTTCAATCTGCAGATGAGCCTTGAATCAATTTAACGAGAGAGAGAGAGAATTACAAGTGTGGGAGATGAAAAGAAAAAGTGAAGAATGGTAAGTATATAAATCGTATTTTGATACATATACAGTATTAATTAGTATTTTTTTTAATAAAGTCAAATTTTATCTAAATACGGTCAAAACTGTATGAAACCAATTGTGTCCAATTGGATTGCAGGTCGGGCCAAGTATTCCGGCCAATTTCAGCCGGAAAATAAATTTGGTGGGGAGGGACATTGTATGTAATTAGGTAGTTTATGTAGTAATTTGTAAGCCTAAATACTTTGAGGACTCAATTATGAATTTAGTAATACTTTGTGTAACATAAGTGTAATTAACCATTTTATATTTAGTTTTTTTTATATCTTTTGTTGTAAGCCCCTGGGCTGGTTAGTACTAGACATAAATCACACGTCGGTCTGTTCCTGCTTAAATAGATATTCTAGGTAATGATCATGCATGGTGATTGCGAGGCAGAATATTTTTGTATATATTTATGATCATTACAAAACTGTTTGAAATGGGGAATATACCCTTTAATGGAATATGGATGGCTAAAATTTTCTCTCTTTCTCAGGTTACAGCAGTATAAAATATAAGCCATTATGTGTATATATCAGCAGTGTAATAATAGTGGGAATGTGAGCAACCAAAGTGGGGTTCAATGGCCATATAATGTAACTATATATTGGACAATGATTTAGTGGTGCTGACAGCCAAATTCTCACTTTAGCGCCCTTTTAATCATCGGTTGTAGCTAGCCAGCTAGGCATGATTTCTTCAATGAATTGTATGTCTGAAATCTATTTTTTGTGCAGATCTAAATGTGTAGGTTTTCATGAAGTTGAATTTTTATTCTTTTACGAATAAATACTACTATGTTTTATGATTTTATAGGAGCCAAACAACACGTACGACATAAGACTTGAAAATTAATGCTAAGACATCATCGACCATTGCCTAAGTTTTGTAATTTAATTATCTATGAAACTTTGTAATTAATTCTTATGTAACCTGATCCAATGCTTATGGATTAGTCACTTTTGTTCTAATAATTAGGTATTAATGAATTTTTTTTTGCCGAAAAAATAAAAAATAAAAAGATAAATTTGAGGCATATTCAGTTCATAGTAAGGAACTGTTGTAATTAATTATCTTATCAATCAAAAACCTTTTAGATCTGAAAATCAAAAATAAATGTTATTTGATCATGTTTAAAAATTGATAACTGAAGCACAATATATAATACCAGTGCAGTGCAATGGGATCAATTTTGCATTTTAATCAAATTATCAGTTATCTACATGACAACTTGGCAACCAGTTAATTATCAATTGGACGGTAATTGTTGTTTGCAATCAGAAAATATTTACGTCATGAAGTTGCGTTTATGGAACAATTTTCTGCAATGTATATTCTTCATACATGATATGATGCATGCAAGTTCTAAAAACTAAACTCCTGATTTCAGTAACTATGCTAGTAGCTTTGGGCAAAAGCCAAACATTTTCCCCTCATTCTTTGTAATTAATTCTCAAATTCCTCGATGTGTGTGTGTACATATATATATATATATATATATATATATATATATATATATTGGCAAACGGTAAAGGTTAAATTTTATTACAAAGTTTGGATTGAGATTGTTTTTTACATTCTGAATATTGCTAATACATTAGCCACAACAATTCATTTTGAGAAGAATACTATATTTATTCTGTATAAAAACTCCACAGCAGCTCACACCATTCATCTTTGGCATTTTGTTTCTTTATTTACTTGTATAATTTAGGTGATAAAAAAGTATCACCTCCATACCAAAATATAAGATTCTTATTGACTTTTTAAACTCAACTTAAAATATTTTTAATTTTTAAAATTGACATGAATTCTTTTAATTTTGTTCAATAAAATGGTGAATATTATAAATAATTTAAAAAGTAATATTCATCGTAAGATTAATTATTTCATAATCTTTAATAAATCATTTCAATTTTAAATTTGAAAATATTTTAAATTACCTTTTTAAAAATCAACAATGATCTACTAATCTGAACGAATGGAGTATAAATCAAAGAATTCAACTTTCAGGATTTGATAGCAAGCTACAGAGTGTTTCATAGAAGTCTTTTTAAAAAACTTTAATATACATAGCACAGGTAATTAATAACCATAGTAATTGTTATATGTTATACCATATGCATATGACTCATAAGTCCTGGCCGTTCGATTCTTTATGTTATTATTTGCAAACCAAATGGCCCCAACTAATTTGTACAAAGGGGCCAAACTATAAATCAAATTAAAAGTATAAACATGCATAAATTTTAAGGAATTAAGTAGTTGTAGGGAAATAAAATAGAACAAATAAAATAAAAAGACTGATACAAACAACTACTGAAGTGGGTGCCAACTAAGTAAATATTCCAAGAAGCTAGCCCCTAAAACCCTAACCCTAGATTTTCTTCCTCTTCTCTAAGTCTAAGATCTTCTCTCCTACCCATATTCAGTTCAAAAATTCAGATTTCTTGTCCATTTTCTCGTCTCATTCACTATTTTCTCATCTCATTTACTATCTCACCTCATGTATTGCTGACAAGTAATACTTATTTATTGAAAAAATTAATCATAATTACATTACGCTACTCAAAAACTTAACTGTAATTACATTACATTATTGAAAAAATTAACTAGAATTACATTACGCTGGACAATAATACATAATATGTAACATGAAAAGGATGCGATAGAAGATTTGACCTGCATGCCAGCCCAACTTTTGCAAATCCCATATCTTATGCCATGATATTTGTCTAGTAACTAATGAATGAGGTGGTTGTGATTAATTTTCTGCTCACCAGGTAGCTAACTATTTTCTCTCTCTGTCTCTTTGATTTGCTCTTAGATTCTTTACACGTACAAAATCTACAAGTAGATTTTCAGAAGCTCAATTTAGGCTCTGGAGTAGTAGGGGGAAAATATACTCAAAGGCGGGCGTGCTAGCAAGGAGAAAAAGTCTTATTATACTCCGTACAATCAATTAGGAGAGATCAGAAATACTGTTTTATAAAAGGGTCAAAGACTTGCAATAAAAGTCTTTTTACCACATTAAATGCCTCCACTTGTTAAAGTTTTATTAATTAAGTCATGTTTAAATAAAGAACTTGACAAGAACTTAATGGGCTTTGTGATTTTTGCAGGTAGTTTTTTCTTATATTTTCATAAGGTTTCGGACTCGTTTGCTATTTAAGTGAGAGAGTTCATATGGAAAAATAAAATATACTTTGTAAAATTATTAATTCTCGTAGTATAGTGAGTTTAGTAATAAGTGGCTTTCAGATTATTCAATATAGAACATTTGAGTTCAAACATTAATTTGTTATTTGTAAAATAATGTGTGCACAGATGATTCAACCAGAGAACATAAAGATGGAACTGGCATAATAATAATAATAATAATAATAATAATAATAATAATAATCTATATTATAAAGTGAAAGAAAATTGGACAGTTGTTTGATGTAAGCTCAAAAAGTACTGAAACATTTTTAAACTTTCAAATTTATCTTTAAATAGGAGCAGTTACTCCTTAAACTTAAAAACTTCTATTTTCTCTCTCTCCACTCCTTTATTAATCTCTATTTTCTCTCTAACATTAACTCATTCATTCTGCACACGTAATGTGTGCTAGATACTAGTAATAATAATGGGATGCAAGTTAATATATATACTAGGGCAGAGTCTTAATAAATAAAAAGGGAACCTATCATTTAATGAACTTGACCTCAACTTTATTTAGATAGGATTCTACTATATCATATCATGTTTATGGGTGTAAATGAACCGAATCGAGTTGAGTATTTAGCTGTTTAGATTTGGTTCATAAAATTTATCGAGTTTAAAATAAAGTTTGATTGAAGCTCATTTTAGGTACCAAGTAGATAACGATCTCGGTTCAAGTCTGAGCAGTTTGAACTTTTCTAGAGAATATAATCCGAGTATCAGCAGAAAATTTCAATTTAAAAATATTCGAGTAATTTATCGAATTTTAAAATTTACTCATATTTGAATCGTTTATATTCAGAATCGAGTTCGAATCGAATTTTTAGTCGAGTTAGTACGAATCAAGGTCAAACCGTTTAGTTCATTTTATAACCTTTCATGTCATCTTTGTTGTAAAATTATTTTTAGTGAATATCTTTTAATACTATACATGGGAGTATGAAGTTTGTATTCAAACATGACATAATGTGACATGTAACAACGTTAAATCTTTGGATAATACGCTGCTCGTACTTGACTTTTGGTTGCAATATGTATGCAAAACCCTGGAGTTGTTTCCTGCCAAGGAGCAATCACTCCTTAATTTCTAATAATGTGGAGTTCATATATAACTCCATATAATTAAGAATACATAAACCAAAAAAGTGGTCTTATATAAGCCCCAAAAATAGTCCGGTATCGAAAAGACACAAGGACACGGTTGATCAATAATTGCAAGATTATGACCAACTCAGCACAAATGGCTGCGTTTTGCTGGCATAAATGCAACTTTTATACGAAAAATATGAAGACTAAATTATTTGAATCATATAAAAGAGATGTAGATAAGAAGATAAATTTATGAGGCCTACCGTTCTTATTTTCTCTGTTTTTTTGTTGTTTTTCTAGTTGCCTATAGTAGGTCAAAAAGGTCTGTACGTAGGACTCCTATTACCCTAATCTCTACATTTTGAATAAGGTGAGTTTGATTAGTCTTTGATATGATCCAAGAGAAGTATAAGAATGGTATTCTCTTAGTTTCAAAATAAAAAAATAATATATATATATATATTAGTTTGTTCTAAAATTAGGATTACATTTCTAGTTTCTTAAATTATAAAGTAATATAAAATACCTAACATTTAATTGTTTATATTTTTTATAAATTAATTATTATATATCATGTCATTACTACTACAATTCTAACAAATATTAGGAAAATATTTTTTTAAAGATACGTTTTGCTAAAAATTTTATTTTAGACATGTATTTCTAATTTTAAAATGAGTATATTTGGTAAGATTATGATTTGTCAAAGGAAAATCTGAATTTGATTGTTCTCCTTTTATTTTTCCCTTGATCGATAACAATAAGAATTTCATTAGAGTCTCATGTAGAGTGTAGACTCTCTAGAGTCAAGACAATTACTTCATATTGGTAGAAAATAAACCATGTAGCTTTTAGAAAATTAGGAATTTCATCTAACTGGAAACAGTAACACTATTAATTAAAACAAAAAATGGTAAATCATCACGTGTTTATATAAAATAGAAGTGGGTCTCATATTTATTCTCTTCTATATCATCTATTAATTTGTATATGTTAAAATTTAATATCGATATAAACTTGTCTTCAAATATAACAACACTCATAAATAATTAATAAGAATCCATGAGAGGTTTATAGTCGTGGACTAAAGAATGGTTACCAACCGAATTTTATGAGTTATATTTTGTGCATACACGTAATTTTTTATATTTTGATTGAACATATTACTGATTATACTAAATTTTAAGGTCCCTCGAGTCTTATCCTGATTTCAAGCCGTTGATTTTTTTGGGACAAATCATTAGATAATTCTATACAAATGAGTTACATTTTTATTACAATATATAATCGTCGTACAATAAAGGCTCCTGAAATTCAAATAAAACTTCCCAAATAAACTGTCCCAAAAAACTATCAACTTTTATCATAAATACATGCGCGTGCGTAAACTGCCTGAAGTAATGCAAGTGGGTTAGTTTTTCCTGTCAATGTGAATGAATGAATGAATATATTCAGACCAGCAAGCAGCAGATAAATGTATTTATATCTTCCCCTTGCCCATAACACAAACCCCAAACTCTACAGAGAAACTGGGAAATAAGAGCCTTGAGAAACCTTCATTTATTTATCAGAACCCTTTTCAATTCATTCACCAAATTCACACGCCACTCCTTTAAATTCCCACCTGATGCATCACAATCTTCCTCAGTAAAACAGAGCCAAAAAACAGAGCTTTACAGAGTGAAAAAACAGACCACCTTTTACTTTTATTTTCCCTCCTGTTTTCCTTTCCCTTTTCTTGAAAATGGGTTCTCTACAAGAAGAAGAAACAAACAAACCAAATGGTGTTTGGGTCCAAGGACCTATCGTAGTAGGTGCAGGGCCCTCTGGCTTAGCAGTATCAGCTTGCCTTAAAGAAAATGGAATCCCCTCGTTGATTCTTGAAAGAAGTGATTGTGTAGCTTCTTTATGGCAACAAAGAACTTATGATCGCCTTAAACTCCACCTTCCCAAACAGTTTTGTGAGCTTCCATTGTTTGGGTACCCGGAAAACTTTCCAAAATACCCAACAAAAAACCAATTCATTTCATACATGCAGGCTTATGCTAAGCACTTTTCAATTGAGCCCAAGTTCAATCAAGTGGTGCAAAGGGCTGAATATGATCATTTGAGCGGTGGGTTTTGGAGGGTAAAGACTCAGGATTGTGAGTACATTTCCCGGTGGCTTGTGGTTGCTACCGGAGAAAATGCCGAGCCGGTGCTCCCCGAGATTTCGGGGATTGAGAGGTTTAATGGTCTTGTCGTGCATACAAGTGGGTATAAATCTGGTTGGGGGTTTAGGAAGCAAAGGGTTTTGGTTGTGGGGTGTGGGAATTCTGGTATGGAAGTTAGTTTAGACCTTTGTAGACACGATGCTATTCCTTATTTGGTTGTTAGAAACTCTGTAAGTCCATCAAAATCTTTCTTCAGCGCACATACATACATATATATATATATATATATATATATATATATATATATATATATTCGGATACTAACGTCTATAATGTTTGTAACGGTATATTTATAGTGTTGCAGCGACTAACTTTTAGTGTTGTACATTACGAATTAAATAAGCTGTATTTAGAATAAGTTTTTAAAAAATTTTGTAGATAAAAAAAATTGTCAAATGTGTATTCAGTGCTTCATAAACTAATAGACCAACGATCACTATATGTATATGGTCAAAATTTGAATTTTGGTCAAATTTCTTGATGTGGGTATCTTGGAAAATTAATGATTTTGGTTACTTCCAATCAACCAGTTGGGATTTTGACATAATTTTAAATTTGGGTATTTTTAGTATGTTTGAAATCACGTAGTTATAATAAGTTATTGTAGTTTTATTGATATGGGATTTTTTTTTGGGGTTTTGCCTAATTTTGTATTTATCTGATTTGATAATTCAGGTTCATGTTCTACCTAGGGAGATGTTTGGCAGATCTACATTTGGCATAGCTATGGCACTACTCAAATGGCTACCTCTAAGACTAGTAGACAAGTTACTCCTACTAATGTCTAACTTCACACTAGGCAATACAGAGAAGTTTGGCCTGCGAAGGCCGAAAACCGGTCCGATTGAGCTAAAAAACGCCACCGGAAAGACACCAGTGCTTGACGGAGGAGCATTGTCACAAATAAAATCCGGTAAAATCAAGGTATATAAGTTATAACAATGAGCCAAATTTGCCCTTAAAATTGGGGAGTGTACAATTAGAGATTTTTCAGGCTAATTTTGTGGATGTTTTTGCAGTTAATGGCAGGAGTTAAAGAGATTACAACAAATGGGGCCAAATTTATGGATGGCCAAGAGAAAGAATTTGATTCTATTGTGTTGGCAACAGGCTATAAGAGCAATGTGCCTTTTTGGCTTAAGGTATGCTTGAGCAACTCTATTGAATCCTGATCCTAAGTAGTTCAAACAAACTATCCGTTCATTTCTTTTCGGTTTCTAGTGTTACCTTATTATCTCATATCGCTTTCTACTCTTACACTACAAAACGTTTCTTGTGCAATGTTGCTGCCGGCCCTGAACCAAAAAAAGTGAAAATCTGATGCCATTTGTTTGGATTATCCCCTGCTTCTGAACAACTCTCTTTTCAAAATATTTTTTTTTGGTTGATGATGTGCAACTATCATATAAATATTCTATTTTTCCGATGAAAAAGCAAATTTTGAAAGTCTTCCTTTTGCTCTTTTCTAGAGGCAGAATCCAAATTGGAGTTATCAGGGAGGAATATGTTTTTATTTATTTTTTAGCAAACGGCAAAATTTATTTATTTCTGAAGAAATCATCATTCCAAAAGACTTGGACTGATGACTGTTACATACATACTTACAAAAATACACCCACTTCTGTCTTGGCTTGTTCCAATTCAATAACATTGCAACAAGTTCATATATAAGGTGCTTCATTAGTATAATAAGGAATATTCTATTTTTCTCCTTTTTTTATTTATTTAATTCAGTAAGTAAGCAATATTTCTAGTTTGCTATTGCTACAAGTGACATAATAACAAAAATTGTTTGTGTGCAATTGCTACATAGCATGCTATATTTCAAACTATATATTGTGTTACATTCTCTAGTACTTAAGTAAATTAGGTCAACTTTTGTCTCATCTTCTGTCTCGTCCATCCCATGTATTGGTGACTTAGTGTCACTAATCGTTTATCTATTTATAAATTTAATTATTAAAAAGTAATTGGGTTACACATGGTACCATGCATGTCGACATGGGATGAGAAATGAGACACTAAAAGGAACAATAAATTTGGACTCAGATATAATATGCCATTAGTGACACACTTAACTCGTGGGGACGGGTGGCTATTATATTTGACCTATCGTGCAACTGTACCAAAGGGGAGTTCTAGAGCAACTGTCCCAACCAGGGGCGAAAGCTGGAGGGACACCCCTAACGTACGTTAGAGGACATTAATTTTGGAACCATGGAAAAGTAATTTAACCCTTTTTTCTGTACGTGTTTCTTTAAATGTTCGGTTACTAACTATTATGGCATTTTATTGTGTTTAGCCACCTAATTAATAAGAAATGGTATGTTACATTTATTAGTTAAATAAGTTACGTTTAGAATAAATTATTTATAAATAAACCAAATTTTCAAATGCATTTAAAATTTTCTAGACACTAAATAATTCATAAACTAGCGGACGAATAAGCAGGGAATTGCATCAGCTTTTAGATATGTTACTTGTCGAGTCACTATAACTTGTGCTTATGAATATTATTTGATGGAGTGCAGGGTTGTGATTTCTTTACAAAAGAGGGCATGCCAAGAACACCATTTCCAAATGGCTGGAAAGGAGAGAAAGGATTGTATACAGTGGGATTCACCAGAAGAGGCCTTCTTGGGACTGCATCAGATGCCGTTAAAATTGCACGAGATATTTCTAACCAATGGAGGATAAATAAGGACTGCAAGAATATTTATAGCTCTTATGTTATCGTACAAGTATAACCTTGTGCCAAATATTGAGACCAAAAAAGAAAAACCGAAAAAGAAAATTATAGAAAAATGATATTTCTACATATATTTTTGATATTTTCACATATTTCTCTTTCACGTAAAAATGAAATCTACTATACTTTCATGCAGAGAACACCATGTGAAAATACCAAAAATGCGTTGGAAATAATGCTACCCAAACATATTGGGTTTTTTAGGAAGGTAGTTTTTTATGGGTATTTTCATTCTTCAATCACCCAATTAGAACTTCTATGTTTATTGTTCTCTCTTTTTTTTCCTTTTTGAAAGTATTCAGCTGTAAATTAACCAATTTTGCTTGACATATGCTTTTGTTCTTCTCTGGGGATGTATGATTATTAGCTTTGTAAAAGTAATATCTTAGAGATAAGAAATTTCTTTTGGTTATTCACTCTTTACAGTTGTATATATGCATTGGTAAGTTTGTTTTTAAAGAAATGGTTCAATTTGTTCTTGTTTTTGCTTCTTATTATCAAACAAATGTGGTAACACATAGTTTTATGAGCACTTTTATGTGTATAAATTATACACAAACAAACTAATATATATAACTAGAGATAAAAAGTAACATGTGAATCTTAACATTTAGATTATTAATAAAGTTTATGAACGTTTTATGTATAAAAAATATTAAGTATTTAAAACATGGGATAGTAATATATGTAGACAATTTTATACACAGTTTGTGTATAAAAAAGTACTATTCCTTGTACAGGTTAGATGATGTGAAACTTTGACTAAATTATAGAACTGGATTCCTAGTCTGTTGATGACATGACACTGATAGAATGACGTGGACAGATGAAGTTCACAGAATTACTCTAGTATCATTTAAATTTTTTATTAATCAATTTAAAAAATTATAAAATTTTAAGCTGATGTGAATTATATAATTTTAATTAATATAATAATTAATAATTTGAATTATTTTAAAAATATCATTAAGTACAAAAATTTTATTTCAAAAATTAAGTAATTTATCGTCATAATTCAAATCTTATAATTTCATAAGATTTAAATGGGACTGTTTTTGTATGAGAATTGCTCTAGGAGCTCTAAACTGAGAAGTTTGTGACCCCGAGTAATGAGGATTAAATTGACATGAATCCTTTTTGAAAGGCCACTCTGAGGTCTAAGTCAGACAAACCAATGAGGCAATGAAGTCCAAAAATAGAAATGAATGCGTGAAAACCTCACTGCTTCGAACCTTATACATGAAGTTATTTCATACTAGGTCCCAATAAGTTATTGATCCCAATATTAAATGAGTGTCAGATACGGGCTACTTCTATAGACATTATGATTCTGTCCGGTATATATAATTTGTTTATGTCATAAAATATAACAAATTATGCTTAAAATAATGATAATATTAAATCTCGTCCATTTCATATGGCATCAGAGGCGGAATCGAGGGGGATGCCCCCCTCGGTTGGAATCTCCGGCAACCATGGATTATTTCTGCTTGTAGGAGTCGGAAGCAAAGGAGAAGAGAGAGAAAATGGGGGAGAACAGAGAAAAAAAACGATTGTGGTTTATTTCTGCTTATAGATTTAATAATTTTGTGAGCCAAAGTGATGGTTGTGGTAGTATTGGGATTTTGTCGTACTCTTCTACTGCTAATTCCATGGATGGTTGCTGAAGAGAGAGAAGGCGAGTACAAAATTGGGTTTATGGGGAATTGGGGATGCACTGTGATGTGCACGAGGAAGGAAGAGGGTGAATGAGAAGTGATGGTATATTTAATTATATGTTATTTAAGAGTAATAAATTAATTTAAGTCCATGAACTAGCATTAGCACATTATTGTAAGTGCACTAAGAAATAAGTAACATAGTTTAATTTTTATAATTTGGTGTAGAGCTCTTTTACAGATATATTGTTTCCGGCAACATTCTAACGACTTTTTTTTTGTTTTTTTTGTTTTGACTTCCAAATAATTTATATGATTTATTGAAACAAATTTTTTTTCAAAAAATAGTGATTTAGGTGTAATTTGGATACATATACAAAACAATATTGTTAGATTGTACAACATTGTTTTGTATATTTATCCAAATTACACCTAAATCACTGTTTTTAAAAAAAAACAAATTGTTCCAATAAATCATATAAATTATTTAAAAGTCAAAACAAAAAAAAATCCAATAAAATAAAATAAAATAAAAATGTCGCCCTAGAATTTCTGTTTGGTGTAAGTATTGGTTTGATTTCTTTTAAGACATCGGTGTTACTATTAGTTTGTTTATCTTTAAGACGTTGATATTAGTATTGTTGCTATTGTCGTCGTCGACTGCCGTCATTGTAACTCGTATCGTCGCCGTCATAATTTTACAAGTATATTTTGACCCCTCTCTCAAAAGTTTCTAGTTCCGCCAATGTATGGCATGATCTTTTTAAAGGGAATTAAAGGGTATGTTGTAACAAAAGAAACGTATTATTTGTGACTCTTCACCACCACCTACTACATGCATGTAAAGGTCTTGATCTTTGATTCAACAAAATTCATGCATGCAGACATTTGTTATTAACAAAAAAGGAAAAACTACTAAACATTACTCCCTCCGTTTCATTATAATTTATAACTAACGTTTTAGTTTATTTTGTATATGTAAAAATAATTGTCATTTGCATACATATTTAAGTGAATTTAAGTTCTCTTTCCTATAATACTCATATTACACCATCCATTTCATTATAATTGACGTTTTAATTTATTTTGTATATGCCATAATTGTCGTTTGTTATGTGTATATATATATATATATAGTGAGAAAGAGAGATACTGAAAATCGATGTCCGCTACTAATAATAACAGACACTAATCAAAATAAGGGTTTGGCTCTACCAATAAATATTTAGGATTTATTCATCAGAGTTTTGCTTTATGAATAAATGTTTAGAGTTTTTTAACCAGTGTTTATGATTTATTAACTAGGGTTTAGGGTTTACTAGTCGGGGTTTAGGATTTATTAATCATATTAACCTCTAGTTAATAAATCCTAAACCATAAACCCTAGTTTATAAACTTTAAAGTCTAGTTAATAAATCTTAAACCCTAGTTAATAAACATTAAACCTTAGTTAATAAACCGTAAACATTTATTAGTAAAGTCAAATTCTAATTCTGATTAGCGTCAACTACTATTAGTAGCGGATGGTATATGTTTTTTTTTACTGTCTGCTATTAATAGTAGCAGACGTCGATTTTTAGTTTCTAATCCTAACAGTTTCTTCTTATTTTCAATGGTATAGATGGTATATGCCCTATAAAAATCCATAGCAAATACATGTTATGGATCATTACCAATTTACCATATATATATATATATATATATATATATAAATATAAGAATCTAAGTTCTCTTTCCTACAATATCCATATTTATATCTTTTTTCTAAAAATATTTAATATGATAAAATAGCTACTCTTCTTTCTCTTTCATTTTTTTACTAAAAAGTAATAGTGTTATTTTCATCTTAAATTAAGTTATTAATTGTTATTCTTAATAAGCGTGCATATTCTTTTAGTCGCAGATAATATGGAATGGAGAGAATATTATTTACTTTGTAGTCAAATATAATGAATCAAAGAACCATCCAAATCAACTCAACATGAATTATTAGTCAACTCAGATGTTGATTACATTATGTTTACGAGTCAACTCAAACATTGATTATATTATATATGATGATCACCAACCGAGTCAATTCATTGTTTTTTTTAATTAATTATCAATTTATCTCCTTACATACTTCTACATATTATTTCTATGCATCTCATAAAAATTGACTTAATTTGATTTTTTTAATAAATTAATCAATTTTAGAATTAAAAATTAAATATACATATTTATATGTTTAAACTAAATAGTAAATTTAATAAAATTTCTTATGGTTATAATTTCTGTTCTTATATATGTATAATAGTTAGTATAAATTTTAATTATAAAAATTGTCAATTTAATTATAAAAAGTCAAACTACACTACTTTTTGAAGTACGGAGGGAGGGAATATAAGGTATGGACTATTCCTTCTCCAATGAGTCGGGCCACTAGATGCTATGGGCGTATGTTTTACTAGGCCTTTGTAAGTGAAAAGTCTAGATTACCAATAATTTTCTGACACATAACACCAATCATTGGTATATTGTTCTGTAAATTACAAACTAAGTAAATTTAATTAGCCATAGTCTACCGGCTGATAGAAGGTTTATTGCGTTACTTAATAATCATTCTCGTACATAAATAATTTATTATAAATATAATTTATTTAATTTATAAAAGTAACATTTAAAAATTCAATAATATATAAATTTTACAAACGATGATAATCGAACATACTCTAAGCAGTGAACTTTATAGAAAGAGTCTCAGAAAGAAAGAAAGAAACCGAACTTGCCCCAAAGATAATGTTTTGCTTGTGAAATAGTAACAAATGCTCTGCTCACTAAATAGTTCACCAACTCTTATGTGTCAGCTGTATCTTCTCTTTATCCGGTCTTTCCTAACCACCAAAATTATAATGTATGGGAGAGAACCAGAGCTGGGAGAAAATAGCTCAGATCAATCTTTTGTCTCTTTGACTGGGGAAGAATCGTGGAGCCCGCACATCAATACGCGTACACAAGATATTAAGATACATGTTTAAAATTTAATTTAAATTTAAATTATTAAATCTTGAATCATTCATATATATATATATATAAATATATATATATTAATTATTTATTATTTTATTATTTCTCTAATACAAATTCTAATTACATGTGATATTTTTATAAATTTAAATACATTATACAATATTTATGTAATTATATAATCCATAAATGGGTGACTGATTCAAAACTTTGCATTGAATGGTATGACATTAATACTGCATGTCATACAAATTCATAATATGCAAATGGCAGTACGAATTTGGCATGTTTTTGGCTGTATATAAATGCTCATAAATAATATCAAGACTTAATTAAGTGTCAAAATTGGTAGCTACTACCTAGTGGCTCACCTGACGCTAACTAACGTCAATAGTACTGAACTAACGTCATCAGTACTACTTTTTCAATTCTTATTTGTACAGTGACTTTTCAGAAGCTCATTAACTGTATTATATATATATATATACACACACGCGCAGAAACACTTTAAAGTAAATATTAAAGAGCGAATCAAAGACGAATCGTTGTCTTTAGTGTCTATAGCGACGATTCGACCCGTTGTCAAAGACAACATATGGTTATGCTGACGGGTCGAACCGTCGTCATAGACACCAAAGACGACGATTCATCTTTGATTCGTTCTTTAATGTTCGCTTTAGAGTCGGATCGTGTATACATACACACACACACACACATATATATATATATATATATATATATATATATATATATATATATATTTCACGCATATATACTCCCTTTTTTCCACAAAAACTACTTAAATATATATATATATAAAATTATGTTATAAAATCAAATAAATACACAATTTAAACAAAAAAAATATTATATAAAATCTGTTTTTATCTTTAAAAATATTTAAAGAAAGTCCAGTATTTTAAGAAAAACAGTGATAATCTTCAGAGTTTATATACTTAAAGGGTATTTGATGCTCATACAGGGTATTTATCGCACATAGGCAATATTTGAGTTTCAAATCCATCGCACAAAAAACATGATTTAGTAAATTTAGTATTTTTAAAGTTTAAACGCTATCATTGTAAAAATCTAGAAATGCTATAATAAAATAATTTTTTCTTTACTTACGTGAAATTTATTATGGATAAAATTTTTATTATTCCTTTTTAATTATATTTTTTCTTAAATTATGTGAGACTATGCTCAAAGATGTTTTTTAGAAAATTGATATTTTCAACATTAAAAATATTGCCTGCATAATACATATATTACACGATTATAATATTTATATAAAATTGTGCGTAATTATTATTTTCAGCGTTAAAAAAAATTACTCCCTTCGTCCCAAAAAGATGATTGAAGTGATAAAAAAATATTGTCATCAAAAGCATGATAAAAGTACTACATAAATTTTTACTTGGACAAATTTATCCTGAACTTACTATCATATTTTATTTGTCTCAATAGTCAACTACTCATATTATTAATTCTCTCTACCCAAATTCAATTAAATATATTAATCACATAAATATCAACTTCTCACATTACTCGAGAATAAGGATAAATTGAGAAAAAATATATACTCTCTTTTAATTTTTTTTATTACCATAATTTGTATAAAAATTATACTTCTATCAATTTTTTTAGGGATGGAAGGAGTAATTCTATTTGTATGAGAGGGGTCAGGGCAGTATATTATTGAGACAGCGATGGAGCTCCAACTCTCTGAGCGGCAAAAACAGATTGACATCTACTCCCTCCGTTTTTTTACATGAGGTTTGGCAATTATTTTTTTAATTTTTATTTATATGACGTTTTATTTCTTTCAAAAAATTAACTTTAAATTGTTTTCTAAACTAACCCTACATTATTATTATTGTGAAATAATAACTTTCTCTTTCCTTATTTATTCCTAAAATAGTACGATCATACCACTAGTAAATATCTTTTTCCTTTTTCAATGTTCTTCATTTATTCTAATAGAAGTACAATTACACCACATGTGTAAATATCTTTTTTTTTCTTTTTTCATGCTCTTTATTTATTTCAATGAAAGTTTAAAACTACACATATTATCATGTCAATGACATACTAAACAATTACTATACTTTTAACTTCTCATAAATAATTACTTTAATTATTATGCATAAGTTTAAATCTTCATGTATATATGAACGGAGTACGAATTATGCATAACCTCCAAAATCCTTGCTACAATCTTCTACTGATCATGATGTAATCAAGCATCACCTATACCAAACCCTAGCCTCTCTCTCTTTTCTTTTTCTTTTTCTTTTTTTTGGAAAAAAAAAACTAGACTCCATATATATATATATATATATATATATATTTGAAGAGGGTATCTAATTTATACTAAAGAGACCCTCTCTCGAAGTTTTTTTTTTTGTTTTTTTTATATAATTTCTTTACCCTTTTATGAGATTTTATTTCTAGTTTAAATTTTTTTCAATCTATACAATCTTTTTCTCCTAATTTGAGATTTTTTAATTATATAGAGTATTTTTTCAATTTATGATCTAACCGTGGAGGATGTTTGATTTGCATTAATAAATTAAGACATATTTATTTAAATTTGGGTGTGAAATTATCATGACGGTCGACCTTGTTCGTTGTTTGAGTTGAAAAACTGCTCATGTCAATTTAATTTTTATCTATTTTTAAAAATACATATATATTTTCTCGAGTTTCAAATTTCAAGTTTTAATTTGAGATTGGAATAAATATCACCTCCGGTATTTTTATAATTTGATTTATTTATTAATAATAATTATTCTCTATTCTTATTCAAAAAAAATACAAAAAAAAAAAAATTACCTATACCTTCCACATTCTCTTTCTCTCTCCTCATACGTGTGACAGCTTCAAAAATAAAGTGGTAATTCTTCATTTCCCTTTATAATAAGAGATATGGGGTGAGAAGCACTATACAACTATATCCATCCCAAATTAAAAAAAAAAAAATCAATTTTCAGTGTAATTTATAAAGATATATAATCTTAAATTTTAAAATAAAATTGGTATATAAATGTTTTAAGATATACTTACTCACTTTATTTTAGAAAAAGAGTCTTTAATTAATTTTGTGAAATTTAAAATTTAAATTATAATGTGAACTTACTTTAAGTTACCATATATTAGCTATATAGTAATATTTTTAGATAGTTTATATACAATAATTACATTAATTAAGATCAAATAAATTCATATTAATTTTGATTTTTATAATTTTGTAAATGAACTACTAATTAAAACAGATAAGATTCTTTTTAGTGTTGGCCGATGTAAAGTAATACATATATACGAGTTAACATATATATCAAGAATTCAAGTAAAATTCACGATTGTCACTCGTAGTTTAGAGCCCCTTTTCGGAGTGTTGATGTCATAAATAAGATGTTGCCGGAGTGTAGACCTGCACACAAGAGAGCAGACCGTGATCGACGATTGGAGTTGTCAAAAAACCCCTCTGGTGTAAAAATCAATACATAATTTTATGACATTTAACTATAAAAAATGAGAAACTTGTATCTAGAGAGAGTATTAGTTTTCTGAGAACCTACCTTATGGAGACAAACTTGGGCTTGGTGGGCCATTTTGGCATGGTCCCCATCCAGGCAACTTGGGCCCCTTGAACAAATAAGTTATTTTGGGCTTTTTGTTTTAAGCCTAATTGATAATATTATACACACTATACAGGGAGTTTTAGGTGGACGAAAAGTACTTTGAAATTAAAAATATAAATATTTTATTGTTCGATAACTCTCTAAAAATATTTTGAAAGAATAAAAATTCAAAATATAAAATTATTCTTAAATTATTGAAATAAAATAAAATAAATTTGACATCATCCAATTAACCAAACTCTATCTTAATTTTCTTATAAATATACTTATTAAAAAAATTTATATATAAAAAAATTTAACGTCAAACGGACACTTAAAACACGGACGGAACTAGTAAAATCAGTAAGAAAAGTCCAAGGAGTGAGTTAATATGGAAATCCTCATCGCACGCTTTCTAAAGACGCTATACGATCAGAAT
Source organism: Aralia elata (assembly GCA_034770075.1). Classification (NCBI taxonomy): domain Eukaryota; kingdom Viridiplantae; phylum Streptophyta; class Magnoliopsida; order Apiales; family Araliaceae; genus Aralia; species Aralia elata. The sequence goes on along the minus strand of CM068381.1, from coordinate 43,276,187 downwards.
CTGGCGTCACTCTTCGCCCTTAAGTCTATATAATAGTATTTGCAGTACCTTACTATCTATAAACTTCTGACCCGCTGACTCTTTTCTTCCAAATGCATGCAGCTCAGCTAATCCCACAGACCAGTTTGCATGGCGCACGTATATCTCGGCATGATTTCAGTGATATTGTGTGCGTAAATAGTATAAATTTATTTATTTATTTATAAAATTTAAACAATTAAATAATAAATTATAAAAAGCTAAAATTTAAAATAATAAATAAATAAATAAAATTTACAAGGGCAAAAAGGGAAAACTAATATATGATCTAGTTACACCACAGTGACATCAACGACTCTAATCGCTTTATTATATATATATATATATATATATATATATATATATATATATAAAGTATTATCTTAGTTAAACTTAATTAATACTAAATTGAATATGATGCTATTTTGTATCCAACCTATTTATGAGAAAATACACGTTTCTGTAAAGGATAAAATGGTGATGCCGCTATAGTGTTGGATCTAGAGAGTCAAATTAAAAGCATGCATAAACTCATAAGCAAATTATGGATATGATGCTATTTTGTATCCAACCTATTTACCAGAAAGTACACGTTTCTCTAAAGGATAAAATGGTGATGCCGCTATAGTGTTGGATCTAGAGAGCTAAATTAAAAGCATGCATAAACTCATAAGCAAATTATGCCAAAGGGTGGGGGACGGCTAGGGCACATCCAGGCCTAGTAACGTGGCAAATATGGTCCGGAGACCTTTCTCCGTATCTGCCGTGTTCTGTTTACTCGATTTTTTCTTTTTTTCTTCAAATTAAAATTTTTAATTTTTTTTGTATTACTTTGTACAATTATTTTTAATTAAAAATCAAACAACATACAATATTTTTATTACTAACAACATATTATATAATAAATATTATAAATTTATGATAAATTAACCTAAATAAATACATAATTATATATATAAAAAATAATAATTTTAAAAAATTCATATATATATATATATATATATATGTATATAATCAGGATTGAGGCAGGTGTGAGAGGGTAATATCTCATACCCGATCTTAGCCATATGATCATGTTTATTTGCAAGCATTATAATCTCAAGACCACTACTAATCTTAAAATTAAATAATCTTAGTTACATATTTGTTTTGAATAAAATTATTCATGTGATAACTTACAATAATATCATGTTATGTGTTTTACCTAAGATTATTTAAAAGATGCGATAAAACTTGCCGTTTAGGCTCTTATTCTCTTATCACTAATAACAAAGATATTTCACAGTAGCTTGAGTATAGATAGATAAAATAGGATATATAGGTAATTTTAAAAGAAAAAAAAAGTTAATTTTCTCTATAAATTTTTAACCCTAATCGGTAAAGATTATAATACATAGTCAGACAATGTATTAAATAGTCACACCTTTCAAGGTATTTTATTATCCCATGATTAATAGTTTCAAGTCTAATTTTAAAACAAACAAGAAACTTGGAATTAATAGTTTAATCTCAAATATTATTCTTCCAAACAAACATGACCTATATAGTTTAAATAATCCAGTCTCATTAGGGTTGAGATCGGGTGGACTCCGTTGAGTTCGGGTGAAATTCCTAGGCTACATCATTTTTGAAATTTGAATTTAACCCTAATTTAGTTAATATTCTTGGTGTTTTAAAATAAAAGATCAAGTTTAATTTTTTTTAAGGTCAATTTGAGATACTTTTAAATTTAAATATGATGTTATTCATTTAACTTTGATCACAATTAATAAATTTTTAACTAGTTTATAATTTTCATAATTGTATTGTCTACAATTAAATGAAACTTTTTATCAATTTTAAATTTAAAAATATCTCAATTTAACTTCAAAAAGTCAATAATAATCTTATATTTTGAAATAGCCTCGGTATATAATACGAGATGAGTAAAAAGTTAAAGGTAAACTGCAAAAATTATTCCTCAAAATTTCAACCTTTTTTTAATATCGGCCCAAATATTTCAAAAGTTGTACTGTGTTCTTTCTAACTATTAATTCTATAAATTATGTTCCTTCTTGACTGTCTAGTTCCGTTAATCACCTAAATAAGTCACATGTTTTACAAATTACCGATTATAGTAAATTTTGACTGTATATTTATACTTTGACCTACGTCTATACCGTATATAAGTCATTTTATACCCTTATTTGATGAATTTAACACCTAAGTAACATAAATAATCATAGTAGAAAAAATGTTAGTTAACAAAAACAATATTACAAATAAAAAAAATTAAAAAATACCATTTAAGTAACCAATTTATTTTGTACAACTAATTTATTCACTACCCAAATACTCAGAAAACCCACTTGTAGTAAAAAAAATAAAAAATTAAAAAAAATTAAAAAAAGAGTTATCTTAAAAAAGAACACTTCCAACTAATTTGTAATAGAAATTTTTTAAATTTTCATAAATACAACTTTTTAGATTTTATAATTGGAAAGTCTTTTCTTTTAGAACTTAAGCATAATTTTATTTGCTATCATATCATATATTTCCTCCGCTCCAAATCATAAGATCATTATTGACTATTGAAAGTCATATTAAGACATATTTAAACTCAAAATTGAAATGATTTATCAAAAATTATGAAATAAGAAATTCGACAATGAGTAGTAATTTTTAGATAAATTATAATTTTCATCATTGATTTAAAGTAAAGAACTCCATTTCACTTTTGAATTTGAAAATATCTTGTATTGACTTCAAAAAGTCAATACTAATTTTTCAATTTGGAATGGATGGAATATTTTTTTATAGAAAACAATTCTAAATACGTATAAAATTGGCTCTATACGGTTTAAAAGAGTCGAAAGTTTATTTGTTCTTAAGATTAATGCATGTTTTATTAGTACCCAAAAAAAGGGAATAGAATTGAAAAAATTAATAGTTAGAAGGTGTTCTTTTCCTAGTTTTAAAATATTGGGATTAAAAAAAAAAGTTACTCCCTCCGTTCTTTTTTATTTGTTTTTTCAGATAGTGAAATTTATTCTTTTTTAACTTAATTTTCCATATTATCCTTACAATAAATACTAATTAACTAGTTTCTTTTTCATTTTTTTAATGAATTTTAAAAGGATAATATTGAGATTTTATAATCATTTTGATCAATCAGATAAAACAAATGTACTTCTTTTTTGAAGCTCCACTTTTTAGGAGTACGATATAATCTCATAATCAATTACATCATTCACTATTATAATATCAAAAATCAATCAAACCTCACTAGAGTAAGAATTTCTATACATAAAATGGAAACACACCTCACTAGAGTAAGAATTTTTATACATAAAAAGGAAAAGGAAACACACTCCACATAAAAGAATAAATAAACTCACTTAAGTGATCAGAATTGAACTTGAGACCTTTAAGTCACAGTATCTCAATCTTAATTACTAAACTTGGTCGCTGGGCTAAGATCTCATCACCATAATTGCAAATCTTAATCTTTGTGTTTTCCTCTAAAACATCAATTAAAAAGGAGAGGAGAGAGTAAAATTTTGAGTGACAATATAATTTTGCAGTTTATCCAAAAGTTAAACATGTTTAGAAAAATTAATAGTTATGAAGAACTAAAAATATACTCCCTCTGTCTCGTATTAAACGTTCTAATTTCTTTTTTAGGATGTTTCACAATAAATGTCTTATTTCTATATTAGTAATTATTTTTATCTTATTTTTTCACTTATACCCTCGTAATCTTTTAGTCAACTTTTGTTGGAAACTTAAAAAATGATAAAAGGTTTATATTGGAAAGTGATGTACCGTTATACCACTTTCTCTCTCATATTATCAATATATCATCTCTTCTATTCGTGTGGAAACTAACAAGGAATAATTAATGTTTGAGTCATAGAAAAGTGAATAGATACTACAATTAAAGGTAATTTAGAAAGATAAAAAATATTATTAATTAGTGTGTCGAAATTAATTAATTAGAACGTTTAATACGGGACGGAGGAGTATTAAATAATGATTATAAACAGATTCGGATCTTAATAAAATTTGAATTCATATCTTCATAACATTGAATCATGAAAATTTTCAAGTTTAATCTAATTATAAGTGCATCTTTGATGTTTACTTGATTAAAATTTTAGTTTTGTTGGATTTAAATTGATAGTTGTCGTGTCCGAATTTTTAATTTGTTTTTACAAAAAATTATGTGTTATTTAAGATGGTTTCTATTATAAAGGTTTTTGTAAGATTAATTTTAATATTTAATAAGAAGACTTTTGAGAATCACGGTATTATCGTATTCTTATTTTTTTTTCTTTTAGTTAAAAATGGTTGTAAACAAGTGTGTGAATACATGTGCATTTGTGAGTTGGTGTCATTTCATATGGGTTTGTGTGTCTCTTTTTTTTTTATCATTTTACATTTAGAAATTAAATTACAAAGGTAATAAATTCTATTCTATAATAAAGTAAAAATATATCACTTTTAATATATCTCATTTCCTTATAGAAGAATTAAAACTCAAATTTAAAATGTTAGTTTTTGCCTTGTAAATAATAAAAATTATAAATATTATAAAATAAAATAGGATACTAATAAATTGTAACACTCCTGTCCCACATCGAAAGATAAGGAAAAAGTTTGTCTGTATATAAGAAATTGAGTTACTATCAATAGTACCTTCAAGTCATGACCTTTTGGGTGAGCCTGTGGTGTTCTAAGATTAACCAAGAAGATACTATTGGGCCAGTAATTTATGGCCTTGTTTGGATGGATTTGATTCGATTCGGACTTGGGATTTGACCCGAGATTTGTTCCGGACTCGGGATTTAACCCGGGTTGTTACATAAATGATAATAAGATAATATATAAAAAATATGATACTAATATTTATATATATAATACAATACTGAATGAGTTAGGTTAAAATAATTTACTTTATACTTTTAAAAATCAGATTTATACTAACTTATTCTGAATTGGCTACAAATTGATTTAAAAAGTTATGTTGGATTTAATTTGTGCCTTCTTTTAGTTTAGAATGACAAGATTCCATTTTTAAAGATCTTTTCCTATTATTTTTAATGAAAGTATTAAAGTCTTTCCGAAATATCATTTTTAAATACGAAAAATTATTCCAAATGTCAAAGTCATTTTAAAGTTATTCTTTAAAAAAATAATTTCAAAATACTCGTTTTTAGTTATTATGAAAATATTAAAGAAAGTGGTATATTTTTTAATTTTAAAAGTTCTCTAATAGTTAAGATTCCAATATTCATTTTGTCTACAAAAATAAAAATATTCATTAATTATACTCCCTTTATTTCAAAATAAAGATTAAATTTGAATTTTTAAAGTCAATGAGATATATATTTTGAAATTAAAACTTGATATTAATTTTAACTTTTAAAAATAATAAATCTTACAAGTGGTAGTATTTTTTAAATATGTATAACTTCCATAATTATATTGTCTATAATAAATGAATTCATATTAATTATAAATTTAAAAGTATCTCAATTTAATTTTTAAAAATTAATATTAGTCTTATATATATTTTAGAAAAGGAGTGAATATTACATTATGGTGAATTGTGGTTACATGGTGCTATTTTAAGTGAAGTATTCATCTGCAATAACAATATGCAGTTTTTTAAAACAAACCACCTCATCCACATTCTTAACGCTCGAAAAGTTCTGATGTTTGAATCACTTGTTGGGATGGACGCATTCGCATTCGCATCTGCACTCGATTCTACATCCTCATTTGCTTTAGTGCTATATTTTTTTTTTTGAAAAATCAAGTTAATTAATGCAAAAAATGATTATATTTTTTTTTTGGTAGAATCAAAGTCAAAGGGTACTCAGAATTAATAGTTATAATTAACCATTTAAAGTTAAGAATGAGATTAAATGTGATAATCTAGTAGTAAGACTTCACATTTTATTTTTATTTTGTTAATAGTCCTGTTATGTATTGCGATAAATTTACGTCAAATTACATCTGCGAAACTTATCAATACATGAGATAATTGATAGGAATTATAGGAGAACTTCACTTATTACACATCTCTCTAAAAAAATTATCACTAAGACTTATCAATAAAAAAGTCGACATAAATATTCGCAATATATATCATTTTTCATAATGTTATGTCCCTCAAATCTATGCACCGAATGTCCAATGAATTAATGCAATTTTTTCTTAAAACTACAACTCTTTTCTATATATTCCAAAATTAAAAATTGCATCCCTACATAGAATTAATTACTCTTTATTGTAATTATCAGAGTTTCAAGTCTAAATATCACTAATAAAGTCGTAGGTCAACTCTTGCGTTACGTAGCAAAGATAAAATTTTCATCGGTTCCCTTAATTACCCTCATGACCCCTCTCCTAACCCCTCTCCAAGTTTTCTCTCGGACATCAGGATTGAATGCATAGGTTTCTCAAAAAATAAAATAATAATAATAATAATAATAATAATTAAAAATGAGAAATGATACGTGGACTTCAAATTTCTCCATTTGCACTATATGGTAAAACAAATTTATTCCACTTAATACTTAAAATGGAGCACAAATCTAAGCTTGGAGTGTATTTATCGACTTCCTTCCTATACAGCTTCGTCCCAAAAATTCTTAGCAGCAACATCATTATTTCTTCTTGGATTTCGCCTGATCACATCGAATCTAGAAGAGCTTATAAAACCTGTTTTCTAGTAGTAACTTGTGAAATTACCCGTGTTTCTGGTAGTAACTTGAGGGACCAGTACTTCTACATCAAAACAGAGTACTGCAACACTGTCAACACACTGAATATTCTAGTTCAAATGGGTGGTTTAAGGTGGCGCGTGACTTCCCAAGCGCTGGTGGTGGTGGGGGATTGCACATAGTCCAATTCTGCAGGACTGCTGGGATTCTATTTATGGAAGCATTGATTGGCATAACTTGGCATGCAAGTGTAGTGATCAGAAACACTGATGGTGCATGCATGCACAAGTATATATACATGCAGAGGACAAAAAAGAATGATATATACTGGAACCAAATTTCGGGCAATATAAAATAGACAGTTTGTTGAAACGAATTGTATTAGTATAACAAAAAATTGTACATTAAATTTATACTACCTTTATTATAAAAGTATTATACAATCTTAATTTTTTACTTATAAATTTAATTTATATTTATAAATTGCCTAAATGAACTGTCCATAGTGACATGTCAGGGATCAGGATTCGTATATATTGTGATTTAAAGTGTTAAAATTTTTGGAAGTTGATGAGCTAACAGTTGAAGAAGAAGGTCCACATGCAATGAGGGTAAGGAAAAATCTCTATTTCCTTCTGATGTTTCTTCTGAATTGCTTCGATCTGTTCATTAGGGTTGTTTTCTCATGTGATTTTGGGTCCACTTTTTTGGTTCCATTTTGAGATTTTGGGTCCACTTTTTTGGTTCTAATTTGATGGTGCAGTTTTGATTACTGAGTATTACTGACCGGAGGAGTCAGGAACATATATACATTCATATATATCATGAAGAGAAACAACTTTCACTATGGCCTCCCTTTTCCATAATAATATCAATGTTCAAAGTTTATTGACACTGGGTTTTTAGGTATTTAACTGCACGTGATAGGTAAATATAAAAATAAGTGACTTAAATATTTTTTTAATAGGATAAAGTGTAAAATTGACCCTAATTTTTAAAAACTAGCAATTGTATTCCTTCCAACTAATTAATTCACATTAATTTTGGATTTAAAAATGTTATTACTTGCATTTATGTTAAATCTATTTGATTTGATGATGATTCAATTCTAATGTATATTTGTAAATAAATAGCTTTTGTAAAGTACTTATAAAAAGAATCTTATATAAAATGACTTAGTTTAGGTATCAAACTTGTTAAGTTGATCCAAATCGTAGAGTTAAACCCTTATATTAGTTAAGTTGTCCCTAATCAGAAGACGTTCGTAGAGCCAAAGACGAAGTTACTATAAAATCGCAGAGTAAATTGAAGACAGTCAGAGATCGTAGAGTACAAGTTAATTTGCAAAGCCAGAATCGCAGAGCCACTCAAATTCATAGAGCATATATAGCAAAGTCACTCTACTATAAGAGAAGTCATTCTACGAATTCACTTTATGTTAGCCAAACTTCTGACAAGTCAATGGCAAGTTATGACAAGGATCATGAACCTTAAACACTCGACTATCCGAGGTTATCTTCAGATGTGTTTGCGATAAGGACAAGTTGACAAAAGCTCTATCTAACAGCTATATTAGCAGGGTCAAAGAACACGTGGCTGCTATTGCACTGTTCACAGTATTGAAAAAAATGACCTGAGGTAGTCTAAGTAAGCGGCAAGTTAAAGTCAAATAATTGAAGAATGATAAGTGTTCAAGTTAAAATAGAGCAACGATAACTTTCCAATGGGAAGATCCCTAGAGAACTTTATATAAGGTTAGAAATTTCAAGTAGTAAACATGAACGAATCAAAAAAGTCCATGTGCTAAAATTTTGAGTTCATACAAGCTCCAATCTACGATTCCAAGATAAAACATCTGTCGTTAAGTCATTTGAAGAAAATCTTAAAGCAATTGACTTAGCAGCACCTCAAAACAAACATCTTTTCTTAATGATTGATAAGATCGTAGTGATCATTTGTAATCCAAGTTTGTGTGATTTGAAGGATTCTTTGTGAATCATTGTGTAATAGTTCTTAGTGAATTGTAATCTCTGTGATTACGCTCCTTGGTGGAATATCCCTACTCGAGAAATAGAAAAGAGGACTAAGAGACTATTGTACTCCAAACATCTTAAAAATCTCTTGTGTTCTTTATATTATGCACTTTTACATGTTGTCACTCTATGATTTGCATATATGACTTATTTCTGCAATTGTTCACTAAATTTAGAGTTGTGCGTTTTCATATAATCTTTGAAGTGGTTTTTCAAAGTATAATTATGTTGTGCTAAACTAATCAATTAACTTGCTTAATTGATTTGGTAATAACTATTTAAAAAAAAACTTCAAAGAATTTATTCAACCCCTTTTTTTTATCTCTTTGTACCTTTGGGAATAACAACAAATATTCCATATTTACTTCAAAAATTATTGACCCAATATTTTAGATTGGACGACCTAGTATTTTATATATAAGTTTTAGCATAAAATTAGTAGACTAAATTACAAGTTGGACCGTATAGTTTATGCTCAAAATCAATTTGCACCCTAAATTTTATTTTCAATTAAAAGTAGCCTAAACTTTAAATGAAAAATATATTTTAAATGACTGAGATATCTTATTTGATATAAATATCCCTAAAATTTCACAGAACTGCATCACCCATCAACTAAGTAAACTGAAAATTAAACTGAATATGCAAATTGTTTATTCAGTCAAAGTTTAGAGACATACTTTTAATCGAAAATAAAATTTAGGATGCAAATCAAATTTGAACCTAAACACTAGTGTCTAAATTGCAATTTAGTCAAAATAGTATAAAAAAGTAGTAAAATATTGATAAATAGATTTATGTAAGAGAAGAGATATAAAAGAGACAGGGAGGGAGATCAATTAAATTGTGGGGAGGTTGAGTAAAGTGAAAATGAGAAAATTGGGTAGACAAAGTAAACTGTATTTGGAGTACATCTAAAGCCAGGAATAATATGAATGTTTTGTACCCTAACTCTCTATCAGTAGCCATAATTGAGTGTGTACTCATGGCCAAAACCATTTACTTAAGTATATCATGAAACACAAACCCAGTGGTTCTAAAAAAGAGAAAGATGAGTTTCGATCAACTATAATAATCGTGCATGTGTGTTAATGTTAGGAAAACTCCTATAACTAGAACTGTCTTTGATAAATTAAATTAACAAACCATGCCAAACAAGTAATGCAATTCCACCAAATAAATTACAAACGCAGAAAATAATAATACGAAAAATAAATCAAACACAAGACACCAAATCTTACGTGAAAAATCTTCTAAAACTAAGAGGTAAAAACCACAGGCCGTCGAGCTCCGAAAAGTCCTCTATAATCAACTGTAAGTACAAATAGTCCTTTCAAGTTTTATAATTAAAAAGTCGAAATATTATGAAATTGAAAGAATATAAGAATACCTTAATTTGAGTGAAAACTCAAATTACCTCACCACCCAGAACCTCCAAATTAATTAAAGTATTCAAACAATTAATTGATCCGAAAAGATGATGAAAACCCGTTAATAAACCTTCACAAAACCCCTAAATTTTTCTGCACTTTTCTTCTACACTCACTGACTTTTTTCCTTCTATTCCTTGTGTAACCCAAAGCAGCACTAATGCGCGCACACACACACACACACACACACACACATATATATATATATATATATATAACTCAATAACTTTAATTCTTGTAGACTTTAGATGATACTTTCTATAAATTGGGTTGTCCACCGCCACTAGCTTTGTTCCTTTTCCAATTAGGCTAAAAACTGTCACATGCATCCTCACACGGAAGTGTCTCCCAATTCCAATGTTGCTTCAGAATTCTAATTCCTTCTCGATTTCGAAAAACATACATACCAAATTAAAATACTCCTAATTTAAATAGGATAGTCTCATGAATTTGGACCCCACAAACTCAACAATCTCCCCCTCCAAATCTATAAGAGAGAGTTTCCACCGTGATCCCGTCACTTGGAATTCATCCCAACCAACTCCTTGTAAAACTCCAGCTTATCGCGAGTTATAACCTTTGTCAACATGTCTGAGGGGTTCTCATCGGTATGAACTTTCTTCATTTTTATCAATTCCTTTTTTATCACTTCTCGAAGCCAGTGATAACGAACATCAATGTGCTTGGTACGATTATGATACGTGGCGTTCTTGGTCAAGTCAAGTGCATTTTGACTATCATAATAAATCACATATTCATCCTGTGTCAACCCAACTCTTGGATAAACCATTTCAACCATAACATCTCATTGCATACTTCTGTAGCGGCGATGTATTCCCACTCGGTTGTAGACAAAGCAACATACTTCTACAACTTGGACTGCCATGATACAGTTCCCCCTGCAAAAGTAAACAAATACCCCGAAGTAGACTTCTTCTCTTTAGAACCTGCCATGTCTGGATCTGTAAAACCCTTCAAGACTAGACTCGAACCACCAAAATCCAAACACAAACTAGAAGCAGCTTTTAAGTATCTAAGAATCCACTTAACTGTTTCTCAATGTTCTTTACTAGGATTTGACAATACCTGCTCACAATACTAACTACGTGAGCAATATCTGGTCGTGTACAAACCATCGCATACATAAGACTCCCTATAGCAGAAGAATAGGCAATTGTTGCCATATCATCTTTCCCTTCCTTAGTAGAAGGAGACATGCACTTTGTCAACTTAATATGATTGGCCAGTGGTATGCTAACTGGCTTAGCATCACACATGTTGAACCTTGCAAGCACTCATTCAACATACTTTTCTTGTGACAATCACAACCTTTTGGCTTTCCTATCACGAACAATCTCCATGCCCAAAATCTGTTTAGCTGGGCCTAAGTCCTTCATATCAAAGGACTTGAACAACTCACCCTTGAGCCTACGAATCATGTTAGCATCTTGTCCAACTATTAACATATCATCTACATATAGCACCAAAATAACGAAGTTACCATCCGGAACTTTTTAACATACACAAAATGATTTGCAACTGTTCTATTGTAACCTTGATCCATTATGAATGAATCAAATTTCATATACTACTGCCTTGGGGCTTATTTCAGATCGTACAAACTTTTCTTTAACCTGCAAACTAAGTGCTCTTTGCCTTTAACTTCAAATCCTTATGGTTGTTCTATGTAGATTTCCTCCTTCAAATCACTATGAAGGAATGTCACATCTAGCTGCTTAAGCTTAAGATCCATACTAGCTACAAACCCTAACATCGCTCGAATAGATGTCATCGTCACAACTAGAGAAAAAATCTCATCAAACTCAATACATAGCTTTTGAGCAAAACCCTTGACAACCAACCGAGCCTTGTACTTCACTAGTTTTTTACCATTCTTTTTTATTTTGAACACCCATTTATTCTTCAATATTTTCCTACTCTTCGAAAATGTAGTCAACTCATAAGTGTGATTCTTGTGCAAAGAATCCATCTCATTCCGCATAACTCTCAGCCAAATGCTCTTCTCCTTATGAGTCTTGACTTTCTAAAAATTTTCTAGCTCCCCTTCCTCAGTAACTAAAAGATATTTAGTTGAAGGATACCTTACTGATGACATACATTCTCTCGTGGATCTTCTTAGCTGAGGTTCTTCAATATCAAGATGAGGGGGTTGCTCCCCCTGCTCAACACTCTCTACAACTGACCTATCACTATCATGCAAATTTGTATTAGTAATATTTTCATTCTGACTTCCTTCTCCAACTGTGGTATTCTATAATGGAGAAGGAACTTCGTTGAGGTCTAGAACTCTATTATCTCTGGGTTGTGTAACATTATCAAAATTATCATAATTCTGGTGCTCATGAAACACCACATCTTTGTTTCTGAATAATTTTCTCTGAACTTGATCCCATAACCTATACCCAGACTTTGCATCTCCATAGCCAACAAACACACATGGAGTAGATTTGTCATTAAGTTTCAATCTTTGTTCCTTGGGGATATGTGCAAAAGCCTTGTACCCAAATACCCTCAAATAAGAATAGGACACATCCTTACCACTCCAAATCTTCTCTGGAATTTGAAAATCTAACGGTGCTGATGGAGATCCGTTAATTAGGTAACAAGCGGTACGAACAACTTCATTTCGGAATAACTTAGGCAGCTTAGTCATTCTCAACAAGCATCGAACTCGCTCAATAATAGTGTAGTTCATTCTTTCAGCCACACCATTATACTGTGGGGTACTAAGAACTATCTACTTATGTCGAATACCGTGTTTATCGCAATATGCTGCAAACTCCTTTGATGTGTATTCCCCTCCGTTGTCGCTGCGAAGGCACTTTAATAATTTTTCAGTCTCCCCTTTAACCATAGCATAGAAACTCTAAAAATGCTGGAATACCTAGTCTTTTGTCTTCAATAAAAACACCCACACCTTATGTGAAGTATCATCAATAAAAGTAAAAAAAAATATCTATTGTCACCCAAAGACTCAATTTCAATAGGACCACATACATCAGAATATACTCTCTCAAGTAACTTAGAGTTTCTTTTAGTAGAGATTTTCTTTTAGAGGAGCTACTAAAAGAAACTCTATTCTGCTTACCAAACAAACAATAATCACAAGGGTTTAGTACAATACCATTAGCAAAAGGAATGAGGGACCTCTTTGCTAATATCTGTAACTATTTCTCACTCATGTGCCCAAGCCTTTTATGCCACAGATTCGGTGAAGATTCATCTTCAATTGCATTCAACTCGCTAGAACACGCCTTCACATGAGTTTTGTATAATAAACAACAAGCAATACCTCTAGCAACTACCATCGAACCCTTGGTAAGCTTCCACTTTCCGCTGCCGAAGTGATTCTCATAGTCTTCCCTGTCCAAGGTCATACCAGAAATTAAGTTGAGGCGCAAATCTGGGACATGTCTAACATCCCTCAAAGTAATAGTACAGTTTACATCTATCTGCATGCAAACATCACCAATTCCAACAATCTTGGACTGATCAGTGTTACCCATCCTCATAAACCCAAAGTCTCCAGCTTTGTACGTCGTCAAGAATTCTCTCTTGGGAGTAGTATGATACGAACCACTTGTATCAATAACCCAATCAATTTTCTGATCAATAACATGTAAGCATTCTTCTTCCCCGAATGAAAAAAGCACAACAACCTCGGTAACTGTAGCTGCAGTATTCTTCTCCTCAACCTTTCTTTGCTCACTAGTTTTCTACTTGTCTAACCAGATCTTGCAATTTCTTTTAAAGTGACCCTCCTTATTACAATGGTAACACCTATATGTAACACCTTCTCTGGTCTTTGACTTGCTCCTATGATTTCTAAAATTTTTATTTTTGTTGTGATTCATGTTTCCTTTGTGAGATCCCCTGAAATTACTTCTATCCCTGTTCTCTGCCACAAGTGTTTGTGTCTCAAAATTCAAACCATGTTTCTTTCGCCTTGTTTCCTCATTGTGTATGTTGTCCTTAACCATCTATATGGTTATTTTTCCTTCTGGAACTGAATTGCTTAATGACACAACCAAAGTTTTCCAATTGTTAGGCAATGAACTGAGAAGCAACAACGCCTAAATCTCGTCCTCAAGATTCAATTTCATGGTAGACAACTGGTTCACAAAATCCTGGAACTCACTCATATGCTCGGATACACTACTATCATCTTTGTACTTCAGGTTCATAAATCTTTGAATCACAAAGGTCTTATTATGTGCATTCTTCTTCTCGTACATAGACTCTAATGTAGTTCAAAGTGTATAAGCATCTGTTTCTTGCAAAACATGGTGGAACACACTCTAATCAATCCACTGTCGGATGTGACCGATCATCTTCTTGTTCATCTTTTTCCAATCAGCCTTAGACTTGTCCGCGGGCTTTTTCCCTTTAAGCTCCAATGAGGTCATACAAATCCTTACAGTAAAGGATGACCTCCATTCTAGGCTTTCAGATCGAAAAATTAGACGAGGTCAATTTAATTATAGCGCTACTTGATTTCTCCATTTAATTTATCAAAAAAGAACTGTGCAAAGAACCTTACTCTTGATACCATTTTGTTGGAAAAACACCTTCAACTAGAACTGTCTTTGATAAATTAAATAACAAACCACGCTAAATAAGTAATATAATTCCATCAAATAAATTACAACTGCATAAAATAATAGTACGAAAAATAAACCAAACACATGACACTAACTTTTACGAAAAAAATCCTATAAAACTAAGAGGTAAAAACCACAGGTCGAGCTCCGAAAATTCCACTATAATCAACTGTGAGTACAAATAGTCCTTCCAAGTTTTATAACTAAAAACTTGAAATATTATGAAATTGAGATAATACAAGAATACCTTAATTTGAGTGAAAACTCAAATTACCTCACCACCCAAAACCTCCGAATTAATTAAAGTCTACAAACAATTAATTGATTCAAAAAGATGATGAAAACCTGTGAATAAACTTCACAAAACCTCTCAATTTTCCTGCATTTTTCTTCTGCACTCACTGACTTTTTTCTTTTTATTGCATGTGTAACCCAAAGCAGCACTAATGCATGTATATGTGTGTGTGTGTGTATGTGTGTGTGTGTATATATATATATATATATATGTGTGTGTGTGTGTGTGTGTGTGTGTGTATGTATATATGGCTAGCTTCTCCAGCGAACCGCTAGAGAGCGAACCAAAAATGAACCGTCGCTATAGGTCTGTACGTTAAGTGACGCGTGGCTATAGCGACGGACAGAACTGTCGCTATAGCCCGGTTCATTTTTGATCCGCTCCTAGCGGTTCGTTGGAGAAGCGGACCACGCGCGCACGTGTGTGTGTGTGTGTGTGTGTGTGTGTGTGTGTGTGTGTGTGTATAACCCAATAACTTCAATTCTTTTAGGCTTCAGATGATATTTTCCATAAATTGGGTTGCCATTAAAATCCTAATAACTAGAATTAGTGACATTAGCCTTGTTTCTTTTCCAATTAGGCTAGAAATTGTCAGATGCATCCTTACACAGAACTATCTCCCAATTTTAATGTTGCTTCGAAATTCTAATTCCTTCTCAATTTCGAAAAACATACATACCAAATTAAAATACTCCTAGTTTAATCTAATGAGTTAACTTTGACCCCACAAACCTAATAGTTAAACTTTGGAAATCTTTGTTTATGTTGAAAATGCTCGTCGTGATATATCAACAATGATCCTATTGAAGTAATATTTACATTTGTTCAAAATTAGAGATATTTTTTTTAATTTGTTCTAAAATTATTGATACATATATATTTTTAAACTATAAAGTAACACAAAGTTCCAAACATGTCCTAACTTTTATTTGTAGTTGATTTGAGTCTGTCATGCCAACGCTATTATATTTTTAGCTAGATGATGTAGGGATAAATTTTAAAAAATAAAATTATTTTTGCAAGTCGTTATTTTATAAATGAATCTCTAATTTTCAAACGGAAAGAGTACTTAATTTGATATACAAATATTTCATAATTAAATGTGCCAATAAGATGGTGAATCATCAAAACTGTTGCCTAGTTTCTTAAAATTATATTAATAGCATTCGGTAGAAATGTAGCAACAATGAACCTACAAAAATGATATATCCGCCGGCTAAAAATATAACAAATTAAATTGTCACTCGCGTATCATTTTATTATAGATAAATTTTATAATTCTTTAATTCAGATAATTATTTTGTGGTCTTCTCACTCCTACTTATCTCATGCATACATGTAAGTCGAAATCTAAAAATCGGTAAACAACTGTCAACATATTGTCAATGCCAGAAATTGTTTTTCTATTTTTTATAACTTCCAAAAGAAATTTCATTTTTTTTTTAATTTTGTGTGATTAGGTGAGATTTTTTGAAACCGACTCTTTTTGTCGACGGGATTGAAAAGATTGACTTCAGATTTGGGCTGGGCCAATGTGACAGTCGCCAATTGGTATGAATTTAAATAGATGTATCAACCCATCCAAATTTTTAGGTTTTCAGAATAGATGGCCCGAAATGTGACTCCATTTCATTGGTCCGCTCTGAGATTCAAAGAGTTCGTGGGCTTACTTAAGCGAGGGAAAAGTGTTAGGCACCCCCGACTTCTGAAAACACAGTTATCGCTTTCCTAATTTGTTCTCAAGTTTTGATAGAGTTACCTTGATGTGTGTTCTAAGTGTTTCATGTCCATGTGTTTTGTGTCATTCTATAGTGCGGGTGTGATTGGTGTCATGCATTTGAAAGTGAGTCCATTTTCATCCTAGTAGGATTCAATTTTAGCTAGGAAGGGACTTTTGGTTTATTTTTACAGTTTTGCTGTAAAAGTGGATTGTGTGTTTGATTTCTAAAGTCATGTTCGTGTATGTTTTAAAAGATTTAGAAGTTTGACTTCTAAACACGTGAATGGGTTCTTTTTTCTAAAAAAATAAGTTTGATTTCTGAACTCATGTATAGGTTTTCAAAGACGTAAGTTTGATTTTTAAACTCGAGTGTGTTTTAAAAAACGTAAGTTTGATTTCTAAACTCACGAGCGTTTAAGTGAATTTCACAATGTACTTTCAAAAATGGCTTTCCATGTTGTGTTTTTCAAGAGTGATTTTTAAGTGTATTTTATTTTGTTAAAGTCTTTTGCAAGCATTTAGTTTTTACCTTTTGAATTTGTTTCATTTTAGAAGGCCTTTAGTTTTTGAAAATCATTTTTTTGTTACTCAATGCAAGTAAAGGGGTTAAGATCTACCTTAGGATATGGCAACTATCACATTTGACCCATCACCAAATTATACTATGAATTCACTATTTTAGACCTTAAACTCCATCTTGAGAGATAAAAGTAACTCAAATAGTTTTACAACACAGAGATAATTTATAAGCACCAATAGTGACTATTTACAAATCCAATTTCAAATGTCCATTATGGGAGAAAAGTTCTCATTCCTCCAAATATAGATTTTAGAGGCCTTAAATTTTCTCCTAAGCTCATAATTTCACCAAATTCACATCAATTCAAATATTACAATTTAATTTTAAAATTCATAATTAAAAGAGAGCTCCAATTTTCTAAATATGAATTTAGAAGCCTTGGGCCTCTTCCTAGGCTTATAACCAAGGAGTTAATTCAAATTTAAAGCAATTACATGAATCTAGCATTATGGACTAGGTCTAATTTTTACGGGTAAGACCCACAAACCTTTTAGATTCACCAAGGATTTCACCAACTTGTAATTCAAAAAATAAAGTTTCACATGATTCCAATTAATATCCGATTCACATATGCTAATTGAGATGTAGAGATGAAATAGAGGAATTAATAATCAACAACTCTACATGATTCAATAGAATTTAAGAAGATCAGAGTTGGACCTTGATAGCTTTGTGAAGAAGAGTTGATTCTAGTGCTTGTTTTGATTGATTGAGATTGAAGCTGAAATGAAGAGTTGGAGATTTGATTTGGTTTCTCTCTTTTTCTCTATTTTTTTAAAGTATTTCCGGACTTTCTCTCGCTAGAAGTTTCTCGATCTCGCTTCTTATGCATAAAATGAAGGAGCAAGGACTTTCCTATTATCACTATTTTAGACCCCAGGTTGCTAAGTTTTCCAAATTTATCCCTTTTTAGCGTTTTTCTTTGTTTTTTAATGCCAGTGTGAAATTCGGGTGTCTACACATATATAGAACTAATCATGTACGTATACTTTACCATTTATACAAGAAGGTACATAATTCAACTGAAATATAACTGGGGAAATGAAAAACTGCAAAATATATTGCATCACCCCTAAATCTAATGACATCAATACAGGTCAACTGACTATGGACCACAGCTTAAAGTAAAAAAGGGTATCAAACAGTGCTTAGAACTAAACAAATACTGAAGGTCAAATTGGAAAGAAAAAAAAAATTGGGGTTCTTAAGCACAAATACATGCTGAATACTATCATTAAGAAAAGTAACAATTAGGATCACATATTGGTATGTATTCCAATCCTGAGATTTAAAGATAACAATGCACATAAAAAGCTACTAGATTTACTGATTGAGCAACTGACGATTTTTAGCTGAAGCTATTGCAAATACAATACTTTTTTCTTTTTTTGAGTTGGCAAACACAAGGCTTACATGTTCATATTAGATAGCCTAGGGATCAAGTGAAGCCCAAATACAATTCAAAATCCAGATTCCATACCTTTATCCAACCAACTTTAAAAACCATGCATAGTACATTTTGGACAGAAGATAGAAAACAATGCTGTAGCAAATTAGTTAGCCAATTTCTTCAGGTGATTAAATGTACGCTGTTTAATCCATTGCCGGTCATATGGAAGGTATGCCTGAATTGAGTGGTCATATCTGCAAGCAAGATTTAAGCAATAGATTAATTATGTTGTCCAAGCACTTTCGTATTGCAGTCGTCTGAGTGTGCAGTCATCATGCATGAAACCACCTTTCCACTCTACTTAATGGTTTAACTCAGGCATATACAGCAGATGAAGCCAGGAAAGAGGAAACAAGTATAGGCAGACAAAAATATGTTACCTTCAAAGATTTTAATAAATTTGAGCAATGAAAGCGTAACAAAATGCATCAGACATGCATGAAGCCTATTAGGGAAGTGGTTTCTTCACTTGATCCCTTTCACCAATTACTCTATTGAGATAACTTTTGGACTGCTGGTAATTAAGATATCTCGAATAAAGATTTAAAACCACATTTCAATCACATGGTCATGATCACTATCTTTTGGGGGGTTGGGTGCTGGTGGAGTGTGTGTGCGTGTGCATGCATGTGCAGTGACGGACGCAGGAATTTTATTAAAGGTGGTCAAAATTTTGGCTATTAAAAAAATATCGATAAACTATATGATTAATTAACTACGGTATGTATAAAAAAATAAAATGACGATATATATATATATATGTGTGTGTGTGTGTGTGTATATATATATATATATGTGTATATATATATATATATGTGTGTGTGTGTATAAAATAAAATTTATAAAATGAATCTAATAAAAATCAAGCAAAGTCATCATAAAAAAAAATATTTTTAAGTAAATTAATTTTAATAAAAAAAAATGCTTCATTTTTAGTTATTAAATACATTTTTTTCTTAATATGTAAACCGTTTAAGATTTTTACTTTTAAAAAATGTGAGACAAAATTAGTCACAATGAGAAATAAAACTTGCTTGAAGACTCAAGAAGACCAAGTTAAAACTTGAAATAAAGATTGAGTGAAAAAAAAATTGATGCTAGCTCTTCCATTTACTTTAGATTCAATTGTCAAAATTTCCCTTGCACTTTAAAAATACTACTAGCTTTGATTCAGAATATGGTCTCATTTTATACTATCATAAAAAATAAAAATAAAAAATGAGACTCCCTTTTCTATAAAAAAATTTCAATAAAATAACTATTTTTGTAAAACGGATAGAATATTAAGATTTATCAAAATTCTTTTACAAATTACCTCTATTTTTAAATGGTATATATATAGGAGTATTTTATAAAAATTTAAGGGTGGTCAATTGACCACCCTTGCCCCTGTGTACACCCGTCCCTGCACATGCGAGTGTGTGTATGTGTGTGTGTGAGAGAGAGAGAGAGACAGAGAGAGAGAGAGACAGAGAGATACACTAATGCACTCATGTCTGCAAGGCCATCGATAAAGTTGTACAGATCAGCAATGTCATAAGTGATGTTTCTAATGGCTGGATTTAAATCCTTAAGTTTCCTTTCATATAGTCCACAAATACCTGCAAATATCAAACAATATAATCACCTCTATTTATTTTATTATTATTTTGGTAATAATCACATCTAATGAAAATAACCCTACCCCTCAACAACTTAAAAGATAAGGAACTCCCCTCTAATCAGTAGCACATCAATTCAATTCATGAGTCGTGGATTAATCATTCATTCAGAAAGAAATCTATACTATAATTAAATAGATAATTTGGTTCTTCCTCTCTTTTTTTGGTTTATTTTTGTGCTTCTTTTTTTTGGTTCAACCTTTTACTTTTCTTACATTAAGTCAACTTTTATACTTTATCAATTCAAATCAGAAATTGGAATTAGCATCTAGTTTATAAGGAAACAAGATTTAGTAATATAGGTTTATAACAAAATAATCAAAATAAGATTATCTTACCCGGTATTAATTTGTTACTTTTATCCAAAAATTGCAATTAATATTGTAGTTTTATAAGAAAACATGAATTACTAATATAGTTTTATAAGAAAATAATCAAAATAAGATCATCTTGCCTAATATTAATTGATTTCTTTTACTTAAATATATATAAAATAATACAAGCTTAAGTAAAACTATATTATCACATAAATAATATAGTTTGAGAAGAAAAGAAAATTATCATAAAAATCATCTACCTAACTTAAATTTGTTACTATTATTAAAATATAAATATAATTAATTGTTATTATTAAACAAAATTAAAATAAAAATCTATCCAATAAGAATTTGTAAAAATAAAATTCAAAACATCAATAATAATATTATAATTAACAACAAGACCCTTTGTTCAGTTCAACCGACTCAAAAATAAAAATTAGTAACATAGTTTACGAGGAAACAATCATAAAATCATCCTACCTAATATTAATTTGTTACCATTTTAATAAGATTTTATTACAACTTAAATAATTTAGTTTGAGAAGAAAATAATTTTTCATATAGATTGTCTTATCTAACTTGAATTTGTTACTATTTATTAAATATAAGTGTAATTATATTTAATTATATATAAAATTTTATTATAAGTTAAATAATATAATTTTAGAAGGAAACTATTTTAACTGATAAATCCAATAACATATTCGTAAAAAAAATTAATAAAATATTTACAATATCATAACTTTATAATAAGACTCCCGTGCTTTGAGTATGGTGTACATGCTAGTTATTTATGGAAATACAAAAGACAACAAAATGCTTAAATATAACCAATTAGATTGCAACATTAAACTAATTAACACATTGAAACCATTATATCTTCCACCCAAGGAAATTCTAATCTCGTGCCCAAACAACAGAACTTGCCAATATAATCCAACAAGTATGCTTCCTTGTTTAAAGTAAAAAATAAAAATGCTACTGAGCTTGTTATATATAGACATATAGTTATTCATACAAAGGATAGAATGCGAGCAAGCTTAAGGACTACCCAAGTTTTGATGGTGTCATATGAAGTTTAATGACACTCCCATCCATTTCAGCTTAGCTTCGCAAATAATAGATTTATTTATCCTCTACTAAATACACAGTACAAACTACAAAGTACAGAATGAGAGCAAGCTTCTTACTTCCCAACTTTTGATGGTGGCATATGGAGTTTTATGATACTTCCATCAATTTCAGATTAGCTTCAGACATAATATTTATTTATCCTCTAGTAATTGATATAACCTCCGTTCCAAAATTAGAGATACACTAAGTCAATTTGCGAAATCCTAAAAATTAATGTCGATACAAATATATTTGATCTTGGCACAAAAAAGTATTACTATTCAATATTGTAAGCTCGCTAAAAATACTGCTAATTACTTTCAAAACTATTTATATTAATTTTGAATTTTAAGATTTCGTAAATTCACTCCAAAAAATAAATGTATTTCAACTTTGGAACGGAGGGAGTCCACTCGGGGAAACTTTAAAGGCAATGAATTAAATCCCAGAAGACTTTGGGCCGTGATATACATGAAAGTCTCTTAATGTCTAATTAAGCACATCTATGCAGGGTCATCTATTAATCGATGTGTACTAGGGATGGAGGGTTTTGTTCAAGAGGTAGTAGAGTCAGTGTTCTAAAAATCCCCACCTAGGCGCTAGGCCCCCCCTGGCGCCACGCCTAGGCGCTAGGCCCCCCCTGGCGCCTCGCCTAGGCCCAAGGCGGCAAAAAAATCCCGCTAGGAGATTAGGTGGGACTAGGCGGGCAAGACGGAGAAATTAGACCCCTAAGCGTGGCCTGGGCGGAGAAATTAGGGCTGCAATTGTTTTTTTATTTTTATTTTAATAACTAAGCTGCAAAATAACGCCGTGGGTCATTATCTTGAAGGAGTATGAGTGTGAGTCCGATGGGGACATTATTTTGGAGGGATATAGAGAAGAAGAGTTAGAGATATACAGGGATATGAAGATGAGGACTATTAGTTTGTATTTTTGATTATTTGTTTGTGTTTAAACTTTGAACAATTGCATGTTTGTATTTGAACTTTGACATTGGCAATATGAATATGTGTTTGAACTTTAAGCAAAGACCTTTATTATCTTTATTATAGATTGTTTTACTTTATATTATTGTTTTGTTTGGATAAATGTAAAATAAAATATTAAAATTGACTTAAAATAAAAATTCCGCCTAGGCCCCCTAGGCGCTAGGCCCTCTCCGACCGCCCGTCTCCCGCCTAGCGCCTTTTAGAACCTTGAGTAGAGTGATTAGTGAAGATACAGACCCAAGTCATTCAACTTCTGCTACCTTCCCTTTTCATTTACATCACAAACTGTCAGGCCAAGGGCCTTAGTGAAATTAATTACTACCTTTGTTCCAAAATTAGAGATACATTTTGAATTTTTAGAGTCAATTCGCGAAATCCTAAAATTCAAAATTGATATGAAGTTATTTTGTTTTAATACAAACAAAATAACAATTGTAAACTAACTATTAAACAGTACTAATTAACATATTTGTTGTTTTCAAAACTTGAACGAAATTATATCAATTTTGAGTTTTAAGATTTTACGAATTGATTCCAAAAAGTCAAAATGTATCTTTAATTTTGGAACAGTGGGAATAAAAGTTTGAGAATTGTTTAGTTAAAGAGGAGTCTCTAGAATATGCAAGAACCAATGAGTTTGTTAGTTATTGATCGTGTAGGATAAGATGGTGTAAGATGGCCTAGTTGCTAACGCAAGTATAAATATGAGTGAGTCATGTAATCTTTAGTATGTTGATGATTATGAAGGAAATCTGACAAAGTGCAGTTGCTCTCTTCTATCTTCTTCTTCTTCCAGTTTTGTACTTCTTCTACCTTAATATTTACCTATTTCTCCCTCACAAACTCTAATTCTACCCTAATTCTATTCTATACTTCTATTTATCTTATCTTAACTCCTCTCTATCTTTGTATCTCTAAGTTAAGCCAAGGTGTGGCCTGACAAATAGGTATCAGATCCCTATAAAGCCTGGAACAATCCTCTCTTCCAACTATCTGTTCTATCTTCAAACAATTTCAAATCTCTTATTCTCTTGTTCAGTTGTTCTAATCTGATCTGTACTCATTCTACTCTCTTCTAACCTTCAAACATTGTTCAAATCTATTCAGAAAATATCAAAATACCAGAAAAAATCAAAAATAAAAAATTTATAAATCTCGTACAGTTCATCACTACTGTTCATTGCAATGTTATCTGAAACGTGGTTCGTATCGGTATACGGTACAAATACGGATACGCGGTATGCTATATTGCTAAAACGCGGTACGCTAGGATATTTTTATATAAATTCTTGGACTAAATTCCAAATTGCACCCTAAACTTTAACCTTAAAATCAATTTGCACCCTAAACTTTATTTTGAATTAAATGCACCCTAAACTTTATTTTGAATTAAATGCACCCTAGACTTTGAGTTTCAATATAATTTTCACCCTCCGCACTAAAGTTCAGGATGCAAATTGTTTTGATGTAGAGAGTGCGGAAGGTGCATATTGTTTTGAAACTTAAAATTTAGGATGCATATAATTCAAAATAAAATTTAGGGTGCAAATTGATTTTACAGTCAAAGTTTAGGATTCAAATTGGAGATTAGTCTAAATTCTTATAGTTAAGAATTCTCTTCAAATCTAAATATAATAAACCTAAATTTTATAGATGATTTTAATTGAATCAACAAGTTAATTGTCTTATAAATAATTTAGTATGAATTTAGTGGTTGAGCATCCAATATTAAGTTATAATATTAATATTTGCACAATTATAGGTTAAACATTAAAATAAAATTCGGTACGCTAAATTTAGAGTATTGGTACGTAAGAGTATCCTATTTGGGTACGCAAGTACCAATACACGGTTCGTTAAGTCAATGAGAGTATCTGGTAACTCTGGATTTCATTGTCGCCATTCGTCTCCAATTTTCTTCGTCTCTTGCACATGTAACATTCTAGGTCCTTGAATTACCACTCTATAAGAATACAACTAGCAGAGCATTTGCAGTAGAAACATGACCGAAACTTAACAATTTATCTTCAAACCAGACACGCAACTTACGAAATTTCATCATTCCAAGGATCGAATCAAGTATTAAAACTCTACCATCACACTCGCCTAAGTCTTAGAACAAACTATGGCAAACACAAAAATCAACGAAGAAAATTAAAGAGAAGAACACAAGATTAACTTGGAAAACTAAATCGGGAAAAATGAGGGAGAAGATATCATTATATCAAAATGTAAAGAATATAATATGTGAATCTCTCTATGAAAGCGGCTAAAACTGAGAAAGAAAAGAATATCTAAACCCTAGCTATAATAACATATATATAGTCGGGCTAAAAACCTAATGGGCCCAAATAAGATAACAGATCCATTCTTAGTGGTGGGCTACAGGCTTCAGCCTATCGGCCTAAGTCCTCCAGTACCACTACTAAGCCTCATATTTCTTTTTCTTCAGATCGTCGCAAAATATAATTCCGGTCGGGTCACATTTCGAATCCCGAGCAAGAATTCGAGACACATAACACATATTCATATATCCCGGTCCCTAATCTATCTTAAAATCATCATTTGATCATGTTTACTATCAACTTTTTTTTTATTCTCACAGCATGCAAAATTTTCTAAGAATCCTTGAATAACCCTCCTAGAACTGTTAGATTGTGTGTGTTTCATTGCTAATCAACATATATAAATTCTTCTTAACATCAAACATCCATAGTTTACATTTCATTTCCTTAGAATTTTTTCATTCCATTAATAAACAATTTCAGCTTGCGTGCTAATATAAGCACTTGTTACTTCCCTGGTAACTAAGTGTTTGTATTAGTATTTGATCATTTGGTGCTATAACTTCATCTTAGCTCACTTAAACAAATCTCCTTTAAGCCATGGGCCATGTGTTAGGCAGATTTGTACCTTGTTTTGACTTCAGACACTGAAATTGGCCTTGGGGTGGTCCTTTTCTACACTTAAAAGTCCTACTCAAGCTCACCTACTCCAAATCAAATACAGTTGTCAATGCTTAATTACTTTATTTAAACTCAAGGCTTAATAATCCCAAGTCTCACTTTCTATTCTCATTTCAAATCGGTGTTCAACCACTGAATCTTCTTAAATGGTCCCTCAAACTTCATTCAAATGAAATGTTTCAACAATATCACATTAGTTACAAGGAGTACACTAATGACAAGCTTCAACAAATTGACAGAAAGTTGGATTTGTAAATTAAGTAGCCAGGCTGAGTATATAAGGGAATGATTCCCAAAAAAAATGATAATGATTTTGAGAATCCTGTTGGGGATAGAAGTAAGGGCAAGAGGCCTGCTCTAATTTGGACAAGGGGCGCTAGGGGGCTAAATGAGATTCCAAATATGCTTAGAGGAAAGGATGAAAAGTTATGAGGAAGTGGATGGCATAAGGAGGGAAAGGCAGGAATTCTATGAAGAAGAGAGAAGGATAAAATGACGAAGATGCAGATTTAAAACATTTTAGTTTCTCCTAATTATATTGAAGAAGGATATGAATGTCATCCATTATTTTATGAGGACCTGAGAGTAGCATTTAATTAAAGAAAAGCCATTGTTCGATAAAGAGGGGCCAACCTTCTAAAGTTCCCAAGTGGTTGTCCAAATGGAAGATAAAATGGGATAAGAACTAAGAAATTCACACCCCAAAGGGAGCAGTCCAAGGCTGAGTTTCCTCTACATATGTTAGCCAAAAAATCACTTGCCCGGATCTACGAGTACCAAGAACCTGATTTTTACCCTACTTCATTCCATCACCATTTTGAAAGAATCAAGTTAAACGAAGCAGTTATTTACAGGAAAAATAGTGCTAGGCTGGCATAAACCACATCAAGTTTGAGAAGATCCCTAGAAGAACTTGAATGGTTCAGAAGAATCTTTTGTGTTATGCCTATATTAGATGCCATATGTGGATCATTGGCTCTACACCAAAAAGAAGAATATAAAGCAGTAATTGAGGACCAAAGAAAGGAAGGTAAACAATGGAGGAGGCCCACATATATCCCAGTAAAGTGTTGGAAGTATTCTCTAGTAATGCCAAGGTGGTTACAAGGGGATAGCATCTTTACAAGAGCTCCTATTTCACTTGTGTAAGAAAATATTTTTCAAAAGGTTCAACAATGATGCGGAAGAGTATGACAAGCTCAAGAGGACCATGAAAGCAATACTAGAAGAAGTTAATAGTTACTACTCAGCCCAACACTCGAGCACGGCTCAAAGTTTTGGCCTATACGCAGATATTGGCGCGTATAGCAGTTTCGGCCTTTGCGGAACCACAGTCTTGATACGATTCAGAAAATCAGCGACTATTCATGGAAACGGTATGTTTCAGTGAAATTTCAGCCTATTGGCATAGAGAAATGGTTTCGGACCAAATAGCAGAAAAACGTCACACAATAAATAAATTGTATTTAATACATTTTAACTAGTACCTATATTGCTATTAGAAAAATAAAATAAAAACTAGTATTCAAGTTAACTACTACTTATAGAATTAAACTTAAACTACTTAGCCAAAACATAATTATATATACTATATAGTACCTAAGTTAACAAGAGCTTAAAAAAAATAAAAATAAATAAATAAAAATTGTAGCCATTTCACTTGTATATATATATTATTTCATATTATTTAAAAAGAAATTGTACCTATATAGTACCTAATTAAGTATAACTTGAAAATATCTTAAGAATTTATTGTTCTAGTCTTATGCAATATAGCATTAAACACGCCTATGGCTACGAGATGTCAGGTTTATTATTTGGATAGTGCTATGTGTACTAAGATAGTATTTTTTGTAAACTTAATTTATCCATCTTGTTGTTCTTATTATTTATAATTTTTTCATAAATTTTAAATAAATAAAAATTGAAGCTCCTAACTAGCGTGAAACCGATATCAAGTCAACAAGTAACCTTCCGAAACATAAGCCACTATTGCGACTTTGAACCATGTGCTCAAGTCATTGAGGAAAACAAGAGCACCAAGCATGAGCAGAGTGCAAACTAATTTTGAGACAAGCTTCTGCTATGGAAAAGTTATACACTTGATACTCAACAATTCCTAAGTTTTTTCGATAATAAAACGTGTGAAGGACTACCAAGCCTTGAAGATTGAAGATCAGCCAATTCCACGAGGACAAGGATGCTATAACGGGGAAGGGAATTGTCAGGCTAAGGGCCTTACTGAAATTAACTCAAAGTTAGGGAATTGTTTAGTTAAAGGGATGCTTTTGATTATTTGTCAAAATCTAATAATCAGGATTGATCAAGTGTATTACTAATATACCCCTATTTATTTTAGTAATTTCACCCATTACCCCTCTTTACTTCTTAAAACCATCATTTTGGTAATTTACACTAGAAATAAGTGATATGCAGTTTTTTAATACCAAACACTTTTTACGTATTATAGTTGAAGTGTTTTTTCATTACCAAGCACAAAATGTTTTCTTAAAACTGCTTATAAGCAAAAGCAGTAATCATAATCAATAATCACATTGTTCAAGCAATTTCAAACACTCTTAGTATAAATACAAGTCATGCTATGTTAATGATTATGAAGGAAACCCGAGATAGAGCAATTGCTCTCTCTCTCTCTCTTCTATCTTCTTCTTCCTATTCTTACTTCTTCTACCCTAATTTCTGCCTATTTATCCCTCAAAATCTCTGATTACCCTAATTCTTTTCTATCTATCTTAAATCCTCTCATCTCGGTATCTCTAAGTCAGGCCAAGGTGTGGACTGAGTCGTCTGACGCGAACAGAGACTGAGGTTGCGTCTATATCTTCTTCTATAGACTCCAACTTTGCATCCATTGAACTCATCTCATGTTACATTGAAATTGTCCTTTTCAACTTGTTGAACACATGCTTTATTTCCACAAAAGGTATAAGCCAAAACTCTCTATTATTTTGTTCTACTAAAAATTAGCAACTGCAGCTAGACTTATACTACTAGAATACTCCAACTATGACTAGAATAACAAATTCAAAAAAGGAAATAACTAAAATCCCCGAACCAACCAACAAGGACAAGGAAATATAGATAGTAACAATAGAAATTTAATAAAAGAGATTTTTTATTAGAAAGAAGAGAGTACATAAAAGTGGGGGGGGGGGGGGGGGGGAAGGCCCCTGCATGAAAGAAAATATGAAATCCTAAGAAACGTTCCACAGTAGTGTTGTTTTTAAGCCAGTCCTAGTAAGTGAGCTGTAAATACTTCCACGATCGATAAGATGTTGACATTAAAATAACAATCGTAGAAGAATATATAGCAACTACAGCAAATTCCAGAATGGAAATAACCCAAATTCACTATACTACTTTTCTCCCTGCTGACCAGAGAGCGTTTCTCGATATAGCAAATGTAAGAAGCGAGCTGGTTACAACCAGGCTCTTAGTACAACAGGGGTACTATTTCCCTTATAATCCTAAACACGATTCAATCAGTAATATGAAATACTTGTTCATAAGGTTATATAGATATTGTAAAAAACTTACCATCCATAGCTTGACTTATTGAATCATAATCCATAAATGTTCGAGTCGCTCTGCTTTGAGAAGTCTGCATCAGAACAATTGTGTGCCGATTCGCCTTGGTACAAAGCAGGCATACAAACAATCAGCGCATGAATAAGCAACAATTGTATCAATAACCATATACTAACAAATGATTCATTGTTACAGGAATCAAAGATCACTGGATCTTTAAAAAATATTAAAATAAAATGACAGTGTGACTAAACACTAATCAAATCAAATGTACACAAAAATTATTGATAGGAAACAATCTACACACACACACACACACACACACAAAAAAAAGAAAAAAAAAGAAAAAAGATGCACAAAGCGCTGCTTTCAAATCAAAAATATATTCAACTCTGTCAAATAAATGAGATTATACCTACATAAATAGCAAACCTATACCTTGGAGGACAAAGAAAAACCCTAATTTTAAAAAGGAAAACAACTCCTAATAATACTCTACTAGTATAATTAAATTTGTAGATAATCTACCCTATAATAATTATAATATTTTTATCTCTAAAAAAATAATATACAATATATACTTATAATAATTAGTATATTATCTTGATACGCATCACCATAGCCTTTATAACTACTACAGATACAACAGTTCTCATATTGTTGAACAAGTACATAACAGATAAACCATCACTCAAGAATTGTGTAGTTTGATACCCGTCAACCCTTTAGTTCCTTTTCTTTACCATTGGGTTCATTCAGTGATTCCAAAAGTATTATACATCAATTTCTTCTAATTTTCATGGTTACTACCAATTCAACTCGTCTTTTAAGTTCACCATAAGCAATACCAAACAATAACCATGTACCTGTGCATATTGACATAAAAATTACACCACCTAGAACGCCAGCCTACCCACCTAGAAACCACCTAGGTGCCGCTTACAAGGCCTTGGCGCCTAACGCTTTTTAGAACATAGTCGACATATTTTCTCACCTTTACATGCTCGAACATTCTTTACTCTTTAGCATATGAAAGTAATTGATAATTAGTGAGCTAAAAGACGTTTTTTGACAAGTAAAAAGGAACTTACTGAACTAAAAGATAGCATGCCTCCAGCAAAAATCAGCAAAAGCAATTTAGAGAATGGACTTTTTTCAAATTACAGGACATCCCAATAATCAAACTATATTATCAAAAAAAACTAATTTACATTTAGAATTTATTGAAAAAGTCCCAAAACCTCACTTCCAAAATTACAGTAACAATACATTATTTGCTAAATTTTACTGTAATAAGTCACTACTAGAATATAACTAATATTTTTGAAAATGATGAATATACTACATCATTCAACAAAACCTTGTATTTTAAGCATAGAATCGTACGATGCGCGATACGTATCATACGATACGATACAATTCGATACGTATTGCAAGGTGAATCGAAAATGACACCGTATTATACGATTCAATAACGATAGGATACGATTCTTACGATACGGTACAATGCACGATACCTTTTAAAGTTAGCAACCGGATTGAAAAAGTTTTTATGTAGATCCAAAAGAATAAAAGCAAAACTTTTAAGCGATCTACCATTTCAAATGAAGAGTTTTTTAGGACAAACATATTTTATATGGCTTGATGAGCCTTTAATCAGTTTTTAGAGTTTTATATCTTTTTATTCAGAATGTCGCTCTATTTTTATCATGTCACTTTCCATGAGCAGATGCATAAATCTCTACATGTTAATTTGAATTATTCTTTTTTTATATAGTTTAAAGATGGATCCGAATGTTCGTTTTCTCTTGTTACTCTATGAAGATTACTAAAAATAATATCTAATAAATTAATTTAGAGTATTTTGGCTACTATTTAACTTTAAAATTTATTTTTAGTCTATAATAATATTTACTTGACTACTTTTATATATAGTCAAGCTAATATGCTTGATTGTCCAATAAATTGTGTGTTTTATATGTTCAAATATTGCCACATTTTTCATTTCGTTTCTGTATCGTACAATACGATTCACGATATGAGAGTTTTCGATACACGATACGATTCATAAATTGATAACTATGATTTTAAGCGGAAACAATTTGAAGATAATATGTTGAATAATACTATCCCAATCTGTTTCACTTTTCAGCAGTTTCCAGATTTTTAAATTGTTTATAGTAGATGATCGACAGAGCTAGACAATTTATTGAACTTTGCACGTCACATGATTAAATATATAAAATTATTTTAGAACTTCACACCCAAAACTGCTTCCACAGTTGGTAAACACTCTTAAAATTAATCTAAAAAGAACTAAAAGTGTTAAAACTTAAAACAAAGTTCCTTTAGATAAAAAGAACTAAATAAATCACATCATTTAGGATCTCATTCCGCACTTGTGTGAAAACAAAATACTTAAACAAATTACTGTTCAGACCATATATTTTATGAAACCAACCAATAAGTTAACTAAAAACCCAATTCAATGTAATTTATAATAGGGTCCTCTTAACATGTGCCCTAACCCTTAGGGCACATGTTAAGCACACGATTCAAGAGAATATTCTCTTGAACTGTGTGCATATTCCCTTGATTTCTGCATTTGCACCAAGTTCAAAGGAACATGCACACAGTTCAAGAGAATATTCTCTTGAATCGTGTGTTTAGTATGTGCCCTAAGGGCACATGTTAAGAAATTCCTTTATAATAGCTATATTTTCAAAAGATACCAAAGATTTGTCCAGTCAGTAGATTTCTACCAGTTCTGAAGTAACTTACTGAAAATAAAATTGAGCAACACCCCTTTGCAATGGAAATTTTAAGAGTAGAGGCTCCTGATCTTGGGGAAGCAGTTCTACTGATTAGCTACTGAGTTCAAGATCATTCCTGATGCTTGACAAGCCCGCCCAAATTGGTAGGACCAATACAAAAGGCTTTGGAAGCCCATGCCAAAGTTCCAACAAGGAGATTATTCTAGAATCTTGGTTTATTGATTTAATTTAATGTAGTATTAATCATATTAAAATCATTTCTGGCTTCGGAATTTAGTACTTTTACTATTTATGTGGATGTACGTAATCCTCACTTTCGACAAACTCTTGCTGCTTAGGTTACAACACTTTATCAGGAAGTTTTGAACTCCGAAAGAGCAAGGGCAAGCGAAAGGAAATGAGATCCAAAAAAATTGTGGGCTTTATCAACATTCAATTATCACACTTCCAGTCTTCCATATTATATTGAATAGAAAATTTTTCGTAAGTAGATAACTTATATATTACTGGCCATATGCTCATTAAGAGGGTGTTATTCTTCTCTTTTTCTTTTACCTCAAATTTTTGGAGTTCCACACAAAGCCTATATGTATATAAGCAAGCTCTAATTTCTCATAGGGTGGAAATCAAAGGAATAGTATGGAGGGCATTTGATAGAGGTCATCTGATCTGGTAATCTAATATTCCTGGTAATTTGGGTCGTTCATCCTTGTAAATCATGTTTGGTACACTAGCCGATCTTATATTACCAATAATCGTAAATATCCGGCAAATTGCCAAGATTACCACCTAAAGTGGGTATTTGGATGACCAAAAATTAGGTGATAATATGAGATTCCACATACGGGTCACCTTCAAAGTTGTCGAGTCATCGACTAGTCGTCCAGTTGTTGCGTAAGGGCCAAGTCGAGGGCACGACTTGGTTAATGTCTCTAAGTCGCTCAACTTGGAAGGAAAGTTGTCGCCCAACTTGGAAGGAAAGTTGTCGCCTTGACCGACTTCCTCCATGTCACCCGACTTAATCCCATACCTCCTTTCAAGTCGTGCGCCAAAAGAGAGGAACTGAGATGGAGAAGGAAGATGTTAAGGTTTATACAAAGAAGGAAGATGTTAAGGTTTATACAAAGCACATATCCAACACGACTTTTTCGAGATCTCTTCTTCTCCTTGCAGCTGTTTTCTCCTTTCTCGTCCTTGTTGCAGCGGCAGTTAATTTAAAACCCTAATCCCATCTTGCTCTTCATGTTATGACCAGTATTGGGCTCCTATCTTTATTTTGTTATTTGAATAAACAACATTATAAGTTCGAGCCCAACTTATATTTTTCCCAATATGTTGCTTCTTAAATTTAGTTTATGTATGAGAAATTGTTTTTTTCAACAGATTCCAATTGTCTAAAAATATTCTCTAAAATATTTTCTATGTTAATTATTGCACAAATTTCTCTGTCTCACAAATTAAGTGATAGTAATTTGTTTCCTTTAGTGCAGTAAATAACGTTCACTAAATTTATTTATTTTTCTGATGGATTAAATATTTGTTGAGTTTCCATTTTTGTTTCAGAAGAAAAAATTAAATATAATAAATAATACTGTAAAAAATATACAAACTAATATGTTTATTTTTGTCATGATGAATGGAGTAACCGATATGTTGCCACTTGTTGCTACAAGTTGGGAAATTAAATTAATTATCTAATACCTATATGTTAGTATCAAATGTTTTAATACTTAGTTGAGAAATGATATCTAATATTGTTGACTGTTTGTATAGTAATATAGAATAATGTTTTTAGCATTTAATATAATTTTAATTTTAATTTGTAAAATATATAGTTATCTCTCTCTCTCTCTCTCTCTCTCTCTCTCTCTCTCTCTATATATATATATATATATATATATATATATATATATATATATATTAATGTATAAAATACACATTATAAATAATTTATCGCTTTATGGACAACCAGTCGGGCGACTTGTCGCTTAAGCGGTTGGCCATCGACTCGACTCGACTTAACGCCTTGACAATTATGGTCACCTTGGGGACAGTGTTACTCGGACTCTTCATTTTTCCCTAAAGTACCCGTGTCCGACACCCGTCTCCGAAACTCGACACTTGAACAAGATACTTCACTTTAGTGTAAAAAATTGGCAAAATTGAGAAGTATCCGTGTCGGATATCGTGTCCAACCAGACACTCCATCCGAGTCCGAGTAACATAGCTTGGGGATATTTTTTACACAAAAATATTTTAACCATTTGGACACTAATACCCTTGTTTAACATAAAATTACAAAAAGTATAGCAAGCACATACCAATATATCGAAATTATTGGTTTGCATACTTATTGTTTAATTTAATTAATTAGTTTATTGCCCCATGTGAAACATGTGCTCTTTATTGACTTAATTATAAGTATAATTTATTATTGGCTTTGTGAATTAACTAATTATTTCTTATTTTTGAACATAAGGATTGAATATATTACAAGTTATTGTTTTATAAAGTATATACTAAAACATTTAAAAAATATTAAATATTATTCAATTATTTAGTTGGGTGATATTTGATTTCTTCTTTTTATCATAAGTTAATTTAATATTGAATTACACTAGGACAGAATACTTTGGATGAATCATTTGATATAATTAATATAGGACATTTGGGTAACAGATGAATATTCTGATTTCTGAAAATATACCAAGTAAAATTAATTTGTACCAACCCTTCGTTACATGGACTCTTCGCTTTGCCTAAAAGTACCTGTGTCCGACACTCGATACTAGGAAAAGGGTATGGGTGTTGGACACTTCATATTGGTATAAAAATGGCAAAATTGGTGAGTACCCGTGTCAAACTCTTCAAAGTCCGACCGGACACTTCATCCGAGTCCATGTAACTTAGTACCAAATACTTGCAATAACCATTACCAGTAGTCACATAACCTCTACCAAGCAAACAATGTTAAAATAGGACCGACTCTTAGTACAAGTAACCTTGATTTTACAGATAACTAGTAATCTAAATTTTGGTAGTAATTTTTCCCGAGTTGTACCAAACACGCCTCCTTAAAACATTGACCGATCTGCCAAAAGCCCTAATCACTGGATGGAAATTTTGGACCAAAATTTAAAAACTTTGAGTTCAATACCTCAAATAGGCTCTACCTAGATACCATACCTTAAGTTGGGATCCCAAAGCAAGATAAGACCTTCCCCAGATGGCTAATCCAGGATAAAACATCTTACAAATCCTTCAATCAAACCCTATTTGCTGACCATAAACTTCAATGTACAACAAACTGTAGTGTGCTTATATATCTGTCTAAGATACACTTCGAATTAAGTTATTTACTAATTAATTGCACACATACATATCACTGATAACCCAAATTCAGCTACGTAGACCCTCAAAGAAAAATAAACACTTTACCAATCAATCAATATAAATAACACAAACAAAAAAGGCACTAACATGCAGAAAACATATTGACATACTTAACACATACAGAAATTCACGAGGAAACCTTGAATTTGTAAAAGAATTTGGGATTAAGAACCCTACTCTTGAGGGCCAAAATTAATTAGGCACACATTGAAACATCGAGTATACAAATAGATAAATCATATATATTATATATATATTTGTTCAGGGAGAGAAATTTTTACCATTTTTCCTGGAACGACAAGGGCGCGAAGATCAGACCGGCGTGAATTGTTTTGTAGCAGAAAGTAGTGTTGAGTTCGAGAAAGAGAAGCGAGCAGTGGACTTTTCCCAAGTCAGCTTTTTAAAAGATTTTTTTATAAAAGTTTTTTTTTAATCCCCTCAAATTGTCGCTTATTGTTAAAGTAGCCCTCAAAGTTAAGAAATTGACACATTTACTCATCCATTCAAGATACCAATTTGAGTTGATTAACGCTGAGAAAAGAAAAGAGAATGAAGGAAATTTTTTAAAAATTTTCTTCCAAAAATTTCCTTTAAAGTTGGAAAGATTTGGAAGAAAATTTGTTAAACACTTGACTTCCAAATTAAAATACCAAAATTACCCTTATAATAATTTCGAAAATGTAATCTCATAAGGGTAAAATAGTAATATGTTGGTTTAAATTAAAATTTCCTTTCAAAACTCACAAACAAAGGAAATAAAGTAAATTTCTTTTCTTTCGCTCTCTTTTTTCTCAAAAAATTCAAATTCTTTTTTTTTTCTTCTCTCTTGGTCCCTAAACTCACAAACACACTATAAGAGTGTGTCTGGGGTTACTTAAGAAATGTGATTAGTGATTCTAATTACTACTTTTGCTTAAAATAAATTTTAAAAAAGTAGTTTGTGTTTGGTAAATAAAAAACACTTAAACTAGTAAGAAATTGAAAATATTTGGTATTAAAAAATTTATTAATTACTTATTTCAAGTGTAAATTACTAAAAATGAATATTTTAAGAAGTAAATATGGGTAATTAATGAAATTATTAAAATAAATAGGGATAAATTAGTAATATATTTGGTCAAACCTGATTGTTTCCATAAAAAGTTATTATAAACAGTTTTAAAATTAGTTTATCAAATATTTTTTAAATTTTTTAAAACTAATTATAAGCAGGTTTCACTACTTATAAGTGATCCCAAAAAGTCCTTTCGTTGACTTTATTTTTCTAATTTTCTCAAAATTTGTTTGCACGCCCCATGCTTTTTTCCTTAAGGGTAAAATTGGGAAGAAAAACACAATTTAATTATAATATATCAAATTAAAAAATTAAAAAACTTTCCCTTTTTCTTCATTTTTATATATATGTAGTATGTATGCATTGTAGTTACCAAATGGGTGAAATAAAAATAATATATTAAACAGATTTAAGTAATGTGTGTGCATATATATATATATATATATATATATATATATATATATATATATATATATGTGTGTGTGTGTGTGTGTGTATATGACTCACCTTCACTCCATTGTCAGTTTAGACAAGGTTGTCTTGTCCTAAGCTGAAGTTTGAATGATGTGTTCTAACTAGTCTATGAGTGCCGATAGAATAAAGTGATGCTTAAATGGATGAGCCAGCGTATGTTTTCTTTGTTTTTTGGTTTTTTCTTTTTTAATGGGAATGAGGAGCTAACCTCGAGTAGCCTTCCCGTAAATTCAAAAGCGGGAAGGTGTACATCTCATATACTAAATGAACCCAATTGGACACCCCCATGAGAAGCAAGCTAGACTCTTTATATAAACCATCACCTTAGGAAGGTATTCTACTTTGAATTCTTTGCTCTAAGTAAGAAACCTAAAGGTTTAGGGTTCGAATGAGCTATGAGTAGTACTATCAATTGGGAAAGTCAAGTCATAACAAGTTCCAACATTCGACCTACTAAAAGTTTGTTCGAAATTATTTTAGGAGATAATTGGGTTGAGCTTGTATAAATTTCCAAGCTTGAAGTGAAATTACGATTGACTTTGGTTAACAAATAGCTTAACCCATGGAAGGCTTGACTTGAAGTTATATTAATAAAAATAATATATATTATAATATTTTTATCTTATACTCCCTATGTCTTAAGTACATTTTTTTTAATAATTTGTTAGTGTACTATAAGCTTAAGTTCTACATTATTTTTTGTTTCCCTGTTTGATTTGATGATGATCAATGTACAAGTGTAAAGATAACTTTATGTACTGTCCTTATGGAGAACATTTTGATGTACAAGGACTTATAATTTGACATGCATAAATTATAAAGCAAATTTAATGTATAGAAAAAAAAATATCATACTTTTATGATATATGTTTCATAGAGTACTTGATATATAAGTCATGTCCATTATTGAGTTATAATATGTCTGAGATCATTTTGTTGAAGATCGTTTAGTCCAAAGAATTAGTGAAGATACGTTGGTTCATAGAATTGCTCTAAGATTGTATTATGAAGATACTCTACCATCTAACTTAAGGATCTTTTAATAATTAAAACTTCTCATGATCTTAATGTAAAGTGGAAATCGTTACGTAATTTATACTAAACGACACTAGATAGTAGCTACAGTTGAAGACCCACACTACAAACAAGATGAAAGATCATAAAGTTCAAAGAACTTAGGATCGTAGTAAGGACTGAGACAACTCATTGTATGAATTCTCTCGTATGAATTTGAAATTAATCCCAAAATTGATCGTATCCTTACAAGGTAACACTATAAGTAATAAATGGAACAAAACAACTTTATCGATAACGCAATTTTTAGAGCAGGGACATGCGTCAAGGTCTACACTCATTGACACGCCTGTCAAAAATAATGTAGCAAAGGACAACCGACCAAGGAACATTGTAAGAAATAAAGAAATACTAAGCTAATTCAAGAATATCCAGTCTACGATTTACAAGAATTCACTTTGTTGCTAAGCCATTTATACTTTGAGCTAAAGGTTTTCTCAATAGTAGGACGCAAACACTATTACCTTTCTTAAAGGTTGATTTCAAGTCATAGTGATTATAAGAATAATTCTTAGTTTACACATTAGTAAAAAATTTAAAAGAACTTATCGTGATGTGTATACATCATCTTAGTGGTCCCGTAACTAAAGATCTGAGTGTTCTTAGTGAGAGTAGTTTTGGCAGATGTGATGATAATGTCGTCCCTGCCATGGCCAAGTAGGAGATGTTTGTTTTTTGATACATAAATGTGGCGCCCATAGAGGATCCGACCCATCAGTTTACTAAAATTGACTAGGTCACTTTCCTTGTTGATAAAACCATTATCCATTTGGTTACATGATTGGAGAAAAATATGGAAATAATGGGTATAACTAGGTAGCCAACGTTACCATTTTAAAACACACGTTATCTGAATTTTGAGAGTTACTCCAATAGAGATACATACTGCCTTTGAGAGCTCCTAAAACAAGTGATCAACGGTTCCTTTGAGCAGTGAAAATTCAAGTCGTTCTCATCTTCAGATTGTAGTTCGGTCTTGCCACTGCGTTCGAATACGAGATATAGGGTTTGTAGGGATTACACGGTCGCTTTCGCATTAAAAAATAAGGACATGTTTCAAGTGGTATGCTTTGATTCTGTGTTTTACATGTAATTTATGCATAGGATGTGTATATTAAACATTATTTGGTATCAGAACAGTTATTTTGATCCATATACATGCTATATATGTCCTTTATTACACTATTTGCCATGTTTGTTTAAAAGCTTGAAAACTCCTTCAATGGCAACCTGCGATACACTAAATATTAGAGGCTAAAATTTTAGTACATTATAACTTACATACTATGCATATAATCTGCATGTTCTAGGTTTAGATGGATTTGTATTATGAGAGTTATTTCAAACCCTAATTGTGATACTGCATATTTTAAACTGCTATAACTTTTTGGTTAGTTATTCATTTGACGTGAAATCAGTATATATGCGTAGCTTATCTCAGTACTTTCCGTTGATACATTATTCGCATGATTTGGTTTTAAAAAGAATGAGTTATGGCCTTTCACGTGCTGCCTTCCTGGTATTGTTTCTCGACAGCAATTACACGATTGTGATTAAGTGGGACTTCTGGTTCTGATGTTGTGGGAGCAACCATGGAAGGGGTGTGACACACGCGGATCATACCGAGAGTGGGATCGCGTTTCATCTTTAACCTTCATTACCCTATAAATTGTGATTTGCAAACCAACTTTGGCACGTGCAGCGACCTTCAAGTGCTGGCGCGCAATGCGCAACATGTTTTACTCTAGGTTCTGATTTCTTTTTAGCAGTCTCCTAAATTTTTTATAATTCAGAAATTAATTATTGTCCTTTTATGCATTGAAAGATGATTTATAAATACTTAATGGTATTATTAAACTCTACAGTTTTCCCAAAAATGATTACGAGCATAAAATTAATATTTCCACTATATTTGATTGGTTTAATTAAATTTAATTCATTTAATTTATGCAAGAATCAATTAATTATGATAATTAGAATAATTATCAAAAAAAATCTAAGTGTAGCTTATTTATGCATTTATCTACTGTTATTTAATGTTTGGGAGCATGATTATGTGCATTGGCATATAATGACTTGTTTATTGCATATAATTATTTTTATTTATTTCCTTATAATACTGTGAAAATATTATTAAAATTTACTTTGTAAGAATAATTTTTTCATGCAATTAAAACACATGCATATCCTTGTTCTTAGGGGGGAGTAATTTAGGCATTAATTGTTGAAATTATTCCCAAAATTATATATCTTATGCGTTGAGTAAATTGTATTCAAATAAATGCATATTTATACAAATTGTAATTCCTAATCTTAGCGAAGTCTCCCTTATGTGTTTACACTTTATTATTTTCTTGTGAATTTGATTCATGTTGTAAATATCTCTAATAAGTTCTCTTATTATAATTTCAACATAATATTTTTTCAAAGTACATTATCGCAAGCCTAAACCAGGGTAACAAAATTAACGAAGATAACTATGATGTTTAGCACCAAAATATTAGAATGGTTTTGGAAGAACAAGATGTTGAGGAAACTTTGCTGTCCAAAGTGACAAAACTGAAGGTGAAGATGTTAAAGATGCAGTTAAGCTTGCAACCTTCAAAAGTTGGTGCAAGAAGGACCGCATTACTCAAATTACATTGTTGAGTTGCATGACCAATGACCTATTGTTTGAGTATGAGCAGTACTCAACGATTCATGATATGTGAGAAGCTCTTAATACAAAATTTGATAGCACTTCATTGACAAGGTTGCGAGAACTTACCATAAGATTCGATGGTTACAAGAAGCTGAATGACAGTACTATGAAACACCACCTTCGAATCATAGCAAATATGATCTAGGAGTTAAAGTCTGCTATAATTCAATGGTCAGACGAACAACAAATTTTTGTAGCGATTGGCTTGATTCTAGATAGTTGGGAACATATGCGGGTAAACATGACTCACAACAAGAATATCAAGAACTTTGATGATATTCATCATCATTTGGAGCTTGAGGTTGAGAGCCATGTGGATGTTAAGTCCTCTAGAGCATATGTAGTCATCTAGCTCTCGTAAATAGTCTAAGCACACAAAAGATAAGAAAATTGTTAATGTTATTGTGCCTAAAGGGCTATGAACACTTGTGTTCCCAAGAGAAAAACAAAAAGGCAAACGAGGTTCTGGAAGAAGGACAAGGCCAAACTAGCATGCTACAATTGTGGCAAAGCGAGACACTTCGCTCGTGGATATGCTGAGCTGGAGAATGTACTTTTTTATTTTGATCTAACTATATGTTTGATATCAAGTACTGTATTTATTGCTCATTCTCTCTATATGTGGATTGTAGACTCCCAAGCAACGGACCACATAGTTAGAGATCGAAACAATTTTATGGAATACCGCCGCATTCTGGCTGGCAAAAAAGTATACATGGGGAATGATTCTGGTGTGAACGTGTTAGGCAC
This sequence comes from Aralia elata, assembly GCA_034770075.1. NCBI lineage: Eukaryota > Viridiplantae > Streptophyta > Magnoliopsida > Apiales > Araliaceae > Aralia > Aralia elata. The sequence goes on along the minus strand of CM068381.1, from coordinate 43,234,511 downwards.
TGACACTTATAAACTGGAGATGTGAGGAGGCTCTGCATATATTGATTCTTCATGATATACTTTTATGCACCAAATGTTCAGCATAATTTATTTTTTATTCTTTTAGGACTTTGTTTAGGCAAGTCAATTTGTTTTGAGAACAACTTTGTAAAAATTTTGCATGAGACGAATGTTCTTGGTCATGGTTTTACGATGAATCAGATACTATTAATTCTTCTTTTAATAATAATGATTCTTATTCCTTGTTTACTTCTCTTGAAAATGATCATAATAATTTAATACAATAGCATGCTAGATTAGATCATATTGGACAAGATAAAATGAATAAGTTAGCTCGAGTAGGTCTTTTAGGACCACTCACTAAGGGGGTTAAATGTTTTTTCATCACTGTACTTTAGGTCAACTTACAAACGACTAACTATTTTTTTTTACAGTCAACTAATTAATTGAACTTTAGTTTTCTTACAAAAATTTGAATTTATGTCACGGGTGTTAATTATTTTAACGGGAGATTGACATATTAGTGCCACGTCCCAGTTAATCCTAGTTGGATCCAAGTTGTAACTGTTTTTTATAACTCAGTTATAACTCACTCATGAAAAACAAACATATCCAAATAGATCCGATCCACCCCAACAACTTTCTTCACTAAAAAATAAGCTACAAAACTCAAAAAGGGTAAAACTTAGGGTTCATCACGGTAAATTAATTAAGTCGACTGATTTGAAGCAATTGATACTAATAATCCATTACATAGCTCTGTTTAGAGGAGATGAGTACCTCAAGTGGAGTAGGGATTTCTTATAGAAGGAAAATAGTGACCAAATTTGCAGATTTCGAGCACGACTCCTCCTCATTCAATCCAGTTGTTTGTGACTGTGGATCGTTGCACCTATGTGGGAAGCATGGAAAGAAGGAATCCTAGATCTAAGTATAAAAAAGATTAAGAGAAGTTATTAAAAAAAAATGAGAGATGAGCTAATGGCTGCTAATGAAGAAATACAAAGGCTTAGCTTGATTGAGGATGGAAGTGAGTCAAGAATGGTCAAAGAGTTGAAGAGGGAAAATGTCCAAAAAGCTGAAAAACTAGAAACTCAAGAAGATTTGGATCATTTTAATTTGTTTATGGTTGATTTTTCTATTTGTTTTAGTAATAGTGGTATAAAACAACATTGGGATAGATGATTGTAATTGAGTAATGATTGTTGTGTTTATGTATTGAAGGAAATGAAACAACAGGGCATTCACCTCTTTTTGGTCTAGCATTTGTGAATTGTGTATTTGAAATGAAAATAGAATGTCAAAAAACAGAGCATAATACCAATTTAATGACCTCATGTATTAATGCAAAATATAGAGCAATAGTCATGTAAAAAAACGGAGCATCAATGTGCCTTTTGATATGCCAATCACCAATTCGATTTCCTTTGTTTCATCTTCGGGTTCACTTAAGAGTTCGATGAAATTTTCCTTGAATTTCCCCATCTATGTTATCAATTACTATGCACATTTCTTTCCCTTTGCCCTGGGCTTGTTCAAGCTCTTCTTGTTTCAACGTGTTAACATACAATTATCAGGATGTTTTTTGACACCCGCTTACGACTCTTATCCCGAACTCAGTAAGGAATTTCATCTTTAAGTGCGGGATCGATGTGACAATCCTCAATGCTATCAGGGTAGTTCTGCCGAAGATGACATTGTAGACAAAGGGAACTTTTCACCACATGGAACTTTAGGTCGATTTTTTCCCGACAAGGGGCCTACCCGACTACTACAAGTAATGTTATGGTACCCACAATGTGGATTAGTTTATTCCCAATTCCTTATAATGGTGCTTTTTTGCGAGACTCTATATGCATTCCTTGTAAGTCCATTTTGTGTAGAGTACTGTAGTGGTATAGGATATCCACCAAGCTTTTATTGTTCACCAGTATCTTGTTAACTGCATAATTTTCTATTAAAGCGGTAATGACCAGGGCATCATCGTGAGGGGTACTAATCCCAGCATAATCCTCATCCAAAAAGGAGATCGTCTGATTAACTCAAAACTTCTTACTAGGTTATTTGTATAGGTTGTGCACCTCCTTAGTAAACATTTTTTAGCGTTATTAGACTCCTTCTGGATTACTAAGTCTCCCCGAATTGTATAAATGTGTCCCCAAGTGGGATGATCTACTGTTTTATCTGGCTACGCCTCCCGATTGCATTGTTATATTACCAAGCCCCTAGCCACAAACCTATCCAACTCTTTTGCCTTTACTTGTTCCTCAATCAACTTCTTGAGCTGATAATATTGCTTTGTATCATGTCTAACATCCCTATAGTATTCGCAATACCGTCTTTTATCTCTGCTATTGCTTGAAGTTATCATCCTTGGGGGTTGTTTGAAGAACGAACAATCCTTAATCTCATTTAAGATTTTTGCTCGGTTAGTGTTTATAGGGTATATTTCCCTCGGGCCTCCTGCTACCTTGTAGGGAATTATTGTCCGAACTCCTCCCCTTGTCTTGATCTTTTCAATCTCTTCTGTCATCCCGACGATCATTTCGTCGATTTTTACTATCGTCACTCTTTTGCCCCTACTGGTTTTTAATGTGCACAACACTTCCTCAATTTTCACATACAACTCTATCTTGTCGTAAAGTTTGTTCGAAGTGATCTGCATCTCTTTGATACGGGACTCCATAAGTTGTCCAATGTTTGCTTGTTGATCCCAGTGTACAGGAATCCTAACGTCTGCGCATGATCAATCTGTGTAACTTTTTAAGTTGCCTCTTTAAACCTCTTCACATACGACTGTAAACTTTCTTTTACCCCTGAGTTACTTGGAGGAGGGATGTGGTCTTCTTGCCCTTCTTCTTGTATGTTTGGAAGTGACTTATAAACTGCTCCTTGAGATGTGCAAAGTTGGCTATTGAACGTGGCTTCAAAGTTCAAAACCACACGTCGACAGAATCTTTAAAGTGCTAGTAAAGAGTTGGCACATGGCTATATCGTCATGCCTAAAGTGCATCATCACCGACTCATACTTTATCAAGTGCTCATATGGATCTCCTCTCTCGTCATACATTGTGAGCTTGGGTATGGTCAATCCCGCTTGGGCGAGGGCAGATTGTATTGCTTCTGTGAAAGGAGAGTCCACACTAAGCGTTCTTACCCCTCAGGCCATTTTCAATTGTCTTTCCAACTCATTCGTCCTTTTCAAGATGACATTGCCCTTGCTTTCACCAGCTGGGATGGGGGTATTGCCTTGTGTGTTTAGTGTCACCACGCTGAAAACAAGGAATTGCAGTGGCATCTGCAAGTTAGGGTTTGAGATCCCTATATTTTGTACGGGAGGCTGTTGCATTGTTGGGTTCGAGATATGTGGAGGGGGACTCCGACGAGTGACTCCTCCGTCTGGTATAGTCCATACGGCTTTGGGCAGTGACCTCCCGATCTCTTTTATTCGTTTATCTACCATCTCTGCCTCAATCAGGATTATCTTTTTCGCTGTGACTTTCTTCTGTTCCACCAACACTATCAAACGGAAGTCCTCCCTTGCCTCACGCTCGAGCTCACTTGCTCGAGAATGATTTTGGTGGTTTGAGGGCTCCCAGTTGGCTTGTCGCTAGTTAAAACTCAAGCGTAGATCTAATGGTTTGAGATCATTGATGTTCAGGATCTGGTTATGCCTTCTGTGTGAGGGATCCTAGTTGCCAGTGCAAAGTCCCAAATTCAGAAAATTGTGGTCCGAAGTGTCAGACCTGAGGCGGCTGAACGTTGAGTTGCGTTGGCCATTTTCATTATGAGAGTGAGCTTTTTCTTTTGCCATTTCTTCAGAAATTTTGAAGAAATGCGTCTGTCGGTCAATCTTGGAATCAAGCCTTCCTTCTGGCACCAAATGATGATGCTATATTTCGGCTGGCTCCACCACTTGATCTGTGTGCTCTAAACGACTTGAAATGAACGAATGCACATAGGGTTAATCTCTAGATCCGCCTCCGATGGTAAAGTCAGTGATAATAATGGAAGGTTATGAGAATATAAGAATGTGTAAAAATTACGTACCAGAATTCCCCTCATATATAGTCAGTCGTATATTTGGGATAAGGTTTGTCAATGATAAACCCAAATATAGCTAAACATATATAGATAAGAGCACTCAGGCGCGAGAGTTCTAATCTTTACAAATTTGTCGCGTTGTGGAAACTTGAACCATATCCACCAAGGTTCGAGTCCCATTTGACGCCCTCGGCCCCTTGAACAAGTTGGACTCCTATTATTCTTTCGAGTGAACATGTTGCCATTGGGTCATCGTAATATGTTCGAGCCCTTGTCAGGTGTTCGGGACCTGAATCCCTAACAATTATATTTTTTTAAGTATATATTATTAAAATTGTGAATGTATGTAATGTGTTGATGAAATTGAAAGATCTTAAACTTGAGTTCTTCTATCCTATAAGAAAGTGAGAAGGAAGAAAAATAATTTGATATCGAGGGATGAAGTGAATAAAATAAAAAATAAAATATCAATTTATTTGAGTCAACTCATTTAAGTTAACTCAACTAACTAAATTTAACTCACTCGGATGCAGTGCTTTTAGATTTAGAGATTGAGGGATTTGATTATGGGTCCTCTTAACATGTGTCCTAAGGGCACATACTAAGCACACAATTCAAGAATATATTTTCTTGAACTGTGTGCATATTCCTTTGGACTTGGTGCAAATGCAAAAATAAGGGAATATGCACGCAATTCAGGAGAATATACCCTTGAACTGTGTGCTTAGCATGTGCCCTTAGGGCACATGTTAAGAAATTCCTTTAAGGTTAATTTTAAATTTATTTATTTATTATTATTGTTATTTTTCTTGGGGTAAATTGGACTCCCTTGGTTCCAACGGAGGGAGTATTTGCGTGTGAGAAAGCTTTTCACGATTGCTCTTCTATCCTAAAAAATAACTCACTAGTGAAAGCAACCGAAAGAAAACGCAGCTCTTATTCCTATTAACCCTTTTCTATACGCTCTATCTCAGTTAACGGCGGCTCAATAAGACTTCTCCTTCTTCTCTGTTAACGGCGATTCAATTCAACGGCGATCTCTTCATTTCTCTTAGGTATTCCGCGACTCAATTCAACGTCCGTCACTTTAAGCATAGAATACCAGGTATTCGTTAATTTCATGTTTCAAATATTCTTCACTGAGTTTTGGCAATTTTTGAACGTTGAAGCTGGGATTTGGTGAATTTCCTTGTATGTAGCTGAAAGGGTATCGCTTTTGCTCTGTCAAATTTCTTTAGTTTCCAATGATTGTGATAATTCAATTGTATTAAATTTCAATTCTACGAAATTGCAAATGTGCTTTCAATTTCGTTTGGAATTGAGTTGCCAACCTCAATTTTATCCTGCTTCGTGAACTGGGTTTTGGTCTGTGTTGTAGATTGGATTTAACATGCATATGTTGTGGTACCGGCTGATATTAAAGTCCACAACGGAATATAAGGAGAAAGATTGTGGACATATATGCTCTAATGGACTATAAACCTAACATGTTAACCATTTGGGTCAAGATGTGGTTTAAGATGAGCATATATGCGCCGGATATTCCCAAGTATCAGAGCCATGGCTATGGGCTGGTATGGATGGACTGCGCATGATGGACAAAAATAATTCATTGAGCAAGTGGTGGACTCTACTTATAGAGGCTCTTGGTTGGCTCTTGACAAGAGATATTGAATAGTATGGGCTCGTCAGGTAAGAAATGTGATGGGCTAGACTCAATGAGTTATGGACGCTTGGTGGATTATATACTCTTTGAGCAAGTAAGAGTAAGTGGTGTACTCTTTTCGAGGAGACTCTTGGTGAATTAAACAAGAGATATTGAGAGATAAGCTCGACATATAAGAAGACTTGATGGGCGCTTGGCAGAGGCTCTTGGTGGATCAAATAAGAGATAATGAAAGAGGGTGACTCTTCAACTAGAAAAGAAGTGACGAGTTAATGCTTAAAAGAGTATGGTTAAAATTCAAGGGGGAGCTTGGTGTTGATGTGGACAGAGAGATTACGCGTTAAAGGAAAGATTGTTGTGGTACAACGTGATAGTAAAGTCCCACATTGGAACATAAGGAGAAAGATTGAGGACATATATACTCTAATGGACCGTAGACCTAACAAGTTAACCTTTTGAGTCAATGTGTGGTTTCAAATGAGCATATATAGGCCGGATATTCCCAACAGCATGTTGCACTCATTATTATTATTATTATTATTGTTATTATTATTATTTTTGTGAACTGGGTTGCCAACATTAGTTTTGTCCGACTTCATAAATTGAGTTGCCAACATCAGTTTTATCCTACTTCATGAATTGGGTTTTTGGTCTATGTATTGTAGAATTGAGTTGCCAAGCATAGCATTATTTGTATCCCGCGTCTGTGTTGTAGATTGGATTTAACATGTTGCACTTATTATTATTATTATTATTTTATTATTATTATTATTTCCATAATGTTATTTTGGGTTTTGGTCTATGTATTGTAGATTGGATTTAACATGTTGCACTCATTATTTCCAGGAAGTAGTGTTATTCATGTGAGCATGAATTCTACGTGTTAGAGAGTAACAAAGTAGCCAAAAACAAATACAAAAATCAAAAAAAAATTAATGACACAAAATTTACGTGTTTCACTCAAACATTGGGTTAGTCAGTGGTTGGCGGCAGATCAATTTCACTATCTTTAGAATTTTTTGTACATCAAACACTGCAGGATTCCCTCTTTATATAACACAATATAAGAAACCCTAATTCAAATCTAAAGTACAAAACTATCTGGTCTGGAGCAGAAGGAATGAACCCAATTACCTTTTGGGTAGCTTTACAATCACCTCTAAATTAAAGTTCGGATCAGGCTTCACCAATAACACTACTCATGACCTCTGTGATGCTACTATTTTAGGCTTTTAGATTGGCTTAACCTACTAGCCATTTCGCGTTAGGGGGCTGTCTTCCTTTTTGATGGATAATAATTTATTTATTTTTTCATTTTTTTCCTGATATTCAAGTTTCTTACTGTTTTTATTGGCGCACAGTATGTTTCTCTCTCCGTCTCTCTCTTTTTTCCCTTATAAAATTCTTCTTTTAGCTATAAAAGAAAAAAATAATAAAAAAAATTCTTGTGTGGCTATATGATTAAATCATATGCCTGATCAACAGGTAAAAAATGGGTAGCCAAACTCCTGTAAGCAATGATCGTTCAAGAACATACTGGACGCCTACAATGGAACGATATTTTATTGATCTTATGCTTGAGCATATGCATAGAGGGAATAGAATGGGCCATACATTCAACAAACAAGCATGGGCAGATATGCTGCTTGTATTTAATGCAAAATTTGGATCTCAATATGATAAAGATGTTCTCAAAAGCCGTTACACTAATTTGTGGAAGCAGTTCAATGATATTAAGAACCTTCTTGGGCAAAGTGGGTTTTCCTGGGATGAAACACAACAAATGGTGGTAGCTGATGATCATGTTTGGGATACTTACATCAAGGTACATTACTTTGCTACAAATCATTCCCTTATATCTATATGTATTTATGTTGTTCTGGTTTGTTAACATTTAAACATGCAGGCTCATCCAGATGCACGACCATACAAGACTAAATCAGTGCTGAACTTCAATGATCTGTGCTTGATATATGGATATACAGCCGCTGATGGAAGATATAGTCGTTCAAGTCATGATATAGATAATGATGACGAGATCCAAGGAGTGAATTTGTGTATGTTTCTTGTTAGACCTGTGCTTTATTTAGCAGCTTTAGCTACTTGTTGCTCGTGGAACTTTTTCATAGTAATTATAATTTTGAATAATCTGGTTTGGACTTTGGAGCTGTTAATTGATGCCAATGTAATTTTTCTAATCATTAGTAGTAAACATGAGTTGATATCTAAATTGAACTCTGAGTTTTTGATTGAGCACCTGATAAAGGAACGTTTTTACCATTATATCTGATTTAATTTTCATCAATTGTGAAACTAAGGTTTCATAAATTCCTGGTGTGTGTATATATAATAATAATAATAATAATATTATTATTATTAATATTATAGTGAGGTGGCAGCTGGTGCTATGTGCCACTTGTTAGAACGGTAATTAAATTAGAACTTTTGACTGGCAAAGCCTATGATACCTTCAAACTGGATTTTGTTTCACGGAAAAAATATCACGAACGAGTTGCTTTTAATTGTCCATGCTTTTTTGGTTGTAAGTTCTGGTTTAGTAATGGACAAATATGCATTTGGCAATTGAAAATTGAATCCATAATCGACCTGCTTTCTTTCTTGTTCTTACATGAGATTGTACCTAATAGTTTTCATTTCTTTAGGTGATGGGATTGGAATTTTAGCATCTTCAAATGGTGAGAGATCAAGGACAGATTGGACAATTGACATGGACCAATATTTCCTTGAGCTAATGCTGAACCAACGAGAAAGAGGCAATAAGCTTGACAATACATTTAGTAAACAGGCATGGACAGATATGCTCAGTCTATTCAATGCAAAATTTGGTTCTCAACATACCAAAAGGGTCTTAAGACATCGATACAAAAAATTGTGGAAGTACTACAGCGATGTCGCTATTCTGCTCAAGCAAAATGGTTTTTCTTGGGATGAGAAGCAAAAAACTGTAGCAGCTGATGATGATGTTTGGGATGCTTATATCAAGGTATATTAATAATACACTCCAATCACGTATTTCATTTCATAGTTGATAATTAGCTCACATAGCGTAAATGCAGGGACACCCAAATGCACGATCATACAGAACAAAATGCTTGCCAGATTACAATGATTTGGGTTTGATATTCGGAGATGCAGTCAGCAACAAAATTCAAAATGAACTGCGTCTGGATAAGGACCTTGAAGATGAGAATGTAGTGGCAAAGGCTGGTATGCTTTTTTTGTCTATGTTCAAGTTGGTGTTTTCTTGCTTATTTATTTGTTTTTTGATTGGCAATTTTGGCCCCAAGTATGGGGAATGATAAAAGACATTGTTCCCACCAGTACCAGTGATACATTTAACTTGCTATTTGTTCAGTGCTTGCATTAGAGTTATGAGATATAAGACTGTTTTTATTGCGTGGGGTCTGATCTGACAGCCACATTGAAAGTTTATGTAAAAACGGTCTTATATCTCAATGTGGATAAGAATGGATATGAGAATCATCACTATGTTGATTTTTGCATTCAGATCAGACCATAGTATTAAATAGAAAATTGGATAATTCTCTATTTAATACTATGGTCTGATAATTGGATATGAGAATCATCAATATGTTGATTTCTGCAATCAGGTTCGTTTTTCCATTGAATAGAGTATTAAATAATGCATTTATAAACAACTGCTGGAATGTTACCAATCTCCATTCTTATCCAATTATTTAGTTTAGATCCATCAGTAACGCAGCGCTTATAATGGGCCTCTGCTGGGACATTTTGCAGGGCCATAGTCTTCATTTCGCTGCTACCTATTCTTCGTTCATTTCCAACAATTTCTCCATGAATTTCCTAAGGACTCACTGAACTTATCCCTTAGGCCTCCTTTATATAGATCAAAGTTTACTTTTCATTTATATTGTTCTCCTCCATTAGTCCATTGCTCTTTAAGTTATAAACTAAAGGATTTTCTTGTGTCTTTCCCTCATTCAAGTATTGTGAATATAGTTTTAACTAATGAAAGTCCATGGAAACCAGCTGTGGGGAGTTTTTTCATGAATTCCTTTTGGGAATCGATGAGGACAAATAATTTGTTGTGAAGATTTTTTTTTATAAGCACGAAAAGGTTCCAAACATGAATGACTCTAAGAGCATTTCACAATACTTTTAACCTGAGAAACTAAAAGCTGCTATATCTTCTTGCTTGTGATCATTGCTATACTCATTATCATACTCTTTGAATCTCAAAATGCTATTGATGAATGAAAGTTTTGTTCTATTAACATTGTGTTTATAGGTAATGAACGCTCAAGAACGTACTGGACACCACCGATGGACCGCTACCTTATTGACCTATTGCTAAGCGAGGTGCATAGAGGCAATAGAATTGGGCAGACATTCATTGGCAAGTCGTGGATTGACATGGTTACGTCATTCAATGAAAACTTCAGCTCTCACCATGACAAAGATGTTCTAAAGAATCGGTATAAACATCTGAGGAAGCAGTATAATGATGTTAAAGTTCTTTTAGAGCAGATTGGCTTTTCTTGGGATGAAACACGAGAAATGGTGACAGCTGAAGATCATGTTTGGGATGCTTATATTGAGGTGAATTGAACTGCTATTTACCTTTTTCTCATGCTTTGTTTAGATCTTTGTTTTCTTAAGCATAAGTGATGCAGGCACATCCTGATGCTCGATCATACAGAGTTAAAACAGTGCCAAGCTATCACAAGCTGTGTATTATATATGGAGAAGATTCTTTTGATGGAAGATACAGCCGTTTGGCTTGCAATGTAGATGAAGAGAGTGAAGTTCCTCTTTTAAGTACAGGTATCTATTATTTTGGTCTTGACATATTGAATATTATACTGATAGGGCAGAAACCGTAATCTCTAGCCCCAAGTTATGTGCTGAACAAAATCTTCTGTTGGAACAAATGTGAAGTTGGTTCATGCCACTGCTAATTCGTGATTCCTTTTTGAGTCGCCTTTAGTAATTTCCTTGTGTTTTAATTGCATTTTCTTTCTGGACATGCATAACTTTATTCAGTGTAATCTTCTTACTCTTTATTGACTATCACCCATAATTATTAAGGTGTCGCTACATTGTCCCCAAATGGTAGCTAAACTACACTCGCCTAATGTTTTCCTTTCGTTCTCCTACATATATTAAGGAGAGGCCATTTACCTGCATCTAGTCCCATTTGACATATTTTTTCCTCTCAGATAGAGACTAATAATCTGTGGTTACATATGATGCTACGATATTTATGGTTTCTCAGATTCATTTGTTTCTCTCCAAATTGTCCAGTAGCTTCTTTGACATTTAAGAATAGTGCTTTGGGATAAAATTCTGCTCATAACATGGTGGAATAAAGAAATGGACAGTGTGATGGATTTTACTTTAAACAACAGAGTAAATATTTGCTAGCATTTGTTGGAATCCATCATGGGCTAGGAGCGATCAACCAAGGAACAACAAAAAAAATGCACTTCAAGCCCCAATGCTGAAATCGTCAAAACATCAATAAAAGACAAAATAGACTACATGTAGACCCCATTTACCAAAAATAAAAAACCAAATTCAAGAACAAAAATATAGTCTTAGAGATTGCTCCTTCTCCATAAATAATATACAATTTCTCTCCCTCCAAACTATCCACCTAAAACAATGATGCACCATATCTTACTTCACTCTCCTCCTTGGCACTCTCACCCTTCCTAGCTTCCAAGAAAGCCAAAACTGTTCTCGGCATCAAGTTTAGGTAACAGCATGGGACTTTATAGTATTGATGAAGGAATGAAAAGATGAAGATAACTTAATATTTGCTAGAAAAAATAAATAGGATGCCGACATGCTGTATACAACTGCAGTTTCCTTTTCTGTATGCAATGGAAAGATTTAAGTCAGTCTCAGGAAGATAATATCCTCAAGCTCATCATATGGGGTCTTAGCAGTGGAGCAACAGGGTCTGGAAAATCAATAGAAGGTTTTAAATGACAATTATACACTTAATAAACTGGTAATATTGGTGCTTGTGGTAGAGAGGTTTGGTTAATATATGGAATAGAACAGATAAACCAATATAGATAGGAATATTTATCATCCTATTATGAGGCCACCAAGTCTCGGTGTTGTAGGGTGTTGAACCCAAGAAATACTTTGTCAGCTTCTGATCTAATTATATGCACTGGGCTATGATCTAAATAAATTGACAAATCAAAAGCTATGGATGACTTAAGAAGTAGAGACTGAAGGCTATACAATAGAATGAGGAAGGTTGCCACCTAGAACAATGAAGGAATTCGATTGGTGAGGTAGCAAGCAGTCAAAATTCACCAACCCAAACATGGTTTGTGCTGATATGTGGTATAGTTACTTAAATAAAATGTTTGTTCATTCTTTTTGTAATTCCTTTTGTCGAGTATATGTACAAGGTGATAGGTGAATAATGCCATAAACATATAATCATAGTTGTCATGGCTTTGCCATGGCATCGACTAGGCGTCTTGGCACTGGAAAAGGCCAACGCGACGCCTTGGATGCCGAGTTGCCAAGACTCATGCCTTGGTAGCTGACCCAAATTAAGTGATTAAGTCATTTTTTACCCGTGACTCATCATAACTTATGGACTTGCTATATGGTGTAATTTTATTACTCCCTCTGTCCCAAATTAATTGCTCAGTTTTGACTTTTTAAAGTCAAATTGACCATTTTTAAAACTAATCTTTTTACTATTTTTGCTAAAATATAGGTGAAGAGATTATAACCAAAAGAAAGTATATACAATTTATTACTAACCTCAATTTTTATAATTTTAGAAATATATTTATATATGCTTAATTATTAATTCTAAAAATAGTCAATTTGACTTAAAAAAGTCAAAACTGAGCAATTAATTTAGGACGGAGGGAGTATTTGTTAATGTATGATGGGTGATGACTTGGTTGATTCTTTGTTTTCTACGTGGTGTTTGTTGGCTTGTTCTACTAGTTTTTAATGTTAAATGTTTTACTTTTGAATTTTGACTGTTAAGTATTCATATAATTGTATTTTTAATTGTATTACATAGTGTTACTTATATTTTGGGTTTTAATGTATATAAAATTTTATTGTTCAATATACTTTTGAAGTAAAATTAATAATATATAAATTGCACATTACTAATGACTTGTCACGTATGCCACCTTGTCGCCACGTGACCTGCACCGAGTTGGTGGCTGACTGGGCTGCGCCTTATCTATAGAAGCAGTCAACTGAGTTCTGAACAAATTATATTAGCTCCTTGGTGATGGCTCAATCTAACTACCGCCGCATCTCACCGTGATGTCATGACAACTATCAATGAATCTAAAAAGTACTCTTCAACATTATCACTACCCATTATGTGAATAGACGGTGTAGAATTAACTTAGGTTTGAAAATCCAATGCCCAGAAGATAGGAAAGAATTCAAAACAACTTTTCACTGAATAAATACATCTACCACGAGAATAGTCATCTACAAATGTAACATAATACTTGAAACTCAACTCTTAAGTAATAGAACAAGGACCATGTATTTCAGAATGAACTAGGTCAATGGGTATGTATACTGTTAATTGACTTTAGGTGCGTAAGACGGACGAGGTTCTTTCCAAATTGACGCGACTCACTTTGTAAAACATATAAATATCCTCAGCATGGTACTAATCCCTATTGTCTTTCTAAGGAAGGATGGAATGAATCTCGAGAAGTGATTCAACTGTAATATATGCAACAGAAGTCAAAATGCATGTTGAAACATCATCAAGATTATGGACCCCATCTACTTAAGTCGTCTCATGTTCATCGTCCTTGTTGAAAGATCATGAAAGACATAAATCAGGAAAGAATGATATGGAGAAATTAATATCTTCCTTTTCAGTAAGTAAATAAAATAAATATCGAAGCACCAACAGAGAGCAAATTCGTGTAAACATGACGTATACAAAGCCGCAAGGGGAACATGAAAAATCATCGCAAGCTATAGAAAATAAAACCCCTATATATAAGGAGCTCTGTCAAATAATAACTACACGTAGGCTTCCAAAGAAAATCCCCCCCAAAGACAACTGATCCTGGAAGGACCTTGTTATGCCTATGGAAAAGAGACGAAAAGATTTGAAATTGAATATGAAGTGGAGTCCTCGCTTCTTCTTCAAAGCATATTTTATTTCTCTCTCCAAAGTCCAAATAGTCTGTCATGGGCTGTCAGGAATAGGAGCTCTCCATTTCCTTCTCACCTTAGCCACACAAGAAGACACTCTTTGACTGATCTCCGTATCACCCAAACAATACTCGACAAGGACAAGATCAAATTCCTTCCTTGACAGTTGACACCTCAGAATGAAAAAGCAAGTGAAGGATTCCTCAGCAGGTTTCCACATGAAGCAGCGGTTAATATAATTCTGCTTCTCGTTCTAAAACTAATGTTGGTAAGAATAGCCTCTAATGTTGCTGTTGAAGTAAATAATATCACCTTCCTAGAAGCCCCAGCCTGCCAAATGCTCTGTCATGGATACAAAATATGAGCTAGTTGAAAATCAACCACTTATATACTCCCATCTCATCCTTCCCTCAACTCCTCAGCGGATCATAACACCAAATAAATCATTCATCTCTTCTAACTCCCAATCCTGAAAGTTTCTTCTAAAGTCCAGAACCTGGAACCACGACTTTCACCCCCTGAAAGTGAAGCAATATTTTTTCTGTATATTTATGTCTTATGGAGATAGCTTGTTTCCCATTTACTCACAAACTTCCTTAACTAATCACTATAACAGCCCTGTAGTCATAGTTCTCTTCCTCACCTTGCTCTACAAGATCCAAATCATCCTCATGCATCTCAGAACACTCTAATCATTTTTTTTTCTTTATTGAAGTTTTAATTTTTCACGATGCCCTGCACTACTCTCAAGCAAGGGTATAGTCGACACCCTCAAAGCAGCACCATTACAAATTATATGATCTGATGCCCAAAACAAGTTCATGGAAAGCATTCTTCGTTGTTAAGAATAGATATGTAATGGAAGATGATGGAAATGAGGTTGATAATTTTACTATAAGGGAATAATTGAAATTTCCATGATAAAATGGATGATTTTGATGTATTTCTAGATTTCTTCGCTCGCTACCAAAGCTAATGGGAATTTTATTATTTTATTCTGGTTTTCTACTTCTACATAATTGAAGCATTCCTTATACATGGTTTCTTAAATTTACAGATGAGAGCAAGGAGCACGAATCCGAAGCTAATACAAATCCAATGATAGACTGGACCCCTCCCATGGACCGTTATTTTATTGACCTTATTTTAGAGCAAATGCACAGTGGGAATAAAGTTGATCATACATTTGAAGACCAAGTGTGGACTCAGATGATATCATCATTCAATGAAAAATTTGGACCAAGTTACGATAAATATGTCCTCGAAAATCGGTTTGTATGCTTAATGAATCAGTACATCGACATAAGGAACCTTCTCAATCAGCAAGGATTTGCCTGGGATGACACTCAGCAGATAGTTGCAGCTGCTGATGGTGCATGGGAAGCTTATATCAAGGTAAAATTCTTATCTATTTGAGTACAATTCATTTATTATTCAGAGTTGCACTTGATTTCCATTTTGTGCCATACCATTTAGCTTGAAACGTTTTCACAGCTTCCACTGAAAACAAATCAACCAAAAACCAAATACTAAATGATTATTGCACTTTATTCATTCGTTGACCCTATGTATTTTCAGTTGCTGACATTTTATTTTTTCAGTAAACATAATAGCCTGGGGACCCTTTGAAATGGACTGATTTTTCAAAGAATGTTCAGTTATTTTAGTTTTACATGTATTCTATATAAATTTTAAAAAAGAGATAAGAGTTCCTTTTGAAATTTCAAGTTGTCAAGTCGACTGGTTCCAACTCTTAATTTCACAATATTTTTCAAAATGTACTCATAGGAGTTCTTAATACATAAATTTGGTCATAGTTATATTTTAGCTCATTTCTAAAATATAAAATCAATTTTGACATTTTATAGTCAGTTTGAGATATTTTTAAATTCAAAATTATTGTTATTCGTTTAACTTTAGAAAAAATGAAAATTATAATTAGTACTCCCTTTGTTCCATATTATTTGATCATTGTTTACTTTTTAAAGTCAACTTAAGAGATTTTTAAACTCAAAATTGGCATAGATTCTTTCAATTTTAATTAATATAATGATTAATATTGTAAACTATCTAACAAGTAGTAAGTTTTTTATTGTTTCATAATTTTTAATGAGTCATCTTAATTTTGAATTTGAAAATGTCTCAAATTGACTTTCAAAAGTCAATAATGATCATATAATTTGGAACGGAGGGAGTAGTACTTTTTTGATAGCTTACTGTAATGACAAACTATTGAAAAAAACATAAATCAACGAAAAATAAAACAAGACACAGATTTACATGAAAACTCTAAATCAAGAAAAACCACAAAGAGGTAGAAGAAATCCACTAAACAACTTGAAAAGTACAAACATGTATAGACTTACAATATTCATAATTTCTACTGTCTAAAACTAAATATATTATCAATTTTGAATTTGAAAATATCTCAATTAACTTTAAAATAAAGTCTAAAAATTATCCTATACTTTGAAACGGACAAAATATATTCTATAGAGTAAGGTACAATTTTGCTTATTGGTGGCACATACTGATATTGCTCAATACCGGATTACAGTTTCGGATTAAATAATGCTAGGGGTCAAATGATTTCTTAAATTTTGGTTCCCAGATTGATGTGTCAGATTATTCTATTGGTCAACTACATTATAGTAATTGATTATATAATGAATAACAAATTTAATAATGACTCGTTAATTTGGGAACAAATTTGGAGAATCATCTGGCCTTGACAGCTAAGACTATGATTTCATATCCAACTTTGACATTGGACTATTCCCCGTATATATGTGTGTGTGTGTGTGTGTGTGTATATAAATCTAATCTATCTATCGGATTGCCTATTTGTCACTGCCTCACTGGCCGGCTCTGCCCTACTGAAAGATATGTATACATATATATATGTATATATGTGTATACACCCCCCCCCCCCCCGGCGGATATTAGTGATATTTCGAAAATAAATATTGAAACTTTGAAGATTAAATTTAATCAAAAAGGAGGAAGAATAATATCGTAGAATGAAGACTATAGTGTTGTTGGTTGTAGCAATAACTTTGGCTAATGCCTTCTAAAGTTATATGACACATTCCAAGTTGTTCTCAACACTAGATGTAATGCAGCTCTTACATGCTTTTTACGCTGGATGTTGCATGCGTCTTACATATAATATTTTACAGGAAAATCCCCACACAATTTCGTATAGAGGAAAAATCTTAGAATACTACAAGGATTTGTCTACAATTTTTGGAAGCGTAATGATTGATGAACAAGTCATCTGTGAGAGTATAGGGACGGAGATTGACCATAGGTTCCTTGGCATGGAGTTTGTTGAAATTTGTGGAGATCTACAAATCTCTGTTACAGAGACCGAGACATCT
Organism: Aralia elata; assembly: GCA_034770075.1. Classification (NCBI taxonomy): domain Eukaryota; kingdom Viridiplantae; phylum Streptophyta; class Magnoliopsida; order Apiales; family Araliaceae; genus Aralia; species Aralia elata. The sequence goes on along the minus strand of CM068381.1, from coordinate 43,217,237 downwards.
GATGAAGGGAAAAAGCGGCCAACTATCACACCAGCATCTGGACGTTCTAGCAAGCTGCAAAAAACTGGAAAGGAGGACATACAAGAAGCGTTTTCTGATGTTGCAAATGTGGTCTCAAAGTTGGTGAATAGAAAGGATGAAAAGAGCTATATTGCAATAGAAAGATCCATTGATGCACTTCAAGCTATACCAGACATTGATGATGAGCTCTTATTGGATGCTTGCGATCTTTTGGAGGACGAGAGAAAAGCAAAGACATTTTTAGCATTGGATGCTTCACTGCGAAAGAAGTGGTTGCTCAGAAAGCTTGGCTGCTAGCGAACTTACAATTTTTTTTTTTATTTTTTTAAAAAAAAATTTATATATTTTTTTAAAACTTTTTGCTTATAGTTATTTACCTTCTACATTTGGTTATTTGACCTTGTTTGCAGAAGAATTAGTTGCTCTATGAATAGGCCTGCGAGTATTTAAGTGGGTTTTAATTGTGAGCGGTTCTTTATAACCATTAATAAAAAAATAAAATAAATAAAATTGTCACGCTACTTGTTGGTTTAGCATGAATTAAGAGGCAGTTGGCACATTTACTCTCTATAAATCTTAGCTGTACACAATCACTAAGCAGCAAGACGGTGATTCCAGGATCACTCGAACCCATGTCTGAATCAGAAGTTACCACCTTATGAGTAATTTCTTTTTACTAGTGATTGTAACGTTAAGTCGGTTGCTGGAAATAGTGGGATTTAAATCCATTTGGTTCATGGATTATTTAGACAACAGCAACCAAATGATTTTTTAGGTTACGGCAGGAATTTCCCATTATGCTATTTAATCCATATACTATTTTTGATCATTTCTAAAGTCATTTACCTCAAAATGAAGATTATATAATACCGGGATACCACCTTTCTAGTTGAAATTATAAATTATAATCCATCATCAAATAATCTTAAAAATAATAAAACATTGTCCATGAGATTAAATATCAGATTAATCGTGGAATAAAAAAATCTTAGATAATAAATTAATAAGAATAATTATATCCCAACCATCATTTTTAAAAACATGTAATTTTATGTCTCGGTGTGTACATGCAATAATAGCAAACTAACAACTGAACGCTATTGTGAGCTTGATTCTTGCAATCAAATCAACATTAAGAAATAGTACCTTTGATAAATCAGATTATACAGCGACATTTTACAGTAACGCAAGCATCAATATTTTGAAATATCTTTCAAACTAAATAAGCCCGACAAAAAGATACTATGTTAAGCTGACAAAAACAATTTGATCTTACAGTCTGCTGATGCAAAAAAGTAGAATGTGATTTCCACATAATAATGCACAATCTTCTATAATAGATCTCATAGATCCACCACAACTATCTCTTAGGAAAGCGTTGCAACTCAATACTAGGAAACCACCTCTGCAATCAAGAGGAGTGTCGATACTACAATTCACCTAGTTACCAAGATCATGTCAACAAGCTCATTTCACCCTTCTCCTGTCCCGGTCTTTTTCTCTGCCATTGTCCTTATTGTCATCCCTCTCCCTGCTTCCACTCATCTCACGGCCTCTTTCCCGGCTTATTCTTTCACTTTCTCGATCATGGATTCTATCTCGGTGTCTTTCTCTATCTCTGTCCCCTTCATCCTTCTCTCTGTCTCTACTAGATGATTTGCGTTGGGGGCTTTCACTTTGACTCTGACTGCGGTGACGCTTTCTCGATGATTCACGGGACTCGTCCCTTCGCTCCATCCTATCTGAAGATGGTCTTTCTGCAGTTTCAGAGGTACTAAAAAAATCAATTCGACATGCATATTCAATATGCATAGAGGTAAAAGCACATACATTCTTTTTATCAATCATATATTCCACCAAATCATAGAAGAAAGCAAGGAACAACACATTATTCAAGAGCATTGTCAAAGGTGAAAAAATGAGTTCTGACAGTTTGATACAACAATGGCCATCCAGCACAATAATTGCAGCCAAATTAATCATAAATCATAGCATGTAGGTATGATTCGAAAAATTAAATCACTTCTTCCGCTTCTCATTATGTACCACCTGCTTTAGCTTATTTAAGTTCCAAAGCAAATTTTATTCAGGGAAGATTATTATCCTTTTATTTGGGACGCAAGTTACAAACTCCATATGAACGAGTAAAACAGTTCAATGTTTTCAACATTCATTGGCATTTGTTGGGCAAGGACCATCGGAAAAGAAAACTAGTTGGATAAAGTTTGAGTCCTCAATGATGGGGACCACAAGTCAAGAACAAAGAAGAGATTCTTTATATATATTCTTTAGAGATTTTACTATGTTTAATGTGAGATTAATTGATGTAATTTATTTAATTTTTTTATTATTGAGATTTAGGACATTAAATAGTGATTAGGAATTTTTAATATTTAGGAAGGGTGTTTTAGTTGTTTAGTACTTCTATTGTTCCCCAAGTAATATTAGAGTTTTGAGCCTCTTTAAAAGGTGATGTAATCCCCACAAGATTATAATTTTACAGACTATTACTTGTTATTATTGAGACATACGTTGATTGCAATCAAATCCTCTCTTTTGCAGTTGAGGAACTCTAATGTACGAAACATCACCCAAGTAAAAGATCGTTGGGGTAATGAGGTGTGGAATCTCACCCGAGTTCATTTTTCATTTTTTTCCAATTATTCTCAACTATTATTCATCTTCAAATCTTGTCCTACATCACTCAATAGAGGACAGTCCCACAACTACGATGAATATTAAGACCTAGAATAGAGGCCCCACGGAAAGCACCCCTTGCTGTCGGCAATAGAGACTGCTGGAAAAAATTGTAGCATGATTGTTCATTGTTCATTGTCCATTGTACTATCACTTATAATCCACACTTTCCACTTCAACTACAAACATCTACGAATGAAAGAATAGCAAAACACTCACACCAGCAAAGGATCATAGTCTAGTTAGACTGGTTCATGAGACAATAAGCATGGTACGGATGAATTACTGAATTACATAGATTAGACTGGTTCATGACACTTTTCTTTATGAATTATATTATAGATCCTTTTTTGCACATATATAAGACACTTGCTGCCAACCAGGTAAACTAAAGTTTCTTATGTTTAAGAAGGAAAGCCTACCAAATAGTTCTCCTTTTCTCTCCCCTATTTAAACGCAATTAAGAAAACGAAACTTGTAAAAACTATACCCTCCCAATGCACAAGTATTTTTCCAGAAAAAAAATACTGAAATTCAATCAAACATTCATCTGACCTAAAAGCCATATTTCTAGCAGATTCATATTTAAAATCTTAATCAAATTGTATATGAAACACAAACTAGAAAAAGAGTATGCAAACTAGTATCAGATTCAAGTAATATAAATGTGATAAAGTACATAAAAAAAACTCATGTTCAAAGAATAGCACACTCAACCAAGGAAAAAGTAAATAGGACACTTACTCTTGTCTGAAACATTTGCATTAGAATCTAATACACCAAATTCAGAATGTAGCCGTTTGCGATGTATTGCAACTTTTTTCTCAATTTCGCCAAAACTTTTGATTCCCCTCTCTTCAAGAGATTCACGATATTCAATCAAAGCAACCTCAATGCGCCTCAACTTTTGTCTGCGAACACATCAATCAAGCACCAAATGAACAACATAGTGACTAAGAGCTTAAACTAGAGGCTTAATTAATAATCAATGTTATTCAAGTAAATTTTATTGAGGAACAGGAGAAGAAAAATAGCTTATCTTTGAGTTATAAGTTTAAAACCAACAAAATTGCAAAGTTTTCAGAAAAGGACAATTCTAAATTATTTACTTTTGTCTCCATATGAAAATGAGACATGAAAAAAATAAAGTGGAGACCAAGTCCTCTGAAAAATACAAAAAAAAAAAAAAAAATCCTAGAAAGCATTTTAAGACTAATTGAACCCCTCTTCTGCTAAAAAATGCTTTAATGTACTATTTTAAGACTAATAAGATTTGTATAACTTAAAAATGACCGTGACCGTATTGTAAATTGTCTCTTATCGTAAGAAGCGTGCATCGTATCGTAAGATATGAGTCACTTTCTGATACTCTAGCGATACTGTATCAAATTGATCGGTATGTATCGTAGTACTATCTAGTATCGTATGATACAGACAACTACGCTGAACATCCAACTCCCGTGAAAATAAAAGCTGGAATTGAAAAAAACGCCAGCAGCCACCAACAACAGTAGCAAGAACTAAGTTTCAGCGAAAGTGTGATAACAAGAAGTGGGACAATCCAACCTACTCAACTCAAATACATCTTTTATCCTAAGACTAGTTGGGATAGGCTGACAACGAATTCCATATTAAGTGGGACAACCCAAACCTACCAGTGATTATATGAGGAGAAATTTATGCATCAAAATTGACCCAGTTCATCTTAGAGGAATATAACTTGAACCTTATGATGGTATATAAAAAAGAAAAATCAGAAATGAACCAACATATCATGAACTGCGTGAAATCAACAGTTGGTAGAAACAATTAGTCTATGCCATCAGTTATTAGCATGCAACATGACAAACCTCTGTTCTTCATCTATTCCCGTATCAAGATGCACTGGAATACTAGCATCAGTTGCCAGCTCCATTTCCAGAGTCTTGAGATCTTCACCAGCAATCTCACTCCCAGAAGAGGAATAAGTTAGCCCCAGATCCTTAGTACTTGTCTTTTGTTCATCGTCACTTTCATCGTCATCTCTAGCCCACTTTGATGATGTCAATACAGGTTCATTTTTTCCTTTATTTGTGAAGGCTCTTAGTTCAGGTTGCGGGATAGGAATGGTTGGAGCCAATAGTCCAGAGCCTTTGCCTTGTGATGGCATCTCATCTTCCCCATTATGAGTCCATCCAGACAAAACCCCTGGCTCCATTTCAATATTTGTTTCTTTCTGGCCACTTGGGTATCTACCAGAACTTGAATGTCGATGAGCATATTTCAAGTCATCATTGAGTTCATAGCCCCTCTGTTTTTCTGCCTCCTCCAGATAAAGCAATCGTGCAACCATCGTTTCTCTACCACCAACAAGAGATAATCCATTGTGCCTGCAGCGCCTTTCAAGCTCACCAAGTGGAAGATTTAACAGCTCCTTCATGGCTGCTCCTTTTCCCATTGCCAATGCCACATCTTGGTTAGTCTTTATTACATCGCTTTTATCGTCGGAGCTAATTTTCTTTTCTAGCTCTGGTGCATCACCACAAATGGAATGATAAAGGATCACTCCACTATTCCCAGCTCTCAGAAATGTAGCTCGTAATCCATTCACATAAGCATCCGAAAACAGAAACCAATCGGCCCATACTTGAAGAACTTTGAGAACTCGTTCCTGTAGGGTGCCGGACAATATTATTATTAAATCAAACAATAAAACAAATAAGCAATCAAGATAATAAATATGGGACAGCCAATTGCTTGGACAATACTTACTTTAAGCGCCTCAGCAGTAATTCTTCCTGAGATACTACGATACAAGTCATTGAAGCTCTCCATTATGTCCGGTAAACTTACTTCAAATTTGGTGCGATAAGCAGATGCATTCTTTACAGGAGCACTACTATTGTGAAGAATGTCTGAGACAAGCATCAGCCTAGCAACTTTAGTCGGGATGGGAGTTACTTTAAGTGTCAAAGAATCGCTTAAAACTTCAACGATCTGCAATGCAATAGAGCTGTGTAAGGAACTTATAGAATAACTGAGAAATAAAAATAAAATTCAAATCCCTTCAATAATTTACCCTCGCTTTCTCTTTTTTCTTTTTATTTTGTTAATCTCTAGTTTTCTGCAAGTATAGCACCGTAAAGAGCACACACAGCATTCCATTGGCAAAATCAATTGAAAGTGAAAGGCGGGCTTTACAGCAAACAATGGTCTAGTAAAGTTGATAGGTGTGTCTGTGTATGTGTGTATGTATACATACACACACATATGAACAATATAGAAAATATCATATAAGAACATGGAGTGTCATGGATCAATAGAAAAAAAGACCAAAATTGATTACTTAAATCACAAGTCCACCAATATGAACCTCATCCTAGTTGGAAAATATAAGTGCATTGGCATCACTATTACCTCGTCAGCAGAATCAGCATTATCCAATGCAAAACCCATAGCTTCCTTTATTTGACTTCTTTCTAATGTCAAGGCACGAAGCATATCCTCAAATTCATCTCTCTGTGCATGAGTTAGCGTTGGTTCGGTCTCTTGACGCTATAGAGGTTTATGAGAATTAGGGGATTGCAAGAGTTTACAGAAAATCTTCACTTGTAATAATACAATGCCAGTTGGAAATTTAATTTATCCAAGACGAGTTTGACAGAACAGAGTACATAAGACCAAGATAGAAAGTACCCTGCTTCTACCAGCAGCATAAGTAGATCCAGACTCCTTTTCATGCTCTGGGCTTTTTGCTATTGGCAGACAGGGTGGTATCCATCTGAATAATGGAAAAAAAACAAACAAACAAACCATGAGTACTGAATCATATTAAGTAATTCGACGTTGCAAACCATGGTTCAAAGTCGCAGTCGCGGTAGCGGCCTATGTTTCGGAAGGTCATTTTTTAACTCGGTATCGGTTTCGGTATAGGTATCGGGCGATACGCACCATTAGCTAGTTAGAAGCTTCAAAAACAGTAAAAAGTAATGAAAAAATTCTAAATAATAAACGCAACAAGAGGAATCAATTAATTTTTTTTTAAAATACTATCTAGTGCACACAACACTGTCCAAATTATAAAACAGGCTCTCGCAGATATGTTTAATCAATTTTATGTTTGAATAAAGTTGATATTGATATTGTCTTACCTCAAATGCTTGAGCACACATGATCTGCATAATTTAAGTACAATTTAACTTAACTAAGTATATTTTCAGTGCACTTTTTTTTAAATTGTACTTAATTAGGAACTATACAGGTACAATTTAATAATAATTTAGCTTAATTAATTATATGTTAAGTACATTTTTTTTATATTTTTTAAGGAATACTTAACTAGGTATTACATAGGTATAATTTATAGAGAAAAGTTCGTTCTCTTTTGTAGTCTCCCTTTATAGCTTTTAGCATATTTGATTTATTTTTTGTGTGTGACATTTCTCCTCTTTACACAGCGATTTCTCCTTTATTTGGTTGGAAAACGCTACGTTATGCCAATATTTCGGTGTAACAGACCGATACCTAACCGATACGCCAATATTTCGGTGTAACGGCCTATACTTTGAACCATGTTGCAAACAAAGGTACTCAGAAAGATCAATAAAATTATATATTACCTCCCACTACCAGTTATCATGATGAAAGGCTCAGTTCGCCACCGCTGAAGCGTATCACCCTGCACTCATAGAAAAACCAAAATTCTTCATTTGCATTTAACTCCACATCAAAGAACAAAGAGGAACGGTAGTCTCAATACAAAAGGGCCTATATTATTTCACCACTGTTCACTGATAATCTACTAAGCTATGCAGCCCCATAGACCATGAACAATAAGTGAAATAGCAAACTTGAGAGATGTGTTGTATTTGAAGCATCCACACAAAATGGCCTATTCATTTAATTTTTGTACTGTTTAATTAGCAAAAATATACTTCACAATATATTTGCTTCCTGTTTATAGAGAATACTATTATAAAATACAATGGATCTCCTGGGTTTCGCAAACTTGAGTTTCGCATGTTAAGCAGCACTTGAACCATAAGTGGAAAATCATCCAAGCGTCGTTGAGGGACTGCCCACCAATGCCCATGCAGATCTGATAAAAAACTCCTTGAAAAGCTCCCATTGCATGAGCCCAAAGAGAAGAAAAAATAGACAATATGTCCAAATGTGAATCAACACTCTTAGCAAGTATGCCTATTTCTACATAAGCCAGTTTGAATTTCTTTGTAAACTTTATTTATGAAGACAAGTCAGGTATCAATAGTGGTTTCGAGCTGTGTTACATGAACTATACAACACGTGTGGGCGTGGGCGTGGGCGTGGGCGTGGGCGTGGGCGTGGGCGTGGGCGTGGGCGTGGGCGTGGGCGTGGGCGTGGGCGTGGGATCCCTCACTTGTCAGCCAGACAAGTTGAGTCACCGACAATTGATTGTGTACCCCATAAACTTTATAGCATTTAGAAATTGAACCCATAAACTTATTACTTTTTTCACTAAATCCTTCATATGTAATATTCACTTAAATATACCCCACTAATTATTTTTTATATTCAAATTAACCCGAAATGTCAGATATTTTTTTACTAAATCTCACAAAACATCAACTTTAAATAGGATTATCGTATCCACGCACTCATATATAAGATTTAGATTCTTTTATGTTGTGTCCACACTTCCTATTACTTTAGGAATAGACAAGTCTGCCTAGACACTACCAACACTGGTTCCCGTACATGAGTCCATGTAACATAGGTTTCGAGAATTAAAGGTCAAAGAAGTTCTCACATGGCAGTGGTTACTATGGTTCAGTGTGTGTGGTGTGTGGTGGGTGGTGCAACGGTCAGTTGAACCATGTTAGAAGTAATCAAGTGTCACGAGATGGGTTTGCACACCAGATTCCATGAACTACTGCATGAAAATTATGGAGAGTTAATTTTAACGACAGTGTTTGTCAAGATGGTTGATTAGGTTAGTATCTAGTTTAAAAGGATGACAAATTTGCTTAAAAAAATTCAACCAGAGTCGAAACATAAGATGTCCACTTCTATATCACATTAATAACATAAGCTTTAACTGCAGAGTTATTTTTCAAGAGAGATGTATGGACCCCTCTAACTATAAGAGATGGTAAGATAAATGATGTTGTGATGATGTTGATAAATAGATAGACAAAATATCTGGACATAGTTGTCAGTATCTATTTCAAATGATGATGATGTGATATAAGAGAAGAAAAAAACTAAAACTCCTATTAAATTGCAAAGATTTCACATCAGATTCCCTATACCAGAATGTACCTGCGCGAAGGAATACAGCCTCCAAACGTAGTAGGTATGCTCCTTTGATCCAAGTTCAAACAAGAAGGTGAAAAGAGGATTTCCACGGCCTCTCTCCATGATAGCTTGCTCAAAAGCACAACCTCCATCAAGAACATACAGAGCCATCGTATCAATTACATGGCGAAGATGATCATCTTCGGGCAGAGCAACAGTGATGTCAGGCACGTTAGGAGTAAGAACCTAAAAACAACACACCTCAAGTGATCAGTAATAAGTTCATAATGAAAAAAGATAGACAACACAAGATTTACTTGCAAATTATGCGTGATAAAAATTGTTACAACAGTATCTTTTTAACATTGCAAATATATATAATCAGATCTATCCAAAAAATTCCTTCTGGATATTCTTTAGTTACTACATAGACAAGTCACGTCTTTATTGACATGTCCTCACCAATATGGTATTCTACTTTGTACGGGGATTTTCCATGCAAGTGTTTTCTAACATGTAAATAAGCAAGTCCCATATCCATGTCCATAGCAATTAGAAAATAAACACGGAAACATCACGTGTTATTTTCCCAGTAAATGAAGGAAGGAATGATTGACACTACTTTTTTCTATTACTTGATGCATAAAGAGAATACTCTCTAACTCTCTTTTGTTAATTTGAGATAAGAATAAAATCTCTCAACTCTTCCCCTCTGATTTAAATGCCATGAATCATCTTTATCGTTCATCCAACAAGTACAAGAGGTTGGGCAAAGAGATTAAAATTTCCAACCTCAGCATTGATCCAGTAATGTATTGAAAGCCAATTTAGTGTTGGTCTTTAGAAGGCATACAGTGGCATGATTACATGTCACCTACTAAATAAAATACTAGAAAAAAATAAAAATGAGCAGAATAACAAAGTTAACCTACCAGCTCAGAGTTTTGGCTTGGAACAGAAGTCACAGGAGGGCCAGATGGACCAGACAAGATAACAGTTGCACCCTGCCAATCACAAAAGTATATATCATTTTTATGTCATATAATAAGCGGTAAAGTACAATCTACTATATTCTCTGTTCAACTAAAACTATTAAGAAAGCTATGGGCCAGAATAATCCATTAAATAGAAAACATTTAATCCAACATTAGACTTACTAGTGAAGAAGAAAGTAAATGCACATGGTACATATGTGAATTCATAATTTTAATTGATCAAAATATTGACGAACCTCTTTACTCCTGATAGCCATATGTCCTGGCGGTGGAGCAGGTAACGCTTGTGATGGAAGAGAGACAGATTTACCCCACCCAATCTTCAATTCATATTCATAAACAATTACCCCTGTATAAAAAAATATTTTATAAATATATGTATACACATCATTTCTTTTGATAAAAGAAGAATACTTTATTGATTAGAAGAGAAAATTAGAACGCATGACGAGAACAATAAGTCCTCCCGACAGAAATTAAAGAAAACAAAAATAAGAAAAACTTAATATTAATGAAGCACCGGCAGCCAATCTCTTTGAAGATCGGATAAAGAAATTCCTCCAAAAGCTCTTATTGCATGAGCCCAAAGAGAAGCAAAGAAAGATATTTTATCCCAAATTAACTCAATATTTGTACTCCGATCGCAAAAAATTCTAGCAATCCTCTCAATCCAAATCCCCCACAAAATAGCAAAACAAGCACATCTCCAAAGGATCCTTCTATCACTTGTATGACCAGAACCCTTGAATTTGCATAGTAAAAGATCTTCCACTTAAAAGGGTCATCCAACTTTCACCCATCACACTAAATAAACAGCACCACAACCACCAAGTCATCGAACAATGAAGAAACAAATGAGAATGAGACTCATTATCCTTCAAACACATTACACACACATAAAGATTTGTAAGGCCTACACCTTTGACGCATATCATTAGTATTAAGCCGACCAAGCCTTAATTTTTGAGGAAGCCTTTGATTTCCAAATATAAGAGGCTAGAGGAAAATGATAAGCTGGATGATAACCCAATAAGTAAGTGAAGAAAGAACGACACGAGAAGATTCTCGAAGAATCAAAACACCAAACATGCCTATCCAAGGACCGAGAAAAGGAAGCTGAATTAAAAAGTTGAATAAATAAAGCCGTATTGCCTGTGCCTTTAACCAGAAACAATTGCATTGCAAATTGAAAAGGGTAAAATGTTTAACCTTGCATCTCATCTTTAGCAGCCTGTCCATCAGCTCTGTTCATGAAAGCAACAAAACCACAATTTCTTTGCCGTCTTCGTTCCTCTTCTGTCCTTGGCCACATAATTTTCACACTAGCAATAGGCCCAAATCTTCCAAAAGTACGCAAAAGAAAATTCTCATCCACCTAGAATATGGTTAATATTATTAAAAGGTTAGCTTTCTATCTTACAGTATCTTAAGCAACAAAGCATCAAAAGAGCAAATGCATCAAAAACTCAAATTTTAGTGAGTACTCAACCTGGGGTGAGAGATTCCCAACATAAAGATTTGTTGTTTGTGGATCTCCATCATCAAATGAGCCAGGCTTTCCACTCGGATCAAAATCATCAGGTAGCTCATCAAATCTGCTAGACGGCTGAGAAAAAGTGGGAATTAATATGTATTTATGAACAATTAATAGGCAAATAATATATTGAAGATACACATGACAAGAAACAATATACACACAATATCATGTCGGGAACTCCTTCCAAATGATTTGATAATCCATAGAGAAAAAACAAAAAACTTTTACTAAAAGTAAGGAAATATCATATAGCTATACAATTAAAGCAAAGAGGAAATACTATGTAGAGATGGGATACCTTAGTATTAATCAACAATCAACATTGAAATGATCACATATATAACGTAATACGCTGACACGCAGACAAACAAAATCAAAGAAACTACATACAGCAGAGTTATCACTATGACGGCCGTCGCGCCAGTGTTCACGCTCTTGATTACGCCTTTCCCTCATTTCTTGCTCATGCTTCAACTCTTCCATGAAATGATCAATATTCCGCGACTTCCCTTTCTCTTTCTCCTTTGGTCTCTCCTCCTCCTTCTGCAAATATCACATGTATGTGAAAAATAGTAAGTCTGGCCTAGCTAGTCCTCTATGGAACAAAAAGAGAAATTGAGGAGTAACTTTCATCAAGAACAATTACCTTTTTCTCATGCTCTTTTCCCTTGGTTGCCATAGGAGGTGGTATGAAAGATGGAACATACCTGCAGAAATGGAACGAACTGCCAGCTAAAATCTGAACATACCTTTTAGTCCAAATGCTTCAAATTTTATTAGTCCGAAAATTAACTACTCTATCATGTTCTCAAATGTCTATGCAGCAGTATACATGTTCCTGTTTTACCAAGCATCTGCTATTTTCTTAAGCATATCTTAACATTTCAATGCTGTTACAAGAGCAAATGCTAATTAAATAAGAAATCAAATCAAAAGAATGGCGTCTTACTTAACCTAATAAAGTAAAACTATTCCTAATCTCTTGTATAACAACTTAGTAAGAATCTAAACACAGGAAACCAGACTGATAGGTCTAAAATCCTTGACCCTAATAGGTCTATCCTTCTTCAGCATAAGACAGATAAAGTGGAGCAGATGATCTTACAAACCACCCCATTTGCATGAAATTCATGAAGAAAAAAAAAGGAAAAGAAATAAAAACTCAAAAGAGCACACCATATAAAATCCCAGCAATGCTAGAAAGTAGCCATAGAGAACCAATCAGGATTCAGGACCATGAGTCTTATGGCCCTTATCACCCTTCATCTCAAAAATAGCACATAAGATATCTTTATCCATAAAAGATCTCTCTAAACAAGCATTCCTATAAATCGAGATGAGACACCAGCCCAACCCCTCTATCCTCGGCTGAGAACCAACCTCGTCGGTAACAATCTACAGAGACTAGTACCGTATAGGATAGATTTTAGAGAAATTTATACAGATTAAAAAGGAGATTTTGTCAAAAGGATTAAAAATCTATTTCCTTAGAATATTTACCTGGGTATGGAAACTGAAAATTCCCATAGCTTAAAAGTGGAAGTCCACTGCATTGTTGCATTCTATGTTACCGCTCTAACAAACATTCAAATATAGTCACATAGACCTCGCAACATTCTGGTTATTTCTCTGCATTATCTGCCTCCTACTACTAGTTGTATAGATGTTTCTCAACAGCATCCGTATGTGACACGGTTTTTTCAAGATAAAGAAAAGGGAATTGTTATTTCCACAAGCAAAAAGTGATATTTTCACAAGATCTCTCTCACATAGGTGTGAGACCCATTTACTATTCATGTGAGAGGGAGTTGGTGGAACTATCACTTTTACTGGTGGAAATATCAATTCCCTTAAGAAAATTATAGCAAAAAAAGTAGTTTTTAATACAAAAAATGGGAGGATACAAAGCCACCAAATTTGATGCTATATGTGCAATACATATGAGGATATGCTGGATCACTAATTTAGTCAATGTACATTCACCCGGGATATGTGGAGAATAGTCTTTTTGGTGTTGTAAAGGTACTGCCAGTTTGGTGATTTCTTTCCTTGCTGCTTGGTGGGGTGCAAGGGTGCTTAAGCAAGGCAGAAAGAAATGAGATTTAATCCCTCATTGTTTAGGGTGGACTATGAGGCACGAGAGAAATGGTCCTTGCTTTGAGGACGCAAAAAGACGTACTAGAAATTGAGCTTTATGATTTCAGACCTCTTGTAATTTTTTCTGGCAAATGAGGTTTTCCTGGGCTCTAATGCGCCTTTTGTTGATTTTCTAAGAGAGTGCATTAGGAAGCAGTGCAGTTATTTTTTGGTGCTCCTAGTTCTTAAAGTCTTGTATAGAACTGAGATTTGATGAGTCTAGGAGTTCTTGTTATGTGTTCTTTATTTGCTATGTACATGGGTTTGCCCCATCTGACAGTTTATCATAAAATTAGTTGTTTCCCAAAATAAAAGTCCTCAAAAAAAAAAAAGTAGTGAGAACAAGATACGAAGTCATCAATGAAGGAATCCTAATCCCAACAAAAGATCTGAAGTAGAAACCCCATTAAATGCACCAATTGTCACAGATCAAAGAAATGCAAAGAAACCAGTCTATCCCATAGAACAAGCTGACAAGGACAGCTGAAAATCATCCATTGTTCGCCGTCCATAAAACACCATAAGATAGATAAACATGCACAACATAAAAGAATCATGTCATCATTACTATCCCAAAAATAATTGCAAGCCCAACTCTGCCTCGATACACCCAAGTTGAAGAATACATTGCTTTAAGAATGCACCGATAATACTAAAGCAATTAAAATATTATACCAAATGACTTCCTGATACTTGCATTAACACAGACTTTGTTTCGAGCTATGACTCATCATAATAATATGTGTAAGCATGCCTCATGAGGTTTAGTTACCATAGACACTAGTATCCCTAAAAGGGTAACCCCGTCATTGAAGCTCCAATTTTAATATATATATATATATAACATATTTAAACATAGGTAGGACCTGTTTTAATTGTACAACATGACCAATGAACAACCAGTACAACACAGAATATTATACACAAACTTAAATGCCTTTGTTACTGATAATTTACAAGTAAGGGAACTATTTAACTTTGGAAATTGAAAATTGCTATGACAAAAAGTATTTATATTAAAAAATAAATAAATAAAGTGTTATAGGAAATGATAAAGTAAAAAAAGGACTTGGAGATTACAATTCAAAATAATAAAAAGAATTGTGGAAAGAAAAAGAGGAAATAGGATACACAAAATTCTTGTTCCTCAAACTGTGTCTGAAAAAAAGACGACAATGTAATCAACAAGGCACACAGTTCCCACACTTCCTATAGCTTCTTGATTGGATAAGGAAAATGAAAACGAAAAAAGATAGTCTTCCAGCTCACAAAATCTTTTGACCAACAATCATTGCGAGTTTGAAACCAAAATTTTTTATTAATCTATTTCAGTCATATGTGCAAGTGTATACCACGAGCAATTAAACATGTTGCCAGTCCTCCTGATTATTACTGCAATCCTATTGTTAAGTAAAAACATAACGTGTAGAATCTTTTGACAGTTTTTTTAGATAAAGGAAGAATAATTTATTACAGAAGAGAAGCTGGAATTACAAAGGCAGATCACAGCCATTTTATTAAAAGCTTGTGGTAAGAATGGATTTCGTGTCCACGCAGAAGAAAGAACAAGAGGAAACAAGTAAACAAAATGAAAAAATCATCACAACAAAAATGGAGCATACCTCACCAATCCCTATGTAATTAACTAAATATGACAAGAAGTTCCTCGAATAACATGTAAACATTATACTCTCGCTTATATGTAAATAACTTATCCCATGTGGAAACCATAAC
Source organism: Aralia elata (assembly GCA_034770075.1). Lineage (NCBI taxonomy): Eukaryota > Viridiplantae > Streptophyta > Magnoliopsida > Apiales > Araliaceae > Aralia > Aralia elata. The sequence continues at coordinate 43,201,862 of CM068381.1, read as the reverse complement.
ATCAATCATACATCCTACATAAGATGTGAAAAACAAAACATTTTGGAACAAATGTTATTATTGTCCAATGCTAATAAATCCATCCAAATGACAAGGACATAGTAAAGAACTGGCATGGGCATGGAATGGGTACACATATATTGCAAAAGCAAATCGTGGCAACCAAGAAATATAATATAAAAGAAGAAGCTTTTATTGATAGAAGAGGAGATTAATACACATGCTGAGGACAAGAAGTACTCCCAAAAGAAAACAACAGAAATTGATGTAGAACAAGTTATTGCAGAATTTTGGGATCGATTGGACTGTCAAAAGTCAAAGAAACATCTTTAATGTTGGCTATCAAAATCTACAATGATTGGCTAATTTGGTGGTAATTCTAGAAGGTTTGACTAGCTGATTTGGTGATGATTTGTAAAGATTCTCTGGCAAATCTTTGCTGATTTCCAGCAGATCTTTGCTAGCAAGATTGAGAGTTAATTGCTGCCTTCATTTAGTCGTGATTTATGCCATAGTTCTAGTATTTCCTTATTTTGTTTTTCTAGTTGTAAAAGACCTCCTATATAAAGGTCTTTAGGTCCATCTTCAGGACAGACTTTGATTGAAATAAAAATATTACTTTCAGTTTATTTTGCTGGTGGATTCCAGTTTGTTGTTCCTAGTGGATTCTAGGTTTAATCAAGGGAATTGACGCGTTCATCCCTTTTGCTTCTCTGCATCAGAAATCAAAAGCAATCAAAGAAAACAAGAGGAGAAAAACAGAACATTAATGAAACACCACCCGCCAATCTCAATGAAGATAAATTCCACCAAAAGCTGGGTCCAAAGAGAAGCAAAGAAAGACACTATATCCCTTAGCAAAGAAATCTAATTATTTAAACACGTCACAAGAAAATGAGGACGCAATCATATAGAAATTTATTCATATATTAGTCGTAATCCTAGATATCAGTAATATTATTGCATGTAGAAACAATAACATCATCCAGTTCGCAGGTGTAAATGGTTTCAAGTGGAGATAATTATATGGTTGCCAAAATCAGAATTATTGAAGATCAATAAAATATCTGAAATAATTATTTATACATTATCACAACTACTAATTAAATTACTCCATCCAAGGTTAAGGCTGTTGTGGCATTTAGTTCTTGGTAGGTTAAATCCTAATAACATGGGCTAGATGCAGAGACCCTACAAATCTTTATCTTCTAATGTGTGAATTATGTGTGTCGGATACTGAGACACATTTTCACCTCTTTCTGCTTTGTCTGGTAGCTAGACAGCTTTGGTGCTATTTGTTTGGTTTGTTAAGGGAGAGTTGGGTTTGCCCTTCTAGTGTGGAGACTAGAAAGCCTCATTTGCTGATTTTAGGGTTTTGATGAGAATACAGATGGCAAGATATTATTGAGATATGTGTGCTTTCCATTTCTATGGGGTATTTGGAATTTTGGAAAGAGTTAAATGCTAGGATTTCACCCACCAATCTATTACTTTCACAATGCTTTGGGATATATCTTTGATTTATGCCTTTTCTCAGGCCTTTGCAGTCGGGGAAATGAATTTCTTTCTTTCTATATACTTAACAAGCAAAAAAAAAAATCTCTTTCTTTTTATCTAATAAGTATTCTTCTTTGTTATCTAAAACAGAAAAAAATAGACCAAACAAAAAATTTAGTATGGCCATGTATTTAGTTTCTACTTTCAAATTGAATAATTACTTTATAAAGTATATTCTTCTGCTATATTTTTAAAGTGTATATTTGCATTGTTTTCATAAATATTTTTGTACTGGTCAATATTTTTCAAACTACAGATTCCAACATGACCGCAAGGATGTGGAAGAAACCAAAAGCGAGATGAAAAGAAATAATACAGACATATAGTTCGATTTGCATATTTCAAGTGAGTGTCAAACATAGCTCTTCCTAAATCTTCACACTACATAGAATTAGGTTACCCCTTAGAGACTTTAAATAAGAATCTTCCTTTAACATAATCTGACCAAATTGCAATCATCAGATATATGCAATTACATTAATCTGTCAGCATTCTATACAAGGGAAATCCAATCAGGTAACTAACACTACCTGCAGTACCTTAAACGCAGAAAATATCTAAAGGAAAAGAATAAGAAGGAAACACATTCAAGTAACTATGTATACTTGATTGCTTTTAAATAAATATAAAAGAAGAAAACAAACTCACAATGACTAACAATAACTAAAAGGACAATATCAATGGTATGCATCATATTAAAGCAAAAGCTGCAGCTATAGAAAATAAGTATCCTAGTTTCTTAACGATTACACTTTATTAATCCGAATCAATAGAAGCTGCATCCGTGAATATGATCGCCATTATCTTTTTACACTTAGGATGCCTTGTCATAAGAGCATTGTAACATGGTTAATTAAAAGCATTAATTTACCTACTCCCCTTCTTGGAACCAGATACCCCATCTTTGGAATTTCCACCTGCCATCCGTGAATGAATACAAAGGTCCATGTTTTTATTAAGTGGCCATGTAAAAGAAAAGCATGTATTTACTCCACAGAGTGTAGCAAAACAAAATAAAACATAAAAAAAAAAAAAAAATCATTAACAAAAAGCATACAATCTCCCTTTAGTTCACTGACCTTCAGAATCTGTCTTCAGTTTCTCATTGGAATTGATTGTCCCTCCTCTAACAAATGCCTTTGACCCTGGTGTACTATCATCTTGGAATGACTCCACAAACTCTGCGTATAAACGAGCTGTTTCGTCCTCTGCCCTCTACAAAACAAAACCTAATGACTTCATCGGGGAATACCTCAAAGTTAAATAAACCAAAACTCTAAACCATTTTTCTACCCACCTACCTTCTTTTTCGCCTCTTCCTCTTCTCTGTGCTTCTGGAATGGTGTTTTCTTTCTCGTAATTGAGAAAGAACTCATCTTTTATCAAAAGCTTTGACCTGCAAACCACCAAAATCATCCAGAATCCCACACTGAAAACCCTTATGGCAAATTTCTCATACTATGCATCAGATTTCAGAACACACGTCATATCATCTAAAATAAACTACATCAACTATATGCACAATCCAACTTCAAATTAACGCAATAGGAATCACCAAATTGCACACAAATATAAATGCTACAAATTCAAAAAACAAAAAAGAAGTAAAAATAAACAATTTACAATTATGTAAAACTATTTAATTTCGTGTACAGGTTAGTAAAATAAGAAAACTTTTAATTCCAGTATGAGATCTCCAGAACAATGAATGAGGAGATGATGATGATAAAAAATAATGGGGGCTATATTTTACCTGAAGAGGAAAGATTTCGTTCGGAAAGTTGGGAATTATTCACTTCCGATCACCGGCTAATCCTCTGTACAGACAGTATGTAGTTTCGTTTAGTAGAGGTTTTGTCTGACGGTGAAGAAAAGCCCCAAAACAATCAGCCGCCCCAGAGCGAGAGTAGTTTTAAAAGCAAAATAAAATTGTAAAACGGGGCTACTCTTTTATCCTCCTTTCCTTTGCACTATTTTTGCGAATTTGGGACGGAAAATAAAATAATTACTTTTTATTTTATTTTATTTTTTACATTAGGATGAAAAAATAAATAAATAATTATAAAATTAATGTTACTGAATTTATTGAAAAATATATATTTAAATTATTATTTTGCCCAGTCAAATCTGTTTATTTTCAATGGGATATTTTGATTATTTTTTTCGTTTTCTCTTTTCTTTTCTTTTCTTAAAAACAAGAAAACAAGACTGATAATTCTTTATTGACTTTTGCACTCATTTAGCATGTTAATGATAAATGCTTCAATATTTTGCAAAGACAACTTGTTATTTGTTAATGATAAAGAGTCATGTTATACTTGGCGAAAATTTTTAATCGAATTATGATTGCGACGTATGTACATACACGAGACAAATAGGAATTAAGAAGAATCTCACTTTAATTTATTATATATTATCGCATACACTTTTACGTTGATCACAATCCAACTTTGTCAAATATTTATCGACGTGTATATTATTTTCCAATGATAAATGCCTAAATATTTTGTAAAGACAATTTCTTTAGCAAGGTCACACAAACATTTACTCCTTTTATAAACTTAAAATTACATTTTAAAAAACGATAATTTAAAAAAAATAAAATTATTTTTTAAACATAATAGTATTCAATAAACATATAATATAAGTAATGACATATTATTAATTTCACGTGTAACAACACTCCACCGGAACATATTAATATGTTTGTTCTTTGCTTTTAAAATTTAATATTTTTGTACTTTTATAGTGAAGTAATTGTTTTGTATAGAACTTTTTGGTTTAAGAGAGTTTTTGCCACACCTGACTTGCTTACTTAATCAGTGTGGATGTTGTTTGATGTACTCTAGATGTTCGTTCATTGTTCCCAAAGAGACGATACCTAATATTATGGCATTCGAGGCTTAATTGTGTTGTATGTAGAGTGCCTGATCTCAACCAAAAGGGATGCTTGCTTCATATGTTATTTGTATTAATGGTTCAAGTGCAAGTTATTACCTATTTTCCTGGGGATGCTGCTACTGAGCTGGTGAATTTAAGTGCTTATCATCTAGTCATAACCGGCATAAGCTGGTTTACCAAAATTGTGACATAAATATTGTAGCCCACAAGCCATTTTCATTGCATTGTTGCACAACTCCAAATTTACATATTTTCCATAATCCAATCTATAATAAATTCATCAAATGGTTGAAGAAGTTGGGGAACTGAACTGTTAGAATAACACGATGGGATGGAAACTACTCCCATTCAGTAGTTTTGTAGACCAAGAATGAGGCGGTGCCAAAATAACTGGAAGCCAGTGCCTTTCCAACTGAGGTAGGCTGAGAGAATGCCAACTGGGAATTTTCTAGGATTAAACCTGTGCAGAAGCTTTTCCTGGATTAAGACCATACAGTTAGAGCTGGCAAACACAAATGACAAACCACAGTGGTAACAAGTGGAAAAACAAGTTCAGTTTATAAAATTAACATCCATCCCAGGGGTGAAAGTTAGGAACAGTAACACCAGTGTAGTTGGCACATCAGTATATTCTCAGGTGATGCAGGAGGAATGATGGACAAGCATAGGTTACTGTTCATGCTGCAGTAAGATTATGTTCAAGTGCTTTTAAGAGTATTATATTACTACTATTTAAGTTATATTGTATGGCTGAAATTAGAGTTAGAGTTGATAGAAAGTTGGGATTAAATTTATTGGGGTTTTTGGTATCCTGTTTTCTATAACTAGTAGCCACAACAGCTTTGCAAGGGACCTTTTGATTAACAAATTTTGTTTAGCTTTGGTTATAAATCGAAGTAGAATTCTTTCCTCTTGCACTCCCTATTGCATCATCAGGAATGTGTAACTGTAGTCAAAGAATTTGAAATCATCACATAACAAGATCCCTGTCACTGTAAAATAGGAATTTAAACAGTAAATATTGTTATAGGAGTCAATTAAAGCTCACCATCTCTGGCTGCCAGAACCTAATGCTCAAGGCTAAATCTATAATCTGTAATTCTGTTATTTTCAGTTATCATTGAACTTGACCCTTGATATTAGCCAAGAAAGCCAACTAATTTTGTCAAAACCATGTGTAATCTAGTGACAAACTTTAATAAATCTCCGCTTACCATGGTAGCTTAGAAAAGGGATTCTAGTTTACTGTATGTTGCAATAGATTTTAGTTCTCTAGTCCTGCTGGATGCATCTATCTTGGGCATACTTCATCCAACTTTCAGTTTAACATTTTCTCTTTTTTTAGTTGCATAAAAATTCAATAGGAAGTTTGCAAAATAATTAAATCAAAACTTAAAAGGTAACAGTCTTGAATTTGTTGGGCGTGGGTACTCACCCATGAGATATAATCCAAGTTGGAATCAAATTATGGAGAGCCTACTAATATTATGTTAATTAGTAGAAGTGCTATTGGATACCAAGTTGAAAAAGGATTTACTTCTTAGATTGGTTGGTGACTAAGACAAGGAGATGTGATCCTTAATTTGTTTAGGAGAATAAATTGTTTATAATCCATAATAGGAATGGATTAAGAAGAGTACTATAAATAAGGCTATGAGGGAGTTTTATTATTACATGAGAGAAGCTCGGTAGCAAGAAAGTATCGAAAGAATAAATTGAGAAGATTACAGTTTGTTGCTCGTGGGTATCTACCGTCATCTCCGTTCAATTGAAAGCTTGAAGACTTTATTACTAGGGGCGTTTTTTGAGTGGTGAAGTTAATTAGGTTTCTCAACCTAGTTAAAAGTAAATTTGTATTCTCTCGATTTATTTGTGTAACCTCAAGTTTTAGGGCGTAAAACTTGAGAAGATTATTGTAAGCCCATTAGTTTGATATAGTGGATATTCGGAGTTTTACCCGTGATTTTACATCTTAGTTTTAGAGGGTTTTCCACGTAAATTTGGTATCTTGCTTGTGGTTGGTTATTTGTTATTTTCGTTCTCATAATTGGTTTTGTTGATTTCATATTTAATTGCACAAAGACGAAAAAGTAATTCCTGGGATTGAGATTATTTTATGTGTACTTTTTCCAACAGTGGTATCAAGAGCTTGGTTATTTTTTGTGATTTTCTCGTGTGAATTAAATGGAGGTTTGGACAGCAGGCTGCATGAGTAATCTCAAGGCTACAAATTATGCAATTTGGAAGTCAAAAATTGAGGATTTGCTTTACTATAAGGATTTGTACGAGCTACTTGAGAACGATGGAGTTAAGCCCACAAACAAGAGTGACGCGTAGTGGAACAAGATGAACATGAAGATTATTGGTCTGATCAGATCATGGATTGATCAAAGTGTGTTTCATCATGTTGTCACGAAAACTAAAGCCTGTGCTCTCTGGCATAAATTGGAGTCCATGTATGAAAGGAAGACGACGCAAAATAAAACTTTTTTTATTAGGAAGCTTGTGAATTTTAAGTTCAAGGATGGAAACTCCGTTGCAGAACACTTGAGTGATTTTTAGAGTTTAATAAATCAGTTGAGTACGATGAAGATGATCATTGACGATGAGATGCAGGCTTTGTTATCATTGGGCTCTTTGCCTGATAGTTGGGAGACGCTGGTTGTATCGCTGAGTAACTCCGTTCCCAATAGTACACTGACTATGGATACAGTCAAGGATAATTTATTCAACGAGGAATAGAGGCAAAGAGATACCGTAGTGATTAATGTTGAGTCACAAGTTTTTGTCGCATAAAGTAGGGGCAGAAACAAAGAGAGAAACTTTCCTGAAGATGACAAATTCAGGGGAAGGTCGAGAGATTGAAAAGAGATAATTTGTTTTCACTGCCACAAACTAGGTCACATAAGGCGAGAGTGCAGATTTTTGAAGAGGGAACCGTCTATAGAAAAAAATGAGAATAAAGATTCGATTGTGTATCTATTCGACGTTGATATAGTCATTGTTTGTGATGATAAACCCAAGTGTCATGTTAATTATTGGATTATTGATCCGGGTGCTTCGTTCTATGCTATTTCATGTGGTGAAATCTTTACATCCTATACTAGCGGTAATTTTGGCTATGTACGGATGGCAAACGGAAGTGCATCCAAGGTAGTTGGCATTGGAGATATTTGTTCAGAGACTAACAGTGGTTGTACGTTGATGCTGAGGGAAGTCAGACATGTTCCAGATATTCGTCTTAATTTGATCTCTACTGGTAAGCTTGATGAGAATGGTTATAAAAGTTACTTTGGTGAAGGTCAGTGGAAGCTCACTAAAGGGTCTCTAGTGGTGACTAGAGGTAAGAAGGTATAGACACTATTTACATGATGCGGGCGCATGTGAGAGGTGTTGAAGATGGGGGAGTTAAGCAGAAAAAAGATGTGGCACAAAGCCATGCAGGATAGGAGAAAAGCCTTACATGAGAACCATGAGAAGAAAGCTCTTCGCTTTAAGTGGGTACCAAAAGTGAAGAAGGAAAGTAATAACTCCCAGTCAGGGTACAAAACGGTTGTGAAAGAATTTGGCAAGAAAAAATCTGTCAAGTTTCAGTTAGATTCTCCGGTCGAGGAGAATCATGCCGATGAGACAAAACCGGACATGAAGAAAATTGAAAATTCCAAGAAACTTGAGTTGAGCCAAGATTTCGTTGGAATTAACTTAGATTGAAGAGTTGTGGTTGGTGATCACTCCTCTCATGGGTTCGAAGGGGGAGATTGTTGGGTGTGGGTCCTCACCCATGAAATAGAATCCAAGTTGGAATCAAATTATGAAGAGCCTACTAATATTATGTTAATTAGTAGAAGTGCTATTGGATACCAAGTTGACAAATAATTTACTTCTTAGATTGGTTGGTGACTAAGACAAGGAGATGTGAAATTTTGATTTTCTTATTTTGATTTTTTGCCGATCGATTGAAGAAGATTTGTTTGAAATTTGTTTTGTTTTAATGGAGAATAAAAAATGATTTGCCAAATTTACCATTGCCCAAATATTTTAAATTAACAAAATGGTGAATAAATTATTATTTAAATATACATTAGCTTCCTATGGCCTCACTCAGGAGGACACGTCAGCAATTTCTGACGTGTCAAGAGAAATTGGACAGAAGTAAAAAAAATTAATAGTTTACTCATCTAATTGACAAAATTGAAAGGTGAATCATCGAAGTGAAAAAACGATAATAGTTTAGGATAGTAAAATATTTTTAAGACTTTAAAATATCAATGATAGTTACAAAGTATAATAATCACATGAATAAATCTAAAACACTTTATTAGAAACCTTAGTATAAATATAAATACAAAATTAGGGAATGCCAACCAATATAGACAAATGTGGGCCTTGTGGGTGTTAAGCAATCGATAACGTGTCGTAATCTCTTTGAAATTTAGAAACAACTCAACTAATTTTAAATATATAAACTATTTACAACGTACCAAGTTCCGAATAAATGTATTTTATACAAATTAAGTGCTTTGAAAAAATTTACCCCCATATGAAAAATGACAATTTTTGTTCTAAATTTTTGTTTCACATATAACCATGATTTAGGTGACATTGAGCTCTATTATAGGAAGTATATTACTAATAATTAATAGTGCCCATGATTAAGTTAGGACAGATAAATGAATTTCATTTGACAACTAAAAAACTTATTACATCTCTAGCTATTACAAAAATCAAAAAGAAAATACACGATTTACACACAATTTTAAATATTGAACTTGTAAAATCACTCTCTTCCCTATTTTATGTATTCAAAATTATACCTATCTTAATTATTCAGGTTTAAAGAAGTTAGCTTTAACACCCGTGTCAATCACAACATAAAGTCCAGCAACAACCAATAACACACTTAGACTCATCCCAAGTATACCCAATCCCCAATTTAGCCACCAAATTGGGCTATAAACCTTAGGCTTCTTAATCTTAACCCACATAAAACATGGATAAGCCAATGTCACGGGTAGGGATATCCCTCCAATTAAACCGGAAAAACTCCCTGCGAACGGCATCGCCACGGCCATGAACAAGCAAAAGTATCCAAAAAAGGCTCGAAGGATCACTCGGAGCCACCAAGCGCATGGTTTCTTAAACCTAGTTGTGAAAGTCGACTCGAGATCATCGAAAACTGGCATAGCGTATATTTGGAATGAACTTAGTGCGTTAATTATCAAAAATAAACTTATCAATCCTAGAAGTGCTCGTGAAGTGTCTTGTCCATGGAACACGTACAAGGCGGTTAACATGCTACCATTTGCCGGAATCTGTTAATGAACAATAATTAGTACTAGTGCTTGTGGACACACGTTGTGTATGTGTAATATAAAAATTATAAGATAATTTTTCACGTAACACGGTTATTTTTTTGAAGAAAATATGCAGACTAAGAGGGAATTATGATATAAAATAGAAAAATAAATCTTTTTATCATGAGAAGGAATTAGGAGATAAATAGATAAATAAAAAGTTAAACATTTGTAAAAATTATATATTAACATATCCAATGATATATTCATGGTTGGAACTCAAGATTTGTAAATAATATGCAATTACGATTGACAACTAATTCTTGACCTTGAAATTGGAATTAAGTACCAAAATTCAACTAAAATTTCAAATATATTTTCAATTTTAATTTGAAACTTGATATTGAGTTGTCAAATTTGAATATACTATAATTGGTAAGAATAAATAAATAAATAAACTCACCATTTGACCATATGCCCAATAGCCACCAATTGCAAGAGGGAACAAACACATTGCTATAAGAGTGTAGGAAACCTTAACTCCCTTCCACATTGGCACACGCGATGGATGCTTCTCACTAGAGGGCATGGTGGCCTGCAAACAAAATCAAAATTTCCAAAATTGCTTTTAGATTAAATTGAAAGATTATCTAGTGAATAACAATATGTTGTGTTGGTATTCCTATTTTTCAGCATACACTAAAATATATAAGTATATGTAAAAATTATTTATTTATCACTATAATAAAAGGGGCACAATAAGGTTTGGTAACTTTAAGACAAAACACACCTTCTATTTTAGAATTACAAAATAAATAAATAAATAAAAATTACTCACTATTTTCCCCCAACTCTATTAGGTATATATGCACCATGTATACTAAATATTGAGATAAAATACAATGAAATTCCTTTAGCTAATCAATATCCTGTGGCTTTTTACATTAAATCTTCTATGGGTAATTTATTTACGCTACTATTTTATCAACTTAAAATTCACTACCTCTGTTTTAAAATTAATAATACAATTTGACTTTTGACGTCAAACGACGACATATTAAATTTCAAATTGATGTGAATTTATTTAATTTTAGTCGATACAATTATTATAATTGTATAGTATAAAACAAAAACTATTAATCACAAAATTTATTTCATTATAGACTTTTATGAGTCATACTAATTTTAAAGTCTAATATACTGTATTTAATTTCAAAAGTCAAATTTTATCTCTAATTTTAGAACGGAAAGAATAATAAACAATATATGTTACTGACAAAATTACCCTCTTAAAGCCGGGACACTTGTAGTAAAAACATATAAGATTAAATTTTAAACGGATGAACAGTAAATGTGAGTTTTACATCAATTAGTTAGAGGCAATTTCTTATCGGATGCAATTAGACAAACAAGTTTCCAACGCTTTCAATGCTGTGTTCCTCCAATGCAGTCATAGATTTGTCCGTTAGTCATTATTATTATTATTATTATTATTATTATTATTATTATAGAAACGTTATGACTCATGCATGAATTTGACATGTTTTCTAAAATAATGACTAATAGACAAATCTATGACTGTATTGGAGGAACACAACATTGAAAACGTTGGAAACTTGTTTATCTCATTGCATCGAGAAGAAACAGGTCAAATTCATGCATATGTCATACCCATGCATGAGATGATGGATTGGCCGATGAGATTTTAATTTAATGACTTAAAATTGACGTACCGTAACTTTTGAACCTTAGATTTGATTTTTATTTGAGTAATTTTTTTATTTTTTTTATGTAGAGTATAATTTTATACGCACAAATTGCGATAACAATTGAACACTAATTGATAAAAAGTAGCACGTGAGTCCAATTACTTAAATTAGTTATCACTTTCGTGAATTGGACTGATTTAATGTTTTATATTGCCCAATTAGTTATCACATTTCTGAATTAGACTGATTTTAGTATTTTTTTTTGTGACCATGTGTAATTGCACAGACATTTATGAAAAACTTACGTGACATTTAATTAGTACATACCTGAATTTCGAGAATAAGATTGTGACCTCTAAAGGCAAAAGCAATGATCCCAACTGCATTAAGAATGTCGAAAATCTTCTCGATTTGTGAGCCGGCGAGTACCGGATTATACGAAACGCTGGGAATTCTCCCCTCGGCTACGGACACGGTCCATAACAGGGTACAATATACGACAGCGGTAATGGCACCGATAAGGGACACACCGGCGATAGAGTTCAAGTTAGGCAGTTGAGCTAGAAGCACTGCGGCAGATGTAAATACCAAGTACCACTCTACAATGGTTAATGGCTTGGCTGTGCAAGTGGGTCCACATACGATCTCGAAAAATGTCCTACATGTGGACCCTCCGATAATCACGAGAGCCACACATGTGCCCATCGATAGGTAGCCGATGGGGAACATGGCTAGTACCTTACTTAGCTTCTCCCCTTAAACATTGGAAATGAAATACATTATAATTTGTAGATCTTTATAATCATCTGGTATAGATTCGAGAATCTTATTTGACTTGTTAATTTTATTTTTATTATTTATTTTAAATATTTAGCCATTTGAATTAAGTATATTAAGAATTCGCGACACTTTTTCGCCAATAAATTTTAGTTCATTTTTAAAATTAATATTAAAAAATATATATATAAAAAGAAACTATGTATCAGTGTTAATTATATAGGCTAATGAAAAGTATATATTTAAAAAACACTTAAAAGGTTACAAGATTAAGCTGATGCCAAGTAGTAAGGTCTCTTTTTCTTACTATTCATAGTCACAAATTCGAGTCAATCCACTAGCAAAATCAACACAAATATACTAAATTTACGTTTTCCCTACATTCCTCCAAAAGAGAACGAATTAGATTGTACAGGATCTAGTGCATGCTTACCAAGAGTTGCACTTGCCAATTGCATGTATCTGCTGTACCGAACACCTTTATCAACATCTTCATGGAGTTGAACCATCAAGTATAGAGTGTAAAGTTGCCATATAAATGCTAATGTTAAGAGTATAATTCCCCATGCCCTGAAATCAAACAGAAATTAATTTATAGGTCAGAATTTTCATTGTTGGATTGGCTTTCAGTGGAGTAGCCACTATGAAACTTTGTATGGTAATTTGTTTCATGAAAACTTGCTCATGATAAGAAAACCAAGCAAAGTAGTACTCCGTCTGTTCCACAAAAATAGTAATATTTGCAAAATTTACGAATATTAAAAAATAAATATTTTTTGTTTTATGTTTACTCCTAAAATTTATAAGTTATTAGTTCAGTAGTGATAACATGATGATGAAATTATATGTCATTTTATATACTCCCTTCGTCCCTTAATATAAAACATTTTAGAGAAGTATTTTTGTTTCTTAATATATGACGTTTGAAAATTTCAAGTAAGTATTAATTGCTTAGTTTCCGATATTATCCCAAGTATTAAATATAACTTTGATTCTCTCACTATTTTTTACCCAATAAATAACACTCTCTTTTTCTTAATATTATATTTAATGTTAAACAATCATTTCATTAATACTTGTGTACAACTCTAAAACGACTTATATTAATAGATGAAGTGAATATTACTATACATAAAATAAATACTATTTTAATATTTTAGTACCAGAACTTAGTTTTAAGCAATGGAACTAATATTTTCACGTAAAAAAAATGATATTTTCACGTGATTTCTCTCGCATGAATAATGGGTGAGTTCTACCTTCATGTGAGAGAATAGCGTAAAAATATCATTTTAACATAAGGAAATATCAGTTTCATTTAAGCAAACGAGATTTTGTTTAGGAGACAGAGCGAGTATAAGAATTAATATTCATTCACTTACCAACCAAGAATAGTAAAAGCAACAGGAAGCACGAGAGCTTGAATTCCGATTCCAGAGCTCAAAGTATGAAATGCCGCATAGTACGCATTTCCATTTCTGGACTCCGTAATTGGAAGCCAGGCGTCCTGCGGGTCAAGTTTTGTTAGTTTGATAGCCTTCCTTAAAGGGCTGCCTAGAGGAGTAAGAAATCGCGGTGTAATATTTCGAGATTTGTTTGGCGTTTTATGTGCAGCGGCAGGAACTGGATGATCAGGGGTGGAAATGAGTAATGGCGATCGAGACAACGACGGTGAGTGGAATTGCGAATGGGGAGCCGACGTTATGTACGGCGAATGAGCGACGGACATTGGTCGAGGTGTTATTGGGGCGGAGCTTAGCGGCGTCAGGGCGACGGAATTCGGCCTTGGGGTTATAGGGGTGGAGCTTAATTCAAAATCAACCTTACCCATTTTGATATTTTTAACCTTAGCTAGTTGCTCTTATTTTTAAGCAACTCTTTCTAATTTTGTTATTTGGAAGTTTGGTGTAGTGGTGTATATATAGAGATATTTGTTGCACATTTTTCAAGTGCATGTGCCTTTTTGCTGTTGTTATGATTTTTTCTTAAGTCAAGTGGCTAATTTTGTTTTTATTATGTTAGGACTTATAATAATACCGGCCTACTGGGTATGTTTTGCTGACCAAGAGTTGGGGTTAATGTCAAAAGTGTCCCCATAAATTGACAAGTTTTTGGGAATCAATATCCCCAATTTTTTTTTAAAAAAAAGACAATGTCATTCCGGCAAGTTTCTTGCCAACTTGCCCATTTATGGGCTAAAAATGAAAAACTTGCCAACTTATGGGTTTAAAAACTAAAAATTAATATATATAGAGAGAGATTTGTTGCACATTTTTTAGTGCATGTGCCTTTTTTGCTGTTGTTATTAAATTTTTTTAAGTCAAGTGGCTAATTTTTAGGATTATGTAAAGACTTGTTGTAACAGTAGCAGGGTATGTTTTGCTGACCGAAAAATGTTAGGAAGTGACTGGTTTTAGGGATTATGGTATGACTTGTAATAGTAGCAGCCTATGCATGATGGCCAAAAGTAGTTGGGCAGCATAAAGAAAGATTAAAAATTATGTAGGTACTAAAGAATGTTAAATATTTGACAAACTTGGCTGCTGCTAACCCTCTATGACCGGTTAATTGATTATCTAAACAAAAGCTTAATTATGCATGCAGGATAATTAGTGGTTAACATCTATTAACCTATCTAACTACTACATATAATAAGGCATGAAAACGAGCTTACTCCGAAATTTCATCTGTCAATGTGAGTTATTTAAAGAATTTAGTCCAACGATAATCTTCACTCCTTCGTATGCAAGAGAGTGAGGGATCAGCAGCATCAGCGGATGCAATATGTTCTTAATTATAGGGGCATTGTGTAGGGCTGTAAATGATAATCAAAAAATTTGTTTCTATTTGCATCCGTATTCGCATTCGTTTAATATTCGACCATAAATATATCCAACGGATAGCGGATATCCGATATTCAAATTTTTATTTGTATTCAAATAACTTATATATATATATTAATAATTTAATTATCAATTATTATATATTATGTAAAAAAAAATTAAATGACCTTCCATATAATAATTAGTTTTTATTATAATATGTACTTTATTTTAAAAATATGTCATTTTATTTCTAAAAAGTAGGAAATAACACTTTTATTATACTATTAATGAAATAAAATAAATTAATTTAAGTATAATTAATGCATTTTTAAGATAAAATATCTAAGATGTATCGTTTAACAAAAAAGTTATATACTACAAGAACAAAACTATAACTATTAGTTTGTTATAAGTTTTTTATTTTAAAATTTTAATTGTGATGCAGTGAGCAATGGACAATATAATTATATTATTAAAATGTTTTCCTTAAATAAAAACTATGGACATTGAAAAATTAATAAAAAAAAGTTGACAATTAAATACACATAAGTAGAGCATTTATTTTGAAATTTAGAATTTCGAAAATGATGAAAACTTATTTGATTCGTCAAAATGACAAAATTTGTAATTAGTAATACTTTTTAAGTAATTTGGAGCATTGATTATTGTATTTATTAAAATAATTAGTGTTTGACATTTTTATCCCCTTTGTGATTAGGATGTTTAATTAATATGTATTGTTTAAACTTTAAATAGTGATTGGTGATGATAAATTATTTAATTTTTTTTTCTTATTTTTTGTAAATAATTTGAATGAATTGTTTATTAGGTGACTAGTCAACGAATTCGGATACTCGAATATTCGAATAATCTATTCGTTCGAATAAAATAAACGGAAATAAATATTATTCGTATTCATATATTATTTTGAATAACGAATACATATAGCATTTTTAAATTCGCCGAATATGGAATACCAATACGGATAGCGATTTGGTTTTTCGGATACGGATACAGATACTAATGTATCTGAAATCGTATATATCCGTTTACACCCCTAGCATTGAGCATGGGTTAAATAGTTATTGGGCGCCTGCTTGGCGAGAATCATGAGACTCATAGTCTAAAAATAAATATATCGACAAAAAGGGAAGTGACAGACATCGCATATAATTGAATACGACATCATTTTATATAGTTGAATGTATTAAAAATACATTCTCTCCCATGTTGTATACAAAAAAATTATTTGTAATTTTTTTAAACAGTGTTATTTTGAGAAATAACGCACGCAGAAACATGAGGTGTCTCTTACCTCCTATGCCCTCATATATATTTATACATACCATATCTCAATTGAGTTATTGAACAAATTTGTATGACCAAAATCTGGTGGTCTCATTAACTTGATTATGCTATAATATATCCTTAATTATTATTTTTTAATTATAATTTATGCAATCTTAGTTCAACCTCACTAACACAAACACATAGCAATTGAAGTGTACTAAGAACAACTAGGCATGCACAAAGGCCTGTCCGCGCCGATCTTTGGGCCGAACTTGGAAAAGCCTAATTTAATCAGATTTTTGATATGACACAAACATAATTCATAAACGAGCTGATATTATAAACATGTGTCGTAAACATCATTTTAAACAAGTGTCAATTTTCAACACGAATAAAATTCATAAACGGGTTCGTGTTATAAACACATGTATACATGAGTTTCGACGCGACACGAATTCGCCTAATACGACACGATTGTCACCCCTACCTAAAAAAAATCTTATTTTTCAAATTTTTTTGATCAGACTTTAGGTTTTAATTTGTTTAGGAACGGACTTTAGGCTGAGCTTTTTCAGGCTCAAGGCCAGTTCAAGTTGGTCTTTTGAAAAAAATAATAGGTTTATTTAGAGGCCAGTAGACTGAGTTTTCTTGGGCTTTTTTAAGACTAATTTTAAACTAGGCTTTTAGACTCAAGTTTTTTGTGCACCCCTAAGAACATATATGGATTAAGAACTAAATATAAAAAATTATAGTTTGAGGACTAAGGCGATGTTTGTTTGCTAGGATAATACTTAGGATTGGACTAATAATCCTTAATCTCTTGTTTGTTTTTTAAATTAGACTCCGAACTATTAATCCGGGGATAACAAAATGACTTGGAAGAGGAGATTATTTAATATCATATCTAACTAGGTATTATAATCCCTACCATTTGAGACTAAAAATTTATGTATTAAATTAGCCTTTAACTTTGTTTACATTACATAAAGCTTGTAATACATGATAAAACATTAATCATGCACTACGTACTGTATGTACGTAACTTTTTTTAAATCGCTTCGTCCCAAATTAATTGCTCAATTTTGACCATTTTAACTCAAATTGACTATTTTTAGAATTAATAATTAAGCACATATAAATATATTTCTAAAATTATAAAAATTGGAGTTAGTAATAAATTGTATATACTTTCTTTTGATTATAATCTCTTCACCTATATTTTAACAAAAATAATAAAAGGATTAGTTCTAAAAATAGTCAATTTAACTTAAAATGGTCAAAATTGAGCAATTAATTTGGGACGGAGGGAGTACTTTTTAGTGCTAATTAAATAAACTTATTAAATAATAATAATAATAATAATAATAATAATAATACACACAACACCTCTTTTTTCATACAGTACGTTACATACATACATAATAATACATACAACACTTTTTTTTCCATACAATACGCTACATACATACATAATAATACACACAACACCTCTTTTTTTCATATAGTACGTTACATACATACATAATAATACATATAACACCTTCTTCTTTTTTTGCATACAGTGCATTACATACATACATAATAATACATACATCACTTTTTTGTTGTTGCATATAGTATGTTACATACATACATAATAATACATTCATCACCTTATTTTATTATTTTTTTTGGCCTACAGTACGTTACATACATACATAATAATACATGCACGTTGTTTTTTTTACATGCAATACATTTTTATTTTGTTAAATTAGTACGTACATTTACATTGATCATATTTTTTTAATAGAAGTAAAAATAAAATAATTTTTTTTAATTTTTGATAAAAATAATACTAATTTTTTATTTTTTATTTTTGATGTATAAACAAGTTTAAATTATAGTTTAAAATATGTTATTATTGGTAAGGGTAAAAAAGTCAAAACGATATTTTTTTATTCAATCCTTTAATTAATCCTCAAAAAAAAAACATAACATGAGATTATTTTAAGTTATCTCATAAATAATCTCATGAAAAATAAACATGTGACTAAGACTATTTAATCCTAGGACTAATAGTCTTGGGATTATAATTCTTGCAAACAAACATGACCTAAATGTAAAAAATTGCTATATTTTAAAAATTAAAAAGAAAAATATATAATTTGAAGAAGAAAAAAAAGTTTATTAAAATATTAAACGTGAAAAATAATTTGGGGACTTGGGAAGAGATTATCCCAATTCGGAATATGTAGACGAGCCCAACCACTAAATAACAAAATCTTTATACTCCGTATCGAGGGGACCTCCAAAATTCAAAATCATACACACAGGAAAAGAGGAAACGAAAAAGGGACAGAGAAAATGGGACATAGTCATCATCTCCAGAACCACCAGCACGAGGCAATGGATGGTCTAGTGAATCTGTTCACCAAGGCAAACCATGACCTCAATGTTGTTCAGCACAGATTAGAGAAAGAATTTCAACAAATTTACCCTGAAAATGTAACAAAATTAGACAACCCCTTTTGATTTTCTTCAACTTTTCTCTTGTGGGTATTCATTAATTTGTTTTCATTTATAGGCAAATCCGATGAAGCTCATTTCACGGATCAAGAAGATACAGGATGATGTATCATCGCTAAAGGAGCAGTGCGGTGAGCTACTTGCTGCCAAACAGGTACATATTTGCTCTTATATATATATATATGTATAATTCTGTTTTGTACATATACATATGGTGGAAAATTAGAAAATGGATTCCTAATTTGTGTTTTTTTTTGCTAAATAATTTGTGTTTATTTGGTTGCTGAAGGACTGTTTAGATATAAAAGGGATTTGAAATTGCTTAATTTAAAGGAATCTGTTATTGTAGTTATTCAGTTGTGTTCTGTTTGGTTGATGAGAAATTATTGGCAATGAAAAGTGAAAATTTTATAATCAAGGGTTTAGATGTGAATCCAAATCATTTATGTTCTGTTTTGGAATTTGGCGCCACATATATGGGAAATTTTTTGATATTCCAAAATTTTAATTAATTTCTCCTTTTGTTTTCTTAACTGCTGTAGAGGGTTTAATTTATTCTTGTGAGAATATAAAGAAGGAGATGAACTGTAGTAAAATAGAATGAAGTATTTTGTAGTGGATATGTGAATCTTGATGTTGTTAAATATGGAGAGGCCCCATAATTTAGCATACAAGTCAAGTGTGAATACAAACATCTGTAATGGTGTACAAACGATGTTGGGCTATATGTGAACAAGACAATAGCATTGAGGGCTATGTTTGGAGAACACAAAGACAGTGAGGGCTATTTGGGGGGGGGGGGGGGAGTGGGGACATTAGAAAATTTGAGATTATTGGCAATATATATTAACAACCCCTCCCCCTCAAACTTAAGGTGTAGGATTAATTATCTTGAGTTTGGAAACTATATCCTGAAAATCCCCAGGTGGGTGCACCTTTGTGAATATGCTGTTTGATCTGTGGTGGGGACGGATAATAGGGCAAAGAGTACCACAAACAAGATGTTGATGTACAAATTGGCAAACAATTTCTTTATGTTTGGTTTGTACTGTGTTCATGGAACATGCTTTTATGTACAATTTGATTGGCACTGTGTTTTTCACAATTCAAGACAGTAGTAGAGAATGTGTAATCTATTTTCCAAGCCATCTTAATCATAGGAATTCTTGTGTTGTATTAGCAAGAGCACAATACACCTCCTCTGTGTTGGACCTCAAGGTCCTCAATGTAAGACTTCTTTTCTTTCTGGGCCAAGAAATGAGAGAATCACCTACAAAGAAACAATAACTGGTAGTAGAGCGACGAGTAGAATCACCAGCCCAGTCTATATCAAATTAGGCATGTAACTCAAGGGATGAGTGAAATGAAAATTGAAGTCCATGAAACAATTTACCTTTGATATAATCGAAGAATGCAGAGACAGTTGTGAAATAAGTGGTGCAAGTAGCAGACAAAAACTGACTAACAGAATGAACACAGTAGGCAATATCGAGACGAGTAACAGTAAGGCATACAAACTCCTGTTTACACCTTGAAAGATTCAAGCATTAAAAAAGAGCAATGGAATTCCTTTCTACATTAAACCTCTGTAATCTTTACCAAAGTCTTCAATTTTTAGTAAGTCCAAAAACAGTTGTAACGCTGTTTTTGCTATAGAAATTTTATCAAGTACATTACATTGTAGAACATGTTTATTAGTACCATACAAAATAAAAGCACTCAGATTAAACAACGCAAGTTTTGTTACTTTCATGAATCCTGATCCAGTTTCCATATCCAGAATAAAATTGATGTCTAGTTCTCTTCAAATATCTTGTTACTAGTCCGTTGACTATAAGTCTATAACATGCCTGAACCATTGTTAACCAGTCTGGAGGGATGCTTTCGAGTCTCAACTGATACCCTGAGGCAAATCAGATTATAGTAACCTTTGAGCATGTCCTCACATGCTATTGTTTGCTTGACTTTTCCAAAGCAATGCTTTGTTCTTTCTCTTTTTCCACTTTACCTGAATTGAGGAGATGGCAGGCTTCTTATGCAGGTATGGATCATCCGTATTAGCCACATTTATTAAGATTTTAGCTTTCAAATGCTATCATCTGAACATTCTGTTACTCGAGACAAGCTTATTTGCAAGAAATTTCTGGCTCCAGCTTCAACGGAACCATAAGATGGTAGGCTTGACAAAACAGAAAGTCTCATAGTATAGTAGGTCATCCCGGAAAAATATAGTTATCCAGATTTAGATTTATTCAATCAATAATAAGTAGAATAATTTTCCTTTGTTCCATGTATGCACCATCTATTACAGTTAAGTCAAAGGACCAGACATCAACACCTGTGATCTTAGTATCTCCAAGAACAACTGGTCTCTACATACCTGACAAACCATGCAAACAATAAATTTATTACAATGTATAATTATTTATATCCTCAACAAAATTAGGTCAATCAAATTCCTGGGAAATATGAAAACAAAAACAGACAAGCTAAAAAATACACTCATCAGCATTATATTTATTATGATTATATATAATGTATGCAAAGCATGGACGTTGTTGTTATCCATTCAATGAACAGAAAGTATGACCCAACCTAAGAATAACATTAGGTAAAACAGTAAGTTAGAGAAGACATCCACAGCTCTAAACTTAGATAACCATCAGTACGGAACTTTCAGGATTCCAAAAAGTAGTATTGTAGTAACTAACCATAACATATTATGGAACATATAAAAGAATTTAGTCCTAATGATAATGGGCAATTTTGGAGTTATAAATCAGCCAATCAGGCTATGCATCAGTTCATTCTAGATCGTTCCGGAGTCTTATCGGTGAAATTACTTCACACGTGACAACTATTGTTCAAATTATGAAAATCTATTTCCCAGTGCAGGCCCCAAGGGGATGAGATGTGCGTTTTTGTCTTAACAATTGCAACCCTCCTTTCACCATCCTCTCAACGGCTGGACTACAGGCTTCACTAGGTATTTAGTACTCAAGAATTCACGTTAGCAGATGAAATTAACATGGCTAGTTATTTCGTATATTAACTGGCCCACACTAATGAAGAAAGTCCATTGCTTTTATTTTTTCTGTTTCTGACTCTCCAAATAGTTTAAAAGATATATTAATGCTATATACTGCATCTTCACTAATAAAAACAATCTACATAAAAAATTGAATGTGCATAATTTATAAATTAAGATTTAAACAAATTATTCTGCTATGATTTTCAAAGTTACCTTGAATCACTCGGTTCTTCTCAGTGTTCGATTTGTGACCAATGTCGTGGTTTTCCAAGTAATTCTTTTCAACATTTTGAATCATTGACATCAATTCTTTACATTTGGTATTATAGATAAAATTTCACCCAATAGTTTAGAGTAATCGCATTCACCATCACCAAAATTAAGTTGATATGATTGTTGAGCCTTTCATATTTCTGCTACAATAGAGTTTATAATCAAAACTTGGAGTTTTACATCTTATCACTTTCAGGATTTGATTGACAAGGCCAGGGCAACTCTAGTTGGGAACAGAATATCATTGCAGCGGTTGCAAGCATCCACTGGTGTTCCTATCACTAGTGATTCTGATGATCCTGCATACAGCAACTTCAACCAGGTAGTTTTATTGATTCTCATCATATCAGGCTAAATATGAATATTTCTTAAGTGGTTTGAGCTTCAGTTGCTTGAATTTTCTCTTGGAAGCATACGACTATGCATAATCAGGTGGGAACCAAATATAAGACTCTAAAAGAAGATTTCCTTCCATCCATCAGTCAATGACTCTGTAGAGTGTCTCATTCTTATCTTTTCTTTCACTAAAATTTCATCACATTTAGAGTGTGTTTGGACAAGATAATTTAACTGGGGATTGAAAATTAAGAAGTGTTTATTAATACTAATTTTAAAATCCCTCATATTAACCATGTAAAGGATTTTTTTGAGAAACTCCGTCTCAAACATGACTTATAAGTACTGCTCAAAAAGAAAAAAAGAAGAAAAAGATATTGTTCAAACCTAAAGTCTACCTGCTCTTCTATGGGCCTCCTTTTCTCTCTCTCTCTCTATCTCCCTCTCTGCCTCAACCCTCTGTATGTGTGTCGGTCTGTTTATGTCTTGGTCTCTATCTATATACACACACACACAATCACACATACATATTGATGTTTGTCTACGTATATCCAACCTTCCTTAGACCCTGCTATTTGCGAGAGCACTGTGAACAGGGTATGGCCTTGTATATATGGGCATAATGCAAGTGCAAGGCAGTGCAAGGCCGTGCAACCTTTTGTTTTTTTTCCTGTGCAAGATAGATGAAACAATGTAATTTTTGGTCTTCACTTGATAATTCAACCGAAGGATGCGAAGGGCATGCATAAATATGAGAGCATGTAAATGTTCATATGATTTAGTGATGTGCATCAACCATTATAATAATGAAAAATAAACAAATAGGAGAGGTCGAAAAACATCCTTATTTTACAAATTTAATAATGGTGCTCCACGACATCAAATTAAATAAAAATTGACTACTCTAATAGTTTTGCATGCTCTTTATATCCGTACAGTTGGATTATTGAGTGAATGGTCAGAAAGTTGCACAACGCACCTCCATTATTCCATACATGTACATATGTATTATATGCAATTCCCTCTATTAGTCCCATTTGCCAATTTTGTCTCAAAATAAATTCTTTTGGTTTTAGTACATAATGACACAATGTCCTCAAGTTTATCATCATAATTCAATATTATGACATCACTATTAAACTAAATGCTCACTTATTTTACGGATAAACTTGGAACAAAAAATATATCCTTACAGTTTGTAAATTTTTTTAAATTGGACTCTTTTTGTGGAATGGAGTATTATGTATTATTAATGTAAGAGTTAACTGCAGCTAGATCTCAGATTTGTTATTTACTTATTCAGTCATTCTTTGTCGGGGTGTCCTAATTCAGATACAGGCCATGGATAATGGCTGGTGAATAGAAGTTATAAATTATTTACACATTTATTTCAAACCTTGGGAATATGTTGTGAAGAGGACTTTGGCTGAGATATGTTAAAAAATAATATTGAATACAAAGAAGTCGGTGGGTAACCCAAAGGGGTTGCTCAAGTGTTATTGGGCGTCATGATAAGAATCTTTAGTAGGGACAGTTTATGCGTTCAAAACTTCATAGAGACACTTTAGTAGGGACAGTTTATGTGTTCAAAACTTCATAGAGACACTTTAGGCCAGAGGATTACCCAGTGCACACCCAAAGACAAAGGCCAAAGGGTGGTGAATAGTTACTGTGGGTGCTTCACCAAAAGATACAAAAAAGAAAAACCACTAGGCGGGCGTTATTGCAAAGAGTACCTCGTACCAATGTTTCGTCAACAACTGAGATATATGTGGTCTATATGTTGATAGTAGACTAATATATTTTTTTAGATTCATCATGCAGTCAAAAAAATTTCTAAACAAGAGATTTTGAAAGCATGACATTTAAAAGTGAAGGGAGCAAATGAAAGAATCTAAAAAATGCTGTGTGATTTAAAAATAAGGAACATATTCTTATATAGCCCTTGGACAATGACTAAGATCAAATTTAATAGAAGGCTAGGATCCACTATCTAGAATCATCCTTAAAATTATCTAGAATATTTGCAATTATAGTAATTACATGGGTAAATATAGAATACTCTTTTTGAAACCCTAATATGTGAAGGAAGATTCTATGGAATGCCACCTAATGTAGCTAACTGAGCGCCTTATGTATGTCAAGTAAGCGATGACATGGTGTAATCTCATTGAATATGCGTTGCTTGTGACGCTACGCTTAAAAATAACTCAATCAATTTTAACTATATATCAACTGGTTTTAACCATCTTTTTTGAAAGTTATTCTCAGCACAACACGTTCCAAATAAATTTATTTGTACCAGCTAAGCGATTTGATGAAACCTACCCCTATCGTACTCCGTACCACGAAAAGTGACTTTCGTTTCCGATTTTGTTTCACGTACCGTATCGAATCACGATCTAGGTAATATTGGGAGAGAAGCTCCAAGGTTTCAGAAACTGTCAACAGTGCCCTTGTATTTTTATGTTGCTATATTTTGGTTACAGTCCGTGAAGGTTGTCTATTTTCCAAATGGTGTCTAAAGAATTTACACCATTTGCCAGCAAGCAACCGAAATGGAAAGATGGCGAGGTTTCCATGAGTTGCTACCAGGGCAGCAGTGTTATGCGCTGGTGGCTTCTGGTGCTTACTTACGTAAAGGAACCAAGCTTCGCTACATATATTGTTCTCTCAACTCTTATTTGGCTGAAATAATATTTGGTTGGAAGAATATCTACCTGACCATGTGATCATTTGACTCATGCTTTGCAGATAATTGATGAATGGACTGTACAAGTGAGATCCAAAACAGGTAAAGAATCTGGACTTTTCTGGGTTTGTAACCTATAAATCTTAGAGCATAGACTTGACGCAGCAATATTGCTTAAAGGAATGTTTAGTAACAAATCACATAGTTGGTGGGTTTGGAGATTCTAATGCTTGACCCACGTCCTAATAAGATAGAAAAACTAGCTTAATGTCTTCAGGTGTGTTGTGTCTTGTGGCAATTGATGCCTCAAGATTTTTCCCTTTTTCAAAAGCATCTTTCTTGTTACTTCCTCGGTTCCACAAAAAGAGTCCCATTTGCAAATTTATTTTGTTCCACAAAAAGAGCCCTATTTTTATTGAGTAGTATAAAACGACACAATATCTTCAAATTTGCTATCATAATTTTATTATCATACTAAACTAACAACTTATTATTTTTAGGTGTAAACATGGAATTACAAATACATTCTTAATATTCGCAATATTGCAAATGGGACTCTTTATGTGCAGAGGGAGTACTAGTGTACTACTGTTTATACTTATCCTAAAACTATCTAATTTCAAGTATAACAAGAGAACGTTTCTGGTCATCATCGCTTGTGATACATTTACATCCAATATTCATAGCCACAATCCTGTCTACATCCAATACTCATAGCCACAATCCTGTCTACATCTGCTACACTAAAAAGTATTCAAAAGGTTAGCAATTTAGGTATATGGTTCTTGATTCAAGAATCCATCCGGATAAATGATCCTTCACATTACTCTAGATGGAATTATTTTATGGGAAAAGAGCAAAGTATCAGCTAGGAATTAATTTAAATACATACTACATTTGATCAAATAAACTATATATATACATACTACATGTTATGCATTTCTTAAAAAATGTAACAAGTTTTGGGAAAGATCTAAGTACTATAAGGAATTGTGGTAAGAAAAAACATTGTGCATTTCTAATATGTACGTTGATTATGCAGGTGACGAGGAACCTGATTCAGGATCAGATGGTATCAACCAAAAGCTCTTTTTAGCAATTGTTCAAGGCAACTGAACAATACAAGTTGTATAAATTTAGAGAAACTGGTGGGTCAATCAACAAGGGATCCCATTCAAAAAGAGTGCAAAAAAAAAAAACAGTAAATGTTATTGTTTCGTGATGTTCTTCTATGGCTTCACCCTCTCTTTCCTGTTTCCACGTGTAAGTGGACGAAGGGTCCAAAGGCCGTGAGCTTGCCGGATTTTAAAAGAATTTTTGAAGTTCTAGAGGACCTTAATGTCTGTCCAGTGTTGGCCATTACAATTTCAGATTCCTGATTGATATGTTTTTAGTATATAGTATGGATGAATCAAGTTGGAGGGTAACATTTTAGAGGTTAGGCCTGTGTTGTATGTATTTCATCATTAACCTTCATAACTCTTGTTAGCGGTCTTGTTAGCCACCGCTGTCAACTCGTTTATCTATATTATAAAGTGGTGTAGGGCCGTTGATGTTAGTTGACTTTTGCGGTGTCTGTGTGTGATAACTTATTTCTCCTTTTGCCCCTGCAAATTTAGTTATATTATTATTTTTTTCCTCCTTAATTTAAGGTTTTTCATATATTTTTATTTAGTCCTCCAAATTTCATGAAATTATTTTATCCTCATGCTAATTACACACACGTGCCACTGGTTGCTAGTATGAACAAAGTTAGAAAATATATACATTTTTGTACAAAAATTAGATCCGACAACGGCTACATTACAACAATAGTTGTGAATGCATAGCAGTTGTTAGCTCTTCACAATTGTTTTAGTTTTAAGCATAAGTGGTGTTTGTTTGTGTCTGAATGCCTCTTAATTCACCTGCCTTTGATTCCATTGTATTCTAAAAATTCCCGCCTAGATGCTATGAGGGTCCTATACCGCCTAGATTTGAATGGGTGTCTAGGCCATCAGACAAGTCAAGACTGAATAAAGGTGAAAGGAGGCAAAGCTATTGTATATTTGTATGGATTATTAACTTGCAAGTTTTTGAAAGCAATTAAGAAATGCTAAGCAGTGCGTAATTGTTTGATAATTACTAGTACTGATAACTAGTAGTACTACTTTCCATCAATTTGTTCATCACAAATAGCTGGACAGCAATGAACTGAAGTTTTAATTAGAAGATTTTCACCCTCATCGGGCAGGCAGCTAGCTTAAATTCTTTGGATAAATCCATAAATATTGTGATGCATTTATGTACTTAAAGATAAGATGGAGACATTGATAATGACTACGGTAGTAAGGAATGTGTACTTAAATAAGAAGAGACATTCGTTATACCTTACATTAAATTGCTTAAAAGTATAATATGATTAGACTAATTTAATGAATTTAACTGTGGTTTTGTTTTGTTTTGTTTTTTTTGTGTGTGACAT
Organism: Aralia elata; assembly: GCA_034770075.1. Taxonomy (NCBI): domain Eukaryota; kingdom Viridiplantae; phylum Streptophyta; class Magnoliopsida; order Apiales; family Araliaceae; genus Aralia; species Aralia elata. The sequence continues at coordinate 43,174,205 of CM068381.1, read as the reverse complement.
TTTAATTTTTCTCTCTCCTATGACCTTTGGCTTTACATCCATGGTTATATAAATCCTACTACACCTTATCTATCAGAATTACCACTATTATGTCAATTAAACTTTTTTCTATAAGATGTAAAAAGGAGTTTTGAGTCGTATTACATGTGATAACTAGACACATAACGAATATAAACGAAACTTGTGATAATTACAACGCATTATTTGTATCTAGTTGTTGAAACATTTTTAATTGAGTTAAAATCACGACAACAATAATTATAAATTTTTCTGGAAGCACTATTAATTTTCACATATATTTTTTATTTTACTAAGCTAGTTTTGGTGACAGCATATGCATGCAATATATTTTCATTTATTTTATTAAAATATTTATGTCATTTCATCTTAAAAAATTGCATAGTTTTAAGTTTTATGCCGAAATAATACAAGTACCCTTAATAAAGTAAAAGGGAAAAAAAGGCTGCCCATACAGTTTTTAATAGTAATTTGAAAAATAATATAAATTCTTTTTCATTAAAAACAAAAATAAATAAATAAATAAATAAATCCAACAAAAGTTATAACATTTTGTGGCAAGATATGGAAACCATTTCTTTCTTTTTTCTTTAATATTTTTTTGTTGCAATACAAATATTTCCGCATAAAGGGAGCGTAAAAAAGTCTCTTATAATCTTCGCAGTCGCTAGATTTGAGCGGGAAACCACTGACCCAAAATAACTACCATCTGGGAAAGAGATAACAAGAGAGATAAATTGTCTCAAACAGAGAGATAGAAACTCTGCCGAGCTCAACTCTCAAGTTCTTAGGTAATTACTCTTTCCTTACAATTGTATGATTTTCTAAGTGCACGCAATATGTTCGTCACAATGCCTTAAAGGGAGATAGTTTGTTATATTTGTTTTAATCTTTCTATTAGTTGTAGTTTCTGTATGTTTGCGCTTAAATTAGTTTGTATTTGATCCAGTGAATCGAAAATTTAATCCTGCCAATTTGTTCTGCAGTTGTGCTTTATTGAGTTGCAAAAAGGCAATTTTGTCAAAATGAGATGTTCTTATTGTAACAATCTCTGTCCTTCAAGCTCTAATATTCTTGTGGCTACTGATGGTTCTAAGATTTTCCAGAGGCCCAAATTTTCCTATCCGGTATGTTTTCCTGTTCTCATATATACCATTGTTTAAGATAAAAGAGTTATGTATTGCCTCCGTTCCAAAATATAAGGCTAGTGATCTTAAATTTTGGAACCGTGGGCGTATGTTTTTGACTTTTTACCTTGATTCAAGGCTAGAAGCAACCTATTTGGACCAGATATGTATGTTTTAGTGAGGATTCACTTAACATTTTGTACTACAAGGGTAGTCGTTGCTTAATAGGATCTCTCATACTATGAAAGTTGAACATTAATAGGGGACACGAGTATATAATGGCATGGACAGTTTGACATTGTAGAAGTGTTTTGTGCTTTTGAGCTTTATTGAAATATTGAAACTCTAATTAAGATGAACAAATTTTACTTTTGAGATCACACTTAATGATTTATGCTTATTACTTTATGTAATTACCTTCACAAGCACCTGTCTGCAACTTTTTTGTATCTTTCGTTACGCTTTGGATCTCATTGATAGGAAAGTTATGCAATCTTTATGTCTAACAATTTATCTGATAGCAGTGTCAGAAGCAAAAAAGAGGGTTGCATGAGTCCGCCAGGAAAACAAAGATTCACGCTTATTATGGCCTGAAAACCCCACCTTATAAACTTGTAAGTTAACTTGTGTATATATATCTTCTGCACTGAAAATATTACTGTCAAAAAAGAGAAAGTTGACCACCTATTTTTTATTATTTCTTTTCGAAAAAGTACCAAGAGGTCCAAGACAAAGGGGGAAAAAGATAACTTGTGTTTCCTCTTGCTCCAAATTCGTATCTTTTCTCTTAGTTAAATCTTTCCCTCTTATGAATCAGAATTTTGCTTACTCTATTATGCCTTTAGAGTGCACTCATGAGTCATAATGATCAGGTTTTTAAAAAATATACTGCTATTTTCTTTGTCGTATCTTATAAGTTTATTTCCTTCTATCCCAGATCTTGACATTGTTATGTACTTTGTTTCTTACCCCTTATCATTTTGAGTATCTCGTTATTATTTTTTGAATTTTTTTTTCTAATATTACCAATTGGATCTCCTAAAAAGAAAAATTAATCAATCTGTTGGCATTCAATTTAAGCCTTTTGAGGGTCTTTTTTTTTTGTGCCAACTTTTAAGAGTAAACTATACATGGATAGAGAAAATGGGCTTTCTCATAGTAATTGGTGAGGAAAAATCATAGTCTGGAGTTGAGTTGCCTAATATTTCAGAAAGACTATACTGACGATTGCTATTAGATTTCCAGATTAGCTGAACTGTAGCCTGTTACATGATTTAATTTGTTAATTGTACCATTTAAATCTCTTTATATTATAACAATATGTAGCTCTTCAAAAATCTAGCCTCTTGATTTTAATTTATCATGGCCTTCCGCATTTGCAGGATGCTCTAGAACCATATATGAGCCAGAGGACACTTGAGAAGCACTGGGGAGAGCATCATCGTGGTTATGTGGAAGGTCTCAACAAACAGCTGGAGAATAACGACATACTATATGGATACACCATGGATGAACTTATCAAAGTGACATATAACAATGGCAATCCGTTACCTGAATTCAACAGTGCTGCCCAGGTATGTCTAAGTCATTGGTAGTTGTGTCTTGACCAGGTCATCTTGCATTTCTGAATATTCTTTCTGGTGCCTTTTGTTACTTAACAAATAATGTAATAAAGTTTGACATGATTGTTGGTAACCTCATTGATATTTATATGATTCTACTCCATTCATTTGAAAGACATAGTGAAGAAAAAAGATCTAGCTTTGGTCATCTTTTTTAACTTCTGAAGGCTAGTCGCCTTTCAACATTTTCTTTCCTCCATGTGTGTGTGCGCGTGGGTGTGCATATCGATGTTATTATTTACATTATACTGTATATTTCTTCTTGTCATTCTTTATCTGGAGATGAAAACTAAACGTGTCTTCCATCATATCCATTAAATTTTAATCTCGTTTTCAGCTATATCTTGGACCTGCTTTTACAGGTATGGAATCATGATTTCTTTTGGGAATCGATGCAACCAGGAGGTGGTCACCAGCCCATATTGGGTCTACTTCAGCAGATTGAAAAGGACTTTGGTTCTTTCACCAATTTCAGGGAGAAGTTTATAGAAGCAGCCCTTACACTATTTGGCTCTGGTTGGGTTTGGCTTGTTCGTAAGTTTCTACTAAAGTAAATATGCTTCCGAGTTCATGTTTTTACTAAACAGTTTTCTATTCACAACTCAGCTTCTTTCTCTGTACTACCAGAGAGTTTCTCGTTGGTTTGATATATAACGTATATCTCGGTATCGCATTAAAGTTCAGACTGAACTTTTGTTTGTATCCAAATATGATGGTGGAAATGAGTACAATCCAGGACCATTGGCTGTATAATGGACCGGTGGATGCTCGAATTCAACCATGCATCATGGTGGTTTAGTTTGTAAGAAAATTTATACTAATATTATATATATATATATAAAAGGTATTGGACTTCTTGAAATCTCTAGGCTTTAGCCAATGACTTGTCACTACATGACAAGTGAATAGGGATTTTATGTAAGAGGTGATAGATGAGTTCATAGGAACCGAAGCTTTTTGACCTAGGATGTCCGCACCTCGTTATGCTTTTTGGATAGGATAGAAATGGCTGTTGTGATTGGAAACTATAATCAACTTTTCCTGTGCCAATGTCAACACCTGAAATGCTTATTTAAGTTTTGTGTAGAAACGACCAAAAAGTGTGCTGTTGGGAGGGGGGGGGGGTAAAAAGGAAAAAAAAAAAAAAAGAGTTTTGGATTTTGCTTCAACACTCTGGTATACTTGACTTGAGTGGTGGTTAATTGGCATGTGGCATGTGACATGTGAGGACGTTTCCTGGTGAAATGAAGGAGAATGTGTGGAGACCTTGTCATCTGTTAAATTTATTTATTGGAAAATTGTCACCCATTTTAACATGCTCCCATGCTTTATACTTTATAATCACTATGATATGACCTTTTTTGAAGTAGACATATGGGGAGGCTTCATATGAAAAACTGAGTATAAGCTGTGCGTTTTGTCTACCATGTTTGGTATTATCTTTGTATTCATATGACTAAACCAATTATCTGATTGTTAAAAGAATTATTCTCTGTAAATTTTTGAGCAAGTTTTATGATATTATCATATCCTTTGAAATGCCCTTATATTTTCATAGCAAATAACTGCACAACTATTAGTAAGCACTGCTCTTTCTATATCTCTCTCTCACTCTCTCAAATCACCAACTTGGGTTTTAAATTTGGAAGCCCTTGCACACAACAATAAGATAGCTGTAAGTTAACTGTGAAAGTTGCAGAGGTAAGGAGATGGGATATGTTTACTCTTGGTAGTAATAAGTTTAATATTAGTACCAGGCTTTAATTTGCTTAGATGAACTTTATATATTACCATGTAATTTTCATTGCTTGATGTTTCAGTAAAGAGGAATGAGAAACGACTTGCAATAGTTAAAACATCAAATGCCATAAACCCGTTAGTGTGGGATGACATTGTAAGTCAGAGAAAAAACCAGCTCCAAGTTTATTTACTTTGCACAACTATTTCATTGATGATCGATGAACATTCCACTAATATTTGTGTTTTATTTTTGCAGCCTCTCATCAGTTTGGATATGTGGGAGGTATGCTCTCTCTCTCTCTCACACACACACACACACGTACACAGGTCTTTTTTCTGAATATTAGAAATCAGAATATGGTGCTGATGCTTGTGTTTTTGTTCTTTTCTTTTCTTTTTTTTTTGTGCCTGTTTTGCAGCATTCTTATTATTTGGATTACAAGGTACTTCATTGTTACTACACTTGCATCGTTTTCCAGTGAATTAATCTTTACCAATTGATTATCATAATACTTTCTTTTCTCCTCCAACAGAATGACAAAGGGAAGTATGCTAACGTTTTCATGAACCACCTTGTTTCTTGGAATGCGGCAATGGCACGTATGGTTCGTGCACAGGCTTTTGTGAATTTAGGCGAACCCAAAATTCCTATTGCCTGAGAAATTTCTACATTCTGTTGTGAATTTTAAGCTTCCTTTGGTGTGTGTAGTCTAGAAACTAGTTAAGTTGTTATTGTTGTTAGTCCTGATGCCAGACTCCTAATTTCACATAATATCTCTTGGCTAATTTTTGCCAGGGCTTTGCGCGTTTTCCAAGTTCCGTCAGACCCTATAAATATAAATAGAAGAATTTTCTTAGCATACACCTGACTTGTTTGAGTCATTTGAGAGATGCAACTTTTAGAAGTATGTATTCTCAAGGCATGCAAATATATTGAGAGTTAATGCATGTTTGTAAAAGTTTTGGATCAGGAATAATGAAGTTGTATGTATTGTATTTTATTGTATTGCATGGCTAGATTTAGTGCATGTTTGGTTACGTAGAAGTGTTTTGCCTACAAATAACTTATCTCAAATGCATCTTATTTAACTCAAAAATAATATCTAAACGAAAGATTTCAAATACCAAACCTGTAATTGAGTTGTTTACTCTAATTTTGAGAAAAAGAGAGTATAAATATGGACTAGGTTGAGAGAGGTTTCAAGAAAATTTTTCTAAGCTGTGAAATTTTAGAGTTCATGGCTGCGGGAGACAAAATTAAGGCAAATTTATAGGAAATTGATATTTCCATATAAGAAATTGATATTTCCACATACAAAGTGTCGCTATACATATATAGCGACGGTGAAAACCGTCGCTATAGCATCTATAGCGACACTTTGTATGTGGAAATATCAATTTCTTATGTGAAAATATTAATTTTCAATTTATATTATTAACACTTTAACGGACCAATAGGTTTAAACTAGTTGATTGACAAATTCTCGTTAACTCCGACTATATCTTAAACACAATTCGAGTCTTGTCAACGACAAAATGCAATAATTTTTTCTATTCCCCCCTATAACTCACAACAATTTGTTGTAGTCTACATAAATTAAAAAAGCTTACATTAAAGATTGAGAAAATATTTAAAGAAAATATTGAATGTTGATTTGCATTAAAAATGAATTTTAAAGCTTTTCTTGATTATACAGGAGATTTTTCAAACCCTATATAAAACAGGAGAAAATCTCCTCTCGTCTAGCAAATATTTTTTTTTGGGTCTAGAATAATTGTATGTCCACAAATTATGCACAAAAATAAATAGTAGTACGTGGATTCTACTACTAAAATTAATGGTATGGTTTTTTTTTTTTTTTTTTTTTTGTGAAATAATCTGGAAAGGACTGAAATATACTAACTTTGTAAATCTATTACAATTCATGAAAAGATTACAAATGACGAAAGAACACAAACATAATCTTTTCAAACAATTAACAAATTAAGAAAATGAATCACCATAATTATTAATGAAACACATATATTACAAATAAAATAGAAATTGCATTTTTGACCAACTCTTCAATATGAGAATATATCTCCAATAATCATATCATGCAAATCCTTGCATGAAAAAAAAAAATTACATGTCCTTGCAAGGTTGCACCTCCGTTTATTCCGTATTTACACCTACAGTATTATATGCTGCTCATAAAAAAAATCTCATTTGCCAATTTTGTTTCTAAAAAAAAAAGTCTCATTTATTTTATTTTAATACGTAATAAAATAATATCATCACGTTTATCATCATAATTTTAATACTATGTCATCACTACTAAACTAAATGCTCAATAAATTTATAGATAAACTTGGAAAAAAATATATTTTTAAAAGAACTAAATGCATTATACATCCCCCAAGTTTACCCCATTTTGCACATTACATCTTATACTTCAAAACGTGAAACTTTGCATCTTGCATTTTTAGCGGACCGGCACATAACACCCTTCTCCCCAAAATCCGTCGCTAAAAGTAACAGGGTTAATGTTTAAAAGTGACAAATTTTACACTTTTAGCATCGAATTTTGGGTTGAAGAGTATTATATGACAATTGCTAAAGATACGGGATGCAAAATATCATATTTTAAAATATAAGTTGCAATATACAATATACATTAAACTTAAATACAAAGTGCATTTAACTTCTTTTAAAATTTGTAAGTTTTGTTAATTATATTCTTTTTATTGATCGGAGGAAGTAATAGGTATTTGTTCTTTACTTATTTAGTCATTCTTTGATTGGGCGTCCTAATTCAGACATCTACGGGATATGGCTAATGGCTTGTGAATAAAAGTTATAAATTATGTATGCATATTGATCCCAACCTTGAGAATATATTACAAAGAGTAAGGATGAAAATAATCCCAAAGTCTAGTCAAACAATACCTTACTCAAATTCTACTCAAATTTTTTTAAAAGCGTTTGAATTTATACCCCAATTCGAATACAATGTTACAATCTTTGTTTATATTCAAATTCGACTCATTTTATTGTACTCGATTCGACTTGTTTGTTAGTCAAACTACTTGCGAGCATTTGAGACATACAAATCAAAAGTGAAACATTTATATTATGATAAAGCAAATAAAATTAACTTACTCAACTATTTAGAATAATTTAAATTTAATCTCTTCAAACTAGATCTTCAGTCTTGTAAAAAATTAATGAGATAATATTATTACTCTTGATCAATTGATAGACATGTACAAGAAACATAAAAATGTCTTCCACTTCTGAAAGTATGTGAGAACTTAATTGTTGAATACTATATATTAAATAAATCAAGTATATATACAATTAAGTATCAACAAACTTTGATCGAGTAGAGATCGATAATGTATGGGAATTCAATACTTTAAATGAACGAACAATAGACAGCTCATACTCGACTCGCATAAGTGTCTAAATATCAAAATAAATTCAAATTCGACATGTTTAAGTATCGAATCCTAGTCTCGCTCGAATTTTTCGAGTCAATTTCAAACGTATTTCAAACCACTCTGAGTTCATTTTTAACCCTACAAAGAGGACTTTTAGCTAAGATATGTTAGAAGCAGATTATTGAATACATTTTTGACTGAGGACTTTTAGTTAAGATATGTTAGAAACAGATTATTGACTACATTTTTGACTGAAAATTAAATCGGACAATGGCATCTCTTACAAGGAGGAACCAGCCTGCCCATATTACATTCTGTCCTCAAAATCACAAGCCCAAGAACTATAAACCCACCTCCTCCAAACTCCAAATAGGAGACTAGACTGCCCATATTGAATTTTGTACTCAGAATCATTAGCCTGCAATCTATTAGTCACAGAAATAAAAATGTGAAGCAATATATAATTTCCCAGCCTTGGCATAAAAAAGAGAGAGACATTGGGGTATAATTTAAACGGTTTCTGGGTTGGAATAGTGCTATGCATGGATGGGCGCCACAATCATATCGACTCAACGCCTACAAAAACTTCGAAAAAGTAGATGATGGAACTATATTATTGTACACATGTAAAAATAATGACAGTGAGATCTTTGTGAATAGTAAAGGTTGTGATTTGTTGTATGGAGGTAGGATGAGGCGACAGATGAAAAAAAAAATAGAGAATTTTGAAGAATATCAATTGTATTCATGGTTGCATGCATTCTACGACGAATAGGATCAAGGTATGGGAGGTTCTTCCAACCATTTTGCACGAAATCCTGTTCCCTTGCAATCAGAGCAGCATGTTGAACCCTGAAACAGACGTGCTTACAAATGCTATAAGATTGTATATAAACGCTACTCCCTCCATCATTTATGACTCAAGTACATAAAAAATAAAAATAAAAAATTGTTCCCTAAAATATGGCTTAAGTACATTAAAATGCTATAAAAAAGACTTTTTTGTCCTAAAAAATACTTAGGTGGGGCCACTAATTTATAGAGAATATTCCTAGTGTACTATACGTAGCCACCATGTGCAAAAATGGAACTTATTTGATACTCTCTCTTCTACTTTAAGTTTCTTAATTTGCGTAAAAAGTGTATTTTTAAGTCATCTTTTATGAGACGGGAGCATATTGTAAAGTGTGTAATATAGCCAGATTGGCAGCACTACAAAGAAATGGAAAATGTCACAGTTAATGTACATTAATTGGCGAGATGGACTCTCAAGTACTTTACCTTTCCAGCACAAATAACACAGCTTGTGTTTCTTGAAGGGACTTGGCATAACATGTTATCACCAATAATGAAGAAACCTGTGCCGCCACACCATTTACAGTCAACATGCCCGTTTGAATCACAAGAAGAACAAGAAACAGGCCTGGGTTGCTGCATCCACGAGCATGGGAAATTTTAGAAAAGAAAGATGGGACAGTTTAGAATCAGTCCTATTAATGCTACTAAAAGAGATTGCAATAAACTCGTAAAAGGAAGGAAAATATAGTTAAGAATGGAATGGGAAAAACGTAGAGAACACTACATGAAAATAAAAATTAGAAAAAATCATTAAAAAAAAAGAAGAAGTGCACATATTAAGCTGTGCACATGTATATTTCTTTGCCGTACAAAATGTCAAAAAACAAAGCTTTGCTATCAACAAGTCGAGAAAGAATAAAATTCAAGGAGAAAGAAACTTTGGAGAGTTTGGCTTTGGAGCTTTCTAACTCTCATTCCCTTTTACCATAAGTTGATTAAAAGCAATACAATGCAAAACAAAATGGCTTGGATGTTAATCCTGTCCAGAGTGCATTCACTCACTCAAGCTCATTTCTTCCTTTGACTCAATACAAGTTGGGGATGGTGGTCGTATCTGCTTCTAGAAGGCTGTTTGGAACGGGAATGCTTCTCTCCTGCCAGTCTTCCCCGGACTTTTCAACCTCACACTCTACATACTGTTTGCCACTTTTATTTACCGACTGGCAATTCTTTATTTGGAAATTGCATTTTATCCACAACATGAATGATAGTTGAGAAACTGACTTGTGCTCCTTACTCGTTTTGATCAGTTTTTTGCTTTTTATCATCGCAATCTAGCAGTTGATTATGGACTATTGACTTACCTAGCTCTTTTACTTTGGAATATTTTTTCATCATCCTACTCCAAAACCAAGAATTCCATTCATTTTCCCTTGGCTCTCGGGGTTGAGAAGATTAAGTCTTCTTCAAAAATAAGACTGTCGTTAGGTCTCTACTTCTTAATAGTTTGAACACCAATGATTTTGGGCAAGCTAAGAGGTATCTTAGGACAGGTGTTTAAATATATAGGTAGAGAATGGAGTCTCATTAGCACCTTTACCTTTATTGAATGGTACTACAAGGCTTGTGACAGTCCTTATTTGGGATGCTTGGGGAAGTTTAGGTTAGCCCTTAGTAATGGAGATTCTATTGCAAATCAAGTTTCATGGGTTTGGGAGGATGAATGGATGGAAAGCTTTTGTGGCAGTGCTTGTTCGCTATCATGTGATGTGCTTGGTTGAATGCTAGGATATTCAATCATCAAACTTTGTCTTCTCCCATATTGTGCAACAAGCTGTTCTCTATTGCTTTTCTTTGGGCGTGAACTTTTGGAATTTTAGATGAGTGTTCGTTTTGGATCTCCATAGGTTTAGAGGATTGTCCTTCATTATTACTTTGTACACTTATCTGCATTTGATTTGAGGACTCAAGTTTGTACCTCTCTCTTCTTCTATTTGAAAATAAATTTTTGTATTGAAAAATAATATATAACATTCCCTAGAACTATGAAAAAACATAGGTAGTGTGAACTTCAATGGGGGAAAATTACAAGAAAAAATAAATTGTAGGTACAAAATTAATAGAATACGAGTAGGGAATTTTCCTAAACCAACTTACTAAATATACAAAAAAGTTTGCTCGGACAATAATTTTGAAATCTGTCAAGCCCCAATGTCAGGCCAAGGGTAAACTGGGAAATAGGACCAACAAATAGTAAATTCTAGTAGCTGTCATATATATGTAAGCACATGGCACATGGGGTAATTAGATATCTTTCAGTGAAGGATAAGAAAAGTAGTGTAGGTTAGTAACTTTACTTTTCAACATTCTCTCTATATAAATAGTTGTAACTAAGAATTATTCTCCAAGCTTTATGAAATTAGTGAATTAATGAATTGAAGAGAATCTTGTTTATGCTTTCTCCTTATTTTCTCTATCTCTCTCACGAACTCAGTAGGAATTACTGAGTTTTTTTATCCTTCTTCCTCCCAAAGTTATCTAATTTTCTATATCTATCTCTATTCTATCTCAGTTTCTCTCTATCTATCTCTGTTTCTATCTCTATTCTTAGGTCAGGTACCAACAGGGGCCTGACAAATTGGTATCAGAGCTAAAGTTCTATCCAAACTCATCATCATCATCCTCTAAATCCTCTGTTTTCTTCTATCTTCAACCTCTAAAATCTTCTCTATTCAAGTTTCAAATTGAAATCTATCTCTTCTATCCTCTTATTCTTCAAACACCACTTATAATAAGCTCAAATACATCAACAGCAACTCAGAATCACAACTCCAAAGGAGCAGCAAAAGCCATCACAGAGGCTCTATTTTTCTGGAAAACCTGCAACTTAGCAAATCTAAGTGATTAGTCACTTGTTTCAGGTATTAATCACTTCCTTCTTACTCGTTTCAGTCTTATAGTAGTAGCTCATAACATATTTCTCATAAACATCAACACCCAAACATGTTTCAATCCATATGTTGCTTGTTTTTCTCGGTCGAAAAAAATTTCCAGATTCTGTTATTTTACTTGGTTTGATTTGTTTTTGTTTGTGATTCAGTGACTTAATTCACTTTGTTTAGCATATCTAGCATTAGTTTAGTCATTCAAACACCCAAAAACATAGTTATTATATTTTCAGTTGTTTTCCAACTCTAAAAATAAACAGTTTCTGCTATATTGTTAGTATTAATGCTTGTTACTGCCTGGGTAACTAGTGTTAGTGTTTAGCTTTGATCCTTTGGTGCTTGTGCTTATTTGTGCGCTCATTTACTCATTCAAATTCAACTAAGTAGTAGCTAGTTGAGTTTAAACCTTGTTCTATTTCGAATACTCAGTGTGTTTCACTGAGGAAGTCCATTTCTCGCATAAAAAGCTGCTCAAGCTCTCTTACTCATAATCAGGTAGTATTGCTGCTACTTGATCATTTCTCACACTTAGAATCACAATTGTTTTGTGATTCAATTTCACTCTATTTTTTATATTATGGCTAGACCATCACAAATGTTGCAACAGGGCTTTCTGAGATACAAAAAGTATACAAATGAGAAGTTGCAGCTCATTGATAAAAAAAAATAGATTATTTCATAGTTGGTGTGAATGAGTTGCCGAAACAAAAAGGCTCAAATAATGACAAAGGTTAGGTTAAACTCTTTGGAGATAAAAGAAGGGACAAGAAGCCAGTTCATATGGTGTATAGAGGAAACAAGGGATTGTTTAGAGATCTCAGTCATGTTAAGAAGTTAAGGGCCAACACATATGAAGAAAATGATGTCCAATGGAGGAACAATTTTGATAAAGAAAATGAAAAGGGAAAGGAACTCAAGCATCTCAAGCTTGTGTTACCATGTGATGATGCTAGAAACTGGATCAAGGAATGTGAAGAAGCAAATTGTGAAGGAGTTCCTATATATGATGAGTATGATGAATATAAGGGGACTCCAATATTTGATGATGCTAGAAGTTGGGTGCAAGACTATGAGAAGACTCCATGTTATGATGGTCCACCCACCAATGATGAACCACCACAATATGAGGCGAATCATTTATTTGATGAAGAGGCCGACTTCATTGACAACATTCAACAGTGTGCTACACAACCAAAATCTGAAGAAGAGTTCTGGAATAATGAAGTCCCAATGTTTGACAATAATCTTGAAGTGGAGCAAGGAATCATGAAGGTACAAAGAGTGTTGGCATTTCCTAAACAACAACAAAGAGTTTCCCTGGTAAGGGAGCTATCAAAACAGCCCAACATGCTGCAAATCAGGCCAGAAAGTGCTGACAGAGTCACCTACATTTCAGCTCCACAAGGTCCAAAGATTTATACAGAACTTTTTGAGAAAATGAGATTCACTTTAGGTGATGTTTGCCATCGAAAACAGTCCAAAAATGACTGGTTTGCATCTCTTGATCCTTGGAGAGATAAAGTGAAAATGTCCATCCAGAACACACTCAGAGAAAACCGGATCAACAAATTTCTTTCCCAGTGCCTATCCTGAGTGTGTTGAAAAAGTCAATAGCCTATTTCTCCAATCCTATGATCACAATAGTCCACTAAAAGTTTTGCAAATCAGCCTATCTTCCCTTCCAGTACACATGTAAATCAATCTCAGTTCCTTAACAGTTCCACCTTCTCAAACAACCTTAAAACAGCTTCCCACTTGTCCTATGGAAATGCTTCAGATCAAAGACTTAGTAGAATTGTCAAGGGGATTTGCTACAATGAGTCTAGCATAGATTTCCTTAATAAGTATATGGAGAGTATTGGGAATAGCTTTAAGGAAGCTATGATGAACAAGAGCACTGCATTTTCCCTAATGTTATTCTTGTTGGTGACTATACTGGAAGTCCCCTGGTTCAGAAGTTACTACAGGACAAACAAATGCCAAGAAATTCTACAAGAGCAATGACTATGGTGAGGTTGTTTAGGTTGAAGTTTTGATAGGTAAAAGCAAGGAAAAAGTGCTCTTAAACCAGGAAGTCCTGCCCCTTAGTGACTTCAGAAGATACTCCCTATTCAAGTGGAAAATGAAGGAAAATAGAACAACTTTGGAAACGTGTGTGATACCTCCATTGATGCAGCACTTCTATCTTGTGAAGTTTAACCCTTAAAACAACAAAAATGTGCACTTATGGTCCAATAAGCAGTGTCTTGTCTTTACTTATTTGAGATATTTAAGCAAGAACTCCAAGATAGGTCAATTTAGGGTTAAAGTAGCTAGGAGAATCTTAAGTAAAAGCAGTTTTTCTTTAATAACAAGGAACATATGGAGGCTATTACCAACTGAACCTTCTTCAAACAAGTTCAAATGGGGTAAATGTCATTTCAATAAGATGAGTTTATGGAATATTTTCATACCAGCTATTGCACTAGGATTAGTGTTTATACTTGTGCATCAAAGAGGTGGAGTAGTTGGTGTGCAAAAGAAAGAATATCCGCTGCTTATGAGGGCAAAAGTTTCCAAATTCAAATTGGGATAGAATCTTTCACACATCATACATCATATGTACTTCCAAGATATTACCTTGCAAAGAGTAGATGTTTCTAGCAAGAAGTTGCAAATGATACAAGATAGCATAATTGGTGTTACTATGAATGGAGAGGATTCATCCTTTGGCAGCTATAAGTGGTCATTCTTTAAATGAAAAATGAAGCAAGAAGAATGTGCAAATGACCTCAAAGTCTCTCCTTTAAACTATGGGGTATCCCCTGAAATTCAAGGGAAACAATAGCTGAAAATTCAAGAAGGAAATTGTAAAGCAAGACTTTTCAATGAACATGTGGACAGGCCTTACAATGGCAAAGTTTTAATAAGCAAACTCCAAAGCTTCAACTTTGATCCTGGAGGAAATTATGAAGAGACACCAGCCTGAGTTCCAACTGTTCTTGTTCTGTTTCTGTTACAAATTCATGAGGACATGAATGTTTTAAAGGAGGAGGGAATGTCAGGCCAACGGTAAACTGGAAAATTGGGAAATAGGACCAACTAATAGTAAATTCTAGTACCTGTCATATATATATAAGCAAATGGACATGGGGTAGTTAGATATATTTGAGTGAAGGATAAGAAAAGTAGTGTAGGTTAGTAGCTTTACTTTTCAGCATTCTCTCTATAAATAGTTGTAACTGAGAATTATTCAAGCATTATGAAATTAGTGAATTAATGAATTGAAGAGAAGCTTGTTAATGCTTTCTCCTTATTTCTCTCTCTCTCCACTCTTACGAACTCGGTAAGAATTATTGAATTTTCTATTATTCTTCCTCCCAAAATTATTTAATTCTCTATATCTATCTCTGTTCTATCTCAGTTTCTCTCTATCTATCTCTATTTTTATCTCTATTCTTAGGTCAGGTACCAACAGGGGCCTAACACCCAACTGGTTAAATTATTAATTAAGGTTAATTTGCGAAAGAAGTAACCAATAGTAGTCTCTAGAATCAGCATACTCTATGTGAGTTAGTTATTATGGGGTGTAGGATAAGTAAGTGTAAGTTTAGCTTTATTTTCCAGCAAGAAAGCTCTATTATAAATATGTAAAAGAATGATGTTATTAAATATCCTTGATGATTGAAATGAAATTTGAGACAGACTCTCTTCTCCCTTCTCCTATTTCTTCCCCTTTTCTGCCTATTCTTGTAACTATTTCTTCCCCTTTTCTACATATTATTGTAATTTTGTTTCCGTCTAGCTTAGGCCCCAATCTATCACTTTTAGTTTGTTCAAGACCTTGGGGTCCTGACAGGATCAATATACATTATCTGATGGTCTTAAGACTTAGGCCCCAATATATCACTTTCAGTTTGTTCAAGACCTTGGGGATCTGACAAGTTCACTATACATTATCTAGTGATGGTCTTAAGAATAATAGTTTGACCATGATTACCAAAAATTGTTATGGTAGCGAATTGTTTTTCGATATGAAAGTAGTACACTTTTGTTCCAAAATATCAAATGTGGCATCCAAAACTTATTCCCCCGATATACTTAAATTTTTATTGCATAAGTATGATTATAACACTACTTTATGATTTATAAATGAGTATCACCATCTTATATAGCTCTTGGGTCATACAACCAATGACTCTGGTCAAAATTAATGACACTAGGATCAAATATCTAGAATCTTTCTCTATAATATAAAGAATATTTACAAAGTGTAATTATAGAACACTGTTAGAAACCCAAGCAAACACTTTGTCAGTGTCAAGTAAGTGATGATATGGCATAATCTCGCTGAAAATGTTCTTGTTGTAATACTATGCTTAGATATTATTAAACTAATTGTCTATTTTTTCCTACATCTCAACTAGTTTTAACTATATCCTTTTAGAAAGTCATTCTCAGTGTATCACGTCCCAAATAAGTACCAACTAAGCGATTGAAAAAACCTCTTACCGTACTTTGTACCATGAAAAGTGACGTTTTGTGTTCTACATAGCTTATATTGTTTCCTTTAGTGCTAATATGAATGACGAGTATCCCTTGCAAGATTTTGCTATTTTCACAGGGGAGTGAAACAGCAGTGAACATCTTATTAAGCTTTATTACATGAGGTTACCATCCTGAAAACTTCATTCGAATCTTAATCTAAGTTAACAACACACCTAAAACATTATGAGATTAAATAAACACAGCAAAACTTCTTCCTTCATTCTATATTCTTGATTTATTTCATCTGCAATTCTCTCACCATTTTTGGAAGTAAATATAACAGTTGTTCCAATGCTTCAAAAAATCTGAAGATTTGCCAATAGGATCACATTAACCCGTTAAAATTAGTAATAAGTAGATTCATTTTCCAATCACATTCAAATACTGCCATAGAATCAACTAATAGTCATCCTAAAACTTTAAACAAAGAAAACCCTATTCAAATGATCCACTATTTCCTTTAGTCAATCAACTAATCATTCAAACTTCAATCTACCCAAGAAGTAACAAGACTACAAAAAGAACAGCATAACAAGACTACAACAAACAGCATACATCAAAGTCTTAATATTGCTTGGATGTTTAATAAGAACAAAAAAAATATACTCCCCCTTTCCAAATTATACGATATGAAAGTCAATTCAAGACATTTTCAAACTCAAAATTGATAAGATTCATTGAAAAATACAAATTAGTAGTAATTTTTAGATAGTTTACAATATTCATCATTGTATTGCCTATGAATCTTATAAATTACAAATTAGTAGTACTTTTTAGATAGTTTAAAATATTCATCCCTATAGTGTCTACAAGTAAACGAATACATGTCAATTTTAAGTTTGAAAATGTCTCAAATTAACTTTAAAAGTTTATATTTTGAATAGAGCTAGTATATATTTAGCCGATTGAAATGCAAAAGTGGCCCTCTAGTTTGTGCCATTTTTGCAAAACTCACTCTCTAACTTTTATTTTTGCAAATATCTCCCTCCAAGATGTATTAATTGTGTAAAACTCACCCTTTTATGTATTTTTTTTATTTGTTAAAAATCCTCACATCGTCAAATTATTTCATCTAATTCATCATTTAAAAACTTAAGTTTAGAATACTCCTTTTATTTCACTCAAACGACTTCCAATTAGCAACAAAAAAAAATCACAATACCATCTGATTTGGAACCCTAAATTGCTTAATACATATATCTCATTCTCTACATTTGCTATATGACGATTGATTATTATTTTGTTTTGATAAATGTCTCACACACGAGACATATTAAAATGTCAATCTTATTCTCAATTTTCAACATGTGTCGTCAAAATTAGATATTTCGTTAAACACTACAATATAAACATGCATGTGCCAATCAATTTTTCTCATTACTTGTTACAAGAAAATGCATCAAAGGGAACCCAAAACAAAATAATAATTGATTGATATATAGCACAGACAACAAAATAATAATCGACTGATATATTGTACAGACAACAAAATAATAATCGACTGATATATTGTACAGACAGAGAGTGAGATGTATGAATTAGGTAATCTAATATTACAGACAGAGAGTGAGATGTATGAATTAGGTAATCTAATATTGCAAATATATCTGTTGGTATTGCGAGAATTATTTTTTGCTAATTGGGAGTCGTTTGAATGAAATAAAAGGAGTATTCTTAAGTGATGAATTGGAGTGAAATAATCTGAGTATATGAGCGTTTTTAACTAAAAAAAAAAAAGTACATAAAGGGTGAGTTTTGCACAATTTATACATCTTGGAGGGAGAGTTTTGCAAAAATAAAAGTTTGAGGGTGAGTTTTGCGAAACAGGTACAAACGGAGTGTAACTTTTGCATTTCAGTCGGTATTTAGCCCAATAAATAGTATGAATAAAATAAAAATTAGGAACCATAATAATAATAGAAATTTCTTAACAATCTATCCTTAAGGTCACGTTAAGCACACAATTCAAGAGTATATCTCTTGAAGTGTGTGCATATTCGCTTGATTTCTGTATTTGTAACAAGTTCAAAGGAATATGCACACCGTTCGAGAATATACTCTTGAATCGTATCGTGTGTTTAGGGCATATGTGAAGAGTACCCATAATAATAATACCTGAGAGATCAACCAGGCTCGTTCCATGCGCTTAATAAAGTTGGAGGAATTCTCATAGGATTCCACCATTGAAGCTCTCACACCACAAACCCTAATTCTCGCTGAATTTTGACCCAAAAAATTGACGCTATTTGAGATTCTTGTTGGTGATACGAAGCTTTTTTGGATCGAAATTGAGGAAATTGCAAGTCTGCAACAAGTCGACATTTTCAGCTGGTTGAATTAGAATTTCTAGAGAGAAAAAAGTGAAGATATCAAATTGGTTGATTGGGGATTTTTTCTTGCCGTGAGAAGCTTTTACTGAAACTTCCGTCGGTTTACGGAAAGAAGATTATCTCTGACCCGACTTATGGGCGGTTGGGCCCCTGTTTTCTTTCTTTTTTTTTCATTTCTATTTTTTGCAAAAAAAAATCCTTTAATTTGTTTGACTAGTAGATTTTGAGATTTGGATTACACGTAGTTTATTTGGATAGTTTGTATAAAAAAAAATATATTCGTATAATTTGAGTATTACTTAAAGTCATTCAATTTATTTTTATAAGAGTGTCCATTTTAAACTGCTTAGAATCAAAATTCGAGATTTTGTATGACATCGGAACAATAATATCATGGTTGATATAACAAAAAAGATATTGAATTTTAAAATTTGGTTGAACAAAGATAATGTTTTATTTTAAAAAGAGAATGAGTGTTCTGACTTTTTTTAAGCTTTTTAACATAAAAAGTTATTTACAATAATTTCTTGCGGATAGATATTATTTCCTTCTAACATTAATCGGTCGTTGTTGAGATGGATGATCACATATGAGCTAACTGGAAAATGATCCATAACCAGCGGTGATTATAAATCACTAAAATCCCAAACTATATTAAAATTCCCGATAATGTCAATATTGTTCTAGAAAATTTGTGATTATGGAATTGATATATAGAATACACTTGTTTTGTTGGAAAATCTAGACCATTGGATATGTATAAATAAATTTTAAAAAAATTGTGTAAGAGTTTTTTTTCAATGTTGGGATAAATAATGCAAAATAGTAATAAATAAATAAATAAACTAAGAAGTTGATTATTTGGTATTGTTGTTTAGACATATATATATATATACATAGAGAGAGAGAGATCAGGTCCGGACTCCCGGACCTTATATTTAGATTCGATTACCCCAGTAAAATTTTTTTTTTCAAATATTAATTAATGTAGTAGATATTTGTTAGGAGTTATTTCTTTTTCTTTTATTTTTTTAAATTACTTGATCTATTAATTTTCAAACTTAAATCGTAAATTGTGAATTTATAATAGTTATCACTAGCGATTATCTGAGAACCACCGCCATTTTTATACCATATGTACCCGTGTGGCCAATTGAGTCTAAATCCTACCTTAAACAATTGAGTCTAAATCCAACCTTAACTTTATTGTTTCAAGAGTATCACAAGTCATCTTCACCCACTATAGACCAGCCTAAAAGGTCATATTATTAATACTCTTGGGCTATGTTTGTTTGTAAGGATTACACTTGGGATAGGACTATTAATCCCAAGTATCTTGTTTGTTTTTAAATTTGAGCTTGGGACTATTAGTCCAAGGATTATAAAATAGCTTAAGATGAGGGATTATTTTTTAAATTACCTTGATCTAGCTATTATTATAATCTCATCATGAAGGATTAAAACATATTGTGAATTTATAAGTTATCCCATGAATAATCATGAGAAAACAAACATTTATACTATTTAATCCTAGGACTAATAGTCTTGGGATTATAATCCCATGGATTATAATCCCCGGATTATAATCCTTGAAAACAAACATGGCCTTGATGTACAATATAATATATCTCAAATATTTCAATGTAGAACTGGAATATTATAATCTCCCTCACTTGAATCATTACAACATAAGTCATTAGCGTAGTCATCAAGGTCAGTCAAATCACATCACAATTACCAAGGGAATGGGATGTGTTGGCTCCAGGTTCACTATACCGCAAGAGGACACCGCTTTGATACCATCTTTAATGACCCAACTTATCAAGTCTGGTTCAAACTTCAAATTTAATGTCTCACAATCTCAAGAGCATCATTAGATTATTTTAATCCAATACAAGCTCATTCAAAAGGTAATCTCATTCAAAAGGCAATGATGTTGATACTGAGGATACTGTTAGCTTGAATTTTATGCACAATACAATACATTCTACATGTTTTAAAGTGGAAGTGGTGTATTACAACAGTATTACAGTTTATTATAATAAAGCCAAAACAAACACTACTTTTTCAGCATATTTTTCAAAATAAGTCCCAAGTTATAAGCTGCGACAAACAGGGCCTTTTATAATCAAGTTCCATTACATTTGAAGTCAAAACTGCTGAAATCTAAATTTAATAAAATCCAACCAAATTTACATTAATTTCTAGCCACCATAGAACTTTGTAGCAAGATTTTGCAAATTAAAGGGTTTTGTTAGAAAAAAGAGAAAATATATAGGGTACATTTTCCTCTAACAGGGTTAGGCAGGGGAGGACAGAGAGAAGTACATTAAAGGATACATACCTTCATTCATGGACTCAACCCCCTGTACATCACCAGTAGCTCAACTGTTATATTGAATTTTTATACTTTGTAACTCCCGAACAGGATTCATTTTGGATCAGATTGATATAATCTGTATCCAGTATCCAATCACCCTTCTAATTGTAATGCTAGGGACTAGAATCCAACTATATGGATAAGGAAGGATATAATAGCAAACAAAATCCGATCCATTGACATCCCTAACACTATATATTTTGAATTAAAGAAAGCAATAAAACTAATAGCATTTTCTAGGAGTAAGACACCAAAATAAAATATAGGTAAATGATATATATAACGACAAATCAGAAAATGATTGCGACTAACATGATAAGATAGAATAATAATATGTGAATCCATTCTTAAATCCTTCCTATTCCACATAGGTAGGCATAAATATCGACAAAAATTTGTTGTCATGTGTAGCAAACCTCTTTACACCCTGTCTGGGAGTTTTTTTGTTGTAGAAAAGAAAAGAAAATTAAAGAAGAGAAGGGAGGAAAAGAGAAAGTTTTACTTTTTTTTTCTCTAGCTTTTTTCTCAAAAGTGAGAAGAAAATTTTTTACTCAAAATACACTCACTTTCCTTAGCTTTCTTTTCTTTTCTTTAAAACTCAAAGACACCACTTTCCTTAGCTTTCCTTTCTTTTCTCTTCTATTAAAAAACAAGACACTGCTTTTTTATTTTCCTTGGCTTTCTTTTCTTTTCTTTTCTCTCCAAATTGAAGCCCAAAGACACGGTGCAAAATATCCTTGGACTGAGAAGTCCACTACTTGGCTATCCTCTGTAGTTACTAGGTATCTTATATAGTGTGTAACAGTAAAGAATGCTAGATTATAAACAAAAGGCACAAAGAACTTTCAGCTTCAAGGCCAGCTTATCAAAAGACAAGCCTACAAGAATAGCAACTATACCGAAAATAAGAACTCATTCAAATTGTCATGTATTATCATGAATGAAAATTACTCACAAATGAGTTGATATTTCCTAGCGACCTTGTCTGTATCCTTCCATTTCTATCATTCAGTAGATCTATTCACTCATAAATCAATAAAATGCTTCATGTCTTCAAGACTGAGCATCCTCACAATTTTTGGCAACTTCAAGCTTTCTCTTTTTCAGTCTGCTACAGTAGGAAGCAAGAGTCATGTCATCCTCAACTTCTGCTCCGGACATCTGATCAGAACAGATTTTTGATCTAATTCGTAACCTCTTGCGCCCTTTGTGTGTGCCAACAACAGATGCACTTGAATTCTCAATTAACCCAATTTCAGATGTTGAACACCTTGGCTGTAACGCGATATTTTGGGAGCCATCTGACATTTTGTTACTATTTCCACACTTGTTGAGTAGCTTTGAAACCGTTACAGAGGACGATTTAGATTTCTGGGATTTCCTTGATTTCCTTGATTGTTTTATAAAGGAAGCAAGAGTCATGTCATCCCCAATTTCTGTATTTGGTGTCTGATTAGAACAAGTTTTACGTCTAGACCTTATCCCTATAAACTTATTTTGTCTGCAGCCACTAAATATCATTGAGTTCCAACTATCCGAAATATCAGGTGTTGAGCACCTGGGAGATCTTGCATCATTGTTGTCCCCTTCAAAGGTTTCAACAGTATCACCATTTTCTGTCCTTTCCGGACTTGTATTGAGTGATGTATTATTCATGCCAACTGGCTCAACCCCTTCACCAAATACCACAGGAACACTCGAATTTGGGAATGCTGACGAATGACTGTGATCACCTTTATTCTTCTTTGAACGCAACTTAATCTTCCTATGTTTTTGGGTTGAAATGGTACCTTCTCCACCAAAGGCCTCTACCTCATTAGAAATTGTATTCAGTTGAACTTCATGAAGTTGTTCAGTGCATCTATTCTTTCTTGAGGGTAGTTTAGAAGCCTTTGCCTTTCTGTTCTTTGTAGATTCGTCCCTGCCCAGGTCCCCATCGTTCTGATTTGTAGGATCAGAACCTTCATTTTCCCATGACCTTGGTCTCCTTGTTCTCTTTTTCATTGGAATGGCAACTTGCCTAGAAGTTGCATCTGCTTCATCAGATTTTTGCCTGCCCCTGCAAATTGAGAAAAAAAAATAACTTGATAAAAGTATAAACGAGAACTTGATCACAAAGGTCCAAAAATTTTAGCTGATGAATTTAACAATCAGTACAACTTTCTACTAAAGGATTATTCTATAAGACCTGATTATTTCATGTCGGCTTGCACATAATTAGAAGTGACTGATAATTTCTAGCTCTTTTAGGACTAGTTGAAGTTCAGGTGAGTTGCATGTGATAGGCATAACTAACAGTAAAAGAATTTAACTGTCAATTAACATACTTAATATTGATAGAATATTAAATATTCAAATAAGAATATAATTTTGTGTTATATAATGAGCTTAAGATCATCCATTACAGACTTTGTCACACTGTGTCCTTTGATGGAGTTGTAGAGAAGCCGTATTAAACTAAAGCTACAGTATATAATCCGGAAGTCAGGCTAATTGTTTCATAAGTAATCAACTAATCATTTTCTTCGTAAGAAAATTTCATAGATTGACTCAAGTACAAGGTATTTTTTCCAGCTTGTGCATTTGGGGTGGAAATAAATTCTGATTAGAATGAATACAAAAGACGAGTCCCAAACTCTTGTTAAATAACAAGGAAATCCATCCAATCATCTTAAAGTTGCTACAAGGCTAAAATCAAATATATAAACTCTTTATAAGTAGGCTATTAGGTGAAGTTTATGGGGTATTATGTGAAAGGTTAAACCCATATGGTAATCGATACATTTATGTGTAGGATGATTTTATAAAGAAGCTTCAAATTGCAGTAAACAACAGAGAAACTAGTTTATACTGTTCACCATGAATACCTCTTTTTTCGTCTCCCTGAATCTTTCTTCTTCATAGCAATATCCCCACCATAAGCTCCAAGCTCTTCCCCATTGGTTATCGTTAACAGCATTGTATCAGGAGCAGGTGGTACAAGATCGCGTTTTGAGGAGAATTTGTCATTCAAACATACTTTTCTCCCTCGTTTCTTCCTTGAAATGCCATCATCACCGCTGAAGTTGATAACCTCACTGCCATCATTTAACCCCAAAGCTCCCTCGGGACGAATTTGAGCTTCCTTTCTGGGCCTCTTGGATCTGATTTTGGCAACATAATTGAAAGTTCATTAACAAACAATAAGTCAAACACACATGTAATGCAAATATTTATACTTCTGATAAAATTAGAAAATTTTGTTACAAAGAAGTGGATTACAAACTAAAGAGGCTGAGGATGAGAAATACTCTAAACCAAAACAGCTACATTTGAAAGTTCATGAAAGGACTTAAATTTCTTATAGATTGAATAAAAAAGATTTCATTAGAGATAGGATTGCAGAATAAGGGACTGAGGGTGAGAACAAACAGAAGAAGTGGTTCATAATCTACGCTTAGGGCACACTTTGCTTAAAGATGTAATTCTAGGAAAACTCTCAAAAAAAGTAGGGCCCTGTCTTTCGAAATTATTAGGTTACGGAAAGGCAAGAAGACAAACATACCTATACAAAGTATCATTCAGACAGTGCATTACATTCAGGACATAACAAAATCAATACAGAGAATGCAGTAAAAAAGGAAAGCCTAGAATAAGTGTTTGAACATCAAACCTTGATTTCCTCTTTCTAGGAGAATCTATATCTTCAGTTTCAGGAAGATCAATCATCTTTAATGGGACAAAATCATTAGGTCCAAGGGCAGGTCGTTTTGATTCCCGATCTACAAAGTTTGATATTAGAGCGGCTTTTCGCATCTTTCTAGCTGCTAGGTACAAAGGAACTTCATTTGGAAACAACAACTTCCATCTCCTGTTTATACACAAGTTAATGCATGTATTAAAAATCTTAATTATTTCATAACAGGAAAGTTTAGGGTAAAAAGGATTTATAGGGATAACACACTGCCTATCTGAAAGTGATATCCACAACTACATACCTCAGGCACTGGCTATCAGTACGTGGAGGTACACATGCAGCAACCACACTCCAGCGATGTCCATGTTTTGCAATTGCTGCTTTCAACCTTGAATCTTCGTCTTCAGACCATTCACCCCGCTTGAGAGAAGGATCCAAGCAGTTTTTCCATCTGTCACCCAAACAAACCCTACAGTTGAATAAAACAAACTGAATCACCAAAAAAGAATTTGGTTGAAAACATACATACCTTTCTGTACACTGCTCCTTAGTCCGTCCAGATACAAATTGAGCTATATTTCCCCAGTTTTTTGCCCCAAAAAGCATCACAGCTACTTTCAAATGTTTGTTTTCATCTGGAGTCCATTTTCCAACCTTTTTCCTCATTGGATTCAGTGATTTTTTCCATCTGCAATAAGTGAGCACACAATGGCACGTCATAAACTAATTAATGTAAACAAGCCATAAAGAATCGAATAATTAAAAAGTGAAGCTTTTGAACGTATGCTTCTATTTATGCAATAATAACATAAGGTCTTTTTTCTTTGATGATTATATATAGAAGGGGGGGGGGCAACAAAATGGCCTCGTATCAAAGTTGTCTGGTTCCCAAAACGTGTTTCATAATTCCAACCAGTTTTCATTAACACATTCATTATATATAAAAAAACCATGCAAAAATATTATGTAACTGTTACATCTAAGTGGTTCAACACAACTAAAAATGGAGTCCACTCACATAATACAGAATTTGTAGATATACATCAAGTCTGGAGAACTTGGTGGCTGTTTCTCACAACGTATTGCATAAGTTAGCTACTTCTCTAAATTATATAAATCCAAAAATCATTTTGAACGCTAACTGACCTATTAGAGCATTGGGTACCTGTCCGTCCTTCCAATGCAGCAGCAACAAGCTGCCAGTCACGATCACCATAAGTTTCAACAGCTGTGCGAAGTTTATCATCCTCATCCTCCGTCCACTCCCTTTTCAGTATTGAAGGATTAAGACTCCTTTGATAATGTGCCAAACACTGAAATGGGGTCCTGTTTGTTCCCAATGATACCGCGATATCAATCCAGTTACTGATCCCCTTTTGTTGGACAATATGCAAAAGATTCTTTTCTTCCAATTTTGTCCATGATTTTTTATTGATCAAGGGGTCTTTCCAGTTCAACCACCTGCAAGAATTTACCAAATAGATTAGCTAAAAAGACAAAAATAAAGTAACTTGGACAACACAGATTCCATAATCAAATTCCCATGGTAACTTAACACTAAAGATAACATTTAAATATACTAATTAAAAAAAGAAAAAGTCATCCTAAATATGTCAAACTATGTGATTTTCTTCTTAAATCTTCTTCCCAAGATAGAATTTGTTACCTTGCTTCACATTCTGCGCCAGATCGACCCATGATGTACATGGAAGCCAACTGCTCCCAGTTAACCTTGGGCAGAAATACTCTCATGTTCTCATTGGTGATATCAAGGTCACAAATTGATTCAATAATGCTATCAAAATCATTTGAAATTCCAGAAAGTCCCTCTGCATCACTGTCAACTTAGCACGTGTTACTTACCCAAAATAAAATATATCTCTTACGAAATGCATAACAAAAACAGAAACCATTTATGAAAGAACTATATAACTAGAGTTGGAATCAGTGAGAACCACAACTTAGAAAGCTTTCTTCTACTTTTGTGATATTAAAATTTAAGGAAAGGGAATAAACTCAACAGCTAGAATTGGGGTTGGTCATGGAAGACATCATGTTATTATGGTAATTTTTGGTCATTTACTGTACATACTATGATACTAGGATGCTTATTAAAGACCAAGGTTTGCCCTAGTGGTTAGTGGGAGAACCCAACCTAGCATTGGCTAGGGTTCAAGTCTTTCCATCCACCTTCCCTAAAAATGATGTAATTTGTTCACAATAGTATTACAACAACCAGAAAAATATCGAACTACATGTAACCTTGGCATCCCAAAAACCCTCAGTTACCAAAATTATTAATTTGGAGGAAGAGTACGTTAGTATCGCATAAGTGTTAAAAATGTGGGAGACAGTAATAGGATTATAGGAAAACGGTTAAGAACAGGGACTAAAGTATAAGATAATCAATTTGGGTTTATAAAAGGAAGATTTACTATGAAGGCTATCTTCCTAATTAGACAGTTGACGGAAAGGTATATAGAAAATGTCTTACATATAGTGTTCCTCGATCTAGAGCAAGCATATGATAGGTTTCTAAGGAGGGTCCTTCAGTGGGTCCTTGAGAAGAAAAAAGTG
This sequence comes from Aralia elata, assembly GCA_034770075.1. Lineage (NCBI taxonomy): Eukaryota > Viridiplantae > Streptophyta > Magnoliopsida > Apiales > Araliaceae > Aralia > Aralia elata. Next base: position 43,147,039 of record CM068381.1, on the reverse strand, counting down.
TTCAAGTATGTTGCTGTGATTAAGGACATTTAAATGGTGCGATCACTTGCATGAAGACTTGTGACGGCGTACCAAGTGATTCTCCAATCACAATAGTATTACATCAACAATCACAGTAACCCACAGCTTTTTTCCTAAGTTATGAATGAACTAAGAAAAGACATTTAGGATGAAGTGCTATGGATTATGTTTACTAACGATAGTTGGAGTTAAGGAGAAATACATTAGAAGTTAAGAAGTCTAGAGATCGTAGTAAGACAGAATCACTGTGTGTAAGAAGAAGATATGACGTATTATGAATATGTTTAGACAGGCAGTGCCCAAGAAGGATGGATTTAAATACCTTGATTTAATATTACATAAAGGAGAGAGATATTGCTTGCGATATAAGCCACAAAATTAGAGCAGGATGGCTAAAGTGGCGTGGTGCAATGCAGTTGTTATGTAAATCGTAAAATCCAGGCCAAGTGGAAGAAGTTTTATAGGACGAAGATGAGACCAACAATGCTATATGAAACCAAATATTGAGATGAGAATGTTAAGGTGGATGTGTGGGCATACAAGGTTGAATTAGAAATGAGTACATACCAAAGAAGGTTGGGGCGGCACCGATTGAGAAGAGGATGAGTGAACATTAGTTGAGATGGCTTGGTCATATCCAGCATCAGCCTGTAAATGCACTGATGAGAAGAGGAATTTTGTATTAGGAGGAAGATAAAGGAGTGGGAGACCAAAAATATCTGGGAGAGAGTTCTACAAAGAGGCTTGCAAAAGCATAATACAACTGAGAATGAGAACATGGCCTATCACAGGAGTCAATGGAGGATGGTAATCCGTATATAAGAGTCTTATTATTATTTTTATGTTTTCATATCTTTATTTTAATATTTATTAACTTTTTCATTTCTCTTATCCCTCGCCTTTTCTTTTCTTTTCTTTTTTCTATTTAGTATTGTATCTTAATGTGTTGTTGTGTATTAATTTTTTAATATGTGGATGTAGGTTGTCAGAATCTTACGATACGCGATACGTATCGTACAATTCGATACAATACGTAGACAATTCGATACGTATCGCGGGATGAATCAAAAATGACACTATATTTTACGATTCAGTTATGATACGATTCTTATGAAACGATACAATGCATGCTACTTTTTAAAGTTAGCAACCGACTTGAAAAAGTTTTTATGTAGAACCAAAAGAGTAAAAACAAAGCTTTTAAGCCTTGTACCATTTCAAATGAAGAGGTTTTTTTAGTATAAACATATTCTATATCGTTTGATGAGCCTTTAATCACTTTTTAATATTTTATATCTTCTTCAGAATGTCGCTCTATTTTTCTCACGTTACTTTCTATAAACAGATACATAAATCTCCGCTTGGTAATTTGAATTATTCTCTTTTGTTTTATTAGTAAAAGGTGAATTTGAATTTTCGTTTTCTCTTGTTACTTTAAAGATTACTAAAATAATATCTAATAAATCAATTTAGAGTATTTTGGCTACTATCTAACTATAAAATTTATTTTTAGTCTATAATAATATTTACTTGACTACTTTTATATAGAATCAAGCTAATATGCTTGAATGTTCAATAAATTGTGTTTTATATGTTTAAATATATATTGCCACATTTTTCATTTCATTTTCATATAGTAAAATACGATTGACGATACGATACATGATACACGATATGGAGGTCTTCGATACACGATATGATTCACAATTTGACAACTATGGATGTAGTTGTCGATATTTTACTATACACAATACGTCGTAAACAATATGACACGGGAAGAATTATCCGTCAAGATTCGCTATAATCTATGTTTTGGTTTTTATGGACAATTTAAGTATTTGATGTATTTTTATTTATTATAGGATAGCCTAGTAGATTTAATTATTTTGGGCATGTTTATGTTTTGGGCTTAGTTTTTAAGTTTATTGGATTTTATTTAATTTTAGGGTTTAGGTAGTATAAATAGTCTCTTAGGGTTATTATTATGGAACAACCCTCATTATTATTGAATTATCAAATTATTCTGACGACTATTCTATAGTCTTTTATTTCTCCTTTGTGGATTCATGTGATTGCAAAGTTCCGGACTCAATTCGTGTGATTGTTTCTGCTGTTTATCCGTCTTCCGTTGTGTCAGTTGGCATCAGAACCTAAGAGTTAGCACACGGCAAGGACGATTCTACTCATTAAGCAAGAGACAACCCACTCTAATGTCGGTGTGAAAGAGAATTATGTCAATCGAACCTGCTTAGTCGAAGATTGCAAGTAACCGTTTGTTTATCGTGAGGACTAGTTACAACTAGTCGAATCTATTTTTTATTTTCTATTATATATCAAAAATTAAAAAAGTTTCCTTCACAATCTGTAACAAGCCATTATCGTCGGACCAGATCGTAGCTATCGGGTCATTCAAAGGCATACAACCAGATTGCTGGAAAATAGAAAAAAAAATTAAAAATTTCATCCATAATTGGTTTTCTGCAATGAAGTCAAGCAACAGCTCGGAATCATCAATTGGTTTCCATCTTACCTATAAGAGAGGTATTCAACGTTAGTGTGGATTTGCTAATTTGAAAATTTACAATTTGATTCCTCTAGTTTATTTACCTTTTCAGTTTGGGTTCTTCAAGTTTAGAATCTTTGTTTGGTGCTCCAATTGTTATGAACTGTAATTTTACGATTATACTTTAATTGTTTGACTTAACAGTCCTTCTAAATTTGCTTTGGAAAGTATAGTCTCTAAATCTTGATATTGACAATGTGTAGAGTTACCAAGGCACAAATTGAGCAAATAAGAAATGATATCGACCTTCTTAATAATGAATGTGATTTATTAGACTATGAAACTCATGTGCGTCATCGTACAAATTTGTTGCCCAAATATGATGATCTTTTAGAGGAATTGGAGGAAGCACATTATAGATTTGCCGGATTGAAACATCAGTATCAAGTTGAGAAAAGAATAGCTAGAGAAGTGCGCCAAAACGAGATTTTTTTTCTAATTGATGAAGGTAGTAGGTGTTGTAAGAATTTGATAGCCTGCACAGAAAATCTTCAAGAAAGATGTAGTGTCATCAATCTTATTTCTCAGACATGTGATGTGTCCCTTTTAGTAGAAAGCATGAAAGACACAAAGGAGGTAGTTGAAGAGAGGTTATAGTTGAAGACGAACCAAGCTTAACGATAGAGGAGGATCATGATTTGGAGTCGATGCTAAATAAGGATATGGATATCATAGAAATTGAGATTAATCTTGCGTTCGCCAAGTTAGAAAATTTTGATTTCGTGCCTAATCATTTGTTGAAAGTGCAAGTTAATATGAAGGCTTTGATTATTTCCAAAAATAAATTCTTGGAGCAGCAACATCGTGCAAAATTTGTTTGAAGGAGATTGGGAATTTTTAACTCTTGGAGCTTTATACTTGTGCATTTTAAAATTCGTGGTCGAATTTTCTCCAAGAAAAGGAGAATGACACTAGAAGAATTATCCGTCAAGATTCGTTATAATTTATGTTTCAGTTTTTATGGACAATTTAAGTATTTGATGTGTTTTTATTTATTAATTAGGATAGCCTAGTTGATTTAATTATTTTGGACATGTTTATGTTTTGGGCTTAATTTTTAAGTTTATTAGATTTTATTTAATTTTAGAGTTTAGGTAGTATAAATAGTAGGGTTATTATTATGGAACAACTCTCATTATTATTGAATTATCAGATTATTCTGACGACTGTTCTACAGTCTTTCATCTGATCATCTCTCCTTTGTGGATTCTAGTGATCGCAAAGTTCCATATTCAATTCCTGTGATTGTTTCTGTTGTTTAACCCGTCTTTTGCTATGTCACAATAGAATATGATACAGGACAATACGATTTGATATCGTTATTGTATCTTAAATATAGTCCTATATGATACAGGACAATTCAATATGATATCGTTATTGTATCCTACGATACATATGATTAGCGATTTGGTTTAAATCAAAGTACATGTTAACGGTTAGAACAACACATTAAAGTTTTTTTCCCCGGTAGAAGTTCACTCGTTCTATACAATAAGCAATGAAATGCCTTTTAGGGTGTTTTATCTTCTTTAAGGACTTTGTCAACACTTTTTTTCTGAATGTCATTTCTCTTATGAATTGAAGACATACATAAATAATTTGGAGTTGACTTTTGCACTCCACTATATAATTTGGGTCTTAAATTTTCTCTTGTATAGTTATCGGCAATTTTTTTTCTCTTGTTCCCCTATGATTATTACCTAGATAATATTGGATGTTAATTAAGCATTTAGTTAAAAGTCTTCAATCTATAATTTGAGTATTTAGAGTTTTTTATGCTTATTTATCTACTTTAAGATTAAACCAAAGCTAATATACTTTCTTGTCTCATAAATTGAGTTCTATTGGGAGTTAGCTTCAAATAAGATGCTTGGATGCCCCCTTACTTCACAGAGAGTTTGCTTAAGGTAAGATTTTTGGGATTTGGAGACATAAAGATGCCAAGATTCTTTGGAAGTGAGCTTGTTTTACTATTTATAGGACATAGGGACTGAAATGAATGCTAGAATTTTCAATGATATCCATCTCTCACTACCTCTTCCTAGGGACAGGGTTTCATCATATCTAGAGATACCATGGGCTTCAGCTGTGGGAGCTTTTAAAGGTGTTTTAATTCCAGATGTTCATAGACACTGGCAACCTGTGCTTCATTAGTTTATTCTCGCACTTCTATTTCTTTGCCCAGCTACTTGTCCTCCCACAGTAGTCCCTCTTTTATTTAATAAAATTTCTTCTTCTGTATAAAATAAATAAATATAGGCCGACAAGCAAATACTTAATTTTGTTAGAGAAATGACAAAATAAAAACAAAACAAATAAAACCCTACATCGCCTACAATTTATCAGCCCTGTGCAAGATAACGAACATGAGCACATATAAAACTCATACTAAAATACACGAAAGCCTTACTTGTGACTGCTATGAGTAAATAATTCATATAATTACATAATGTGAAAGAAAGTACCTTAATAGATCAACCGACTTTTGATGCAACAATTCTTCTTTTTGATAGGTCTTTTGAAGCAACATGTCTTGAAATTGTTGTTTAATACCCTTCACAATGTTTTCATCTTCTTCTTCTGTCCACTTCTCCCGACTCAATGAGAGTGGAAATTTTTTTAGTACCATTTTGTAGTTCGGCACATGAGAATTCTCAGCAGGGCCATAATACATAGCATTATTTTTTTTCTCCTTCACCTGAAAACAAAGATGTGTACTCTGATGGTCAAGAAGAAGTTGGTAAATATTAAAATCTAAAGGTTATTGTTGGGGTTGGCTCATACTTCAGTGGGCCCAACCAACAGCCACTATGACAAGGTAGTCGGAGATCTCATGGGTTTGAGTCTATGTCATAACAACTAGAGTTTTCTAGTTATTATAAAAATATCGTTTGGTGTATGGATCATTGTAACATCAAATGAATACATCAGGCAAGCAAGACTAGACACAATTTGGTGAAACCTGGGTATATCGTGTGTTCGTGTGTTCTTACTTTTCTGCTCTTCATCTATTTTCTATGCAATTGTGTCTATTATTTGATCTTAGATCTAACAGTTATTAAAGGAAAAACATCTAAATGTCGAAAACAACTTGCTCAAACCAAATAATATAAACCAACACCAAAGCAATTTGAGCTATGAAAAATAATTGGATAAAGAAGGCTTAATACATTTTCGCATATGATTTAAAATAAGACACAACGAGTTAAGAATGATTATCATGGACCGTGACAAGAAAACACCATGATTAAAATTCAAAACATCAATATGAAACATTGACTGAGAGACTGACCTTTGCATTAGCCCTCAGCTTGGGCACTGAAATCAACTGAACACGGTCATCCTTCTTCTGAGACAATGCTCGCCCAGTTCGTCTCCTACAGCAAACCTGAAATTCTTTCAGAGCTTTAACACTTTTGTTCAGTTTTGAATTCTCTTCAATTCTTGCTTCAATTTGCATCAGCTTACTTCGCAGGTATTTCTGACAGGATCTGTTCTTCTTAATGGCATCAAGAAACGCCTGTGCAGATTTTGGGAAGCCAGAATAATCTCTGACCGGTGATGTTGAAACATTTTCAGCACCTAACTCATGCCGTTCAAGGAAATCAGAAGGTTGGCTCCCGGGAGCATCGTCACTAACATGCCTGGTGGTGCTTGCATCTACACAATCTGGAAATCCTTCGCCAATATTAGTTCTGCCTATATACAAATTATTGGAAGTTTCCTTTCCCGAATCTATATTAATGGAACCAACCTGCGGTTTATACAAACAATCTTCCGTGCTCTTTCTCAGGCTATCTGAATTAGTTTGAGAAATAGATTAGTAATCTTGAAGATTACATAGCTACAGAGATTTCTGTGTCAATAGAAGTCAACAACAGCTTGTGTAAACATTTATAGACAGCTTAGTGAGAGATAAAAGTATTGCAACTGTATCAACATATAATTCCAAATCTATTTCGATGTCCAAGCTAATATTGTGTAACCTAGTAATTTTTTTCCCTACTTCCAATGAGTAGTACTGCGTAAAACATTAACTAGATTACTTTTTAATACTTTGGGTCGAAACGGATTGAACCATCACAAATTTCCTTGGTCAAATTTCTTACTGTGTATATGAACCAACTTTGCACTAGCCTACAAATAATCGGATAGGGTAGGAGTAGTAAGACCTCAAACTTTCTGGCTGAAAGTGTTTCAAATGCTTAGAATTCACACTACATATTTTATACAATCAGATGATATGGATAATATTAAATATCATTGCTCGTATTGCATAATCTCTTTATATCATGTGCTACACTGACAAAAAGCCAATGTGACTCTGAACGATTTGTGAAGCTGGCGAAAGCATATAGAAGACAAATGACTGCAACGCTATGTATCCTAAAGAAATTCTTTGTACAAAACAAATTCCTCTTCCCTCACATCGGGATGCACAAATCAAAATAAAGCATTGCAACTGCCAACACACAATGTTAGATCTAAATTAATATCCAATGAGGGATGGAAGTAAAAGAAATTTAATATTATTGGTTTATTATTATCTATTATTATTTATGGATGATTTTAATGTAATTAGTTTATTTAGTAGACAATATTACGATATATTTACACACAAAAATATATAATTATATTAGTAGAATATTCTAGAGCTTTTTTCTGTATTAGTATTAGTAGATTATTATTAGAAATTTGTCTCATTTTTAAATTAGATTACCTAGAATTTTCCAAGACATGGTCCAAAGTATCGATCGTTACGCTGAAATATCGGCGTATTGGTTGGGCGCCCAACCGTAACCTTGACACTAATCGAAAAATTAGGAATTATTCATGTAAAGGGTAATTTTTGGCAAAACTTCGACAACTCGGCATAACGTAGCAGTTTCGAACCAAATAAAGGAGAAATCACAGTGTATAGGAGAGAAACGCCACCAAAAAAATAAAATTGAATATGCTGAAACCCATAAAAGAGAGACTCGAACCTTTCTTTATAAATTATATCTAAATTGTAACTATGTAATACCTAGTTAAGTAAACTTTAAAAAAAAAAAATATTGTACTTCAAATATACTTAGTTAAGTTAATTTGTACATAGAATGTACCAATATAGTATCTAGTTAAGTATAACTTAAAATAATATAAAAAATACATACTTAACATATAGTTAGTTAAGCTAAATTGTACTTAAATTATAATTGAATTGTGTCTATATAGTACCTAGTTAATTACAACTTGAAAAAAAATGCACTTAAAATATACTTATTTAAGTTAAATTGTACTAAAATTATACTGAACATGAGTGCTTAACCATTTAAGCTAACACAACATCAATATCAACTTAATTAAATGTAAAATTGATTAAACATATACGCATAGTTGTCAAGGCGCTAAGGCGAGGCAGTGGCCAAGCGCCTGGAAGCCTAAGCGATAAGGCGTTCGCCTAGGCGTCCACAAAGTGATAAGTCATTTATAAATTATAATGTGCAATTTATAAATGTATAAATTTAGATATATTTTATTTCACAAATACATTAAACATAGGAAAGTTTAATGTATTAAAGTTTAAAATGATAATCTCTCTCTCACACACACATATGCATATATATCTCGCATATATGCATGGTTGTTAAGGCAACCCAAGGCGACGATTTCGCTGTCAAGGCGCTCGCCTTAGGAACTTCGACCAAGTCGTCTCCTCGACTAGATTTGGACCACCGCTTGAACGCCTAAGTGTCGCTTGGGCGATGCCTTAACAACCATGCATATATGCGAGATGTATGTTTTATCATTTGGACAATATTATATGCATTAAATAGTATTTTTAGTGAACTTAATTGATTCATCTTGTTGTTTTTATTATATAGAATTTTTTCACCTTTTTTTAATATCCTAACTTGCTAACGGTGCATATCGACTGAAACTGCTACCGAAATCAAAACCGAGACAAAAAATGACCTCCCGAAACATAGACCGCTACTGTTACTTTGAATCATTCCAAAAATTAGGTTTTCTATATAAGTTGATCCAGTCACATTATTATTGATACTGTATAATCGATATTATTAAACATTAAACCTTGTACTTGTGACTTTTTAGCCTAATTATCTTCTTTTTAATCTCTTTTATTCCTTCCTCCATCTTGTCCTACATTATTTGGTATCAGAGCTAGGTTGGTGATTAACCTATTTTCTTCCTACCGTAATTTTCTTGCCTCCATCTTTTGTCAATGTGCACTAGTGTCGACGACAATATCTGAGACAACGTAGTCACAATTCTACCCAAAAACCGAGACAACATAGTCTCGAATGTCCCAATTTGTCATTCCTAAAAAACAGTCCATTGTCCAAATAGTCTAGTTGCTGGCAGGAAAAAAAATTTTCCAGCCAGAGTCCATATTTCTTTTTGTCCCAAAAATATCGACCCAAACAACACCTTAATCTATCAAAAATAAAAACAATCTGAGGAAACCCTAACCATAAAATTTTCGGCCATCCCGAAAAAGCCCCAAACTTCCATATTCAGGCATATCAAAAAAAAAAACACATGCGTTGCTACAGTACTCGCTATGGTACTGTTCACCAACGGAAGAGCATTAGTCATTAGAATTTTATGGAAAAAACAAATTTACTGTTCATCTGGAAGAAAAAAATGTGTATCAACATTGTTGTGTCAAAGAAAGAAGTATTAAAAACAAAAGGTATAAGACTCGCTATTTATTGCAACTTCATCTGGTCAGTTGCGTTGCTAATAAGAGGACGCATGGAGTTGGATATCCCAAAGCTTCACAAAGATGATTCTTTAAAGCGTGACACTACTTTTCGTACTTCTCTTCGTTGTCGGGAAAGAGAGTGCAGAATTATCATTGAAGAGGAATGCTCTATTAGTGTTGTTTCTCCACGTGCAATTAAAAGATTAAAACTTGCTGTTGAACCACATCCACAACCTTACACTATCCTTGGCTAAGTTATACTTCGTTTTGTGCTGCAGAAAGATGCTTGGTTCCAATCAAAAGGTTCATATATTCTGAAAATATTAGGTGTGGTGTTCTACCCATGAATGTTGAGCATATTCTACTTCGTCAACCTTGGATTGAACATCTAGATGTGAATCATGAAGAAGGTGACATTTACTCTTTTAAACATGGAAGTTATACTATCAAATTAATTCCAGCCTAAGGAGAACGTTCCACAAGATGTAATAAAAGAGTCAAATGAAGAATTTCAACTCTACAACGAGATCACCACCAAATATGATGATAAAATTGAAGTTGAGGATACAAAGAGCGAGACCGAGATCGAACAAAAAGTTGATGATGTCTTCCTAAAGCAACTTGATATTATATATGAAGAAGTCAATGATCCAGTCATTGATTTCGTTACTAATGAGAGCTCTAACAAGATACAATACAAGAAAGTTCTATCCCTATTGTTTTCTAGTTATCAAAATGTCTAAAGGAGGATCAAAAGTTCTTGCATGCTTAGAGTACAATTCATGGCTTATAGATTCTCTTATACTTCAAAACTCAAGGTTGAGTTTTTTTCAAAGGAAAGGAGAATGATGAGGATGAAAGCAAAAGAAATTTAATATTATTGGTTTATTATTTATGGATGATTTCAATGTAATTAGTTTAATTAGTAGACAATATTAGGATATATATTTGATTATATTTGTAGAATATTATAGAGCTTTTTTATAGTAGTAAATTCTTATTAGATATTTGTTTCCTTTAAAATTAGATTACCAAGGATTTTACTTAGCCTCCGAGCATTAGATTTTTTATATAAGTTGATACAATCTCATTATTACTGATATGTAATAATTGATATTAAAAACAATTTTTGCTTGAAACTTTTTAGCCTAATTATATTCTTTTAATCTCTTATTCCTTCCTCCATCTTGTCCTACATCAATATCATTTGGCTGCAAAAACAAAAACAAACAAGGAACCACTTTTAAATTCAAGCCACACACTTGTAAGGAGTTCATTTTTCCTAAAACTACTTCACAAGCAAACAAAAGTGACATCAAAACTAATGACTCCCTCCATCCCACTCAAGTTTAGTGAGAATATTGTGTAAAAGTTGATAAATGTTCCAAATAACCTTTCCTTGGATCCCATCCCGGCTAATGAGAATATAACACGAAGAACAAAAATCAAGACTAATATAGGAGAAAAACTAGAGAAGCTTTTGGGACATCACGAAAAAGGAAAGGATAACAACTAAAGTAGGATAGAGGCTGAGGTTGATCTAAATGTCCTCAAAGGTGATCAAGTAGAACCCCTCGAATTTGGAAAGGTGAAAAAAGAAAAGGTTCAGAATTCATTAAAATTTTCTATAAAAATGGGTTTTGAACTCTAAAAATAGGGCTCACCTTTGACTAAGAGAGGAGCTAATAGTGTTTAAGTTTGAGTGTTTGACCCCCTTCTTTTTTACAAACAACCATTATAGTGAGATTATATTCCCTACGTTCCAAAAAAGAGTCTCATTTGTACAATTACAAACTTTAAGGATACAATTTGTTATATTTACCCCTAAATTTATGAGGGTAGTGATGGCATAATAATGGGATTGTTATGGTAATGTTGAGGATAGTGTCATTTTATACTTTCATCAATATATTTGGGACCCTTTGGGGGGGAAAATGGCAAATGAGACTTTTTATAGAGAGGAGGGAGTAATAAACTTAACTTTGAAATCCCCTTACGGTGTTTTTTTTAGTTTTATTTCAGGTAACACTGTGGAAGGTAAAGGTAGCGAAAGTTGGACGCTTTCGTTCTAATAAAACATTCCCTCAAAATAAAACTCACAAACACCTTTAGGAAAAAAAAAATCGGCTCCTCCACTGGACGGAGAAAGTACACTTAAAGTTCCTCCAACTCAACATTCCATTCCTATTAAATCTAAGACATTTTACCATATCCACTAAAAAGATGACCCTAAACTTTTTCGAGATTAATTTGAGGCCCTAAAATTTCTGGACAAGCCAAAGTGCCAAAATTACAACTAGTTTGGTTAAATTTGTACACGAATATAGGACTAATGCATCGGGATTTCGGTTGGCATAAAAAATATGGCCACAGGACCAGGATTATTCCTTTGACAATAAGCATTGTTTGTTATTAAGATTTTATCTTTTTCTTTTAGAAAGTCCCCAGGAAAGAGTTCATGTCAGGAAATAATCAAAGCACTGAAAATCAAATGAAACCAAAATTAAAATTCTAATATCTGGTAAAGCCCTCAATTTTAAACTTAAAAAATTCAATCATTATATTTGGTACATCAAAACCCTAATCTGCTATTCTCATTAAGCATCACTAGTATTCTAGATAAATCATACATTTGAATTTGTGACATATTATGATGAATTCATTCAAGTTTTGATGGTAAAAAATATGTTAATTAGTCTTTGTTTATGTTGTTTATACTGAAAGTAACTTTTGAAATTT